>CANTUZ010000025.1:12761729-13361729 GCA_947846985.1 Fratercula arctica | reverse complement strand
AGGCTGAGGGAACTGGGCATGTTTAGTCTGGAGAAGAGGAGGCTGAGGGGAGACCTCATTGCCCTCTACAACTCCCTGAAAGGAGGTTGTAGAGAGGTGGGTGTTGGCCTCTTCTCCCAGGTGAATAATGAGAGGACCAGAGGAAATGGTCTGAAGTTGCGGCAGGGGAGGTTTAGATTAGATATTAGGAAGAATGACTTTACTGAAAGAGTGGTCAGGCACTGGAAGAGCCTGCCCAGGGAGGTGGTTGAGTCACCATCCCTAGAGGTATTTAAGAAATGTGTAGATTTGGCACTTCAGGGCATGCTCTAGTGGCAGAGATTGTAGGGGGGTTTTTGTTGTGTGTGTATGGTTGGACTTGATGATCTCAAAGGTCCTTTCCAACCATGAAGATTCTATGTCCCTGCTTACTGCAGGGGGGTTGGACTAGATGACCTTTAAAGGTCCCTTCCAACCCAACACATTCTATGGTTCTGTTCTAATGAAATGCTTCCATGGCTAGTTTGTGCTTGGTGCTAATATCACTTGGAGTTTTCCCTTTGGTTTTTCTTTTTCCCTTTGTTTTGTTTTTTTTTTTTAAATATATGTCTGAGTCAGGTAGGCCTGTGAGTCAAATCTAGCTGTATCCCTCTCTGTTCTAGCCTTTTTCCCTCTCTTCTAGTTTTGAATCTGCATTCAGAAATACTACATTATTGTTTTCTATTTATTGGAAAAAATAAAGAGACTGTATTGGGGTGAATAATGTAGCTAAATTCTTTATTTTGGAGCAATAACAGGTATAACTAATTACCTCAATTCCATTTCTGAACCCATATTCTACATGATCAAAGGAATACAGATAAATTTTTATATGAATCAGTAGAAGATTTTTGTCATGCTCTCCACCAATTATACAAGAAGCCTTTGCAATTAATCTCTTAGGGCAGGCACTTTGGTTAGGTATCTTGCTTATGTTGGATGATTGCAGGCCTGAGTACTAATCCAAGATTGCTATTGTCTAAACACGAGACAAAGGAAGGTGGAGGAACCCGGGACAGCTTTTCCAAAGTCACACAAAGGGTTAGTGCTAGAAGTGTTACTAGCCCATCACTTAAAATCCCAGTTGACTGTTGTCAAGGGACCTGCATTAGAGATCCAGTTCTTGGGAATTAAGTGGCAAGATGGGCATCACCAGATCCCAATGGATGTGATTAACAAAATAACAGGTATGGCCCCACCTACTAACAGAAAGGAAACACAAGCCTTCTTAGGCATTGTGGGTTTCTGGAGAATGCACGTTCCAGGTTATAGTCAGATTGTGAAACCTCTCTATGAAGTGACTTGAAAGAAAAATAGTGTTATGTGGGGTCCTGAGCAACGACAGGCCTTTGAGCAAATTAAACAAGAGCTCGTGCATGCAGTAGCCCTTGGACCAGTCCGAACAGGACGGGACATTAAAAATGTGTTCTACGCTGCAGCTGGGGACAATGGAGCCTCTGGCAGAAAGCACTAGGATTTTGGAATCGGGGATACAGAGGATCTGAAGACAACTATACTCCAACTGAGAAAGAGATATTGGCAGCATAGGAAGGAGTCAGAGCTGCTTCAGAGGTAATTGGTACTGAAGCACAACTTCTCTTAGCATCCTGATTACCAGTGCTGGGCTGGATGTTCAAGGGTAAAGTTCCTTCTACTCATCATGCCACTGATGCTACCTGGAGTACGTGGGTTGCCTTAATCACTCAGCGAGCTCGAATAGGAAAACCCAATTGTCCAGGAATCGTAGAAGTGATCGCAAGCTGTCCCGAAGGCAGAGACTTTGGAATGCCACCAGAGGAGGTGGTGACTCATGCTGAGGAAGTCTTACCATATAATGAACTCTCAGATAATGAGAAACAGTATGCTCTGTTCGCTGATGGATCTTGTCATATTGTAGGAAAACATCAAAGGTGGAAAGCTGCTGTGTGGAGTCCTACATGATGAGTTGCAGAAGCAACTGAAGGAGAAGGTGAATCGAGTCAATTTGCAGAGGTAAAAGCCATCCATCTGGCCTTAGACATTGCTGAAGGAGAAAAGTGGCCAATACTCTATCTCTATACTGACTCACGGATGGTGGCCAATGCTCTGTGGCGGTGATTAAAGCAGTGGAAACAGACCTACTGGCAGCAAAAGGTAAACGCATCTGAGCTGTTGAATTATGGCAAGCTATTGCTGACCGGCTAGGGAAACTAGTCATGAAGGTACGCCATGTAGATGCCCACATACCCATGAGTTGGGCCACTGAGGAACATCAAAACAATCAGCAAGTGGATCCGGCTGCTAAGATTTCCCAGACAGATTTGGACTGGGAACATAAAGGTGAACTATTTTTAGCTCAGTGGGCCCATGACACTTCAGTTCATCAAGGAAGAGATGCAACATATAAATGGGCCCGTGACTGAGGGGTGGATTTAACCATGGACGCTATTGCGCAGGTTATCCAGGATTGTAAAACATGCACCAAAATCAAATAGGCTAAAAGGTTAAAACCTTTGTGGTATGGTGGATGATGGTTAAAATATAAGTATGGGGAGGCCTGGCAAATTGACTACATCACACTCCCTCAAACCCACCAGGGGAAGCGCTACGTGCTTACTATGGTGGAAGGAAGTACCGGATGGTTGGAAACCTATGCTGTGCCCCATGCTACTGCCTGGAATACCATCCTGGGCCTTGAAAGGCAAGTCTTCTGGTGACATGGTACTCCAGAAAGAATTGAGTCAGACAATGGGACTCATTTCAAAAACAGTCTTATAAGTAACTGGGGAAAAGAACATGGCGTTGAGTGGGTATATCATATCCCCTATCATGCACCAGCTTCTGGGAAAATTGAACGATACAATGGACTGTTAAAAACTACCCTGAAAGCAATGGAGGGTGGATCCTTTAAAAATTGGGACAAGCCTTTAGCACAAGCTACCTGGTTAGTTAACATCAGGGGATCCATCAATGGAGCTGGTCCTGCTCGATCAGACGTTTTACATACTGCAGAAGGGGATAAGGTCCCTGTGGTGCATGAAAGGAATATGTTGGGGAAAACTGTTTGGGTTTTTCCTGCCTCAGGCAAAGGGAAACCCATTGGTGGGACTGTTTTTGCTCAAGGACCTGGATGTACTTGGTGGGTGATGGTGGAGAATGGAGAAATTCAGTGTGTACCTCAAGGAAATTTGACCCTCAATGAGAATACTCAATCCTGAGTCTGCTATAAAAGATGAAATTCTGCAATTGTGACCTAAATGGACTTAATGAACTTTTGTGTATAAAGATAAATCATAAATGACTGTTCTGTGTGTGTGTGTATATATATATTTGATGGACAAGAAGTATAAGTGATCTGAGCATGGTGCAAATGGTATGGAATAAGGAGCGGAATGTCCTGGTTTGGGGTGAAGCAGAGCCAACTTCCTATTCAGTGAGAGAGGCTCTTGCTTACGCTTGTTGCTGTGGCAAGCAGGGTCAGCTGACTTTGTTGTTTGCCCTATGGAGGGGTCACACCTGTGGGGAGGAGTGGACAGGTCAGGTGACCCAAAACTGACCAATTGGGTATTCCATTCCATCTGCCATGCTCAGTATAAAAGCTGAGGGAACACAGCAGTTCAGTTGGCTCTTTTTTCAATGATTTGCTTTTTTTTTTAATGTCTGACTATCATCTGAGGGTGACCCTGCCTGCTTGTCTGCTGTTGATCCTGATCTGTGTGTTCCAAAGTGGAAATAGCTGTATCTGAAGGAGATGGACCCATTTATAGTTGATTTAATTTATTTAGTTTGAACTTTGTATTGTTTCACTGTGAGGTAGTTTGCAAAGGACTAATGTTTAGTTAATTGTAACTGTGAGCTTCCCCCAAATGGAGAATGTGTGTGTTAGCAATTAATGTACTTTAAACAGGCATAAGTAAACTTTGAACCATTGCGTTCTGTAATAAACAGTTCATAATGTGTTTCAGGTGTGCATTAATGTAGTAATATTTTTGAGCAGTTCATAATTGAATCTTCCTATGTATGTGTTGTATTTATATATCTTATCTGTTATTAATATCATCTGGCTGTGATAGAGTAGCATACTTGAACAAAGAATAACTCCATTTTCTTTAGAAATGTAGATAATAGTTTGAAATAGTGTACAAAGTTAATTCCTGATGCTATTTTCTTCACCAGCTGGAAAACCTCTCACTTCCAGAAAGGCATTCAGTGTGTTTGATGTGAAGAGTGGGTGTCCTGGTTTGAGTGACACAGGACTAATTTCTCTTCTAATGCTTGGGAAAACTGCACTTTTAGAAGATTCTAATGTCTGAATTAATGAAAATGTTTACTCTATAGCCAGCTAGGCTATGTGGGATTCAAGGTCTCAGTGCTTTTGAGCTGGCCAGGTGCAGGGATGAGGAGGAGTGAGGCCTGGACACTTGACCTAGGCTGGCCAACAGGATTATTTCATACCATGAACATCATATTCTATATAAATTAGAAAGTTTGCTGCATAGTTGTCTCTCTCTCCCTCGATAGCAATGGTCCAGAGAACTAATTGCCCTGGTGCCCGACCCCTGGGCCTTCCCTTCCTCCCGAAGCCATTGCGCTCCCAGTGTCCGACGTTTGCTGTCCACTGCTGGGAGTGCATAGCTTCCTACTGATATAATTGGCTGAGTAGAATCCTTGTATATTTGGTATTAGTATTGGGATCAATACTGGTTCTTTAGTATTATTGTTAATTATTTAGTCTTATCCTATTAAATCTATTTATATTTCAACCCTCGTGTTTCCTTGCTTTCCCTAATTCCCCTTTCTGGGTGGGGAGGGGTCACTGGGTGATAGAATAATTGTCTAAATGACAATAAGTTGTTGTGGGTTTTTCAAACCATAACAGTGAGGAAATACTTGTGTAATTATAAATATTAGACTTTCAAATGTACCTTTTGATTGCAACAGCCTGTACTTCCACCTGTCAACAGGAATCTAACTTTTCACAAGATAAACCTTGGTTTATGTACCTTGGCATTGCTGCTGCTCTTTTCTATATAATTTCAGTATGTATATAGCTAAATTGTAGCTGTATTTTACATGCATGCATGTTTCAGATGAGATATTTAGGTAACATAAGTATTCTTGACTAAACATTCAATTGCTATAGCTTCTGGATGTAGCTGTAACAGTTTTAGTATTATGATGAAAGCTCAAATCACACTCAGTATGAGTAATTATTTATGGTTATACAGGCTTGTGATATCTTGTGCAGTGCTGCTGAGCCTAGTATTAATTTTAGAAAGATTGTTGGTGGCTGAGGTCTGAACATTTTCAAGGAAATCTATGTGATTCTTTCCTAGTTATGTAACAAGAAAAAACTTAAGTGCTCTACAGTGCTTCACAGGTGGTTTGTTGTGATTTTTTTTATTTGGTTTCAGTTGGAAGAATTACTTAAGAGCTTGAGGATGGATTTAGGAAGTGGAGTGGCTGCAGTCCTTATCTGATCTGAGGAGGAAGAAAGAAAGAAGATTAAAACTGCCACCATGTCATGTGAAGGATTACACGTTGGGACTATTTATTTTAGTATGGTAAATGAAGTGTCCATGTGCTTCCCCTCTGACTTTCATGTGCATGACATGTTTTATCTAATCCTGGAAATGACTGGGCAGTTCTCAGAATAATGCTAGCTCAGGATGTATTAAGTTTTGTGCCAAGTATTTCTGTGCTGTGGGAGACCCCTTGAGACATGCTGACAAGAAAGAAAAAGGAAAACAATGCAAAGGAGCAATGTTTCTTGTTGGATGATAACGGCCCATAAAAATCTCAAAGTTTTATGCCATCTCCGTTGTAATTTCTTTCTGCATGTATATTTGTAATAGGCTTATTGCAGTAATGCTTCAACCACACCTACCTGAACAGATGCAAGTATAGCAGTGTTGTGGGACACCCTCTCTGACATCTCAAATCTGGAAGGAATGCATGTGATGTATCACTCAGTTCATGGACATGTATGCCATGGGGAAAGCATTCCTGCATAATGTCCTAATACATATTAGACAAGCAAGATACTCATGTGATGTAAACAAGATAGTTTCTTGGAAATGTAACAATTCATATCACAACTGAGAATCTAACCCAGTATCCCTAATTAGGGGAAGTTACAAATGATCTAAAATAATTTTATATATGTTCAGGTAGAAAGATTCACATACTCTTTTATTTTAATGGTTAATCATGTTTATTTTATTAGTGTGATGAGAGAAGGAATATTACCTGTAAAGCTGTGGAAAGATCATAGAATCATAGAATGGTTAGAGTTGGAAAGGACCTTAAAGATCATCTAGTTCCAAGCCCCCTGCCATGGGCAGGGACACCTCCCACTAGACCAGGCTGCTCAAAGCCCCATCCAGCCTGGCCTTGAACACTTCCAGGGATGGGGCATCCACAACCATGTTCCAGTGTCTCACCACCATCACAGTAAAGAATTTATTCCTAATATCTAATCTAAAACACCCTCTTTCAGTTTAAAGCTGTTACCCCTTGTCCTATCGCTACACTCCCTCATAAAGAGTCCCTCCCCAGCTTTCCTGTAGGCCCCCTTTAGGTACTGGAAGGCTGCTATATGGTCTCCCCAGAGCCTTCTCTTCTCCAGGCTGAACAACCCCAAATCTCTCAGCCTGTCTTCACAGAAGTGCTCCGGCCTGTAGTTCCCCGGGTCTTCCTTTTTTCCCTTTTTGAAAATAGGGGTTATATTTCCCCTTTTCCAGTCAGTGGGGACTTCACCAGACTGCCATGAATTCTCAAATATAATGGAAAGTGGCTTAGCGACTTCATCCACCGGCTCCCTCAGGACCCGTGGACGGATTTCATCAGGTCCCATGGACTTATGCACCTTCAGGTTCCTCAGATGGTCCCGAACCTGATCTTCTCCTACAGTGGGCGCTTCTTCTTTCTCATAGACCCTGCCTTTGCCTTCTGCAACTAGGGTGGTGTGGTCAGAGCCCTTGCCCGTAAAGACCGAGTTAAAAAAGTCATTCAGTACCTCAGCCTTCTCCATGTCCTGGGTGACCAGGCCTCCTGTTTCTTTCCGGAGAGGGCCCACATCTTCCCTAGTATTGCCGTTATCCCTGACGTAGCTATAGAAGTTTTTCCTGTTGTCCTTGATGTCCCTGGCCATATTTAATTCTATCTGGGCTTTAGCTTGCCTAATCTGGTTCCTGACCACTCGGACAGTTTCTCTGTATTCCACCCAGTCTACCCATCCTTGCTTCCACCCTCTGTGGGCCTCCTTTTTGCTTTTGAGCTTGTCCAGGAGCTCCTTATTCATCCATGCAGGCCTCCTGGCATTTTTGCCTGACTTCTTCTTTCTTGGGATGCACCACTCCTGAGCTTGGAGGAGGTGATCCTTGAATATTAACCAGCTCTCTTGGGCCCCTCTTCCCTCCAGTACTTTTTCCCATGTTACCCTGCCAAGCAAGTCCCTCAAGAGGCCAAAGTCTGCTCTCCTGAAGTCCAGGGTAGTGAGCTTGCTGCGTACCCTCCTCGCTGCCCAAAGGATCTTGAATTCTACCATTTCATGGTCACTGCAGCCAAGGCTGCCCTTGAGCTTGACATTCCCCACCAGCCTCTCCTTGTTGGTAAGGACAAGATCCAGCATAGTTCCTCTCCTCGTTGGCTCCTCTACCATTTGAAGAAGAAAGTTGTCATTGACACATTCCAAGAACTTCCTGGATTTCTTGTGCCCTGCTGTGTTGTTCCTCCAACAGATATCGGGGTGGTTGAAGTCCCCCATGAGGACCAGGGTCTGTGAATGCGATGCTGCTCCTATCTGTCTATAAAGGGCCTCATCCGCTCTGTCATCCCGGTCATGTGGCCTGTAGCAGACCCCTACTGTCATGTCACCTGCACCTGTGTTCCCTTTAATCTTGACCCATAAGCTCTTTGTTGGGTCTTCATCCATCCCCAGGTGGAGCTCCATGGACTCCAGCTGTTCATTGACATAGAGGGCAACACCCCCTCCTCGTGTCCCCAGCCTGTCCTTCCTGAAGAGTCTGTATCCCGCCATTCCAACGCTCCAATCATAAGAGCCATCCCACCATGTCTCTGTGATGCCAATAAGATCGTAGCCCTGGAGGCGTGTGCACATCTCTAACTCCTCTTGCTTGTTTCCCATGCTATGTGCAGTTGCGTAAAGGCACTTCAGCTGGGTGCCTGATGAAGCTGACTCACTGGCTGGAGCAGCTGCATTTCCTTCATGCTGCTCTTCAGGTGTCTTCCTCTGGGGTGTTTTATCTGTGACTCCCTGGTTCCTATTGCCTCAGGAGCCACTGGCTCGTCCCCGTAAGACTTTGAGTGTGCTGCAGTGTACCCAGCACGTCTCAGAGCAACAGGTTGAGGGCCTTTGCTAGTGACCCACCCCTCAGACCTTGGAGCATCATCCCTTGGCTTGTCACGAGGAAGCCGGGTAATATCCCCCTCCCCCAAGAAGCCTAGTTTAAGGCTCAGTCAATGAGCCCCGCTAGCTCATGAGCAAACACCCTCTTCCCCCTTTCAGAAAGATGAAACCCATCCGACACTAACAAGCCTGGTGCCATGTAGGCCATCCCGTTGTCAAAAAACCCAAAACTGTGGCGGTGACACCAGCCACAGTGCCATGTATTGACAGACTGCACACATCTGTTTCTTTCAGAGTCCCTGCCTGTAACTGGGAGAACAGAAGAAAAGATAACCTGCAGCCCAGACTCCCTTATTAACCTTCCCAAGGCCCTGAAGTCTCTTTTGATTGTTCTTGGACTATGTGCTGCCACCTCATTGCCACCCATGTGAAAGAGCAACAGCGGGTAGTAGTCCGAAGGCCGAACCAGGCTGGGAAGTTTTCTGGTGATGTCCCTCCCCCAGGGAGGCAGCATACTTCCCTAAGAAGAGGGTCTCCCTGGCGTATTGGGCCCTCTGTTCCCCTCAGAAGGGAGTCACCTACTACTAGAACCCTCCTCATACCTATTATACAGAGGCTCCTGGTTAGGGGATGTGGGCAAGGAGGGGGTTCACTTGCCACCCCTAGTACGGACTATCCTCCATTCACAGTTCTCCTTTTGGCCGCTGCCTTCTGTCTGGCAGGGGGAGGGTACCAGATCTCCTTCAGCTCGGGGGTTTTTTGGTGGCTTTTCTGTTTTTTTACTCAGAGAGGTCAGAGCCTGACTCCACCAATCAATTTCTTTATCACTCTCCCAGATGCTCTGTAGGCTTTCTACTTCCTCTTTTAGCTCTGCTACCAGGCTGAGTAGATCATCCACCTGGTCACACCTCACATAGCTGTCATCTCTTCTACCATCCATTAGCCATGAGAGGTTAAGGCACTCCCTGCAGCCAGAGACCTGGGTGGCTGCATGCTTCCAGGGGAGCTCTGTTTGTATGGCTACATCTGCTCTAGCAAGTGCAGAAGACGCAGGAAGCTGCATCTTTCGGGTAGAGACCATAGCTGAGTTCCCCTCCTAAACATTCCACGCCCTTCTACACAAACGGCCACGCTCCTAATCACTCACACTCCCTAGGGCTGCCTTTTAAGGGGGTGAGGGCTGGCTGCTGCTGCTGTAGGCTCCGCCCCTGCCTCGTCAGCTGCCCTCGCACGAGCTGCGGGCTCTCTGTGGGTTCCTGACACTGCCCGGGCTTGTCCCGGCCTCAGAAAAACTTGGGAAAAGACCCTTTTCGCTGTGATAGCCCGTCTCCGCTGCTGACGTGCCAGCACCGGAGCTGTTTGTCTCGGCTAAACATGTATGACTATAGCGCTCGTCTCTCCACCCAAATCATGCTACACATCACCTGGGAGAAGGGAGAAACCTGAGACGAGGCTGTCCTGGGCGGGGGGGGTGGACCATGCTAATTCAGCAAACATAAAAGGGGAAAATAAGTGCCCCTAGAGAGGGAATGTGAGAAATAAGTTTCGATCAGAATAAAATAGGCTCAGGCAGAATCCTCTGTAAAGCACATTTTTATTCATGTTCTTGCAAGAGCGGGTGACCTAGCATGTAGGCACACTTTTGGTTCTTGAAACGCACCTTTTTATTTCCTAATCCCGGCCGAATTTTCCCTCCCCTGTTTCCCAGTGGTTAGGTACTCCAGGGTTCACAGCCTGTCCGGAGTGCCTAAAATCCTTCCCGGATGTCCGCCTCTGTTTACTTCTCTTTATGCTACACCTAGAAGGGTTATCTGACTAGTTTGTTTCTTTCCTTTTTGGTGAAATTGCCCAATGTCATTAGCCCTGGTTAAATGTTTGACTACCCTTCTAGACACTAATCCGGTATGAATCAGTTTGTCCTTTTGTCTGTGTGATAAGAGATGTTCTACAAGCCTTTGTTGGAGCCTCTTTGTCTAGTCATTCCCTTATCATGTCATCTCTGATGGAAACAGCTTTTTTCTCCCTTGCAAAAACAATACCTGCCTTTCTTACAGGAACAAAGAAGAAACAAAAGAAGACGACCGTGCCTGGGAAGATTCTTCCAAGAAAGAAGATTATGCCTGGGAAGATTCCCTGAAAAAGATGCTGGAACCAGGACCGGTGATCTCTTTATCTCTGTCTTTTTCTCTATCTTTTCCTTTCTCTGTCCCTCGGTTTCTCTTTTCTCTTAGAATTGTTAAGTAACAGTTAGAGTTGTTAAGTAATGACCTTAAGTACCGCTTGCCATAAGTTGTCCTATACCAGTTGTTAAGTAACACAATGCATACCTCACCATTTGCCATAATTTGTCATATACCTAACCAATTATCATGGACTTGTTAAGACCTATACTAACCATTTTGGGAGGCTAATAAATGTTTCTATATGGACCTTGAGATTTATCTCACCTTAGTCCGTGCGGTTGGGAATTTACGAATCTGAAGTCACTTACCCCCCCTCTTTCCTGAGAGTGGGACGTGACAACCCTCCAGCTTGGAGGCTTGATCTATACCATTTCCATAGTTAGTGGAACTAACTGAGGAAACTGCCAGACAAAAGATGACAGCTGCAGGAGACAGTTCTTAGCAGGTGATTACGGCTGCATAATGGCCCTTTAGCTCTTCCTGGCCACCTGTCCTGCCTATGTGGTGCTCTTGCTTTGACCTAATGGCGCTGCTCCCAACACACATCAGGCCTGAGCATGAGCTGGGTTAGCCAAAATCTAAGCAGGAGTTGAGTGAACAGTCACAACCATATCTTAATCAAATGCCTATTCAGTAAGCATTTAAGATCTATTTCTGAATTGCATGAACAAATAAAAATGTAGCATTTTTTAATGTTTTAGTCACTGTAATGATAATTATTTTGAATACTCAGGAGATATTAAAAAGTGTAATTTTTGTGTGTGTGCGCATGCACAGATCTAAAAATTCACATATATACAAAAACATATTCAGGAAGAATCTTGCAAAAATTAATGAAAACTCAGTAATGTAAGTACAACATGGTAACTAAGTCTTTGAAAGGAACAATTTATTTCTGCAAAGACTGTAAGTGCCCTCTTAAGAAAAATATCTAACTGAATATATGATCTGAGCAAAGTAATTTTTCTACAGTACACTTTCTATTGCAAAAATCAGTATGCTTCTCGAGCAACATTATTTCCTTTAAAAATGTGTTATTTTGAAAATAGAAATCAGATATGAAAAATGTAAAGATGACTGATTTCAAAAGGTTTCACTTGTCTACAAACCTATTATTCAATATGTTTTTGTCATGCAAAATGTTATCAAAATCAAGTAGAAATGTGTTCCCAGTCCTAAATTCTCTGGGAATTCCTCAATTGACCATTTTTTCCAGCCCAGTTAGGAGGCAATCATCTCTACTATGTCTCCAAGATAATGAAAAGAGTGCAGTCCCAGCACAGAGCACATCAAAGAAACAGCCTGACTTTGTTTCTCTGAATTGCCCCTGTGAGGAACCAACAGCCATTTTTCCCTAAAGAAAGATGAAGACTAGGCAAACAAATCTCCTAAATTATTCCTCTAAGTTAACACAATGTGAATACCCACCACAGCATCTAAAATACCAAAAGAATAAAAAGGGAGACGCAGGCAATGCTGTCCTGAAAAACTGGTTCACTAAGAACATACTTTCAATGGCAGGTTATAATAATTAGGAAAAACAAATTGATTCCCTTTATCAGATTAGCCTTACTAGGAAAGAAAATGCTAAATGTAATAAACTTCAGACGTACCTATTTCCAACTCCCACCATTTTACTTTAGGTGGCGTCTGTAGTACAGCACTTAAGATAAGCAAAGACAGTTTCAGTCTCAGCTGCTCTTTCTTCTGGTAAAACATTTAATAACTAAGCATTCAGAGGCTTGTTTGGTATAGCATTTTCTTTCATCTAACCAGAAAGTGTTTAACCCATTCACCTATGAAAGCAATGTGAAAGTTTCTACTGATTTCGTTTGACTACAAATCAGATGCCAGTTCTATCACACAAACACAAAATAATAATCCATCTCTGTTTCATAGGAAACTTCCTCATAGAAAAAGTAATCTTAATGAAAATAAAGACTTCTGATAACAGAGAACATTTCACACTAACTGGAAGACAAATTATGTTAATGAATAATAATTTTTTAATAATCTCTTTTTCTTCAGTTAAAAAATTAATTACTGGGAAAATGTAGACATTGACTTGTAAAATTATGAAACACAGTAACATGAAAGCAGTTATTAGAATGTAGTTAAGCATGTTAACATTACATTTGTTCATAAAATTTTTAAAAATCAAATTTTGGTTTTCTTCTACAAAAATATGGATGAAAAAAGAACTCAGGTCATTGCTTTTTCAATTTACAAAAGAAAAATAACTTAAATTCTTTTTCTTTTGTAGGCTCCCCCACTGCTTAAAAAACAAAACCAAAGCAAACCCAACAAAATAAATAACGCTAGTTCTTAAAACAGTATGGCAATCCATAAGGCTGCGCTATCAGACTCCGATAAAAAGGGTTTCATCAGGAGTTGTAGGACAATTCTCCTTCTCAATAACAGTGTCTACTGTGCCTGAAGCAGAAACAATCACTACTGTTTTTTAGGAAGTGTGGGTTAGATGAATGGACAGTGGGGTGGATTGAAAACTGGTTGAAAGATAGAGCTCAGAGGGTCATGATTAGGGGCACAGAGTCTAGTTGGAGGTCTGTGACAAGTGGCATTCCCCAGGGGTCAGTACTGGGTCCAGTCCTGTTCAATATATTCATCAATGACCTGGATGAAGGGATAGAGTGCACCCTCAGCAAGTTTGCTGATGACACAAAGCTGGGAGGGGTGGCTGACACACCAGAAGGCTGTGCTGCCATACAGAGAGACCTGGACAGGTTGGAGAGTTGGGCAGAGAGAAACCTTATGACATTCAATAAGGGCAAGTGTAGGGTGCTGCACCTGGGGAGGAATAACCCCGTGCACCAGTACAGGTTGGGGGCTGACCTGCTGGAGAGCAGCTCTGCGGAAAAAGACCTGGGAGTCCTGGTGGACAACAGGATGACCATGAGCCAGCAATGTGCCCTTGTGGCCAAGAAGGCCAAGGGCATCCTGGGGTGCATCAAGAAGAGTGTGGCCAGCAGGTCGAGGGAGGTCATCCTCCCCATCTACTCTGCCCTGGTGAGGCTGCATCTGGAGTACTGTGTCCAGTTCTGGGCTCCCCGGTTCAAGAAGGACAGGGAACTGCTGCAGAGGGTACAGCAAAGGGCTACAAGGATGATCAGGGGACTGGAACACCTCTCTTATGAGGAAAGACTGAGGGACTTGGGTCTTTTTAGTCTGGAAAAAAGACGACTGGGGGGGGATCTTATTAATGCTTATAAATACTTAAAGGGTGGGTGTCAGGAGGATGGGGCCAGGCTCTTTTCAGTGGTGCCCAGTGACAGGACAAGAGGTAATGGGCACAAACTTGAGCATAGGAAGTTCCATCTAAACATGAGGAGAAACATCTTTACCCTGAGGGTGGCAGAGCACTGGAACAGGCTGCCCAGAGAGGTGGTGGAGTCTCCGTCTCTGGAGACATTCAAAACCCGCCTGGATGTGTTCCTGTGCAACCTGCTCTAGGTGACCCTGCTCTGGCAGGGGGGTTGGACTAGATGATCTCCAGAGGTCCCTTCCAACCCCTATCATTCTGTGATTCTGTTTTAGCTGCTGAAAGAGCTTTCTCCTTCTCTGCGATGGCAGCACAGACTGCCACAATTTCATCACTTTTAAAGTCATAGTCTGGAATTGATTCTTGTGCAAGCTTTTTCTTTTGCCAGTGCTTGCACTGCCTCAGCCTTTGTTGCCTTCTGCTGTTCACATATTTTTCTTGCCCAGGAAAGGTCCTCTTTCCATACTTCAGGGTTCATTGGAAAGATATGTAAGGAATTAACAGAAAAAGTTATGTACGTAATTCAAGCAAAGACAAAATTATTTTACTCCAATCTATCTTTAGTGGAACAATCCACCCTCAGCTGTAAATTCAATAGCAGCATTACCCCCAAACAACTGTGCATGCAAGTGTTGAAAGTACCAAGAATGTATGAACAAATCGGGTACCTGGCTGCAAAGGCACAAATAAGAGTCCATATGGCAAAAATAATATTGTAATTAAAAGGGTAAAAGCCAAAATATTTTTTTGTTTTGATGGTTTTCTATTCCACTCTTCTCCTATCATCAGACGTATGGGAAGGCAAAAGCAGACAGATATGGTTTAAAGAAATAGAGAAAAGGGATGATTGGGATTTGAAGTATCACTAATACCGCTCCTTTTAAATTTGCATGTAGTCATCTCATATATAGACCTAATAATACAGTAATCCTAGCCCCACGATAAGCAGTTTCTATAACAGGTTTGTGGTTGCAAACACACCAGTTCAGGCAAAAGCACACAAACAAACTCCCAACCTAGAGATGTGCTCTAAGAAAGAACTCCTATAATCTTATAAACCATGTAGAATTAATACAATTATTTAAGTATAACTGATACTGTCAGCTCAATTGGGCAAAGTTCTGCAAATACAAATACTCAACAAAAGTTGTTAAATATAAAAAAAAGTGACCATCTAATCCAGTAGATGTGATATTCAGCAATAAGAATAAATTGCTACAATACTGGAAAAATTCTAGACCAAAAATTACAACTGTGTGGAATTTATAGTTATATTAACAGTGAAAAGGTCAAGACCAACCGTATCTACTCAGACTTATGTATATGTGCACACAGGTATGTGTGTATTTCACATTTATGACTGTATGGTCAGTTATGGAAGTGGCCGAGTGAACAAACTCTTGCATGATGATGTACAGAAGCCTTCCTGTGGGGTGGAAAATCAGTGATGTTACTGATTTGGATTATATTTGGGAAGAGTTCTAGCAACTTGCATATAAAGACTTTAAATACATGAACAACCATTCTATTGTAATTTATAAATGCTCAAAGCATGCAAATTAATTGTAAAATCACAGCTTTTCATCTGTATTGACAGAAACTGCCAATTCATCCTTCTGCTGGCACAGATTAATATACGAACTCCATATAACGTGAACTCAGCAGACAAGAGATACAAATCAGATTTAAGAAATGCTGAGTATGCTATCAGTATTACTGCTATTGCAATAGGCAGCCTTTCAGCTCCAGGAAAAAAACGCAACCAAACAAACTTTATTATTGGTCCCTAGCCAGCTCTGAAGTATAGGAGCATGCTGAACTTTAAACAGAAGGAGGAGTTTAATTCTTGCAAAACAGTGTCATTTAATTCAACTTTGCTAGCTTTTAATTTCCAGGGACAGATAAGCTACAAGTAACACTAAATGCTCTTTCTTTTTATTTCTGTTTGTTGTGGTTTGGGCTGGACTGGCCACTGTTGAAAGCAAAAAATAAACAAACACCATCTGCTTTTAAGCTTTCCATGAAAGAGGCCTCCTAATTAAAACCTGTCTATATAGTTATGTTCGTGCACATTAAACACAGTAATCAAATGTAGATTAATCTAAGACAACATTTAATAAACTGAGAAGCTGTCTTGATTCATACCATACTGCATAAAACAATCATCTTTGTAAATCTATTAGAAAAAAGATTTTGCATGTGACATTATTACAAATTAAAAAAATAATTAAAAAAAAAAAATTTAAGTGGTGCAAAAGATCAGAGGGATTAGTTTTAAAGCCACAATGTAATACTGAAAAATGCAGAATTGTTATCCACATAAAATTTCATGTTGCCACTGTAACTGCTTCCACAGTCATTAATTTCTATTAAGACAAAAGAAAAGAAAATAAAAGTGCTACTTTTTAATTCTCCTGCTGATAGAGATGTAAATCTTCTCTTACTCCAACTGCCTGTCTGGCATTATAGGAAAATGTGGTGGCACTAAATAACCTTAATAGTTCTAGCCTCATTTTAATGGGCAGCTGTGGTCTCAGAGACCCTGCATGTAAGGACTATGGGATTTCAAATCAGTATGTATTCACACTTTTGCTTCCATAGGGAAGAGTATTATAAAAATCTACTGCAAGACATTCTCACTTGCCAAGTTACAATATTTGAAGAATTTGTATTTTGAAAATATTTTACATTTCGTCTCACTATAGGGTATTCTGTAGTGTAATAAACAGCCAGATTCCTTAAACAGAAATGGCACTTATTTTATTATAGGGACAAAGTCGATAAAGCAAAAGCACAGCGCTGGGTGCATGACTCAAGTCAGAGGCACACCAGCTAATACTTCACCCATGTCTTACATACATTCAACATTGCATCAGAGTAATGATTTATGATGATTGATTATCATTAATCCCTTTTTCTTCTATTTGTGTGTTTTCCTTCTGGCAATTGTTTCTGAGGATCGATAATCTTCAGTTCCCTTTTTCCATGCATATCAGCTCCCTTCTCCTATGCGTCTGTCTCCTTCTGTTAATCATTTGTGGGGTCTCTTGGAGAAGTTCTCTTTTGTTTCTCTCAGATGTTCTTCTTCATAGCTGCTGTTAGTTGTTATCTTTAAGGTTTCTCATGTTTCCTAATTTACTAAAGGTTAATTATCCTTATCATTCAAGTATTTATAGCCTTGTTATTATTGCGAAAGCCAACAATACCTTCACTATTTTTCACGTGTAGCAAACAATCATCCTCTTTCATTTGTCCCATGAGCAAAATCTCTTCTGCTGGTTTGCAGAGCCTTTAAATGTGAAGGGCGGTTTTGATCAGACTATGCTTTGTACAACATGTTTTTATAACACATGGACCTAGTAATTGTCACTATACAGAGACCCTCTAAAAAAGGTAAGGGAGCATTTTAAGAGGTTATGCAGGTCATGTTTACCCCCCAAGGCTTTTATTAGGACTTTATGTTACATCTGACACACACTATCTGGCCTATTTTAAAGGATGTCCACCAGCAAGGACATATATACATCTGTAAATAATCTTTTTCGGTGTTTAATGATCCTTACGTATGGCATATTTTCCAGCATCCAACATTTTATTGCAATTTAAGCCTTATTTCTTGTACTACACACAATGAATAAAAAGAACTCATTTTTACAGAAACCTTTAGTATATTTAGAGACACTCATTATGGAATTCAGTATATTTAAAGACTCCTCATCACATTTCTCTTCTTTAAAAAAAATCCAGTTCTTTCAGATATTTTCACTCTAGTTTAATAGTTTATATGGTTTAATCTGAATAGTAAGTGTCTTCATCTATTTTAACTTTAAACTGTTGGGCTGAACTTTTCTATAAAATATTTCTGTTCAGATTATTTCTTCTTTTCAATAAAAATTTTCTCACTGAAAATTTCTTTTCATCAAAAATAATTCTTCTGCCTTCAAGAATGAGGTGAACACTTAATGTTTTGCAGTTCTTAAGTTTATAAAACCATTTTATTCAAAGGTTCTGTTGCTTTCATGTTTTGGAGAAAGGACTTGAAATATAGTAGGCAGTTTTCCAGATGTGACTTTTTGCATTAAACCTATTGGAATTTGGTTAAGTTATAAACCTGTTGAAGTCTTTGTTCCCATTTGGTAGACGTCTGCAACGGCAGTAGCTTAATTCTTCTATGCTGGACAGTTGCCACCACAGAGAACTTCTGTGGAGCAGATGAGGATGCATCACCCCCAGGGGTGACTCAGCACAAGTCCTCCCTGGGGTGCAGTGCCTGATGACTGGCACAAGAGGCCAGAGGGACATGTGCCTGAGCCTGTAGGTATAAGAAAAGAACAGGAACATAATGGCCTGCGGCAACTGATAGGAAAAAAAAAAAAATCCCCTCAGTTTCTTTGTCCCTGGGCACCCATCTCCATATAGACTAGAGTTTCAGAAACTTTCCATCAGCCACTGTGTCCACTTCAGTTTCTCTTCAAGGTGCATCTTCCTCACTCCTGCAGCTTCCTTCTTCCTCTTCTTTTGAAGGTTAAGAAGTTTCTGTTCTCCTCTTCTACTTTCTTTTGCTCCTGTGATTATTGCCATTTCCCAGATCTCCTTTTGCAACAACTAATTTCTTCCTGGCCCTTCCTTCATCACAATGCTTACTGCCCGTCTGCCTTTACACCTCAGTGAGCATCCCTGCAAGGCACTGCAGCATGCTCTGCAGAAGTCACTGCTTCAGGCTGTCTCTACAATGTAGAGATCTGTACACTATGCTCTACCACACACGTGGAAATAGTCCAGATTGATCAAGGGAACAAAATATCTATCCCATCCTAGAACTTGACATATTTAGCCCAGCAAAATAAACACTGAATCAATAAGTGCTCTTAACTTATAAGTCAGGAAAACACAGGAGGATGGAAGACATGTACTTCTCTATTACCAAATTATACTGTTAAAGTTATTACAAGGATTTTTAAAATAATGGTAACAACAACTTTCTCCCCAAGCCCAGTTTGTCATAAACCCTGCATCTGTTTTAGCCAATGCTTTTAATTACAAAGTCTAAATGTTGAGAAGATTAACTTCATTGGCATGGTTAAAGCCTCAAAAGTTCTGAGCAACTGAAAAGAGTAACTAGCAGGAAGCACCAACTAGTCAGTCAGGAATGCTTGCAAAAACTAAGTAGCCCTGATAGAAATGTAGCAGAGAGGGTATTTAAACTTTTGGATGTGCTTGCTCTTCTGCTTTGTTGACTGAAAATAAAAATCAGACAGCTCTGAGTAGAAGGTATTTTCATGCATTAAAAAAATTTGGTTGGGTATGAAAATATATTTATGGCTTCTAACGGTGGTTAAAAAACTGGAGCATGCTATAGTATCTGGGGACTGCAGGACTGACAGGACCTCTGGGGAAGCTAGTATTACCAGGTAGGATTGTTTAAAGTTGTTGAAAATAATTTAACAGAACCCCACTTTATCTGACAAAAAGTTTTATTTTCTCTCTAACTTAATACTTCCCAAATACTATGTGCTACAGTGTGTATGTGGCTGGCATGTAGTTCAGGATGGAGTCAGCAGGACGGAAATATGCCATCACGTGTTTTATTTTTAAAAGAAATGTCTTATCAAATCCTGATAAGGAAAGCAGTACCATTTAAAGCGTGAAACAAAAACTGCAAATGGAATAATGAGAAATTCTAGGCCAAAACTATAAAACAAATAGCTATTTTTAAAATTGCATTGCTTCTTTTTATTTTCATTTATGCACATAAGAAGAATAAGTATCAGCTATATTAATATAATGATAAAGTTAAATATTCCATCACTGTGCTTAAGTAATTGACTGTAAAATAATCCACACTTGTGCTTAGAAGGAAGATTATCACAGCAGTGTAATTAAATATTTTCATCTCATAAAACTATAAAGATAAAATCTGAGTTGTTATCCCCTCAAGTTGACAGGAACACAATCTGAAGCACAGACTTGATTGCTTTTCAATGGAAAGCCAACCATCAATTTATAAAGGCTATAAAATGCCACTAAATCTTTTAACGTTCCTTTTGATTACTAAAATCTTTCTGTTTCTATACACTTACATTAGTATCATTTTGAAAAATTATCTCAAATTCAGAATTAGTTACATTAGCTGGATTCTATTAAAACACAGTAATTCCTCTCTTTGCTAATACATAACTCCCATCATTATGTAAAAGAGCTGACACTATTTCTTTCGAGAGAAATAAAAGGAAAGGGCTGATCTGAGGATTCATGTTGTCAAGGCTTGATTCCTTTTACAAAACATAGTATCACACTTATAGACTGCTAAACCATTCACTACTTTTAGTAACAATACAGCAAACCACATTCTTCAAAACATCAAACAAAAAGCATGCACAATTGGTTCATATTTATACAAAGTTAACTGGGCAGATGTAATCTTCAGTACTTTGGATTTGACATGGAGGCCCCAGCCCACAATGAGGTAAACTTAAGTCACAGAATCACAGAATGGTTGAGGTTGGCAGGGACCTCCAGAGCTCAAGCAGGGCCATCTGGAGCTGGTTGCTCAGCACCACATCCAGATGGCTTTTGAATATCTCCAAGGTAGGAGACTCAGTCACTTTCAGCTGGTCTTTTTTTTTTTATGCTTCTTTTGTTTGGGGTTTTTGTTTGTTTTTTAATGAAAGTGTGGGGCTCACTGTCTCATGGGAAGAAGATATCAGTGTGAAATTGTTACTGCTTAGATTGTCATCATCAAGATAGTAAGTCTCATTTGTAAAAACAAACATTTGAAATTGTGAGAGAAATATATAGTCAGGCTTGCAATATTTCTACAGTTTCTATGCTCACATTGCAGAGTTTACTCAGGTGTGCTCTTGCAAATAAATTTCTAGAATTTAAGGAATTTCTGCCTCTTACTTTGGGCACAGAAATAAAGTTCTGCCTGCTTACATTTAAATATTATTGTTGACTTTTACCCTATTTACAAAATTCAGAAAAAAGAGCAAAAAGCTTTTGTAAAAGCTAAATAAAAGGGGCTAATTTATCTCAGTTTCTTTTGCAAGTTTGACAAAAACAAAACAAAGCAAATCTTTCTTTTTGTTTGCAATAAATGAATATATTATGCAGCTTGTATAACATAGATTGATTTGTTTGGAAGCTGTATTTTAGATTGGGGAAACTTGAAATGAAAATACAGTAAATTGTTTTTTCCTAAGAAAAATACATCAGTCATTGTGAAGTAATAAAAATATTTATGACAGACCATTAGGCAGGATGCGGGTAATGAAGACAGACTTTGGGGGGAGAGATGAAACAAAGAAACAGAAGAAGCTACTCTTGTGAAGGGCAGTAATTCCTAAATCTCAAACATTACTAAAACCCCTGACATTTATGCTTTATTAACTTTTCTTTCTTAAAAATATAATGCATTGAAAAATTAGAAAATCATAGTAATGGAAAGCTAATGGAAAAAGTATAATTATGACTTAGATCAAAAAGCCTCCACAGGTTCATTAGTTATGAAATCATTTCACCTTTTAAGACTCCTTAAAAATTGCTTGGTTTAAAAATAAATAGTGAACATTATCTGCAGTTTAGAATTATTCCCCAAGCTCTTCTTTGTACATGAGAACACCTTCATCAGAAGACACTTCGATAAGCCTTAAAACACACAGAAAGGCAAAAAAGTAGAAATCCCTATTTTTAAAGCACTGGATATGCCAACAGGAGCTTTCCCACCCCTGGGCTTCCTATTCAGAAAACAGAGATGCAAACTACCTGATGGTAGCTCCTCCTCCCTCTCTCTTCACAGACAGTAAGGTCAATATAATATAATTACAGGGCCCCCTATACTAGTGTTTTGTTTCAGATTAATAATGTGTTCCGATGCAAATCTCCGATTGTTCCCACCTAAAATGCTTTGGTTTGCATCATGGTGTCACAGATGCAAATATTTGACACAGTTATGATTTAGCAGCTATTCAAAATTTATTAATGATGTAAGGCAGATTGAGAGGCTGAATTTTAGCATCACTTAATTATTAACCAGTTTAGGGATTTACAAAGTGAGTAAACAAAATAATCAAACAGCGACTTCATTACAGATTTGAAGATGGTAAGATTCACACTGACTTACTAGAAGGTATCCCGAATCAATGCATATATATATATGAGTAGAGGTACAAATCACAGATTAATGCTTTTATATTTTTTTATATATATATATAAGCAAAGCATATAAGCGTGTGCGCACACACACACAGGTCTCCGGGAATTTCTTAATAAGGGGCGATGCTATCAAGCTGAAAGGTGCTGCTTTTAGATCTTACACGTTAATGGATGGACAGAAGAGCATACACATCCATAAAGCTAATGTGTATCTCACAACATAGAGGTGGATGAGAGAGAGAGAGACTAGCCTATAATTAAAATTTCCCTTTCTCAGACTTAGGGTAAATACTCACAATGCATCAGCATTCCTCAATGGGCGACAGCTGAGGCTTCAGAAGGGTCTTCTCCCGCCCTGGCCTCAAGGTGTCGGCCTGAGAGGTATCTCAGCTCAGGGGAGTTACTGGCCACAGCCTGCTGCGATCCAGAAGAGCTCAAAGGGTCCTTACTAGAATCACTACTTATAGAATCACAGAATCATAGAATTGCCTAGGTTGGAAGGGACCTTTCAGATCATCGAGTCTAACCATCAACCTAACTCTGACAAAAACCATCACTAAACCATATCTCTAAGCACCATGTCTACTCGTCTTTTAAATACCTCGAGGGATGGTGACTCAACCACTTCCCTGGGCAGCCTGTTCCAATGCTTGATAACCCTTTCAGTGTAAAGATTTTTCCTAATATCCAATCTAAACCTCCCCTGGCGCAACTTGAGGCCGTTTCCTCTTGTCCTATCGCCTGTTACTTGGGAGAATAGACCGACCCCCACCTCTCTACAGCCTCCTTTCAGGTAGTTGTAGAGAGCAAGACAAAAAGGTCTCCCCTCAGCCTCCTCTTCTCCAGGCTAAACAACCCCAGCTCCCTCAGCCCCTCCTCATAAGACTTGTTCTCTAGACCCCTCACCAGCTTTGTTGCCTTTCTCTGGACACGCTCCAGTACCTCAATGTCTTTTTTGTGGTGAGGGGCCCAAAAGTGGACACAGTACTCGAGGTGGGGCCTCACCAGTGCCGAGCACAGGGAGACGATCACTTCCCTAGTCCTACTCACCACACTGTTCCTGATACAGGCCAGGATGCTGTTGGCCTTCTTGGCCACCTGGGCACACTGCTGGTTCATATTCAGCTGGCAGTCAACCAACACCCCCAGGTCCTTTTCTGCCAGGCAGCTCTCTAGCCGCTCTTCCCCAAGCTGTAATGCTGCATGGGGTTGTGACCCAAGCCCATCGATCCAGCCTGTCCGATCTGGAATGGGATCCAGATCTGCAACGCCTTTCTACCCTCAAGCAGGTCAACACTCCCACCTAACTTGGTGTCGTCTGCAAACTTACTGAGGGTGCACTCAATCCCCTCGTCCAGATCATTGATAAAGATATTAAAGAGAACCAGCCCCAATACCAAGCCCTGGAGAACATCACTCATGACTGGCTGCCAACTGGATTAAACTCCATTCACTACCACTCTCTGGGCCTGGCCCTCCAGCCAGTTTTTAACCTAGCATAGAATACTCCCATCCAAGCCATGGGCAGCCAGTTTCTCCAGGAGGATGCTGTGGGAAACTGTATCAAAGGCTTTACTAAAGTCCAGGTAAACAACATCCACAGCCTTTCCCTCATCCACCAAGCGGGTCACCTTGTCACAGAAGGAGATCAGGTGTGTCAAGCAGGACCTGCCTTTCATGAACCCATGCTGACTGGGCCTGATCGCCTGGTTGTCTTTCATGTGCCACATAATGGCACTCAGGATGACCTGTTCCATAACCTTCCCAGGCAACGAGGTCAGACTGACAGGCCCGTAGTGGATGGGCGTCTTGTGGATGGGCTTCTTATGGATGGGCATCACATTTGCTAGACGCCAGTCAACTGGGACCTCCCTGGTTTGCCAGGACTGCTGGTAAATGATTGAGAGTGGCTCAGCGAGCACTTCTGCCAGATCTCTCAGTAACCTTGGGTGGATCCCATCCGTCCCCATAGACTTGTGTATGTGCAGGTGTTGGAGCAGGTCCCTCACCATCTCCCTTTGGATTACGGGGGATTCATTCTCCTCCCCACCCCTATCTACTAGCTCAGGGGTCTGGGTACTCAGGGAACAACTGGCTCTACTACTAAAGACTGAGGCAAAGAAGGCATTAAGTACCTCAGCCTTCTCCTCATCCTTTGTCACCATGTTACCGCCTTCATCTGATAAAGGATGGAGATTGTCCCGAGTCCTCCTTTTGTTACTAATATATTTATAGAAATTCTTTTTATTGTTCATAACATCCAAAGCCAGGTTAAGTTCTAGTTGGGCTTTGTCCTTTCTAATTTTCTCCCTACATAGCCTCACAACATCTTTGTAGCCTTCCTGAGTGGCCTGCCCCTTCTTCCAAAGGCCATAAACTCTCCTTTTTTCCCCTGAGTTGTATCCATATCTCTCTGTTCAGCCAGGCCGGTCTTTTCCCCTGATGGCTCGTTTTACGTCACATGGGGACAGCCTGCTCCTGCGCCTTTAAGACTTCCTTCTTGAAAAACGTCCAGCCTTCCTGGACTCCTTTGCCCTTCAGGACTGCCTCCCAAGGGATTCTGTCAAGCAGGCTCTTGAAATGACCAAAGTCTGCCCTCCAGAATTCCATGGTGTCCTATAAGTCCACTACTTATAGGATCCGAGACAATTGACTTTCCTCAGGTACTTTTCCACTCCGGCCCAGGTTGGATGATAGTTATGTAACCCCAGAGCTTGCTAGATCTTGGTGTCCTAGTATCCCCCCCTCTGTGACCACGATCCATATGGTGTCAGGAGTGATTGATTATAGTTGTTATCTCCATGCAGTAGGAGCCATGGGCATTAGGCACACTATTGTGTTCTTGGCCTGTTGCTGTCTACCTTTTCTTTCTTTCATGTTGGACCATTATGTTATGTTCTGGTCCATTGTGTTGTTCTGCAGCCCAGGTTGGGAGGGAGATCATGCCAAGTACCAAGTGGCCTGAAGGTGGGGGGAAGGGGTTGCACTGCCACACATGGAATAGTCTCAGACTACATAACCTAGATTCCTTTCTGATTAAACTCTACTATTTACTCCAAGAGAGAACCCGAAGTGCTCCAAACAACAGAATCTGAAGTAAAACAAAATGAGTATAATGTGGACACTGGATCCCCGGCACTATTAACTCGAGATATCCACTCCTATAGGTGTGATGGGGCTTGTTAACGTAGATGAAGCTTACAGGATCTGGTGAGCAAACCTGGTGGTATAACTAGTATGGGTTTATCAATACCTATAATTTACATTATTGTAACTGTAGCATTTTGTATAGAATAAGCAGCATCAGTTACCTAGCATTCTTGCAGGAAATAAAACTTTGAATTTCCGGGTACTAAGGCATTTAAAAATCTCAAATGATTTACAGTGACAATTTCAGGAACTTAAGGAAAAAACCATTATAGACTGTAAATCCTGACAGGATAGACCATCTACACCACAAAAGAAATGGAATGTCACCAGTTATTGATATGATACAGATATGGATGGATTTATATTAAATATTTCATATTATGATACTGTGACAACATAAGGTAGCACACTAAACATCTGCAACACTCAGCTTTTGCCTTATGTTATTGCATTGGGTTTGCGTGGCAAGGTTTTGGTAGCGGGGGGCTGTGAGAAGCTGCTAGAAGCTTCCCAAATGTCCGATAGAGTCAATATTTAAGAAGGAAAAAACAAACCCTACACAACAGCAATTGCGTCCAGAAGAGAGGAGTGAGAATATGTGAGAGGAACAACTATGCAGACACACCAAGGTCAGTGAAGAAGGAGGGGAAGGAGGTGCTCCAGACGCTGGAACAGAGAGTCCCCTGCAGCCCGTGGTGAAGACCAGGTGAAGCAGGCTGTCCCCCTGCAGCCCATGGAGGTTAATAGTGGAGCAGATATTCACCTGCAGCCTGTGGAGGATCCCAAGCCAGAGCAGGTGGATGCATCCGAAGGAGGCTGTGACCCCGTGGGAAGCCCGCGCTGGAGCAGACTCCTGGCAGGACCTGGGACCCTGTGGAGAGAGGAGCCCACGCTGGAGCAGGTTTGCTGGCAGGACTTGTGACCCCATGGGGGACCCCATGCTGGGGCAGTCTGTTCCTGAAGGACTGCACCCCATGGAAAGGACTCACGCTGGAGCAGTTCTTGAAGACCTGTCTCCCATGGGAAGGACTCACACTGGAGAAGTTCGTGGAGGACTGCCTCCCGTGGGTGGGACGCCACCCTGGAGCAGGGGAAGAGTGTGAGGAGTCCTCCCCTTGAGGACGAAGGAGCAGCAGAGACAAGGTGTGATGAACTGACCTCAACCCCCATTCTCTGTCCCCTTGCACTGCTCGAGGGGAGGAGGTAGAGAATTCAGGAGTGAAGGGAGGGGTGGGGGGAAGGTGTTCTTAAGATTTAGTTTTTATTTCTCATTATCCTACTCTGATTTGATTGGTAATGAATTAAATTAATTTTCCCCAAGTTGAGTCAGTTAAGCCTATGATGGTAACTGGTAAGTGATCTCTCCCTGTCCTCATTTTGACCCAGGAGCATTTCATTATATTTTCTCTCCCCTGTTCAGTTGAGGAGGGGGAGCGATAAAGCGACTTGGTGGGCACCTGGCATCTAACCAGGGTCAACCCACCACAGTTATTCTCATGGTTTTGGGGTTTTTTTAATTTGTTTTGGATTATTAGATTTTTTTTAATACTGCTCCTTAGTACATTTTAAAAAGAAACTGTCTTTGCATTATCTGTTAGCCTCACTCAAAAAAATCATAATTATTTTTTAATTCTTGAAAATGTTCAGTCCAAACATTGTAACTTAAAAATAATTTTGTCATTAATTTAGAGTATTTTTGAATCAAGCCAGCACACAGCTACTTATATTAGAAATAAAATCAAAACTGTATTTTTTTTTATCTGAGAGCTCATTATGAGTTATTTTTCTAAGGGACTTCTGTGAACATACCTGAATTAAAAGGTTCACTCACTATGTTTCCACACTAGCAGAAAACTGTTGCTTTATCTGTTACATTATTTACAGGAGTATAACCTATAGACCAAGGGTGATCCGACATGGAGGAAGAGTCTCCTTTAGCATGACACCAAGAGGCCACACACCACCACGGCATACAGCTGCAGCTAGAGAAAAGATGCACTCCAGCAGAGCATCCCAGCCTTTTTGCTCTCTTATTAGCAGGAGAACCAACTTCACCCATCATCGAAAAGGAGACAGAGGAAAGTATGAATGAGTACGTATGATTTGCTGCACCTAAAGAAGGGGAGCAGGAGACAGTGGGATTGAGTGCACCTTCAGCAAATTTGCTGATGACACCAAACTGTGTGGAACAGTCGACACGCTGGAAGGAAAGGATGTTCAACTTGGGGAAAATTAATTTAATTCATTACCAATCAAATCAGAGTAGGATAATGAGAAATAAAACCTAAACCTTAAAACATTCATTAACATTAATTAATGAATGAAGCTACATTCATTAACAGAAGTTGCAACCATAGAGATAAGAAAAGAAACACCCTGCCTAGAGACAATGAAAGGACCCAATGAAGAACCGGAAGACCCCAGACCCTAATATTACCCTGATTATTTCCCCCCCCCCCCCCCTTATACTAATATGCTAGCATCACTTCAACGTGTGTACCTTATGATTCCTTAGCTATAAGGATTCGTAAGTTGTAATTGAGTTTGTCTTCATCACTAGACACCGTAAGGTGTCAGGGTAAGATGATGTCCTTTAAAAAGTGTTTAGTGTAGTGGTAAACTGAGTTAAGTGTTATAAAATAAATTTACTTTCTGTTCAGTAATTTTATTTCTTAGCTAGGCCTCTTCTAACTCTCTGAAATTAACAGCATGTTGTGTCGAAAACGGTTCGTTCTCAGAGTGATAAGACAGTTTGTGCTAAGGAATGGTACGCAGAGAGGCTCTTGCTTATACTTATTGCTATAACAACCAAGGTCAGCTAATTTCGTTATTTGCCTTGTTGAAGGGTCGAAGCGGAAAAGCGTAGAGGGGAGGAGTGGACAGGTGACCCATCTGCATCATGTTCAGTATAAAATCTGAGGGATCAAAGGGTCAGGCCTCTTCCTTCAACGGCCGATGTCCGAGAAGGACCCTGCCTGTTCATCTGCCTTTGATCCCGATCCATGTATTCTGGAATCCAGATCTGGAATCCCGTTCTCATCTGTCGCTGAGTCCAGTCTGAGACTTTCCCTGTGCCTGCTGGTGACGTGATCATCATCCTGGGAGCTTAATACTGGTTTTGTATATATTGTATATAGTTCATTATTTTATTTTTGATATTATTATCTTTTCTTTTTCATTAGTTTAGTTTCTTTTCAACTCATAACTCTGTCTCTCTCCCTTCTCTGAATACTGCTCTCATTTCTGATGATACTTATTTATTATTATTCCATATTGCACTAAAAAAAAAAAATCTCCATCCCTAAAGCTGTTACTTGTTTGGGAAGATCATAGTTTCAACTGGAACACTCTGTTTTGGCTGAGCTTATAGAGATTCACCTATGTTAAAATAAATAGTTGATTTCACTTTGTCACTTGATGTGTAAATTAGACTGATTAATAAGGTTTTACTCTTTCTTTCCTTGAGCTTTTGCAGCAGCAAATTAAACAAGGACACATCAAAGTGCTATGAACAGACCAGATAATAGGTCAGTCTTCATGAAGTGGTTTACTTTCCTAGGGAAATTAATCATTGAGAATTACTCAATTTAATTTTCTAATCTGTTATTTTAAAAAAAAAAAAATCCAACTTTTGTGAGAGGCTACTTAATCCACATTTTACAGTTGAGACTGATTATTCCCCCCCCCCCCATACTAATATGCTAGCATCACTTCAACGTGTGTAGCTTATGATTCCTTAGCTATAAGGATTCGTAAGTTGTAATTGAGTTTGTCTTCATCACTAGACACCGTAAGGTGTCAGGGTAAGATGATGTCCTTTAAAAAGTGTTTAGTGTAGTGGTAAACTGAGTTAAGTGTTATAAAATAAATTTTAAAAAATCTATTTAGCAGATGGAGCAGAAGAATAATACCTATTTTTAAAAGTTGGAAAGCCTTTCTGTCATGTTTTTATAATGTTTATATCTCTTCAATTTACCCATGTCTTTCAGTTTTAGATTATGATAAGCACTTGATTACTAATGAGTTCGGAAAGTGCTAAAGTAATAAAGTTGCTTTCAGATTATCTTGATAATTCATTTTGATGCAACTGACATGGCAAAGGGCAAAGATCATTGTGTCCAAATTGCCTTTCAATTTTCGTTCAATAAAACTGATGTCATTTATAGTGTTTCTCAGAAGATCCAATGGCTGTCTTTGGCAGAAACATTTTAGCAGTTTAATAAGCTTAATCTCATCTACTGTGTAATGTAAAGTGGGGTATGTTAAAGAGACGAGAGGTTCAGGAGAGCTGGTTGCATATTTTTTTTCAAATTATCTCCTCCAAGCTCAAGAATGGTTCATCCTGATAAGGAGGAAATGAAGAAAAGGTGATAGGAGTCCTGCATGGATTCACAGGGAGCTCCTGACAAAATCCAAACATAAAATGGATATATACAAGAGGTAGAAGCAGGGTCATGTGACCCAGGAGGACTATAGAGACCCTGTCTGAGTATGCAAGGATGGGGGTAGGAAAGCCAAAGCCTACCTGGAGTTGAATATGGTGAGGGATGTGAAGGGCAACAAGAAGAGCTACAGGTGTATCAGCAGCAAAAGGAAGACTAGGAAAAATGTGAATCTTCTGCCGAATGGGGCAGAGGATCTGGTGGAAAAGGATGCAGAACAGGCTGAATTACTCAATGCTGCCTTTGCTTCTGTATTTACTGATAAAACTTGCCTTCAGGAACCCCAGGCCCCTGAAACCAGAGGGAAAGTCTGGAAAAAGGAAGACTTACACTTAGTCGAGGAGGATCAGACAAGGAAATGTTTAGACAAACCTGACACGCACAAGTCCATGGGACCTGATGGGGTGCATCCATGAGTGCTGAGGGAACTGGTTGATGTCATTGCAAGAACTCTTCAACTGTATGTGAAAGGTTATTGGGAGTAGCTGGCATTGATTAGTGAAGGGGGAATCACGCTTGACCAACCTGATAGATGACAGGCTGCCTAGAGGGTGGTGTGGACTTTCCATCTTTGTTGATACTCGGAACCTGACTTGAAAATGTCCTAAGCAGCCTGCTTTAGTTGACCCTGCTTTTGAGCAGGAGGTTTGGACTAGATGATCTCCAGAGGTCCCTTCCAATCTCAGCCATTCTGTGATTATATCCTATTAAAACTATGGGTGCATTTAGAATACAGAAGGTAGTTCCTCTGACTTGAATTTGGCTGTACAGGTCATTGGTATGTAACCTTTCTCGGCGGGTGGGAAGCTTGTGTTTCTTGAATTTATTTTTCATTTTGTTTCACTAGTTCACATATCTTTGATGGAATGCTTTGGGTACAGAAAGCAATGCAAAAATGGGCAGTCTTTGCTCTGCCTTCTTCCTATTGCTGTCTGCTGATTGACCTCATTTAAAGCAAAAATGTATTTGAAAAGTTAGAAAGTTAAAAGGACTGATTCAGTAGAGAATCTGTGAGTTTACAAACTTAGCTTTTATTCCTGGCTCCCAAAATAAAGTCTAAAATTCTGTTAGGCTGTCGACACGTTGCATGGGGAATGTTGACTCTTCCATAAGGGTGATCTAAAAGCCCTACACAATTGGATTTTGTAATTAAGTGTAAGGGAAATCCCTGGAAAATGTTTATGATGAAACTAGGAGAACATACTAGGCACGCATTCCTACTATTCCTTGTAGGCTGAAAATAACTGTTTGGTATCAATCCTGGATGTAATTTGCATGTCAGGTATTATTAGCTATTCCATATAGCGATTACCTCTTTCAGAGTGAATGACCAATACCAGTGTGCTCCAAATAAAATGAAAAATTTTAATCTCAGTAACTATTAGCTTTGATTAGGTTGATTGTTTTCTAAGGTCAATCATGCAAAAATTCAGAGAAAAAAGGTAGGTTTATCATTATAAGTAAAAGTGTATAGTACGAATAGGGGCTTGATTAAAATTGTCGTGATTTCTAGTCAAAATACCTGATCACTTGTTAATGGTTTTCAGCGTTTAGCATTACTGTCTATTGTGTGTAAATATCTCAATCTCAAGAGAAGTATCACGATATCTATAATATCATGCTCAAATTTCTAATATGGTGTTTAAATACCATAAGTCAAAGGTTTTTAGGCAAAGAACCATACCTCTCTACCTCTGGATGGTGTCTGGTACGCTAATACCACGTAGTGACAGAGATAATGCATCCTTCCCCTCTTCCTTATTTTCTGAAAAAGTGTCATTGAAATTTTGTTCTCATGAAGAACTGAAGTTTGCTGTTTTGAAGACAGTTTGATAATTTTTACAAGCTGCCATTCTTAGTGTGTATTGGACTTGTTTTCATGCCAGTCTCTGGAGTTTTACTGGCTATTGTTGTGCGATTTGGTATACTACTTATATAGAACTTGTTTAGTATAACTTGCTTAGCATTAGTAGCTAAATTTGCTGAAGCCTTAGGCCGCAAGATGTCAGCTTTCACCTAGATATGTTGAACTTTTACCTAGTCAAGTAAAAGAAGGCCCCAGAGTCGGTTCAAGCCAGAAGATAAGGAAGCTACATTCATTAACAGAAGCTGCAACCATAGAGATAAGAAAAGAAACACCCTGCCTAGAGACAATGAAAGGACCCAATGAAGAACCGGAAGACCCCAGATCCTAATATTACTACTGGTCCAAACTGTCACATGAGGGGTGGGGAATTTAGATTGTAAGGGTATAATTGCCCAGGGATTTCTTTGTTCAAGGTCCCTCTTTGGAGGCATGCAGCTTGAGCTGTAGCACTATTAATAAAAAGGACTTTATAGAAGAATCTCTTTTCAGTTTATGGATTCAGTGAAAACCTAGAGTTGAACCCTGTTATGGTAGCTGGCATGCGTAATTTCCATAACACTGTAGCAACTAAATGGCAAATCTTAGAAAACGGTGTTTGGTTTGTCTTTGACCTCTCAGCTGGTAATAGAAATCTAAGGTGGTAGACCATGGCTTAAATTTCTGTCTTCTGCGAAATTTAAGAAATTACAGTTAAGACAAAATACAGTTCATAGCTATAGATTTTTTTTTTAAACTAGATTCTTTGGATAAGAGATGTTGGTGATGAATAATGGAAGACACCTATTAAATATGTTAAATAGCATAGACTTATTGAAAGGAGTTCTAGAGCCTAGACTTCTCTGTAGGAAGTTGTATTTGGAAGCTTTAATACAAGCTTTCCTTTTCCTGGCAATTGGCTCTTGTGATGATGATAAATTCACCCTCAGTGGATTTGGATGTTGACATAGGTGTTTTTAAGTGTCTTTAATCTAGTCTGCCAATGAAACTTTTGTTTGTCAGAAGGTTAACCTTCCCTGGTATTGCTCGCACAACTTATTTTCCTGTACATATTTGAAGTATTGCATGTTCTAAAAATAAAATTGTAGTTCAGTGAAGTATTTCAATTTTCAGTTTTCAAAGAGCATTTCTCATCTGAATTTGATTAATATTTATTGAGACTTTAGAAAGGGCAATTAAAAAAAGGCTTGTATAAAGCATTTTTGGGGGTAGGATCACATGTTGAGATTGAAATAAATTTTTTTCCAATGTTTTATTTTCTATTGAAGTTTTTTTTAGTTGGCCCTTGCTAGACCATCTTTCTTTCACTGCTAAATTGAAAAATCTGTTTGCAGAGCTCTTGGTATGAAGGTGAATATCACAACACTTGTCTTGTTTAGTAAAGTAACAACTGTGAAGTCCTCCAGCATCTAAAAATATACTTGAGATGTTAAAGTTTAGCTATCATGTTAAACCAGTACAATATAGAGGTGTCACTGCCGCCTAAACAAAGCTATGTTCTTTGGTTTTGTGTAGCCAAATGGAGAATTACATTGGAGAGCTGCTTGGGTTTTTTGTTGGGTTTTTTTTTTTTTTTAAACAAATTAACATTTGGACGGGTCATAATCTGGATTAGACTGTTGATTTGGTTTAAGAAGCACAAGCTTTTATACTGGTGCAAAGTAGGGGCAAGAAAGACGGAGATGAGGAGAGTGCAGAATAACTTCTGGGAACTCACAATGACTTTGCAACTTAAAGGCAAATACAAAATGTAGTAATATTCAAAAATGTGACAGAATTCCAATACTTCTGTATTGTGGGTGGAATTGAATGAACGAGGTTTCAGAAATTATTTATTTTAGTAGCTGATTTCTTTTGTAGGATTTAAAGTGAGAAAGGAATTCCAAGCAATACTGGAAAAAATGTTAAAGTGCTGATGACATACAGAATGAAAGAAATGAATACTAAAATTAGAATCACAAATCTTACAATGACCGAAATAATGTACAGAATAAATTGCTGTCATAAAACCTAAGAAAACTTTAGGTAAACTACTCGTATAAACAACTGTTACATGCCGCGTTGCATCAGTATGGGAGAAGTCTTTAACCTGGCTTTTTCTAGGTAACTTACAGTGTTTGAATATATTTTAGCTGATTGTGAGGGTGCCCAAGTTATTTAGTTTTGGTCATCATATTCTGATGATATAAATTCTGATAATTTAAATTGAGAGAGAGAAATTTTAAATATTGAGCAAAACTGGAAAAAACCACCAAGGTTGAGTATATTTCTCAATCTAAAGAAAATTCAGTGACACTTTTAGAGTTTGTGGATGGTAGCTTTCATTAAATACAGGAAAAGGATTTGTAGAGAGATAATAAGGCTTTTGTGAGTCAAACAATTATGTTTATCTAATCAGTGGGATCAATCTAATGTTTAAAGAGAGAAGGTAGTAAGGAATACATGTTAAAGGGCATATTTTTGTAATTGAAACATGTATCCTTTCTCTAGATGCAAAACTGAAGCTATCAAGCTTTGGTTGCTTGCTCTTTTTTCCAGAAGGAGGGATCTTCTAGTTCATAGATGCATTACAGCTGTGTGGATTATTGCAAGAAACTAGTGTCTGCTGTCCTGTTTCCTTTTCTGAAAGTGGGTTGTAAATCTATGGGTAATTTAATGGTAAGGGAGTCCTTCCAGAATTCAACATGTTCTTTGTAGGTGTTCCCTTCTACCTAGAGCATAGGATTTGAGTCATAAAATAAGAGAAAGAGGAAGAATTAATTTTAGAAGTTAGGCTTCAGAAGCATAGGATACTGTGGACTAAATGGCTTAAGTATTCCTATCCAGTAACTAATGTAGATAAAAACATCTGGAATATTAATTTTCTGTTGAATCTTTTGTATTATTTTGCATCTCATGCTGTGCTATGGGATAAATGGAAGGAGATAGTTCAACCAGTTTTTGCTGTTATTCTCATTCGATAGGCACTATTACGTATATGCAAAATAACACTACCAACAGAAAACATCAGTCTGAATCTATTAGTTCTTGTAAGGTTGCTTATCAGTAGAAACAGCATTTTAAGTAACTAGCTCTGTTGTGGAAATTGGAGCACAAACTTGAGCTTGCCTTTTCTGTCCCTTTACAGAACATTTTTGCCTAGCGGCACTGAGGCTCACCACTCCTTGTCTCTGTAGTGCTGGTAGTGAGAGTTCCCACTCCTCTTGCCATTTCTGTGTGTGTAACTTGCAGGTTATTCATCTTGGGATTTAGAAGTGTCTGATGCATTCCTTTAGTTCTGGATGGTGACATCATCATATACAGATTGTATAATGTCCTTGTATTGTACTTTTTATTACACATCTATATTTCACTTATTTCAGGAGACTCGATGGTTTTTGTTGACTAATATTTGCATTGGTACTTTATGGTCATTTTACATCAATGCTTTCTAATCATTTCAGCTACGTGGGGAGGTTTATAGGGTACCTGCCTACTTAATTTATTGGTCCTTTCATTAATAATAAATTAAAATTGCCTTTTAAGTCTCAAAATACCATAGAGAATTACATGTTTCCTGTCTTTTTCTCTCTGTTTTTGTATGTAACTTCTGTCATTGTTACTCTGATGTCGACATCAGCAAGCATTGTAAAGAGGCTAGAAGTATTATAGGGAAAGAAAATGAAGGGGAATTACATTATTTAGTACAGATAACAAGAGCATGTCATCTAGGTGAAATGGAACTGCTGGTACTGCTCAGAACAGAATGTGAGCAGACCGAAGACTATTGCTCTTTGTGTATCATCTCTCCCAAAATGTTTTGCCCTGTTAATACCCTACCCTCGAGCATCACATTTTGGCAATAAGTCATTTTGAGAAAGGTAGAGAAATACTGGTGCTGTGGACAATTTTGACTTTTTGTTATAGTTCCTGTAACTGATTTCTGGGAACCAATAGGACCATAACATGAGGTGAGGGAGACAGAGCTGTCAGCCATTTGTGGACAAATATTTACAAGATTAAAGGGATTAAATGCCTACTCAACTAAGAAAAAAACAGATGGTACCCATCATTCTAGCTCTACTACTATGTTTCTAGAAGCTATCTGAACAATTAATTCTCAAGACCAGAATACAACCTCAGTATTGTTTCAAATACAGCATAAGTTTTTCTTATACATTTTTTTTCCTGCTGCTTTCAGAGGAAGTACTGTTGAAACTATTTTGAGGAACTAAAGCTTTGTATTTAAAACTTCATTTCAGCAATAAAAATACATTACTTCTCTTTGGATACTTAAAATATTATAACTATTGCAATATCTGATACTTGATTTATATTAATTTGCAGCTTTTGTTTAAGGATACTAAAATAGTGAATTAATTTTACTGAAACTATACAATTGCTTCTCTTATGAAGCTTGTAAGGTTACTACGGTTTGTTATTGCTTAAATAATGAAATGACAGGAGTAATAAAACTTGTATTCTTGTCTTGATTTGAATTTCTATGTGTAAACCTCAGTTCTGCTCCTATTTGTCACTGTTTATTTTGGCTTCCTACAGAGCTCTTGTCAATAAAATGACATTCAATACCTGATTTTAATTATGTTAAATTACAAGGGTGGGATTTAACAAAGTACTGAACATGTTTATAGATGATTGCAAAGCAGATTCTAGACCCTGTAGAGGGTTCCTTAGGTGTACCAGTTGTCTTATCTGACACTAATGTTGAACATGAAAGCATTTGAAAATGGAAATCTTTTTTAGTTATATGTATATAATTTGTATTTGTTCTTTTTAATGCTTTTAAATGAAAGCAGTACTTATACGACATAATAAATGCTCTCTTCTGTGAGAACGGGAGAATATTTCTCAGTGGTGTGGAAGGCTGGGGTGGGCTGACCCTGGCTGGATGCCAAGGTGTCCACCAAGCCACTCTCTCTCTCCTCCCCTCAGCTGGACAGGGGGAGAAAAATACCATGAAAGGCTCGTGGGTCGAGATAAGGACAGGGAGATCACTCACCAATTATCGTCATGGGCAAAACAGACTCAACTTGGGGAAAATTAATTTAATTCATTACCAATCAAATCAGAGTAGGATAATGAGAAATAAAACCTAAACCTTAAAACACCTTCCCCCCACCCCTCCCTTCTTCCTGGGCTCAACTTCACTCCCGATTTCTCTACCTCCTCCCAAAGAGTGGCGCAGGGGAACAGGGAGTGGGGGTTGAGGTCAGTTCATCACACCTTGTCTCTGCTGCTCCTTCGTCCTCGAGGGGAGGACTCCTCACACTCTTCCCCTGCTCCAGGGTGGCGTCCCACCCACGGGAGGCAGTCCTCCACGAACTTCTCCAGTGTGAGTCCTTCCCATGGGAGACAGGTCTTCAAGAACTGCTCCAGCGTGGGTCCTTTCCATGGGGTGCAGTCCTTCAGGAACAGACTGCCCCAGCATGGGGTCCCCCATGGGGTCACAAGTCCTGCCAGCAAACCTGCTCCAGCGTGGGCTCCTCTCTCCACAGGGTCCCAGGTCCTGCCAGGAGTCTGCTCCAGCGCAGGCTTCCCACGGGGTCACAGCCTCCTTCGGATGCATCCACCTGCTCTGGCTTGGGGTCCTCCACAGGCTGCAGGTGAATATCTGCTCCACCATTAACCTCCATGGGCTGCAGGGGGACAGCCTGCTTCACCACGGGCTGCAGGGGACTCTCTGTTCCAGCGTCTGGAGCACCTCCTTCCCCTCCTTCTTCACTGACCTTGGTGTGTCTGCATAGTTGTTCCTCTCACATATTCTCACTCCTCTCTTCCGGCTGCTGTTGTGCAGCTGTTTTTTCCCCTTCTTAAATATGTTATCATAGAGGTGCTACCGCCGTCGCTGATTGGCTCAGCCTTAGCCAGCGGCAGGTCTGTCTTGGAGCTGACTGGCATTGGCTCTATCAGACACAGGGGAAGCTTCTAGCACCTTCTCACAGAAGGCATCCTTGTAGCTCCCCTCACCCCACTACCAAAACCTTGCCATGCAAACCCAATACAAAGATCTTGACAACTTCTGTTCTTAAGCACTCTAATATGACTTACAGTATATGTGAATATAGTTGTTTTTTCCTTTATATCAACAGCTCTGAATGCTATTAGCATTACCTTTTTAAATGAAAAAAATTTTGTTCTACTATGTGTTTAAGACGAATGGGCATGTTATTTAACTTGTAACTATAAATACTAGAGAAATGCAGGTAAAAAATTGCCTGTCTGTAAAGAAGTTCTCAAATATTATGCACTGTTTGATCAATTAAGATCTTTCACAGTGTATTTTTAAACATCTCTCTATGTTCTGTTTTGTAATTACTTGCCAGTTTTGTGTTAATAGAATATAGGAAGTGTCCTGGTTCCGGCGGGGACAGGGTTAAGTATTCCATGCCATGTGAGCCACGCCCACCCTGAGATTAAGAGGAGGGGAGGGGGCAGGAAGTCGGGTTTGGAGCGGGCTGGGGCGTCCCGGGTTCGGTCAGTGAGCGGCGGGGAGGGGCGGTTCCGTAATCGCGTTTGTATATTCCTCTGTCCGTGTTATTGTTGTTGTTTTCTTGTTCCCTTTGCTGTTCTGTTAAACTGGCTTTATCTCAACCCAAGAGTTTTGCCTTTTTCTTTTGATTCGTCCTGTATTGAGAAGACCCGAGCGAGTGGCACGTGGTTCTTTGTTGCCGTCTGAGGCCAAACCACGACAGTAGGAATAGCTTCTTTCTTTTGGCTCCTTAAGGTCAAACGTTTATCCATACTGTAGTTTTCAATTTTTATATGGTAAAAATCTAAATATTAGTCACTGCGGTCTGTCTGTTAATATTTCTCTAGTTAATTATGTATGCAGAGGCAGTAGGGTCTTGTGGTTTTCATGACAAAACTAAACCAGCAAAACCACCGCTTACTTGAAGGAAGCATAATAAATTCTTCCAATTCTGTTCCTCCACTCTGAATAATATCCTGGTGTCTAAGTTAACAGCTTGTAGAGGTAATTTCTGCTATTAACCATTCTCACTTTTAAAATTACACTACAAAGTTCTCACTACTACTACAAATAATTACAATTAGCCTGAACTTATCAAATAAAATTAATGTTATTTTGACACTCAAGTATTTTTGTAGGATCATTTGCAAAGATAAGGAAGTTTTGTGATTAGCAGTATATTTCTTTGAGGTTCTGACAGTCTTCATGATGTAATCTCATTGCAGGTAAGTAAATTCCTCTGTGTTACATGATATAAGTTTTATATCAAATCCATATTTGCAGGGAAAAAAACATGAAGTAGCAGTGCCAGGTCAAGGGAGATTCTGCAGCAAGGCCGGAAACAAAACCCTAGAGTGCCCAGTTCCTAGAATTTTGCATGTGATTGGCATGTTTAACTAAGGTTTTGTTTGGTAGTATGCAACTTATTTTTCTTTTAAAAAAATCTTTATATCGAGCAAAAGCCCAAACATGGGCTTTGGTCTTGCTAAATTGGAGAGACATGGATTTGATGGATGGAGGACTCGGTGGATAAGGAACTGGCTGGATGGCCACACTCAATGGGTTGCGGTCAACGGCTCGATGTTCAAGTGGAAACCAGTGATGAGTGGTGTTCCTCAGGGGTCAGTACTGGGACCAGTGCTGGTTAACATCTTTGTCAGAGACATGGACAGTGGGACTGAGTGAACCCTCAGCAAGTTTGCCGATGATACCAAGCTGTGTGGCGCGGTCGACACGCTGGAGGGAAGGGATGCCATCCAGAGGGACCTGGACAGGCTTGAGAGGTGGGCCCGTGCCAACCTCACGAAGTTCAACCAGGCCAAGTGCAGGGTCCTGCACCTGGGTTGGGGCAATCCCAAGCACAAATACAGGCTGGGCGAAGAATGGCTTGAGAGCAGCCCTGAGGAGAAGGACTTGGGGGGTACTGGTGGATGAAAAGCTGGACGTGAGCTGGCAATGTACGCTCGCAGCCCAAAAAGACAACCGCATCCTGGGCTGCGTCAAAAGAAGCATGGCCAGCAGATCGAGAGAGGTGATTCTGCCCCTCTGCTCCGCTCTCGTGAGACCCCACCTGGAGTACTGTGTCCAGATCTGGAGTCCTCAGCACAAGAAGGACATGGACCTGTTGGAAATTGTCCAGCAGAGGGCCACGAAGATGATCAGAGGGCTGGAACACCTATGCTATGAGGACAGGCTGAGAGAGCTGAGGTTGTTCAGCCTGGAGAAGAGAAGGCTCCGGGGAGACCTTATAGTAGGCTTCCAGTACCTAAAGGGGGCCTTCAGGTTGCGGTCAATGGCTCGATGTTCAAGTGGAAACCAGTAACGAGTGGTGTTCCTCAGGGGTCAGTACTGGGACCAGTGCTGGTTAACATCTTTGTCAGCGACATGGACAGTGGGACTGAGTGCACCCTCAGCAAGTTTGCCGATGATCCAGAGCTGGATGCAGTACTCCAGGTGGGGTCTCACGGGAGTGGAGTAGAGGGGCAGAGTGACCTCCCTCGACCTGCTGGCCATGCTTCTTTTGATGCTGCGAGCGCACATTGTCAGCTCGTGTCCAGCTTTTCATCCACCAGTACCCCCAAGTCCTTCTCCTCAGGGCTGCTCTCAATCCCTTCATCCTCCAGCCTGTATTGATACCAGGGGTTGCCCCGACCCACATGCAGGACCCTGTACTTGGTCTGGTTGAACTTCATGAGGTTCACACAGGCTCACTTCTCGAGCTTGTCCAGGTCCCTCTGGATGGCATCCCGTCCCTCAGGTGTGTCAACCATACCACTCAGCTTGGTGTCATCAGCAAACTTGCTGAGGGTGCCCTCGATCCCACTGTCTGTGTCATTGATGAAGATATTAAGCAGTACTAGCCCCAATACGGACCCCTAAGGGACACCACTCGTCCCTGATCTGCATCTGGACATTGAGCTGTTGACCACTACCCTCTGAATGTGACTATCCAGCCAATTCCTTATCCACTGAACAGTCCATCTATCAAATCCATATCTCTCCAATTTGGAGCGAAGGATGTTGTGGGGGGCCGTGTCAAAGGCCTTACAGAAGTCCAGATAGACAACATCTGTAGCTCTTCCCTTGTCCATTGATGTAATCACTGCTTGATGTTAGTAAGTACAATCTGTTCCTGAAGCATCAACTGTGGCAAGCCTGTCAGAGTAAAGTTACAGGACTCTAAATCCTATTTGATCTGCAGTGACAGTTTTTAGTATTTTATATATGTGTGTGTGTGTGTGTGCGTGTGTCCTGGTTTGAGGTAAAACAGAACCAACTTTCTGTTCAGTAATTTTATTTCTTGGCTAGGTCTCTTCTAACTCTCTGAAATTAACAGCATGTTGTGTCGAAAACGGTTCGTTCTCAGAGTGATAAGACAGTTTGTGCTAAGGAATGGTACGCAGAGAGGCTCTTGCTTATACTTATTGCTATAACAACCAAGGTCAGCTAATTTCGTTATTTGCCTCGTTAGAGGATCGGAAATGGAAAAGCATAGAGGGGTCCCCACCTGCAGGGAGGAGCAGACAGGACAGGTGATCCAAAAATTGACCAACAGGCGTATTCCATCCCATTTGCCCCATGCTCAGTATAAAAGCTGAGGGATCAAAGGGTCAGGCCTCTTTCTTCAATGGCCGACGTCCGAGGAGGACCTTGCCTGTTCATCTGCCTTTGATCCCGATCCATGTGTTCCTGACTCCATCTGTGGAATCCAGTTCCCACCCATCGCTGAGTCCAGTCTGGGACTTCCCCAGTGCCTGCTGGTGACATCATCCTGGGAGCTTAATATGGTTTTGTATATACTGTGTCTATTTCATTATTTTCCTTTTTATTTTGTTATTAATATTTCATTAAAGTCGTTTAGTTTCTTCTAAACTCATAAATCTCTCTTTATCTCTCCTCCTCCTCTCCGTGTACAAGAGGTTGGGGGGGGGGAGCATCTGTCGCTGGCCATTGGCCAATTTGGCCAAATCCACGACAATATGGTTCAAAAATGATCTCTGTGTAATTTGAACAAAGTTTGGTATTTTTTTTTACCCAGAAGCCTCCAATTAAATAAATTTTAATGGAAATACGACTTTTGTTTAAGAGTTCAAGAGATTCTGTTTTCCCAGAAGTGGTGTTGAAAAAGTGAAATGTAAGCATGAGATGTTTGTTTCAAAAGTTTAGCAAGCTGTCGTAAAACGTGCCAAGTCTGTATGCTCCCTGTGCTGGTTTTGGCTGGGACAGAGTTAATTTTCTTCATAGTAGGGAGTATGGGGCTATGATTTGGATTTGTGCTGAAAACAGTTTTGATAATGCGGGGATGTTTTCGTTATTGCTGAGCAGTGCTTACACAGAGTCAAGGCCTTTTCTGCTTCTCACCCCACCCTACCAGCAAGTAGGCTGGGGGTGCACAAGAAGTTGGGAGGGGGAGTAGCTTACTGTTAACACACAAAACACACACAACACAGCGCTTCTGTGAATGGACAGCCTCTTTTCCTTTGCACATCTTTATTCTGTTGGCAGACTGTTGATAAATTGGAAGCAAAACCCAACATGATTTGGGGGAATATTTGCCTATATTTGATGCTCCCTTCAGAGGTAGCCTGTTCTTGCTATGAATTTTTAACCCCATTCAGATTGACACTTTAAGCAATGACGTCTTCTCCATCGAAGTAAAAATGGAGATTCGTGAAATGCAACTTTTATCTTAAGTCTTTCTATTTCCAGAATGCTAGTGTTCGTTTCTTTCTAGTTATTGATGTTGTTACTTTGTTTGCTCTGGTTTACAAAACTGTCTGTTTCTAAACTTTGCTACACTTGCAACATTGCGTCTCACTGCATGGCCAGGATGCTACCTAACTGAACCGAGGACTTCCCTTACTCATGTAGTTCTTGTAGCTAATGGAGGTTTTATTGTGCTATGTCTGTGCTAGGTCTTGAACAAAACTATAGTCTTCTATTCAAAAAGTAGTTCTTGATAACTAAATGACAGCTTAAGGCTTCTACTGATATATGTAGAAAATGTGGTGATGTTTCCTTTAGTATGAACACCTGTCCATGGGGAATGAACTGAGATGACAAATGCACAGCTGGTAGCTAAACTTTGAGGGAATGTGAAAATTTATTGAAACATCTTTTGATGTTTAATTTGAGTGCTAAGCATGCTTATCAGTATCATTTACAAACTAATAATACCTGAATCATAATGAAAGTTCAACTTCAGTTGCATTGCTTTTCCAGTCTGTTCTTCTATTCCTGATTGGTTCAGAAGTTTCTGAAATCTTCATGTGACTGGTCTGGAAAACCTGGAGGGTGTAATACAAGCTGGAGGACTGAAAAATGGGGGAAGGGAATGGGAAGGAAGAATGGGGAGTAGAGGAAGATAAAACCTTTATATATGATGTGCGTGTGAAAATTACTTTAGTTCTATCTATACTATATTAAAATTGTAGTGTGTGTATCTATCAATAGTAACTGCTTTCATACCATTGCAGTGAAATTAATATAAATATAGGAGTTCCTACACAGTTCCATAACAAAGGTGGATTTTGAAACAGTTTTAACTTTTTAATTTTAATCTGAGACTGCCTTCAGGGCTGAAAGATTGTACCCTGGTAACTGCATCTTGTTACGCTGTTACAGTTCTTCAGTGTGGTTCAAAACCCTAGTATGCATTTGTCCAAGTTTTATCTCTTTGTTCAAGACAAAAAGCTTGCTTTTTTTTTTTGGTCAGCTCTTCTGTTTTCTAGAGAAGGGCAACATATTATAAAGCTACTGTATACTTTCACAAAGTTGAATGATTTCAGTATAGCTGTTTACTTTCAACTTCCTTTTTATATTTATAAACCAAAGTTACTCAAATGTCTTTATTTTAGTCTCTTAAAACAGAGAAATGCAGGAGGGCAACTCCAATGTTTATTAGCTTTTTAGGCTGAAAATAAATTGTAAATGATGACTGTAGCAAGGCATGTTGGGTTCAAATTACATTTCTTTATGCCTTACTAAGGATGACTTTGACAATGAGGTGAATTGGACTCAGATCAAGATTTCTAGCTTTAGGTCATTGCTTTGCTATAGATTTCCTATGTTGACTTGTAAATTCACTTGAGGCCAGTTGTACAGTAGTACTTAGCACCCATTTGGTCAGAAGAACAAGTACCGAGTTCTCAAAAATAGTTCAGCATGTCTTATGGGGAAGTGGTTAGAAAAATCATTAATATTAATGAGATGCCATGGTACTTTTAGGACAACGTCAGGAATATAAATAGAAATACCTAATATATGTAGTCTTTAAATATAGCGATACTGTAATATTTTTTTAACTACAGGTACTGGGAGGCTATTCACAAGTGGGATGAAGCACTTCAGTTAACTCCAGAGGATGCTACATTTCATTAGATGAAATGTCAGGTAAAGCATGACAATTCTTTATCAGTTTAGAAATTAAAAAATAAAACATGTGGATGTGAATAGATACTGTACAACATTGTGTAATTGTTGTATGCATAAACTGTAGCACAATTAATTTTTAGGATTTTAATTTCTTCCCATCACAACAGGGTATCTTTTTTAACAGAAATGAAAAATATGCTGTTATCCCAGCCAATAACAACAAACATCATCGTTGTTAGGGCATGAATTAAGATGTTACAATGTAGAAAAAGCAACTGAAATATTTTAAAATGATATTGGGAGGAGCAGGGACAACCTTACTCTGATAATTAGCAAATTTGACCATTAAAAATCTGCCTGCTCTTTCTGAAGAGTTGGCTTAATACTGAAATCCTTAAACAGGGATACTGTATGCAAAAGCGATGCTCCAGTCTGTTTTCACATTAAATATTACATACATAAATTAGTCTTGGAAAAGAGCATTAATTATAGAGTATACTTATGATGCCAATTCATCTAAGCCTTTATTTTACAGCTGTTTTGGTGAAAAAGGCTTGCAGCCATCAATACCTCACTAAAGTTATAAGATCAGCTTGTCATTTCAGTGTGTCTTTACATGGCTTAGATGGCAAAAGTGCTAGGATCCTTTAATTTTTTTTCAGATTGGGAAGCTTTTGTCTCAATCTGTACGCACAGGTACAAAAATACTTTTTTTTCTCTATTAAATAAAAATGCTCTTCTGCAAAAATGGTTTTTATTTGGATGGAGGATGAGAACAAGAAATGTATGGCTTTTCTCTAAATTACTTTTAGGAAGGTAGCTACTCAAAATATGTCTGGAAAAATACATCGCTTAAAGTGAGGAGAAAGTAAAAGAGAAAGTAAAAACATGGTACTTCAATGAATGCTATTGGCTTTCTGGGCTGCGAGCGCACATTGCTGGCTCACGTTGAGCTTCTCATCAACCAACACCCCCAAGTCCTTCTCCTCAGGGCTGCTCTCAAGCCGTTCTCCGCCCAGCCTGTATTTGTGCTTGGGATTGCCCCAACCCAGGTGCAGGACCCTGCACTTGGCCTGGTTGAACTTCATGAGGTTGGCACGGGCCCACCTCTCAAGCCTGTCCAGGTCCCTCTGGATGGCATCCCTTCCCTCCAGCGTGTCAACCGCGCCACACAGCTTGGTGTCGTCAGGAAACTTGCTGAGGGTTCACTCAGTCCCACTGTCCATGTCACTGACAAAGATGTTAACCAGCGCTGGTCCCAGTACTGACCCCTAAGGAACGCCACTCGTCACTGGTCTCCACTTGGACATCAAGCTGTTGACCGCAACTCTTTGAGTGAAGCCATGTTGTCTGTCACCAATCACCTCCTTATTTTCCACGTGCCTCCACACAGTTTCCAGGAGGATCTGCTCCATGATCTTGCCAGGCACAGAGGTGAGACTGACTGGCCTGTAGTTCCCCGGGCCTTCCTTTTTTTCCCTTTTTAAAAATGGGGGTTATGTTTCCCCTTTTCCAGTCAGTGGGAACTTCACCAGACTGCCATGACTTCTCAAAAATGATGGATAGTGGCTTGGCAACTTCATCCACCAGTTCCCTCAGGACCCGCGGATGTATCTCATCAGGTCCCATGGACTTGTGCACTTTCAAGTTCCTTAGATGGTGTTGAGCCTGATCTTCTTCTACAGTTGCCAGTTCTTCATTCTCCCAGTCCCTGCCTTTGCCTTCTGCAACTTGGGCAGTGTGGCTAGAGCACTTGCTGGTGAAGACAGAGGCAAAAAAGTCGTTGAATACCTCAGCCTTTTCCATATCCCAGGTAACCAGGTCTCCCGTTTCCTTCCGGAGAGGGCCCACATTTTCCCTAGTCTTCCTTTTGTCTCCGACATACCTATAGAAGCTTTTCTTGTTGCCCTTGACATCCCTGGCCAGATTTAACTCTATCAGGGCTTTAGCTTTCCTAACCTCATCCCTGGCTGCTCGGACAATTGCTCTGTATTCCTCCCAGGCTACCTGTCCTTGCTTCCACCCTCTGTAGGCTTCCTTTTTCTGTTTGAATTTGTCCAGGAGCTCCTTGTTCATCCATGCAGGCCTCCTGGCATTTTTGCCCGACTTCCTCTTAGTTGGGATGCATTGCTCCTGAGCTTGGAGGAGGTGATCCTTGAATATTAACCAGCTTGCTTAGGCCCCTCTTCCCTTCAGGGCTTTAGCCCATGATGCCCTGCCAAGCAAGGTCCCTCAAGAGGCCAAAGTCTGCTCTCCTGAAGTCCAGGGTAGTGAGCTTGCTGTGTGCCCTCCTCGCTGCCCTAAGGATCTTGAACTCCACCATCTCATGGTCACTGCAGCCAAGGCTGCCCTTGAGCTTCACTGGGTGCTGTCACATCTCCTCCTGTCACATTGTCTGTGAACTGAAGAAAGTTTGATTCTGCAAAATAATTAATTGAATAATCATAAGCTCATTTCAGTACAGGAGGCTTTTGTTCTATATAGCTACAGAAGGTTTAGATCTTGCTTGGTTTTGAGTTTCGTTTGAGAAATACTTTATGGCTTTAGAGGTTTTTCTTCCTGAATTATTTTGGGAGAAGTGTATTGTTGGGTTGTTTTGTCAACATATACATGCATATAAGGCATACAGATAAACTGCATTAGGAGAAATGCAGGGGGGTGTGTGTGGGTGTGTGTGTGTGGGTGAGGGGTTGCTTTCTGAATTGGTTTGTTAATTTGAATGCTGTTAGTAATAAGATTCAGTAATTGTTTTTACTTAAAACTGATGATTTTTTTTTTTCTGGTGCTCTTCACTCATTCTATATACTACATGATGCTGAAAAGTGAACATTTGATCTCTTCACTTTCTCATCAGGCTGGATTTGGAGTCAATTGTTTCTTCCTAACTTCTAAGGAAAAAAAAAAAAGGCATGTCTTTTTTTAAAAAAAAAATCTCATGCATTTTCTTCAAACCTTGTGGAAACTTTACAGTGGTACTTTCTCTTAACTTGGGCATGCTTAGGATCAAGATTTACATGTTATTTAGCATATTAGTATTTACAGATCTCCTATATGATTTAGGTGCTTGACTCCTACATACTTCTAGAGTTCTATGGTACCAAAACATCTTAAATATGTAAAGGACCAGTGAATGTTTACTTGTATTTGGATACCTTTACATCAATGCTAGCTTAAATGAAAGCTCTGTCTAGCATAGTATCCTGACAGCATCCAACAGTGGATGGCTGGGAAAGAGTCATACAAATGGTACAAGCATGTAGCAGTACTTCCACGCAGTACTTTTCCAAGCCTCCAGCAAGCTTTGGCTCTGGGACCTCTCTGTGTTTAGAAGTGTTTGAAAGACTTTTCTTCAACAAATTTGTCTCATTGTTTTCTGATCTCAAGTAAATTTTTGGCATCTGCAGAGCTATGTGGCAAGGAGTTCCAAATCTTAATTATGCACTGCGTGAAGAATCGCTTTCTTTAATCTGCTTTGAACCTTCCGCTTGGTAGTTGCTGGGCAATTGCACTGTTTCTCTTTGGTTTCACTTTCTGTTATTGCATAATACTTCTGTTACAGTGTGAATGAGAACATAATGAGAAGATAAGTTTATGTACAAAATATTATGCATTTATAAAATTATTTCTTAAATCTTTTCAACAAACCTCTATTTTAATCTTTAAATTGGCAGCATCTCTTTAGTACATGAAAATAATTATTGCAGATGTTTTTTGCAGTATGACTTATGCTTACTGGAAGCCGATTAGTATAAGTTGATACCATTTTACTTTTAAAGGGACTAATGTGAGCTGTAAAAATCCATTTTTGCCAAAATAGGAATATGCAATAAATTCCAAAAATATTGTGGTTAATATTTAAATGATACTGTCTTAGAGGTGAGTATGTTATTCCAATCCAGCATACCAGCACAGATACTGAAGCTGCTATTGTGTAGCTGAATGAGAAAGTGTGGGTAGCTCCAGACTTGGAAGAACAACTGTACACCAATTGCAGCAAGGGCTTGACCAGCATTGGGCCTATGAAAACCTGTCTGTCTTGGTACGTGAGTCACATACTAGAGTTGGTGATTCACGTTAAGAATGATTTCATGCAATATGCAAAGATTCTTTATGGTATATACTAATTTACTGTCAGTGAAGAAAAGTTTCTCCATGAAGTAATTTCTTTTGAGAATTAACATTGGATGGAAAGTTTTGCGTAGGCTTGAATATCTGCGTATCCTGTTAGGTATATTAAGATAATCTTATGTTGGGTTATATAACAGCTTCCCAGTTCATCAATATCTACTTTCTCAGCAGCTAAGTAACATTTTAAATACCTTGTTGTCACGGTTTGGGCCGGATTGGCCAACAATGAGACGACAGATACTCTCCCCCACCTCTCGCTCCAAGGAGAAGGAGGAGAGAGATAAAGAGATTTATGAGTTTAGAAGGAACTAAACTACTTCAATAAAATACTAATAATAAAATAAAAAGGAAATAATGAAATAGATACAACATATACAAAACCATATCAAGCTCTCAGGGAGATGTCACTGGCAGGCGCTGGGGAAGTGATCCCCTTTTTTCTCCCCAAACCTTATGGTTTATATTTCCTGATTTGATGGGTGGGCAGGATCGTGCCTGAGTGGATTACACTATCTGTCTGGAATGTTTTTCTCTGGTGGTGTGATGGCCCCTTAGTTTGTATTGCTAATTTTGTGATGCCTAGTACACAAAGTTACTGAATAATTGTGGGATGGCACTCAGGGCATTTTCTTTGTTAAGGGACTATTCAAGGCTCCATTCGGGTTTCGGTCTTATTATGATGCAGTGTTGAGGCAACCCGGGCTGAGCTGTTTCCGCAGCTCCCCCCAAGTCATCTCTGCATAGACAAGGATCTGTCAAGGCGAGATGAAGCTGAGTCGAATGGCAACTCCCTGCATTTCACCTCTCTGCTCCTAAACCGGTTTAGCAGGGTGATCCCATTTACATGGTACTCCAGAAAGAATTGAGTCAGACAATGGGACTCATTTCAAAAACAGTCTTATAAGTAATTGGGGAAAAGAACATGGCATTGAGTGGGTATACCACATCCCCTATCATGCACCAGCTTCTGGGAAAATTGAGCGATACAATGGACTGTTAAAAACTACCCTGAAGGCAATGGGTGGTGGATCCTTTAAAAATTGGGACAATCATTTAGCACAAGCTACCTGGTTAGTTAACACCAGGGGATCCATCAATCGAACTGGTCCTGCTCAACCAGATCTTTTACATACTGCAGAAGGGGATAAAGTCCCTGTGGTGCATGAAAGGAATATGTTGGGGAAAACTGTTTGGGTTTTTCCTGCCTCAGGCAAAGGCAAACCCATTGGTGGGACTGGTTTTGCTCAAGGACCTGGATGTACTTGGTGAGTGATTGTGTGAGCCAATGCAGGCAGGACGCAGGAACAAACACAAAACCATGGATGAAAGGCAAAGAACAAGTTTAATCTCGATACCTTGCAGATCGGGGGATCTCCAAAGCAACACCCGGGCAGAGGCGTGCAAGCAGGGGACACGGGCACCGCGGAGCGACGACCGAGAGTCCTTGTTAGCAAGAGTCCGTGTTAGCGAGAGAGTGCGTGCACAAGAGCTCAGACTTGCTGTTCTCGTCTGTATTTCAAGGATTCAGGCAGGTATAGTTTTTCACTGTGCTTTGATCTTCTTCAACAGTAGGGCAGGAATCTCGGGCATGTTCAATAAGGTGCCCCTGAGTCCATCACAGGCCCATGTTATCTAAGTGCAGATGTTCTACTCGTCGAGCACGTAAGACTAAACAACAATTACTGTGATGTATGTTTTCCAGCACCCCATGTGCGAGTCACTTGAGCGTGTTTACAGTCCTCCTCGCTGATCTTCCGTTACTTTCCCACAGTAATGATGAAGAATGGAGAAGTTCAATGTGTACCTTAAGGAAATTTGACCCTGGGTGAGAATACTTGATTCCGAACTGTATGATGTTAATTGTTATATAATACTAACAGCATTCAATAAGTGTTTTTCAGGATAACATAATAGTGATGAAACCTGAGCTAGCTTCTTCAAGTGACGTCCAGCAAGACTCTTCGAGATGGACATGCTACCCATGGGCATGAACCACAATGAATTTCATACCATCTTTCCTGCCCTGAGAATCTGCTAGGATAGACGAAATCCTGAAGTTATGAACTAAATGGACTTAGTGAACTTTTGTGTATAAAGATAAATCATAAATGGGTGACCTGCATGTAACTATCTATATATATGTGTGTATAGATTTGATAGATAAAAGTATTAGTGATCTTAGTATGATGCAAATGGCATGGAATAAGGAGTGGAACGTCCTGGTTTGGAGTGGAGCAGAGCCAACTTTCTGTTCAGTGAGAGAGGCTCTTGCTTACGCTTGTTGCTGTGGCAAGCAGGGTCAGCTGACTTTGTTGTTTGTCCTGTGGAGGGGTCACACCTGTGGGGAGGAGTGGATAGGACAGGTGACCCAAAACTGACCAATAGGTTATTCCATCCCATCTGCCATGCTCAGTATAAAAGCTGAGGGATGAAAGGGTCAGCTCTGTTCTTCAATGGCTCTCTTTCTTCAATGACTGATGTCTGAGGAGGAACCTGTCTGTTCTTCTGCCTTTGATCCTGCTCTGTGTGTTTGTGAAGCTAGATCCAGAATCCAGTTCCTATCTGTCGCTGCGTCCAGTCTGGGACTTCCCCAGCGCCTGCCAGTGACATCTCCCTGAGAGCTTGATATGGTTTTGTATATGTTGTATCTATTTCATTATTTCCTTTTTATTTTATTATTAGTATTTTATTGAAGTAGTTTAGTTCCTTCTAAACTCATAAATCTCTTTATCTCTCTCCTCCTTCTCCTTGGAGCGAGAGGTGGGGGAGAGTATCTGTCGTCTCATTGTTGGCCAATCCGGCCCAAACCGTGACAACAAGGTATTTAAAATGTTACTTAGCTGCTGAGAAAGTAGATATTGATGAACTGGGAAGCTGTTATATAACCCAACATAAGATTATCTTAATATACCTAACAGGATACGCAGATATTCAAGCCTACGCAAAACTTTCCATCCAATGTTAATTCTCAAAAGAAATTACTTCATGGAGAAACTTTTCTTCACTGACAGTAAATTAGTATATACCATAAAGAATCTTTGCATATTGCATGAAATCATTCTTAACGTGAATCACCAACTCTAGTATGTGACTCACGTACCAAGACAGACAGGTTTTCATAGGCCCAATGCTGGTCAAGCCCTTGCTGCAATTGGTGTACAGTTGTTCTTCCAAGTCTGGAGCTACCCACACTTTCTCATTCAGCTACACAATAGCAGCTTCAGTATCTGTGCTGGTATGCTGGATTGGAATAACATACTCACCTCTAAGACAGTATCATTTAAATATTAACCACAATATTTTTGGAATTTATTGCATATTCCTATTTTGGCAAAAATGGATTTTTACAGCTCACATTAGTCCCTTTAAAAGTAAAATGGTATCAACTTATACTAATCGGCTTCCAGTAAGCATAAGTCATACTGCAAAAAACATCTGCAATAATTATTTTCATGTACTAAAGAGATGCTGCCAATTTAAAGATTAAAATAGAGGTTTGTTGAAAAGATTTAAGAAATAATTTTATAAATGCATAATATTTTGTACATAAACTTATCTTCTCATTATGTTCTCATTCACACTGTAACAGAAGTATTATGCAATAACAGAAAGTGAAACCAAAGAGAAACAGTGCAATTGCCCAGCAACTACCAAGCGGAAGGTTCAAAGCAGATTAAAGAAAGCGATTCTTCACGCAGTGCATAATTAAGATTTGGAACTCCTTGCCACATAGCTCTGCAGATGCCAAAAATTTACTTGAGATCAGAAAACAATGAGACAAATTTGTTGAAGAAAAGTCTTTCAAACACTTCTAAACACAGAGAGGTCCCAGAGCCAAAGCTTGCTGGAGGCTTGGAAAAGTACTGCGTGGAAGTACTGCTACATGCTTGTACCATTTGTATGACTCTTTCCCAGCCATCCACTGTTGGATGCTGTCAGGATACTATGCTAGACAGAGCTTTCATTTAAGCTAGCATTGATGTAAAGGTATCCAAATACAAGTAAACATTCACTGGTCCTTTACATATTTAAGATGTTTTGGTACCATAGAACTCTAGAAGTATGTAGGAGTCAAGCACCTAAATCATATAGGAGATCTGTAAATACTAATATGCTAAATAACATGTAAATCTTGATCCTAAGCATGCCCAAGTTAAGAGAAAGTACCACTGTAAAGTTTCCACAAGGTTTGAAGAAAATGTATGAGATTTTTTTTTTTAAAAAAAGACATGCCTTTTTTTTTTCCTTAGAAGTTAGGAAGAAACAATTGACTCCAAATCCAGCCTGATGAGAAAGTGAAGAGATCAAATGTTCACTTTTCAGCATCATGTAGTATATAGAATGAGTGAAGAGCACCAGAAAAAAAAAAATCATCAGTTTTAAGTAAAAAACAATTACTGAATCTTATTACTAACAGCATTCAAATTAACAAACCAATTCAGAAAGCAACCCCTCACCCACACACACACACCCACACACACCCCCCTGCATTTCTCCTAATGCAGTTTATCTGTATGCCTTATATGCATGTATATGTTGACAAAACAACCCAACAATACACTTCTCCCAAAATAATTCAGGAAGAAAAACCTCTAAAGCCATAAAGTATTTCTCAAACGAAACTCAAAACCAAGCAAGATCTAAACCTTCTGTAGCTATATAGAACAAAAGCCTCCTGTACTGAAATGAGCTTATGATTATTCAATTAATTATTTTGCAGAATCAAACTTTCTTCAGTTCACAGACAATGTGACAGGAGGAGATGTGACAGCACCCAGTGAAGCTCAAGGGCAGCCTTGGCTGCAGTGACCATGAGATGGTGGAGTTCAAGATCCTTAGGGCAGCGAGGAGGGCACACAGCAAGCTCACTACCCTGGACTTCAGGAGAGCAGACTTTGGCCTCTTGAGGGACCTTGCTTGGCAGGGCATCATGGGCTAAAGCCCTGAAGGGAAGAGGGGCCTAAGCAAGCTGGTTAATATTCAAGGATCACCTCCTCCAAGCTCAGGAGCAATGCATCCCAACTAAGAGGAAGTCGGGCAAAAATGCCAGGAGGCCTGCATGGATGAACAAGGAGCTCCTGGACAAATTCAAACAGAAAAAGGAAGCCTACAGAGGGTGGAAGCAAGGACAGGTAGCCTGGGAGGAATACAGAGCAATTGTCCGAGCAGCCAGGGATGAGGTTAGGAAAGCTAAAGCCCTGATAGAGTTAAATCTGGCCAGGGATGTCAAGGGCAACAAGAAAAGCTTCTATAGGTATGTCGGAGACAAAAGGAAGACTAGGGAAAATGTGGGCCCTCTCCGGAAGGAAACGGGAGACCTGGTTACCTGGGATATGGAAAAGGCTGAGGTATTCAACGACTTTTTTGCCTCTGTCTTCACCAGCAAGTGCTCTAGCCACACTGCCCAAGTTGCAGAAGGCAAAGGCAGGGACTGGGAGAATGAAGAACTGGCAACTGTAGAAGAAGATCAGGCTCAACACCATCTAAGGAACTTGAAAGTGCACAAGTCCATGGGACCTGATGAGATACATCCGCGGATCCTGAGGGAACTGGTGGATGAAGTCACTAGCCACTATCCATCATATTTGAGAAGTTGTGTCAGTCTGGTGAAGTTCCCACTGACTGGAAAAGGGGAAACATAACCCCCATTTTTAAAAAGGGAAAAAAAGGAAGGCCCGGGGAACTACAGGCCAGTCAGTCTCACCTCTGTGCCTGGCAAGATCATGGAGCAGATCCTCCTGGAAACTGTGTGGAGGCACGTGGAAAATAAGGAGGTGATTGGTGACAGACAACATGGCTTCACTCAAAGAGTTGCGGTCAACAGCTTGATGTCCAAGTGGAGACCAGTGACGAGTGGCGTTCCTTAGGGGTCAGTACTGGGACCAGCGCTGGTTAACATCTTTGTCAGTGACATGGACAGTGGGACTGAGTGAACCCTCAGCAAGTTTCCTGACGACACCAAGCTGTGTGGCGCGGTTGACACGCTGGAGGGAAGGGATGCCATCCAGAGGGACCTGGACAGGCTTGAGAGGTGGGCCCGTGCCAACCTCATGAAGTTCAACCAGGCCAAGTGCAGGGTCCTGCACCTGGGTTGGGGCAATCCCAAGCACAAATACAGGCTGGGCGGAGAACGGCTTGAGAGCAGCCCTGAGGAGAAGGACTTGGGGGTGTTGGTTGATGAGAAGCTCAACGTGAGCCAGCAATGTGCGCTCGCAGCCCAGAAAGCCAATAGCATTCATTGAAGTACCATGTTTTTACTTTCTCTTTTACTTTCTCCTCACTTTAAGCGATGTATTTTTCCAGACATATTTTGAGTAGCTACCTTCCTAAAAGTAATTTAGAGAAAAGCCATACATTTCTTGTTCTCATCCTCCATCCAAATAAAAACCATTTTTGCAGAAGAGCATTTTTATTTAATAGAGAAAAAAAAGTATTTTTGTACCTGTGCGTACAGATTGAGACAAAAGCTTCCCAATCTGAAAAAAAATTAAAGGATCCTAGCACTTTTGCCATCTAAGCCATGTAAAGACACACTGAAATGACAAGCTGATCTTATAACTTTAGTGAGGTATTGATGGCTGCAAGCCTTTTTCACCAAAACAGCTGTAAAATAAAGGCTTAGATGAATTGGCATCATAAGTATACTCTATAATTAATGCTCTTTTCCAAGACTAATTTATGTATGTAATATTTAATGTGAAAACAGACTGGAGCATCGCTTTTGCATACAGTATCCCTGTTTAAGGATTTCAGTATTAAGCCAACTCTTCAGAAAGAGCAGGCAGATTTTTAATGGTCAAATTTGCTAATTATCAGAGTAAGGTTGTCCCTGCTCCTCCCAATATCATTTTAAAATATTTCAGTTGCTTTTTCTACATTGTAACATCTTAATTCATGCCCTAACAACGATGATGTTTGTTGTTATTGGCTGGGATAACAGCATATTTTTCATTTCTGTTAAAAAAGATACCCTGTTGTGATGGGAAGAAATTAAAATCCTAAAAATTAATTGTGCTACAGTTTATGCATACAACAATTACACAATGTTGTACAGTATCTATTCACATCCACATGTTTTATTTTTTAATTTCTAAACTGATAAAGAATTGTCATGCTTTACCTGACATTTCATCTAATGAAATGTAGCATCCTCTGGAGTTAACTGAAGTGCTTCATCCCACTTGTGAATAGCCTCCCAGTACCTGTAGTTAAAAAAATATTACAGTATCGCTATATTTAAAGACTACATATATTAGGTATTTCTATTTATATTCCTGACGTTGTCCTAAAAGTACCATGGCATCTCATTAATATTAATGATTTTTCTAACCACTTCCCCATAAGACATGCTGAACTATTTTTGAGAACTCGGTACTTGTTCTTCTGACCAAATGGGTGCTAAGTACTACTGTACAACTGGCCTCAAGTGAATTTACAAGTCAACATAGGAAATCTATAGCAAAGCAATGACCTAAAGCTAGAAATCTTGATCTGAGTCCAATTCACCTCATTGTCAAAGTCATCCTTAGTAAGGCATAAAGAAATGTAATTTGAACCCAACATGCCTTGCTACAGTCATCATTTACAATTTATTTTCAGCCTAAAAAGCTAATAAACATTGGAGTTGCCCTCCTGCATTTCTCTGTTTTAAGAGACTAAAATAAAGACATTTGAGTAACTTTGGTTTATAAATATAAAAAGGAAGTTGAAAGTAAACAGCTATACTGAAATCATTCAACTTTGTGAAAGTATACAGTAGCTTTATAATATGTTGCCCTTCTCTAGAAAACAGAAGAGCTGACCAAAAAAAAAAAAGCAAGCTTTTTGTCTTGAACAAAGAGATAAAACTTGGACAAATGCATACTAGGGTTTTGAACCACACTGAAGAACTGTAACAGCGTAACAAGATGCAGTTACCAGGGTACAATCTTTCAGCCCTGAAGGCAGTCTCAGATTAAAATTAAAAAGTTAAAACTGTTTCAAAATCCACCTTTGTTATGGAACTGTGTAGGAACTCCTATATTTATATTAATTTCACTGCAATGGTATGAAAGCAGTTACTATTGATAGATACACACACTACAATTTTAATATAGTATAGATAGAACTAAAGTAATTTTCACACGCACATCATATATAAAGGTTTTATCTTCCTCTACTCCCCATTCTTCCTTCCCATTCCCTTCCCCCATTTTTCAGTCCTCCAGCTTGTATTACACCCTCCAGGTTTTCCAGACCAGTCACATGAAGATTTCAGAAACTTCTGAACCAATCAGGAATAGAAGAACAGACTGGAAAAGCAATGCAACTGAAGTTGAACTTTCATTATGATTCAGGTATTATTAGTTTGTAAATGATACTGATAAGCATGCTTAGCACTCAAATTAAACATCAAAAGATGTTTCAATAAATTTTCACATTCCCTCAAAGTTTAGCTACCAGCTGTGCATTTGTCATCTCAGTTCATTCCCCATGGACAGGTGTTCATACTAAAGGAAACATCACCACATTTTCTACATATATCAGTAGAAGCCTTAAGCTGTCATTTAGTTATCAAGAACTACTTTTTGAATAGAAGACTATAGTTTTGTTCAAGACCTAGCACAGACATAGCACAATAAAACCTCCATTAGCTACAAGAACTACATGAGTAAGGGAAGTCCTCGGTTCAGTTAGGTAGCATCCTGGCCATGCAGTGAGACGCAATGTTGCAAGTGTAGCAAAGTTTAGAAACAGACAGTTTTGTAAACCAGAGCAAACAAAGTAACAACATCAATAACTAGAAAGAAACGAACACTAGCATTCTGGAAATAGAAAGACTTAAGATAAAAGTTGCATTTCACGAATCTCCATTTTTACTTCGATGGAGAAGACGTCATTGCTTAAAGTGTCAATCTGAATGGGGTTAAAAATTCATAGCAAGAACAGGCTACCTCTGAAGGGAGCATCAAATATAGGCAAATATTCCCCCAAATCATGTTGGGTTTTGCTTCCAATTTATCAACAGTCTGCCAACAGAATAAAGATGTGCAAAGGAAAAGAGGCTGTCCATTCACAGAAGCGCTGTGTTGTGTGTGTTTTGTGTGTTAACAGTAAGCTACTCCCCCTCCCAACTTCTTGTGCACCCCCAGCCTACTTGCTGGTAGGGTGGGGTGAGAAGCAGAAAAGGCCTTGACTCTGTGTAAGCACTGCTCAGCAATAACGAAAACATCCCCGCATTATCAAAACTGTTTTCAGCACAAATCCAAATCATAGCCCCATACTCCCTACTATGAAGAAAATTAACTCTGTCCCAGCCAAAACCAGCACAGGGAGCATACAGACTTGGCACGTTTTACGACAGCTTGCTAAACTTTTGAAACAAACATCTCATGCTTACATTTCACTTTTTCAACACCACTTCTGGGAAAACAGAATCTCTTGAACTCTTAAACAAAAGTCGTATTTCCATTAAAATTTATTTAATTGGAGGCTTCTGGGTAAAAAAAATACCAAACTTTGTTCAAATTACACAGAGATCATTTTTGAACCATATTGTCGTGGATTTGGCCAAATTGGCCAATGGCCAGCGACAGATGCTCCCCCCCCCCAACCTCTTGTACACGGAGAGGAGGAGGAGAGATAAAGAGAGATTTATGAGTTTAGAAGAAACTAAACGACTTTAATGAAATATTAATAACAAAATAAAAAGGAAAATAATGAAATAGACACAGTATATACAAAACCATATTAAGCTCCCAGGATGATGTCACCAGCAGGCACTGGGGAAGTCCCAGACTGGACTCAGCGATGGGTGGGAACTGGATTCCACAGATGGAGTCAGGAACACATGGATCGGGATCAAAGGCAGATGAACAGGCAAGGTCCTCCTCGGACGTCGGCCATTGAAGAAAGAGGCCTGACCCTTTGATCCCTCAGCTTTTATACTGAGCATGGGGCAAATGGGATGGAATACGCCTGTTGGTCAATTTTTGGATCACCTGTCCTGTCTGCTCCTCCCTGCAGGTGGGACCCCTCTATGCTTTTCCATTTCCGATCCTCTAACGAGGCAAATAACGAAATTAGCTGACCTTGGTTGTTATAGCAATAAGTATAAGCAAGAGCCTCTCTGCGTACCATTCCTTAGCACAAACTGTCTTATCACTCTGAGAACGAACCGTTTTCGACACAACATGCTGTTAATTTCAGAGAGTTAGAAGAGACCTAGCCAAGAAATAAAATTACTGAACAGAAAGTTGGTTCTGTTTTACCTCAAACCAGGACACACGCACACACACACACACACATATATAAAATACTAAAAACTGTCACTGCAGATCAAATAGGATTTAGAGTCCTGTAACTTTACTCTGACAGGCTTGCCACAGTTGATGCTTCAGGAACAGATTGTACTTACTAACATCAAGCAGTGATTACATCAATGGACAAGGGAAGAGCTACAGATGTTGTCTATCTGGACTTCTGTAAGGCCTTTGACACGGCCCCCCACAACATCCTTCGCTCCAAATTGGAGAGATATGGATTTGATAGATGGACTGTTCAGTGGATAAGGAATTGGCTGGATAGTCACATTCAGAGGGTAGTGGTCAACAGCTCAATGTCTAGATGCAGATCAGGGACGAGTGGTGTCCCTTAGGGGTCCGTATTGGGGCTAGTACTGCTTAATATCTTCATCAATGACACAGTGGGATCGAGGGCACCCTCAGCAAGTTTGCTGACGACACCAAGCTGAGTGGTATGGTTGACACACCTGAGGGACGGGATGCCATCCAGAGGGACCTGGACAAGCTCGAGAAGTGAGCCTGTGTGAACCTCATGAAGTTCAACCAGACCAAGTACAGGGTCCTGCATGTGGGTCGGGGCAACCCCTGGTATCAATACAGGCTGGAGGATGAAGGGATTGAGAGCAGCCCTGAGGAGAAGGACTTGGGGGTACTGGTGGATGAAAAGCTGGACACGAGCTGACAATGTGCGCTCGCAGCATCAAAAGAAGCATGGCCAGCAGGTCGAGGGAGGTCACTCTGCCCCTCTACTCCACTCCCGTGAGACCCCACCTGGAGTACTGCATCCAGCTCTGGATCATCGGCAAACTTGCTGAGGGTGCACTCAGTCCCACTGTCCATGTCGCTGACAAAGATGTTAACCAGCACTGGTCCCAGTACTGACCCCTGAGGAACACCACTCGTTACTGGTTTCCACTTGAACATCGAGCCATTGACCGCAACCTGAAGGCCCCCTTTAGGTACTGGAAGCCTACTATAAGGTCTCCCCGGAGCCTTCTCTTCTCCAGGCTGAACAACCTCAGCTCTCTCAGCCTGTCCTCATAGCATAGGTGTTCCAGCCCTCTGATCATCTTCGTGGCCCTCTGCTGGACAATTTCCAACAGGTCCATGTCCTTCTTGTGCTGAGGACTCCAGATCTGGACACAGTACTCCAGGTGGGGTCTCACGAGAGCGGAGCAGAGGGGCAGAATCACCTCTCTCGATCTGCTGGCCATGCTTCTTTTGACGCAGCCCAGGATGCGGTTGTCTTTTTGGGCTGCGAGCGTACATTGCCAGCTCACGTCCAGCTTTTCATCCACCAGTACCCCCAAGTCCTTCTCCTCAGGGCTGCTCTCAAGCCATTCTTCGCCCAGCCTGTATTTGTGCTTGGGATTGCCCCAACCCAGGTGCAGGACCCTGCACTTGGCCTGGTTGAACTTCGTGAGGTTGGCACGGGCCCACCTCTCAAGCCTGTCCAGGTCCCTCTGGATGGCATCCCTTCCCTCCAGCGTGTCGACCGCGCCACACAGCTTGGTATCATCGGCAAACTTGCTGAGGGTTCACTCAGTCCCACTGTCCATGTCTCTGACAAAGATGTTAACCAGCACTGGTCCCAGTACTGACCCCTGAGGAACACCACTCATCACTGGTTTCCACTTGAACATCGAGCCGTTGACCGCAACCCATTGAGTGTGGCCATCCAGCCAGTTCCTTATCCACCGAGTCCTCCATCCATCAAATCCATGTCTCTCCAATTTAGCAAGACCAAAGCCCATGTTTGGGCTTTTGCTCGATATAAAGATTTTTTTAAAAGAAAAATAAGTTGCATACTACCAAACAAAACCTTAGTTAAACATGCCAATCACATGCAAAATTCTAGGAACTGGGCACTCTAGGGTTTTGTTTCCGGCCTTGCTGCAGAATCTCCCTTGACCTGGCACTGCTACTTCATGTTTTTTTCCCTGCAAATATGGATTTGATATAAAACTTATATCATGTAACACAGAGGAATTTACTTACCTGCAATGAGATTACATCATGAAGACTGTCAGAACCTCAAAGAAATATACTGCTAATCACAAAACTTCCTTATCTTTGCAAATGATCCTACAAAAATACTTGAGTGTCAAAATAACATTAATTTTATTTGATAAGTTCAGGCTAATTGTAATTATTTGTAGTAGTAGTGAGAACTTTGTAGTGTAATTTTAAAAGTGAGAATGGTTAATAGCAGAAATTACCTCTACAAGCTGTTAACTTAGACACCAGGATATTATTCAGAGTGGAGGAACAGAATTGGAAGAATTTATTATGCTTCCTTCAAGTAAGCGGTGGTTTTGCTGGTTTAGTTTTGTCATGAAAACCACAAGACCCTACTGCCTCTGCATACATAATTAACTAGAGAAATATTAACAGACAGACCGCAGTGACTAATATTTAGATTTTTACCATATAAAAATTGAAAACTACAGTATGGATAAACGTTTGACCTTAAGGAGCCAAAAGAAAGAAGCTATTCCTACTGTCGTGGTTTGGCCTCAGACGGCAACAAAGAACCACGTGCCACTCGCTCGGGTCTTCTCAATACAGGACGAATCAAAAGAAAAAGGCAAAACTCTTGGGTTGAGATAAAGCCAGTTTAACAGAACAGCAAAGGGAACAAGAAAACAACAACAATAACACGGACAGAGGAATATACAAACGCGATTACGGAACCGCCCCTCCCCGCCGCTCACTGACCGAACCCGGGACGCCCCAGCCCGCTCCAAACCCGACTTCCTGCCCCCTCCCCTCCTCTTAATCTCAGGGTGGGCGTGGCTCACATGGCATGGAATACTTAACCCTGTCCCCGCCGGAACCAGGACACTTCCTATATTCTATTAACACAAAACTGGCAAGTAATTACAAAACAGAACATAGAGAGATGTTTAAAAATACACTGTGAAAGATCTTAATTGATCAAACAGTGCATAATATTTGAGAACTTCTTTACAGACAGGCAATTTTTTACCTGCATTTCTCTAGTATTTATAGTTACAAGTTAAATAACATGCCCATTCGTCTTAAACACATAGTAGAACAAAATTTTTTTCATTTAAAAAGGTAATGCTAATAGCATTCAGAGCTGTTGATATAAAGGAAAAAACAACTATATTCACATATACTGTAAGTCATATTAGAGTGCTTAAGAACAGAAGTTGTCAAGATCTTTGTATTGGGTTTGCATGGCAAGGTTTTGGTAGTGGGGTGAGGGGAGCTACAAGGATGCCTTCTGTGAGAAGGTGCTAGAAGCTTCCCCTGTGTCTGATAGAGCCAATGCCAGTCAGCTCCAAGACAGACCTGCCGCTGGCTAAGGCTGAGCCAATCAGCGACGGCGGTAGCACCTCTATGATAACATATTTAAGAAGGGGAAAAAAACAGCTGCACAACAGCAGCCGGAAGAGAGGAGTGAGAATATGTGAGAGGAACAACTATGCAGACACACCAAGGTCAGTGAAGAAGGAGGGGAAGGAGGTGCTCCAGACGCTGGAACAGAGAGTCCCCTGCAGCCCGTGGTGAAGCAGGCTGTCCCCCTGCAGCCCATGGAGGTTAATGGTGGAGCAGATATTCACCTGCAGCCTGTGGAGGACCCCAAGCCAGAGCAGGTGGATGCATCCGAAGGAGGCTGTGACCCCGTGGGAAGCCTGCGCTGGAGCAGACTCCTGGCAGGACCTGGGACCCTGTGGAGAGAGGAGCCCACGCTGGAGCAGGTTTGCTGGCAGGACTTGTGACCCCATGGGGGACCCCATGCTGGGGCAGTCTGTTCCTGAAGGACTGCACCCCATGGAAAGGACCCACGCTGGAGCAGTTCTTGAAGACCTGTCTCCCATGGGAAGGACTCACACTGGAGAAGTTCGTGGAGGACTGCCTCCCGTGGGTGGGACGCCACCCTGGAGCAGGGGAAGAGTGTGAGGAGTCCTCCCCTCGAGGACGAAGGAGCAGCAGAGACAAGGTGTGATGAACTGACCTCAACCCCCACTCCCTGTTCCCCTGCGCCACTCTTTGGGAGGAGGTAGAGAAATCGGGAGTGAAGTTGAGCCCAGGAAGAAGGGAGGGGTGGGGGGAAGGTGTTTTAAGGTTTAGGTTTTATTTCTCATTATCCTACTCTGATTTGATTGGTAATGAATTAAATTAATTTTCCCCAAGTTGAGTCTGTTTTGCCCATGACGATAATTGGTGAGTGATCTCCCTGTCCTTATCTCGACCCACGAGCCTTTCATGGTATTTTTCTCCCCCTGTCCAGCTGAGGGGAGGAGAGAGAGAGTGGCTTGGTGGACACCTTGGCATCCAGCCAGGGTCAGCCCACCCCAGCCTTCCACACCACTGAGAAATATTCTCCCGTTCTCACAGAAGAGAGCATTTATTATGTCGTATAAGTACTGCTTTCATTTAAAAGCATTAAAAAGAACAAATACAAATTATATACATATAACTAAAAAAGATTTCCATTTTCAAATGCTTTCATGTTCAACATTAGTGTCAGATAAGACAACTGGTACACCTAAGGAACCCTCTACAGGGTCTAGAATCTGCTTTGCAATCATCTATAAACATGTTCAGTACTTTGTTAAATCCCACCCTTGTAATTTAACATAATTAAAATCAGGTATTGAATGTCATTTTATTGACAAGAGCTCTGTAGGAAGCCAAAATAAACAGTGACAAATAGGAGCAGAACTGAGGTTTACACATAGAAATTCAAATCAAGACAAGAATACAAGTTTTATTACTCCTGTCATTTCATTATTTAAGCAATAACAAACCGTAGTAACCTTACAAGCTTCATAAGAGAAGCAATTGTATAGTTTCAGTAAAATTAATTCACTATTTTAGTATCCTTAAACAAAAGCTGCAAATTAATATAAATCAAGTATCAGATATTGCAATAGTTATAATATTTTAAGTATCCAAAGAGAAGTAATGTATTTTTATTGCTGAAATGAAGTTTTAAATACAAAGCTTTAGTTCCTCAAAATAGTTTCAACAGTACTTCCTCTGAAAGCAGCAGGAAAAAAAATGTATAAGAAAAACTTATGCTGTATTTGAAACAATACTGAGGTTGTATTCTGGTCTTGAGAATTAATTGTTCAGATAGCTTCTAGAAACATAGTAGTAGAGCTAGAATGATGGGTACCATCTGTTTTTTTCTTAGTTGAGTAGGCATTTAATCCCTTTAATCTTGTAAATATTTGTCCACAAATGGCTGACAGCTCTGTCTCCCTCACCTCATGTTATGGTCCTATTGGTTCCCAGAAATCAGTTACAGGAACTATAACAAAAAGTCAAAATTGTCCACAGCACCAGTATTTCTCTACCTTTCTCAAAATGACTTATTGCCAAAATGTGATGCTCGAGGGTAGGGTATTAACAGGGCAAAACATTTTGGGAGAGATGATACACAAAGAGCAATAGTCTTCGGTCTGCTCACATTCTGTTCTGAGCAGTACCAGCAGTTCCATTTCACCTAGATGACATGCTCTTGTTATCTGTACTAAATAATGTAATTCCCCTTCATTTTCTTTCCCTATAATACTTCTAGCCTCTTTACAATGCTTGCTGATGTCGACATCAGAGTAACAATGACAGAAGTTACATACAAAAACAGAGAGAAAAAGACAGGAAACATGTAATTCTCTATGGTATTTTGAGACTTAAAAGGCAATTTTAATTTATTATTAATGAAAGGACCAATAAATTAAGTAGGCAGGTACCCTATAAACCTCCCCACGTAGCTGAAATGATTAGAAAGCATTGATGTAAAATGACCATAAAGTACCAATGCAAATATTAGTCAACAAAAACCATCGAGTCTCCTGAAATAAGTGAAATATAGATGTGTAATAAAAAGTACAATACAAGGACATTATACAATCTGTATATGATGATGTCACCATCCAGAACTAAAGGAATGCATCAGACACTTCTAAATCCCAAGATGAATAACCTGCAAGTTACACACACAGAAATGGCAAGAGGAGTGGGAACTCTCACTACCAGCACTACAGAGACAAGGAGTGGTGAGCCTCAGTGCCGCTAGGCAAAAATGTTCTGTAAAGGGACAGAAAAGGCAAGCTCAAGTTTGTGCTCCAATTTCCACAACAGAGCTAGTTACTTAAAATGCTGTTTCTACTGATAAGCAACCTTACAAGAACTAATAGATTCAGACTGATGTTTTCTGTTGGTAGTGTTATTTTGCATATACGTAATAGTGCCTATCGAATGAGAATAACAGCAAAAACTGGTTGAACTATCTCCTTCCATTTATCCCATAGCACAGCATGAGATGCAAAATAATACAAAAGATTCAACAGAAAATTAATATTCCAGATGTTTTTATCTACATTAGTTACTGGATAGGAATACTTAAGCCATTTAGTCCACAGTATCCTATGCTTCTGAAGCCTAACTTCTAAATTAATTCTTCCTCTTTCTCTTATTTTATGACTCAAATCCTATGCTCTAGGTAGAAGGGAACACCTACAAAGAACATGTTGAATTCTGGAAGGACTCCCTTACCATTAAATTACCCATAGATTTACAACCCACTTTCAGAAAAGGAAACAGGACAGCAGACACTAGTTTCTTGCAATAATCCACACAGCTGTAATGCATCTATGAACTAGAAGATCCCTCCTTCTGGAAAAAAGAGCAAGCAACCAAAGCTTGATAGCTTCAGTTTTGCATCTAGAGAAAGGATACATGTTTCAATTACAAAAATATGCCCTTTAACATGTATTCCTTACTACCTTCTCTCTTTAAACATTAGATTGATCCCACTGATTAGATAAACATAATTGTTTGACTCACAAAAGCCTTATTATCTCTCTACAAATCCTTTTCCTGTATTTAATGAAAGCTACCATCCACAAACTCTAAAAGTGTCACTGAATTTTCTTAAATTGAGAAATATACTCAACCTTGGTGGTTTTTTCCAGTTTTGCTCAATATTTAAAATTTCTCTCTCTCAATTTAAATTATCAGAATTTATATCATCAGAATATGATGACCAAAACTAAATAACTTGGGCACCCTCACAATCAGCTAAAATATATTCAAACACTGTAAGTTACCTAGAAAAAGCCAGGTTAAAGACTTCTCCCATACTGATGCAACGCGGCATGTAACAGTTGTTTATACGAGTAGTTTACCTAAAGTTTTCTTAGGTTTTATGACAGCAATTTATTCTGTACATTATTTCGGTCATTGTAAGATTTGTGATTCTAATTTTAGTATTCATTTCTTTCATTCTGTATGTCATCAGCACTTTAACATTTTTTCCAGTATTGCTTGGAATTCCTTTCTCACTTTAAATCCTACAAAAGAAATCAGCTACTAAAATAAATAATTTCTGAAACCTCGTTCATTCAATTCCACCCACAATACAGAAGTATTGGAATTCTGTCACATTTTTGAATATTACTACATTTTGTATTTGCCTTTAAGTTGCAAAGTCATTGTGAGTTCCCAGAAGTTATTCTGCACTCTCCTCATCTCCGTCTTTCTTGCCCCTACTTTGCACCAGTATAAAAGCTTGTGCTTCTTAAACCAAATCAACAGTCTAATCCAGATTATGACCCGTCCAAATGTTAATTTGTTTAAAAAAAAAAAAAAAACCCAACAAAAAACCCAAGCAGCTCTCCAATGTAATTCTCCATTTGGCTACACAAAACCAAAGAACATAGCTTTGTTTAGGCGGCAGTGACACCTCTATATTGTACTGGTTTAACATGATAGCTAAACTTTAACATCTCAAGTATATTTTTAGATGCTGGAGGACTTCACAGTTGTTACTTTACTAAACAAGACAAGTGTTGTGATATTCACCTTCATACCAAGAGCTCTGCAAACAGATTTTTCAATTTAGCAGTGAAAGAAAGATGGTCTAGCAAGGGCCAACTAAAAAAAACTTCAATAGAAAATAAAACATTGGAAAAAAATTTATTTCAATCTCAACATGTGATCCTACCCCCAAAAATGCTTTATACAAGCCTTTTTTTAATTGCCCTTTCTAAAGTCTCAATAAATATTAATCAAATTCAGATGAGAAATGCTCTTTGAAAACTGAAAATTGAAATACTTCACTGAACTACAATTTTATTTTAGAACATGCAATACTTCAAATATGTACAGGAAAATAAGTTGTGCGAGCAATACCAGGGAAGGTTAACCTTCTGACAAACAAAAGTTTCATTGGCAGACTAGATTAAAGACACTTAAAAACACCTATGTCAACATCCAAATCCACTGAGGGTGAATTTATCATCATCACAAGAGCCAATTGCCAGGAAAAGGAAAGCTTGTATTAAAGCTTCCAAATACAACTTCCTACAGAGAAGTCTAGGCTCTAGAACTCCTTTCAATAAGTCTATGCTATTTAACATATTTAATAGGTGTCTTCCATTATTCATCACCAACATCTCTTATCCAAAGAATCTAGTTTAAAAAAAAAATCTATAGCTATGAACTGTATTTTGTCTTAACTGTAATTTCTTAAATTTCGCAGAAGACAGAAATTTAAGCCATGGTCTACCACCTTAGATTTCTATTACCAGCTGAGAGGTCAAAGACAAACCAAACACCGTTTTCTAAGATTTGCCATTTAGTTGCTACAGTGTTATGGAAATTACGCATGCCAGCTACCATAACAGGGTTCAACTCTAGGTTTTCACTGAATCCATAAACTGAAAAGAGATTCTTCTATAAAGTCCTTTTTATTAATAGTGCTACAGCTCAAGCTGCATGCCTCCAAAGAGGGACCTTGAACAAAGAAATCCCTGGGCAATTATACCCTTACAATCTAAATTCCCCACCCCTCATGTGACAGTTTGGACCAGTAGTAATATTAGGATCTGGGGTCTTCCGGTTCTTCATTGGGTCCTTTCATTGTCTCTAGGCAGGGTGTTTCTTTTCTTATCTCTATGGTTGCAGCTTCTGTTAATGAATGTAGCTTCCTTATCTTCTGGCTTGAACCGACTCTGGGGCCTTCTTTTACTTGACTAGGTAAAAGTTCAACATATCTAGGTGAAAGCTGACATCTTGCGGCCTAAGGCTTCAGCAAATTTAGCTACTAATGCTAAGCAAGTTATACTAAACAAGTTCTATATAAGTAGTATACCAAATCGCACAACAATAGCCAGTAAAACTCCAGAGACTGGCATGAAAACAAGTCCAATACACACTAAGAATGGCAGCTTGTAAAAATTATCAAACTGTCTTCAAAACAGCAAACTTCAGTTCTTCATGAGAACAAAATTTCAATGACACTTTTTCAGAAAATAAGGAAGAGGGGAAGGATGCATTATCTCTGTCACTACGTGGTATTAGCGTACCAGACACCATCCAGAGGTAGAGAGGTATGGTTCTTTGCCTAAAAACCTTTGACTTATGGTATTTAAACACCATATTAGAAATTTGAGCATGATATTATAGATATCGTGATACTTCTCTTGAGATTGAGATATTTACACACAATAGACAGTAATGCTAAACGCTGAAAACCATTAACAAGTGATCAGGTATTTTGACTAGAAATCACGACAATTTTAATCAAGCCCCTATTCGTACTATACACTTTTACTTATAATGATAAACCTACCTTTTTTCTCTGAATTTTTGCATGATTGACCTTAGAAAACAATCAACCTAATCAAAGCTAATAGTTACTGAGATTAAAATTTTTCATTTTATTTGGAGCACACTGGTATTGGTCATTCACTCTGAAAGAGGTAATCGCTATATGGAATAGCTAATAATACCTGACATGCAAATTACATCCAGGATTGATACCAAACAGTTATTTTCAGCCTACAAGGAATAGTAGGAATGCGTGCCTAGTATGTTCTCCTAGTTTCATCATAAACATTTTCCAGGGATTTCCCTTACACTTAATTACAAAATCCAATTGTGTAGGGCTTTTAGATCACCCTTATGGAAGAGTCAACATTCCCCATGCAACGTGTCGACAGCCTAACAGAATTTTAGACTTTATTTTGGGAGCCAGGAATAAAAGCTAAGTTTGTAAACTCACAGATTCTCTACTGAATCAGTCCTTTTAACTTTCTAACTTTTCAAATACATTTTTGCTTTAAATGAGGTCAATCAGCAGACAGCAATAGGAAGAAGGCAGAGCAAAGACTGCCCATTTTTGCATTGCTTTCTGTACCCAAAGCATTCCATCAAAGATATGTGAACTAGTGAAACAAAATGAAAAATAAATTCAAGAAACACAAGCTTCCCACCCGCCGAGAAAGGTTACATACCAATGACCTGTACAGCCAAATTCAAGTCAGAGGAACTACCTTCTGTATTCTAAATGCACCCATAGTTTTAATAGGATATAATCACAGAATGGCTGAGATTGGAAGGGACCTCTGGAGATCATCTAGTCCAAACCTCCTGCTCAAAAGCAGGGTCAACTAAAGCAGGCTGCTTAGGACATTTTCAAGTCAGGTTCCGAGTATCAACAAAGATGGAAAGTCCACACCACCCTCTAGGCAGCCTGTCATCTATCAGGTTGGTCAAGCGTGATTCCCCCTTCACTAATCAATGCCAGCTACTCCCAATAACCTTTCACATACAGTTGAAGAGTTCTTGCAATGACATCAACCAGTTCCCTCAGCACTCATGGATGCACCCCATCAGGTCCCATGGACTTGTGCGTGTCAGGTTTGTCTAAACATTTCCTTGTCTGATCCTCCTCGACTAAGTGTAAGTCTTCCTTTTTCCAGACTTTCCCTCTGGTTTCAGGGGCCTGGGGTTCCTGAAGGCAAGTTTTATCAGTAAATACAGAAGCAAAGGCAGCATTGAGTAATTCAGCCTGTTCTGCATCCTTTTCCACCAGATCCTCTGCCCCATTCGGCAGAAGATTCACATTTTTCCTAGTCTTCCTTTTGCTGCTGATACACCTGTAGCTCTTCTTGTTGCCCTTCACATCCCTCACCATATTCAACTCCAGGTAGGCTTTGGCTTTCCTACCCCCATCCTTGCATACTCAGACAGGGTCTCTATAGTCCTCCTGGGTCACATGACCCTGCTTCTACCTCTTGTATATATCCATTTTATGTTTGGATTTTGTCAGGAGCTCCCTGTGAATCCATGCAGGACTCCTATCACCTTTTCTTCATTTCCTCCTTATCAGGATGAACCATTCTTGAGCTTGGAGGAGATAATTTGAAAAAAAATATGCAACCAGCTCTCCTGAACCTCTCGTCTCTTTAACATACCCCACTTTACATTACACAGTAGATGAGATTAAGCTTATTAAACTGCTAAAATGTTTCTGCCAAAGACAGCCATTGGATCTTCTGAGAAACACTATAAATGACATCAGTTTTATTGAACGAAAATTGAAAGGCAATTTGGACACAATGATCTTTGCCCTTTGCCATGTCAGTTGCATCAAAATGAATTATCAAGATAATCTGAAAGCAACTTTATTACTTTAGCACTTTCCGAACTCATTAGTAATCAAGTGCTTATCATAATCTAAAACTGAAAGACATGGGTAAATTGAAGAGATATAAACATTATAAAAACATGACAGAAAGGCTTTCCAACTTTTAAAAATAGGTATTATTCTTCTGCTCCATCTGCTAAATAGATTTTTTAAAATTTATTTTATAACACTTAACTCAGTTTACCACTACACTAAACACTTTTTAAAGGACATCATCTTACCCTGACACCTTACGGTGTCTAGTGATGAAGACAAACTCAATTACAACTTACGAATCCTTATAGCTAAGGAATCATAAGCTACACACGTTGAAGTGATGCTAGCATATTAGTATGGGGGGGGGGGGAAATAATCAGTCTCAACTGTAAGATGTGGATTAAGTAGCCTCTCACAAAAGTTGGATTTTTTTTTTTTTAAAATAACAGATTAGAAAATTAAATTGAGTAATTCTCAATGATTAATTTCCCTAGGAAAGTAAACCACTTCATGAAGACTGACCTATTATCTGGTCTGTTCATAGCACTTTGATGTGTCCTTGTTTAATTTGCTGCTGCAAAAGCTCAAGGAAAGAAAGAGTAAAACCTTATTAATCAGTCTAATTTACACATCAAGTGACAAAGTGAAATCAACTATTTATTTTAACATAGGTGAATCTCTATAAGCTCAGCCAAAACAGAGTGTTCCAGTTGAAACTATGATCTTCCCAAACAAGTAACAGCTTTAGGGATGGAGATTTTTTTTTTTAGTGCAATATGGAATAATAATAAATAAGTATCATCAGAAATGAGAGCAGTATTCAGAGAAGGGAGAGAGACAGAGTTATGAGTTGAAAAGAAACTAAACTAATGAAAAAGAAAAGATAATAATATCAAAAATAAAATAATGAACTATATACAATATATACAAAACCAGTATTAAGCTCCCAGGATGATGATCACGTCACCAGCAGGCACAGGGAAAGTCTCAGACTGGACTCAGCGACAGATGAGAACGGGATTCCAGATCTGGATTCCAGAATACATGGATCGGGATCAAAGGCAGATGAACAGGCAGGGTCCTTCTCGGACATCGGCCGTTGAAGGAAGAGGCCTGACCCTTTGATCCCTCAGATTTTATACTGAACATGATGCAGATGGGTCACCTGTCCACTCCTCCCCTCTACGCTTTTCCGCTTCGACCCTTCAACAAGGCAAATAACGAAATTAGCTGACCTTGGTTGTTATAGCAATAAGTATAAGCAAGAGCCTCTCTGCATACCATTCCTTCGTATAAATTATAAACAACCAGGTTTTATCACTCTGGGAGTGGACTACTGTCTTAAAAATATGCTGTTAATTTTAGAGAGTTCAGTGAGTTAGAAGAAGCTGCAAAGTAAAATTACTGAACAGAAAATTGGTTCTGTTTTACCTCAAACCAGGACACTTTTATTTAGCAAAATTGAAAAATTAAATGCAAATCAATAAGAACTTAAAACCAATAGCATCTATTTGCAAAAGAAAATGAAGTATTTAGATGAGCATTTTTTTTGCACATCTTCAGGGTATGTTGAACAGAACTCTATCTCCACCTACTGGACCAGCCACAAAAATGCTTGTAGTTTGAAAACAGTACGGGGGGACTGCAAAACCATCTATATGAATATGCAACTCAATCATATTGAAGATACTAGTCTGACACAGAAGTTTTCCTCTCCTTCCTCTTAGCTCTTTACACACCACATGTTTGAAGACATTATATTCCACTGTTTAATGTCACCTAAACCTGTTCTTAAACGGACAAAGGCTACCTACCTACGTACCAGTCAAAATACACTGTAATTGCAAACTACTGTGTTCAAAATACAGAGACTGAGCACGTGAACTTTTATTCTTTTGGATTATGCTGGATTTAAAACAATATAGGACTATCAACAAAAAACTAACCTGGATTATGTTGGGTTTTTTTTATTCCAGCGTTTGTGGGCACATCTATGCTGATGTCTCAATTTGGATAATACACCAGCATTATAAGTTTCATATAAGCAAAACCAATTTATCCTCTGGAATATTCTCCATTCTTTGCAACAACAGTCAATATTCTGTTTCCCAAAAGAGTGTGTATGTTTGTACATGTTTGTTTAATTGCTTTCCCACACATCCCAAGACCACACAAATGTGACACTTCTTCCACATATGTCTTTTCTTTCTGTTCTGACAGCAAGATCGCTCATTCACAAGTCATCTTCCTAACTGCCTATTGATCAAGTTTCTAGGTCAGAATTTCCTAAACCATGTATTCCACAATATTAGACCCACTGGGATAATCAATCTAGTTCAACATCTGTTTCTTTCAGTCTCCCCCATCTTCCTTCCTAACCCACAAAACCACTAAAATTGTTCTCTTCAGCACCATTTTTCCTCTTTCTCTCAGCTTAGGTTTAATGCACACACATTACACTGGGTACATATAAAACACTCCCCAAGGAGCTCCCACAAAAGCTGAAAACCTATAGAGGGCTGCCACCTCCAAAAAAAATTTACCCATGCCACTCCTGAGTTCACCAGTGGGCAAAGAAAGCAGGCTGTAAAATTCTTCACCCACAAGAAGCACCAAGTTCATTTTACAAGCACAAGTCAGTCAGGTCTCACTCATCCACACAGACAGACTTATTGCATACAACACAGAGACTAACAAAACCATAGTGGGGACGTAACACTATTGCTACCTTCCCTTAACAGAAAAAAAGCTAAGGGACTAACCAGGCATAAAGGTGGCAATTACTATTCTAGCTTAGTGGATCCACTTGTAAAATTCATCTTTCATTAAATTAATTTTGCCATGCACATTACCTTGGAGTCACTTTTCCATAAGAAGTGAAGTTGAATTTATACTTTCCATTCTTTCCTTTATTTAGCCTCTTGCTTCTTCCTAAGTCAGTTTCCTTCCAGGATCCCCTTCTCTCCACTCTACAACTAACACCAAGATATCACCTTGGTTTCCCTCTAGTGCTCAGTCTTTGTTTTTCTTCAGTTTCTTCAATGGAACAAATACCATCCTTTTACCTGAATGCTACACCATTGTCCTGGTATCAGCTGGGATAATTTTCTTCCTAGTAGCGGCTGTGTTTTGGATTTAGTATGAGAAGAATGTTGATAGCAACAACTAAAACAATATGTGTTAAGTAATGTTTATATTAATCAAGGACTTTTTCAGCTTCCCATAGAAGCCGAGAGGGAGCATAGACAGGACAAGCTGGCCAAAGGGATATTCCATACCGTAGACATCATGCTCAGTATATAAATGGGGGTTGGCCGGGGGGCAGGGATCCATAATCCCTGCTCACAACAGGCTGGACAACTGATTATCAGGTGGTGAGAGCAACTTGTGTTGTATCACTTTATTTTGCATATTCTTTTACCATTATTGTTATTTTCCTCTTCTGTAACTGTTCTATTAAATTGTCTTTATCTCAACCCACAAGGTTTTTTTCCTTTCCCTTCCTTTTCTCCCTCTTCTCCCTACCCTACTGGGAAAGCGAGCTAGCAGCTGTGTGATCCTAGTTGGTGGCTGGGGTTAAACCACAACCACCATCCACATCAAATCTTTCTTTAACTGTTATTAAGCTTTGATATTTCAGGAAACAATCTACATTAAGTATTTAATTCTTCACATGAGTCTGCTTATGTTGTATAAGAGTACATTCAAAAAATAGACCATTAAGTCTGGAACACAATTAGAACAACCGCTTTCCTCCATAGAGGATAAACATACCATTACAGGGAACTTGAAGCAGACTAAAAGGAATGTTAACTATTCCACCCGTTCAAGTAATAAAAACTTCCCACTATGCATTTAGCATCTAATATATGTGAAATCTTTTTCAAATTAAGATCTGCCTGAAAGTTGTGTGCCCTGACACCACCATGCTACCATAATTGTCCAAACTCTACAGAGTGTGCTAATGTAATTAATGGAAAATACAAGTTAGAACTTCTGTTAAGCCTCGGCTATAAATATAAACACCAAAGCAAGTAAAAAGCCTCCTGAAAGCTGCATTTTTATTTCTTGTTACAAAACATTTTGTATTTCTCAGTAGCTCTCATGTGCTTCTGATGCGTCCTGGTTTGAGGTAAAACAGAACCAACTTTCTGTTCAGTAATTTTATTTCTTGGCTAGGTCTCTTCTAACTCCCTGAAATTAACAGCATGTTGTGTCGAAAACGGTTCGTTCTCAGAGTGATAAGACAGTTTGTGCTAAGGAATGGTACGCAGAGAGGCTCTTGCTTATACTTATTGCTATAACAACCAAGGTCAGCTAATTTCGTTATTTGCCTCGTTAGAGGATCGGAAATGGAAAAGCATAGAGGGGTCCCACCTGCAGGGAGGAGCAGACAGGACAGGTGATCCAAAAATTGACCAACAGGCGTATTCCATCCCATTTGCCCCATGCTCAGTATAAAAGCTGAGGGATCAAAGGGTCAGGCCTCTTTCTTCAATGGCCGACGTCCGAGGAGGACCTTGCCTGTTCATCTGCCTTTGATCCCGATCCATGTGTTCCTGACTCCATCTGTGGAATCCAGTTCCCACCCATCGCTGAGTCCAGTCTGGGACTTCCCCAGTGCCTGCTGGTGACATCATCCTGGGAGCTTAATATGGTTTTGTATATACTGTGTCTATTTCATTATTTTCCTTTTTATTTTGTTATTAATATTTCATTAAAGTCGTTTAGTTTCTTCTAAACTCATAAATCTCTCTTTATCTCTCCTCCTCCTCTCCGTGTACAAGAGGTTGGGGGGGGGGAGCATCTGTCACCGGCCAGTGGCCAATTTGGCCAAAACTACGACATGATGTGATATAGTTCTCATTAAATTTGCAAAAAACTCACATGTTGCTACTTATGGATGTGTTAATTTTTCATATTGTTTCCTAACTGATAGAAAAAGGAAAACCTTAAGTCTTGGAGACCGAGTTTTGTCCCAACTTAATATTTTAAGATCACCAAAAATTACCTGCTGCTCAAAATGAACATACAGCAGTCTGTATCTCCCTGCTGTAAACTACACGTACAACAGATTATTTGCTGCCATTCAAGAGACTTATTGCACTTTACATAATACACAAAAGCAAATAAATCAAAAAGAACACCAAAATACAGAGAAAAGAAGTGTCTTCCACAATATAGAACATCCAAACCAAAATAGAAGGAGGGCAAAGGGAAGAAGGGAGATATGACAGAAATACACATATTAAATAGAAGTTGATCTTTAAATACAGTAAATATTAGCAATTATCAAATGTAGAATGAAGGCATTTAGAAATACTTCTACTTTCTCAAGCTTAAAAACACAATCTCTATATTGTTAGGAAAATCTCATTCCGTAACTACTGTACCAATTAGTTTATAGTATAAAACTGCATGAAAGAGAGCATGAGATTTTACATTGTATACTGTATAGTCATGGTTAAGTAAGCATGACTAAAGGATCCCAGCTCATTGCAAGGAGGACAGCACCCATCCTGAAGAATAAAGGATACGCTGGACTACCAAGATAATGCCAGCATCCTAGCCCCTCTAACACCTCTGTGGAAACCCTCCCATTATCTGGCATCATAGATAAGTAACCATAGCAAGATGAACTCCAGGGACATCTAGATCAAGAAAGCAGCAAGTGGACGATGACGCCATAGAATTATAGTTGCTTTGCAAAACAGTAGTGTGTGTGTGCAAGTAGTGATTGGTCAAATCCTGTTGTATCTGAACACTTGAAGGGTATAACAACCACGTGTAAAACTGCATTTGGGGTGCCTCAATTTGAATGGGACACCTCATGAGCACGAATAAAAGAATTTCTTTTGTAATTCTATATTTTGTGGTCTAGCCTCTCTCTCCTTGGTCGGCATGGGCCAGTTGCGAAATTTTTGTGACAATATCCCAAAAAAGACAGAATAAACCTACCTTTCTGTAGACCACTGTATGATTTTTTCCCAGTGTTAATAACAAAGATGTTGACAAAAGACTCTTCATTTGTGTATTCTGTGTTTTAAGCTATTAATATTGATGTAATCAACTTATGCAGCTATTGCATTAAAGGTATCGATGACAGCATGCTTAAAACTGATTTAGTTTAATTTGGTTTTAAGTCACCTTTAAAACACTTCAAAGATTTATTCAGGAATTACAGAACTCAGGAACACAAAAGGATGTACAAAAGTGAATCACTGCCCCCCTGAAGTGTCACCATCAGACTGAACAGTACAAAGAGAAAACTATTTTAGTATTTGAACAGAAAGCCTTTTCTCAAATAAAGTCTTTTATTGCTTTATTATTTTTTTAAACCAGACCACACACAGAGCGTGTTTATTATCATAAACAAACTTGCCTGCTTTAAACTTCTAACTTGTTCTCTCTTCCAGACTGCCCAGGGCACCCTTTTTTAGGCTGAAATTTCTTAACACAAAAAATTTAACAGAACAGGAGCATATACTGACTTATTATGGAATTATCTGTATCAGGAAAATAATGTCATCACTGGTCTGGGATAATGAATAAAGCAGAGATGCTCATACAAGTCAGGATATATTTTTAGATGTCGAGTATTCTGAAGATTTTTAAGGAGACTATTCTTGGAACTGTCCCCCGCATCCATCATCCCATCCCCCCTCCCCCAAGATCAATATTCAGTACTACTACCAGAAAATGTTCTGAGTAGCTACGGGAACCTGACTTTCCAAAAGAATTAGACATAATTACAGTGCATTACTTGTTTTGCATTATTTACCTAGGCATTGTATACATGCAAATAAGTTTAGTCTTAATAACAGAAAAATAAGATTACCACACATTTACAGGAGAGGAAAAAGCTGCCACAGTAGCTAAAGCATTACTTACAGTATGGCTTATCTCACAGTAACTTATTTACCCTTTCAACTTTCAAATCCAGTCAGTTTTTCATCTCCCTCCTCCTATCATTTTTTTTTTGTCATGTGAACGCACAAAAATGAGATTGAATACAGGCTTCATTTCACAGCTACCAACACCACCAAAGAAAACAACTTATTTAGTACCAGACAGTAAAGGTAGAATGAAAGGAATGATCAATTTTTTAAATATGAAAAACGTGAATGCAGCTGCTAGCAAATTACCTAGCGTTTAGAACAGGATTAAAATATTATTTAACACTGATTCAGTCAATGAAAAAAGAAGTAAAATAGCATCAGCACCTATTTTCAGCTGCTTACTTTTCTTTACACAGTCTTCTAAGAGAATTTCCTTTCTTCTTAGTTGCACGCACCCAGTTAACATTGTCATCATCAACCAGATCCTTGTCATCCCCAGCTTCTGCTTTAAATTGCTGGGAAGTAGCTTTTGAAACTTTCTCACAAATCTTTCTCTTCCACTCAAAAGAAACCATTTGGAGAACTAGAGAAAAACATATTTTTAATAGTTAGGTAATTTAGTTTTTAAGTACGTAGGAAAAAAAAAAATTAATGCAACTCACTGTGAGAAACGCTCCTTATCCAATAACAACGGCTCAGGCAGTGAATGATATGAAGCACATTTTATTTGAACATTCTTGCAAGAACGGGTGACCTAGCAAGTAGGCACACTTTTGGTTCTTGAAACGCACCTTTTTATTTCCTAATCCCGGCCGAATTTTCCCTCCCCTGTTTCCCAGTGGTTAGGTACTCCAGGGTTCACAGTCTGTCCGGAGTGCCTAAAATCCTTTCCGGATGTCCTGCCTCTGTTTACTTCTCCTTATGCTACACCTGACTGGGGTCCCACCTGCAGGGAGGAGCAGACAGGACAGGTGACCCAAAATTGACCAACAGGGGTATTCCATCCCTGTTATCTGACTAGTTTATTTCTTTCCCTATTATCTGACTAGTTTATTTCTTTCCTTTTTGGTAAAATTGCTCAACGTCATTAGCCCTGGTTAAATGTTTGACTACCCTTCTAGACACTAATCCGGTATGAATCAGTTTGTCCTTTTGTCTGTGTGATAAGAGACGTTCTACAAGCCTTTGTTGAAGCCTCTTTGTCTAGTCATTCCCTTATCATGTCACCTCTAATGGAAACGGCTTTTCTCCGTTGCAAAAACAATACCTGCCTTTCTTACACTCACTTATCTTGATTCTAAAACAATAATAGGTAGCAGACTGCCACCCACCCACACAAATTCTGCCCATCAGCTTTACTAGAGGCGTTAGTCAGGCAATTATAATTTTGAGCCTAGCTAGAAGATATTCTCGAGCAGAAACACACACCCCCCCAAAAAAAACACCACCAAAATCCCGCAGCACAAAATCAAACCAACCAACCAAAAAAAGAAAAACCACACTACAATAAAACAGACCTCCCGCTGCACAGCCCTAAATGCCTTCGTCCCGGCCGCCTACGGGGAAGCTTCCCCGCGCGGCCGCTCCTCAGCCAGCGAGGCACCCCCGAGACGGGCGTCTTCGGCAGGGCACGGCCCACCACTCACCGCGACCGGGAACAAGGACCAGTACAACCAACGAGGAGGCGACAGGAAAAAAGCAGCCAGGTGGGATGAAGGAAATCGCATCCTGCATCTGCGTCAGCCCCACCCCAACCTCCCTACAGCCCCCCTCCAAACGAACCAAGTCTTGAGCAGGGACCTAAAGGAAGAGACCATTACTTACCGCTCTCCTCCGGACACTTCTCTTCCGGCTGGAAAGCCTACGCAAGCTTTGACCTACGACCGGAAGGAAGCGAAAAGGCAGAGCGGTAGTAGCGGAAAAGAGAAGATGGGCAGGAAAAAGGGTTCCTCCCCGTCCACCTAGCACGAGCAGCAGGGCCCATCATCTCCCATGGCGCAAGGAACAACCACCACCGTCAGCCCCACAGGGCATGGCAGGAGCTGTAGTCCCGGGGGTGCCGCAAGGCACGTCGGGAGCTGTAATTTCCCCGGAGACGGCTGGGACACCTAGAGCTCCCACCCTGGAGGCTGGGTGGTTATCACCTGCTAGTGATACTCAACTATGAAGTCAAGTACCACAAAGGGAGAGGTGAAGGAAGATGGGAATGCCATCTGTCACACAAAACTCTTGACAATATGTGACTGTTAAGTATGAGAGCAGTCACCTCTTCCCAAGGAATCTGTTAAGAGCAGGAAATACTACAAGGAAAAATGGCCAAGAATGAAGATGAGGAAGAAAAGCAAAAGACAGACTATAGGGTTTTAAATTGCTCCCTAGTTATAGGGGCAAACGTCAAGATAAAAGAACCATCCATGGTGCACAAAATCAGCAAAGTGCAAGATGCTAGATAAGGTGAGTCACCATAGGGCAGTGCAAAAGAGGACTTTCCCAGTGTTCCTTCCATCTCGAATTCCATTTTGCTGTAAGGGAGTTTATAGGATCTAAGGGAAAATAGTCAGTCAGTCACCAGGCTAGCAGTTGGTGGCACCCAGCCTGCCTAGCTAGGAATTCTGCAATAATTTTAGTTGTCATATTGCTGCTTATTCTAAAATCATAATTACTATTGTTTTTAAAACAAGTGTAAGTTTGTCAATTTATAACATATACAACACTAGAAGACAGCACGCACAGTTTCAAACAAAATGGTTTAGTATTTTATGTTTACTTAGTTTTAAGTTTTTGAGAGTTTAAAAAGTTATAAACAAGCATTTGAGGCATTCAGCTTTGTCAAAAAAAAAACCCCAACACACAACACTGGAAGTAGGCACATCTTTGTTAAAGAACAGGACTTTATATCTTACGATAGTAATCAACTGGTAAAATAAAATTTATTTCCAAGTTTGTATTAAACACTCATATCAAAACAACCATGAAAGTTTTTTTTAAAATATTGCATCACCAAGATGAAATTTTTATCCATTATATTACACATGGACAATCAGGTTTATCCATGTTTTTGAAAAAATTACAATACAAAAGCAAGATAATTCAACGTACTCCAACTGGACTAAATTTGGGAATAGAGAGTAACATACTTAACCAATTTGTACATTTGCATAAGCTGCCTCCTTACAACCCTGGCAGACTTCTCAGTGAATTTTTGTTTCACAGCCTATTAGCAGATACTAGTGCAATGCTAAAAGGAGGTCTGCAACATCTAAAGAAAGCAGTTCCAACAGCAAGATCTACAAAGCATAGAAAAGTTATGCAACAGACAACTGGTTCTGGATTCAAATAGCTTGTCAGTCCCCCTTTCTCCCTCCCCCACACTGTATAAAAAAAAAAAAAAAACACCAACAAAAAACCCCAACTGTTCCATCAGGAAACTTTTGGCCATAACTGATTTACCATACCAATAAAATTTACTTTATTTAAAACCGTGCATATAGCGCACTCCTGCCAGAAACTTACTTTAGCATCCAGATACCAAGGCAAAGTAAAAACCATGGTTACCTTAATGCACAAGAGGGCCAAAAAAGTATATAAAAACTAAAAGCTATTTGCATCTGGACACCTTACATTTGTGGTCAGCATTACAAATTTGCAAACCAGGAGCAGATACCATTTGCAAATATTTAGTTTAACATATGCAAGAGACACTTTCAGTGATCCCAAACCAGTTCCAGATAAGGAATTACTGCAATAACAAAAAGCTGTGCATTTTTTATGTTGTACAAGTGCAATATTTAACAATTTCAAAATAAAAGGGTAACAAAAATGAGTACACTGATTTATTCAGTACATCAGGACCAATTCTTACAAGGCTAAAAAAAACCAACCACCACCTTAAGTAGGATTTGCAGCTGGTCCCTCATGTTCCACTTTGAGATACAGTAATAGAACCTTGCATTACAGGGACTGCGTGTGACACGAGGATAAAGAACTGAAGTTGTAACTTGTACCTACATACTAGGCAGACCACACCATTGCCCAGTTCAGAACACAGTTACAGCAACTCCAGGGTTTAAGCAGCTTTAAGTTTTTTCAAATTCTGTGCTTTGCATATTCATAACATGAATTTCTGAACTGAAGCCAGTTGGCCTGGACTAGACTGTTCTCATAGCTGTTAGCTAGCAGTTTTCAGCTAGTCATTGGCAAGAACCCCCATTAATTTCAAGAGTCAAGGTTTGACTGTTCATTAGTAATGCCTTGATTTCCAGTCTCTAACTGGGAGGACAATCTTCAAAACTGAGTAGGTCACGAAGTTTATTTTGAAGAGAATGCTCATTCATGAATGCAAAGCTAAATGTTTAATTTAGTTTTATTAGTTTATTGTTTAATGTTTACATCTATTAGTGCTAGATGAAAATGGAACTGTGGATAATTACATCCAGTTTACAAGATATTAAATGTTTTTGTGCAAGTACTAGCTGTGATGTTAACATTTAAGGTTCAGTTTTCTTCCCAAAACATTGCAAAAACCATAAATGGAAGGATTTATGTCATTGGTAATGGCAATCTACTGTGGAAAACTTTTGAATATTAGCAGTCAAGTTATCACAATGAGTTTTAAATGTTCAACTGAAAAGTTAGACTGTTAATGTCACAATTTAAATAGCAGAGTTTACTATAAAAGTCACTTGGAAAAACCTCAACTCTTTTCCACCATTTTTACAAAGGGAAAAAAAGGAAGACCCAAGGAACTACAGGCCAGTCACTCTCACCTCTGTGCCTGGCAAGATCATGGAGCAGATCCTCCTGGAAACTCTGATAAGGCACATGGAAAACAGAGAGGTGATTGGTGAAAGCCAACATGGCTTCACTAAGGGCAAATCATGCCTGACAAATTTGGTGGTCTTCTGTGACAGGGTTACAGCATTGGTGGCTAAGGAAAGAGCAACTAACATCATCTACCTGGATTTGCGCAAAGCGTTTGACACTGTCCTGCATGGTCTCTCAATTGGAGAGACATGGATTTGATGGATGGACCACTCAGTGGATAAGGAACTGGCTGGATGGCCACACTCAATGGGTTGTGGTCAACAGCTCGATGTCCAAGTAGCAACTAGTGCCATTCCTCAGGGGTTGGTACCGGGACCAGTGCTGTTAAACATCTTTGTCAGTGACATGGACAGTGGGACTGAGTGAACCCTCAGCAAGCTTGCCAACGACACCAAGCTGAGCGGTGTGGTTGATACTCCAGAGGGACCTGGACAGGCTTGAGAGGTGGGCCTGTGCGAACCTCATGAAGTTCAACCAGGCCAAATGCAAGGTCCTGCACCTGGGTCACAGCAATCCCAAGCACAAATACAGGCTGGGCGGAGAATGGATTGAGGGGAAGGACTTGGGGGTGTTGGTTGATGAGAAGCTCAACATCAACTGGCAATGTGCACTCATAGCCCAGAAAGCCAACCACATCCTGGGCTGCATCAAAAAAAGCATGGCCAGCAAGTTGAGGGAAGGTGATTCTGCCTCTCTACTCCGCTCTGGTGAGACCACACCTGGAGTACTGCGCCCAGCTCTGGGGCCCCCAACATAAGAAGAACATGGACCTGTTGAAGCAAATCCAGAGTAGGGCCATGATCAGAGGGCTGAAGCACCTCTCCTATGAGGACAGGCTGAGAGAGCCTGAAGAAGAGAAGGCTCCAGGGAGACCTTATAACAGCCTTCCAGTACTTAAAGGGGGCCTACAGAAAAGGTAGAGAGGGACTATCAGGGAGCGTAGTGATAGGACGAGGGGTAACAGTTTTAAACTGGAAGAGGGTAGATTTAGATTCAATATTAGGAAGAAATTCTTTACTGTGAAGGTGGTGAGGCATTGGAACAGGTTGCCCAGAGAAGTTGTGCATGCCCCTTCCCTACCTAGAGGTGTTCAAGGCCAGAGTAGATGGGGCTTTGAACAACCTGGTTTAGTGGTAGGTGTCCTTGCTCATGGCAGGGGGGGTTGAAACTAGATGATCTTTAAGGTCCCTTCCAACCCAAACCCTTCTATGATATGTAGTTTCAACTGCAAAGTGAATATATGCGAATAAGCATAATATATGCTTATTTAGCATACAATATAAACAGCTGTATCAGAGTATTAACATATATTTTAAAAACTTTAAATTTTAGCTTCTGGAATAGCATTAGGGCTGTGCTCTTAGCTGCACGCACACCTTTATAAGGACCAGGATTCTCAGCCTGCAGTAGCAGTGGGGAGCTACTGTGCTGCTACCACACTAAGGTGTGAGCTAGCAAATCTGCACAGATCAGGAACCTGCTGACACAGTTCTTCACAGAGCAACATTTTGTTTCAGCCCACAGGATGCCAAGTCTTCTCAGCATTAAGTCTCTCACCACTGTTGTGGCCTCAATTTTTCTACTTACAGCCCACAGAATTTCACCCTTAGTGCATTACAGAGCATCTACATACGTTTCCACATGGTTGGCTTTGCATGCATTTAATCAAATTTATCCATTATTAAAAGTAGTATGTTATAATGCATTAAACTAGTCTTTATTATTTTCTGAAACACAGCAGTTCACACATTACTTTTAGACGTTGACAATTCTGATCAACTGAGGCACAACTGTAGACAGTGACCAACAAGTCATGCTTAGGTCATTGAACTAGTAAGTGTACATTTACTTACAGGGCATCAGATGTATATATTACCAGTGAAAAAAAACCAAGAAGGTCCATGTAACTTTGCACATTAGACTTCATATAACATTTATGTAAAGTGTTATGAACACTCCCCCAAGGGCATGTGACTTCCTGTACTCATATTATGCTATTGGACAGCAGACAATCAGAATTCACTCCAGCTTCAAAATAATATACATAACTGCCCATAATCATTCCAATTCCTCTGCAAATTGCATTCTGTGGCTAGTTTTTACAGCACCTTAATTTAACTTGATTATAACTGGAAGCATCTGACTACGATTTAAACATGCTTATTGCTGTAAAAGAAATAAGCCCATCTTCAAAATTATTGTGCAAGTATTTTAATAAGATTTGCACACATCTCAAAGAATTCTATTGTATGACTCCCTGGTCTTGGAGTTAAGTCAGCTTTAGAAGAGTCAAGTGAAGAGGTCACTGATGGGGTAAGGGATATATCTGCAGATTTTCCTTGTGTATCAGCATCTGAATCTTTTTGACAGGATCTACAGTTGCTCACAGAACCTGATCTCCGTGGAGTTGCAGTCCCAGATTTTGCTTCAGTAATTTCATCTGGGGGGCAAGTGGAGAGAGGAGGAAAATTAATTATCAGTATCAAATCAGTCATAGGAACAGCAAACATGTTCCCCTTCTCACACTTCTAATCTTGTAATTTAAATCTTGATTAATATATAAACAGCTTTTGAAAACTGTATATAGTTGATACAAAATAAAAGCTTATATATATAGCAACACAGAATCAAGTGTCCTTATGCAAATTATTCTCGTGCTCTGAATTGTGCTCCAGGACTATCTGATCTAGTTTAGACCAGCACTCACCATATTTTCCATGAACTAGTTTCAGCAGCTAATAGTTCAATTTATTTAAACTTAAAACAGAAACAGGATAGCATCATAAGGTTAAGTCAAATAACAGTTCAAAATTTTTGTATATGCTTTTTGCTAGTATCAACTTTATTTTTATTGTTTTCTTTCTATTTGGTTATTTATACTTTTTATTTTTATTATAATTAATTGATGCATTAATTACTAGCATCTACATTAATTTATCCTTCATTTTTGGAAGTTTTTCCTCCTTAAAATGCATTTGGGTTGCAGCAGTTTACTTCTAAGATGGAAGTATTTCCTCCTCATACTGAGGGTAGCGTTCTGCTGAAGTATCTCTATTTTTACTTTAAATACTCAACATTAGTTTTGACTCACACCAGAAAAAGTTACTTCCAGGAAAAATTAGTGAACACAGGAGAGATTGCTGTGAGGAGAGAGAAAGCTACTTCAAACTACAGTTTGTTAAGAGGAATAGAGAACGGTTAGCTGTGGCAGAGGGAAAGTAAAGTTAGATCAGCTTCACTATTGGAAGAGAGATGCCAAATCCATCAAGAGTTGAGGCCAGGACTGCAGCAGGCTGCCCTCCCTCAGCTGTATGGCAGTCATCTCCCCTCCCACAGGGACGGCATTTGTCCTATACTGCAGATGGTGAGTATAGTAAAGTGATTCATCCCTTGTATCAAATACTACTGGATCTAAGCAAGCACTTGTATTGTCAGAAGGGACAAGGCAAGAACTGCAGTACAAAGTCAGATCAGGTTAAAACATCATGAGACACAGCCTTAGCAATCCTATACTGTAATCCAGCCCTATTCCAGCAAATCATTTTTCCACACCACATGTTTTTCTAAGCATGTCATGTATACCACTGTCTGTAAGTAGTTCTGCTTTAGTCCACTATGCCCTTAAACAAGCAATATGTCCCGTCTATATTAGCTCCTCCATTTTCAGGAAGGTATCAGACTTGGAGTTTGTGCTGGTTTTGGCTGGGATAGAGTTAGTTTTCTTCATAGTAGCTAGTATGGGGCTATGTTTTGGATTTGTGATGAAAAAAAAGTGTTGATAATACAGGGATGTTTTTGTTGTTGTTGAACAGTGCTTACACAGAGTCAAGGCCTTTTCTGCTCCTCACAATGCCCCATCAAGTGAATAGGCTGGGGGTACACAAGACAGCTGACCCCAACTGATCAAAGGGATATTCCATACCATATGACATCATGCTCAGCAATAAAAATCTGGGGGAAGAAGGAAGGGGAGGGACATTCAGAGTTATGACATTTTGTCTTCTCAAGTAACCATTACACATGATGGAGCCCTGCTTTCCTGGGGATGGCTGAACACCTGCCTGCCAATGGGAAGTAGTGAATGAATTCCTTGTTTTGCTTTACTTATTAAACTGTCTTTATCTCAACACACGAGTTCTCTCACTTTTACCCTTCTGATTCTCTCCCCCATCCCACCGGGGGAAAGTGAGCAAGCAGCAGGTGCTCAGTTGCCAGCTGGGGTTAGACAACAATAGAGTTGTATGCTGTGTTATTGTCACTCTATAAAATAGATTTTTCTACAGGTTAGTCCAACTGCTTTCAAGACTTCACACTTACTGCAAGCATACAATTCCCATCTCAAATTTTGTCCACTACTAGCATTGGTAAGGTTGGACCTGGCTGGCAGCTAAGCCCCCAGCCAACCCCTCATTCACTCCGCCCTATCTCAGTGCAATGGAGGAAGATAATTGGAAGAACAAAAGCAAGAAAACTCATAAGTCGAGATAAACAGAGTTTAATAAGAGGAAGGAGGGAAAAAAAAAAAAAAAGGAAAAATGAAGTGATGTAAAGGCAACCACTCACCACCTCCTACAAGCAGACTAATACCCTGCTAGTCTCTGAGCAATGGCTGCCTTCCCCAAATTCCCATCCCCTCAGTTTTTTTGCTAAGCATGACATCATATGTCATGGAACATCCCTTTGGTCAATCTGGGTCAGCTATTCAGGTTGTGTCCCCTCCCAACTTCTTGTTCACCCCCAGCCTACTCACTGGGTGCAGCACAGTGGGGAAAGAGAAAGACTAGATACTATGCAAGTACTGCTCAGCAATAGCCAGAACACTGGTGTGTTATCAACACACTTTTAGTCACAGATTGAAAAGAGCACCATACAGGCTGCTATGAAGAAAATTAACTCAATCTCAGCCAGACACAGTACAGCAATGTACAGCCCAAGTAAAATTTGCATGCCTAGATACCAAGCTTTATCTTCACTAGGAAAATATGTTCACATACTTCAGATCTAAATTAATGTTTAAATTTGGGGGTGAGGCCCCAGAGGCAGTTTAGGTTGATCCAAATCCCACCTCCCACAATCCTTCCCCTTTTGCACCAGTGGTATTAGTGCTGGTTCAGAAACAAAATGGAATAGTTTGGGAGTTGATATAGCTAAAATATGATTATTTAAAGGGATGAAACAGCTAACCGTCTGGTCACAGGAACACTAGATCAGGAAGGAATAAAGAAACACCAATTCAGATCTAGCTTGGCTTAAACTAATAAAGAACAACACTTACTTCTAAACAAGTAAATTAAGACATGTTTGCATTTAGAATTATTTCCCTTACAACTCCATTAACTTATGTAAGTCTTCACATACCATCAACGCTACGGAAGTCCAGTAAGTATGTCCTGCTGTCCACCTGATACAACTGTAGACTCATTTTGGAATATGCACTTGTCACTGGATTCTTCCTTCGAACACGCAGATAATATGGATTTACAACCTAGTACAAAAGAGATTTGAGTTAGTAGTTACTAACTCAAGAACTGCTTGAGAAGCACTGCACATTGGTATTATCAAGTTATTCCAGGCTTACATGTCAGAGCATTTTTTTTTTTTTTGCCACCCCCCCCCCCCCCCCCCCCCCCCAAAAAACCCACCACCACTCAACACATTCCCACAGCCCCAGTAGAAAAGTTAAACACCTTAGCAAGACTTTTCCTGTCAGCATAAATAGCCCCCCTCAAAACCCTTCCTGCACAGCAAGCACAAGCAGTCAGCACAGGCACATGAGATTATTTTCCAGCACAGGAGGAATGTAGTTTCAGACTTCTAAGCTATGTAATTATACAGCTCAAAAATTTACTGTTGTCTGGTGTTGTCCTTCATTCTTTTACCTTCCATTCATAATCCAGTTGTTTAATTGCTCGACAAACTTCAGCCATGATATCATTAGGTCGACTCTGACTCCGTATTCCCAAGTGCCACTTAGCTCTTCTTACACCTTGGTGTTTTGACTTCTGCGGATTCAGCTCATCAAGAGTATGGCGGGGACGTGGTGCTTCAGCTACTAAAAATGGCACTCTTTCAGGATGAGGGCGAGACAGATTGTGATCATCAAGAAAAGAATCCGGTGGGCTTGTAGCCAAGTAGAAGTCTTTGGCCTCATTCATTATTCTTCTATTATCTATAATGAGGTGATAAGCAACCACTAAAGGGTCCTGATGATTTTGGCTGTATAAACAACTTAGCACTTCCTCTTCAGTGCATTCAAACTTATCACACACTTCTTTTAAGGCTTCATCATCAATCATGGTAGAACTATATGATGGCTCTTCAGGAAACAAGTATTTGGGAAGGTCCTGCTTAAACCATTCATGTTCCCTAGATTTAAAAATAAACAAAGTCTGAGTGTGCGCGTGTGTATATATATATGTAAAGCAAGCCCTTTTAGTATTAAATTATTTATTAAAATAAAATTATTCTTAGTCTGTACAAAAAAACCCCACAGTCATCAGTCCAAGTCCCCTTCTGTGCAGCACAACAGTACATAATGGAAAGTAATCACCTCTTTCACAAGATTTTGCTAGACATTTTGCAGGAGACTGAAAGAAATCCTCTTTCCTGTAAGGGCTTCAACTACCTAATCTCCAAAAATATATTTGTATAACTCATCAACAAGCATTTATATAAAATGTTTGGGTGGTTTTTTTTTTTTTTTTTTTTTTTTTACTGCCACTGTCCTAGTTTTGAGATATTTTGAACTGAAATTTGCATGCTACCCACTGGAGTTGTCCCTCCCCATACACATATGTAATAAATTGAAAAGATCTTGATACTGAATAGTTTCTTTGGTAGATGCTTGAACAAGGATTTCTGAACATTAAAGTCACATGCTTCCCACCCCCAACAAGCTGACTATGATTTTTTTCATTCAGAAAACCCCCTACTGTCTCTTCAAGACTTAGAGTTGAGGGAAGGCTATGGAAGAGTCGATCTGTACCTCTTTACTACTGTATCCATAGGCTAGTATTCATAAGAGGGAAAAGGAAGTATAAAGAAGGAACCAAATACTTAAGTTGCCCAACCATACAGGAAAAAAAAAACCAAATTGTTTTGTGTGTCTAGAGTAAGCTGCTTAACTAGCCAAAGGATATGGCATGACACCAATTTTAAAAGTATCCTAGTCTATAGCATAAAGACTTGCTACAGGTTTAAAAGCAGTTATATGGATCAAGCTCTAGTCAGTATGAGCCTGAGAACATGCCCAGCACAAATGCGTTGAGCAAAATGCACTTTCATCATAAGCAAGCAGTTAATTTGGAAGTAGAAAAAGCTTTTCCTATATGACTACAAAGCACAGCTCTAGCTGAATAACTGAGTCAAGAGGAGTATTTTGTTACTATTTATTGCAGTGGGCCTCTTCCCTTGCACTCACGCACACACACATCCCTTAGAAAAATTAAGGTATTCAATTAAACTCAAGAGTTTGTCCTTTAAACTGGGATGACATGTCTCATGACTAACAGGACATGCAGGATCCATGCTCCGTAGTCAACAACATTTTTTTCACATCACTTCTCTTCTGGACTTATTTAACATGACTTGGATGAGTGGACAGAAACTTAGTTTAAGTTTTACAAAGTTTAGTTCTCACAGTGCTTTGATTTCTGCAAGAAAGTACTTCCCATTATAATAAAGCAGCAAGGGATATGCATACCACATTTTTTGTTCTACTGAACTTTCAACCCTAAAAGAGGAAGTATTTTCACTAAGGTAGCCTTTCAGAGCTCTCTCCTTAGAGCTTCTTACAAAGGAAAGAGGAAAACCTAACTAAGCTACTGCATAAAGGACAGCTTTATCAGCTACCATTTTTTATTCTACCCACTGCGTGCTTGTCAAAGCATCACCCTCTACAGAATCCTATCTTGGAATCTGGAGCCCATGATGGCTATCTGTAGCTACAAGCTTTAACTTATCAGTATTCTATGTAGTAATTGTCACTCATACACAGATTCATGCCAGGGTTCTGAAGCTAGAATAGAAAGTGCCACCTTACACATGGAACATTCAGCTTTAACAGATGATTTTTTGGAGTGCAAAAATATGAATAAAAGCGGTAGTTATCAGGTTAAAGAGCCATAGCTCCCCCTCAGACATTTACAGTACAGAAAAGCGGTTCTTAATAAATAATTTTCTTGCCCAGAGAAGTCAATACAGTGCAGTTTTTGCAAACCATTCTGCAGGTAAACAGGTTTGCTTTATCAGTCTTAAATATAGAGTTTCTCAGAAATTCTATATGTAATATATATTTGTTTTACTGTGACCTCCAATAGATACTTCATTGGCCACTGTAGATCAGAGCCAGAGCTAAAGCCAAACAACCAGAAGTTAAATTTTTCATCTCAGACTATAAAACAGGGACAAGTTATAAGAATGATTTCTTTGTTCTCCATATTTTCACTGAGATTACCATTCCAGCATCCTGCAATCAGACATCAGTTAATGTTTTACCTAATGTTTCTGATTGTTGCTCTCTTCATTGGATCTACTTGCAGCATGTGTTTCAGAAGACTAATTACAGATGGATTCAAGTACTGAGGGGCATAAAAGATACCATCACATATCTTCTTGAAAAGGGTTGGCACGTGATCATCATCAAATGGAAGTGTTCCACATAACAAAGCATAGAGAATAACCCCACTGCTCCAAATATCTACTTCTGGACCTGCATATAATCTGGGAAAAAGTTAACTATTAGCAATTTGTGCTTAATACATTTAAATAGATTTATGTTTTTTCCTACTTGCTTACATTGTATCATATTTAATTAAGAGTGTGTGAACTTGGGGACAACTTATCTGCAATTACTATACCATTTCAGTGCTGTGCCTCCCTTGAACTCTAGTGCCCTTCCCCTTCAAATATGTAACACAAGCTAGGGCACAAGTACTTAGTTTTCCTCTCTATTGTATAAAAATAATCCACAGATACAATTAAGACAATGGTAAACTGGAAGAAACTTGCACCTACTACCAAGAAAGCCCATGTTATACATTGTTATCACTGTTTTAGTGGAATCTATGCGGTTATCTAGCCTCCAAATCTTGGAGGCTGAGAAGTTTAAGACAAGTCCATATAGCAGAACTTGTCACATCTTCTATGTTTCTGCCTGAATAAAACATACATCCGGCCTCCAATCAGCAAGAGATATTGGGGTGGGTAGCTGAAAGCAGCAGATTTGACAATCACAGAGTCCAAAAAAAAAAAAAGGGGGGGGGGGGGGAAGTTACCTTCAGACTGACTATCTATTCTGCAGCAGATATTTCACTGCTACTCAACTTCACAGTAGACTTTGCCTGTATTTCTATCTGTACCTCTACTTCCAAGATCTGAGCTGTGAGATTCTTAAACCAATTCAGGCACCCTGTACACACTGGATTTGAGACATTAGACATCATCTCCACCTTACAGGAACTATTTAAAGCTAGTTCACTGAAGCCTTAAATACTTATGAAAAATTATCAAGTCAAGAGTTAAGCCCACAGTTTCTCAGCATCAAGCTTGTCAATTGCACTAGTTTTGCAGCCTTTAGAATTAAGCAGCAAAATGAAGTACATCATACATCCAATAGAAAAGAAACTACCTTCCTGAAATTACTTCTGGTGCAGCATAGTTAGGGGAACCACAGCTTGTTCTTAAAAATTCTCCATCTGACATCATATTTGATAGACCTGAAAGTGTATAAGAATAACTACTAAAGATTCAGGGAGCAAAACGATTTCACACTGCATATACCACCTAGAACAAATCACTAGCAATTCAAAGTAGAAAGGTAACTTAATTTATCTCAGTAAGGAAGCAACGCTGTTTGGAATTATTCAAGTTTTAATATGAGAATGCCACATGATCCTGTATTTAGTTAACTAGAAATTTGAGTAACATCAATCCATTATTGCACACAACCTAGGAATGTTTGAAAATATATTCATTCTAAGACAAAAAACAGTCCATTTTGGATTACACAGGCATGATAGAGAACAAAGATGCTCTAAGGGAGAGAGCAGCATAGCAAGACAGGATTTTGGTCATTAACAAGAAAGTGTCTTAAACCACATTAGTTTCTAAATGCCAAAGTGGAAGATGCTACCACAGAATTGCATAAAATTCTGTAAGAAATTATATAAAATAAGGAATCTGAGGAACGCACACAGCTTCGCCACAATTTAGACACCTATACTGCTTCAATTGGTTCCTGAATTACTGCAGTTTAGTATAGCTTGATTTTTAGATATTGTTAGTGATTATAGCGTACTTTAGAACTAAGCCATCTTCATTCACCAGCCCTCAGCATACCCTATGATCAGTAAAGAATTACCACTTCTCAAACAGCTGTGTTTCCTCAGTGGAGGCTGCATAATCAAGATTACTACAGGCCAGAGAACTCAGTCTCAGAGAAGGAATTATGCCCTTTTACTGGAGAGGGGAAATATGAAAGAATACAGCTTGGCTAGCTTTCATACAAAAGCTTTTAAGTTCTTGCTTAATAAACCTGTCATGATTAACTGAGTGCTACAGCTTTTCTGATACTTGAGTTACAGGAAGATATTTTATAAGTTACTGCATTTCTTCACCAGGTAAGCCATTTCACCCAAAGCATTTTATATTCCTACACTTGAGAAATCACTATGAATCCCAGTGCACACATACTTGAACACCATACTTTTAAGATATACTTAGAACAGTCAGCATTACCTAGCACCTTTCAGAGACCTCCAAGCGCTTTACAAAGGCAGGTATTATCTACTACACCTACAAGAGATATATCATGATGATGTAGCAATATGGATACCTTAATATGCTTATATGGTCAGGCTTCCCGATTCAGATAGTTCCAGGAACTAGCTACCAGTCTTCTCAGCAACTGTGTTAAACAGCTAGTATAAACAATTAAGCTTTCTGATTAGTTAGGCAGCTATATAACAAAAAGCATAGGAGTTTGCAAAATTAACTGTTCTTATTTTACCTTTTATGCTTTAATTACATTTTTTCAATCACATCTTTAGAGTTTTTAAAGTGAATTTAAAATAGTTTCATAGGAGGAGTAGTGTATTTTACTAGACCAATGTGGTCCTTAAATATGATGAACTGTCCTTGCACTGTACTTCCAAGAGAGCTAAGCATCTGCGTTTTACAGATGGAGAAACAGGCAATAAGAGTAAATTTTGAAGTAGCAAGGTAGGAAACTAAGTCTATTTAGCATTTCAGAGATAATATTAAGCAAGACCAAACAAAACAGTTCACAATTTCACCCAGTCACAGAAAATACCTGACTTGAAGAGAAAGCTTTAGAGGAAAACAAATTCTACACGTGTGCAAGAACACAATTTTGTTTTACAGTCATACTCTTCAGGTTTTCTTGTATTATGTCCCACACCAGGATATTCAAGTATACACATTTTATTAATCATTTCCCATAGTAATTAACAGGATCTAAATAACACCATAAATGTGATTGCATATAAATAGGAATGCTTACCGAAGTCAGCTATCTTGGCATTCATGTGTGCATCAAGCAGCACATTTTCAGGCTTCAGATCTCTATGTACTACCATATGCCTGTGACAGTAATCCACGCCAGAAAGGATTTGCTGGAACAGACGTCTACTTTCCCTTTCATCAAGCTAAGACAAACAAAGGTTTTAAGCAATTTTGAGACAGTGGAAGATAACCTGGTTTTCCTCTATGTGAATTGAAGGCAGTTTTCCCATGACCTAAAGTTATTATTCATAATTTTGATACTTTATACAGCAGATGATCAGAACTTGTAGCAGAAAGCATCATAGCTTACATCATTTTGTTTGTACCTGTCCTGGTTTGAGCTCTAATCAATGAACTCTGATATTTAAGCACAGTGTAAGATTTAAATTGACAAAAGCTGCTGACACTCAATGCAGAAGTGATAAATTTTAGATGCTACTTATGCTCCTGTTCGCAGTTAGCCCCAAACAGCAGACTTGGCTGGGCATTTCCTATAAACACCCCCTAGTCTATGTCAAAGTTTGCTCAATCTAACAACTAAAAGTATCCTGGCTATCTAGATGGCTTGTCAAAAGTGACTTTGGGACTTTCACAGAAACCATTCTATTAGTAGAAGAGGGTAATAAGGGCACAACGGTAGCTTTCCAATAATAGGTTTTACTGAAGAAATAATTTTCAGCTACTCCAACTGGATACATAGCCATTGTAAATTAACATATCAGTATCATTTATTTTCAGTAGAGTGGAAAAATGCTATGAAGTCGTACATAAAGATCTGAAACATGTTAACACATAATAATTTTTAGTTTCAAAACAAGATGCAGTCATAAAGTATATTCTAATAGTTAACTGCAAAATTAATGCTGAGTACATAAAAACAAACCTTCATTTAACAGGAATGTTGCAAAAGCAATAACAGAATGCAAGTCATTGATTTGTAGAGTTGGACTGCTTCTTACCCTTCCATTTTTACAGATATAATCAAACAGTTCTCCTCCTGAAACGTATTCCATCACCATGAAAATGTCAGTTGGCGTACTGATGACCTGGTACCTGATAAGAGAAGGTATCTGTTAAGTCTATGCACTCAGTAAAAGACGCTAGTTACATTTAGTAAAACCAAAGTTGTGCAGAGAGTCAGATAAAAGTATACTTTAATTTATCAGCCAGTTTACAGCTACTGGAATGATAATATTTTTTAGAAGCTATTTCCTTTCACTATGTGATGCCATCATTGCCAAGACTAGCAGGGAATTTGTATTTCCCACCAGGAAAAAAATCAGTCTTCGTACTTTCAGAGGACTATTCTTAGTCGAAATAATTTCTGTGAAGCCATTTACAGTGCTGCCCCACAGACATCTTAGTGCAGTGAGGAAGGAATTCAAAAGGACTGTGTCAGCGTCTCAAAAGCATACACCTTTCAACCTTAACAGGCAAAAAAACCCCACCCTGCCTCGCCAAAAATAAAAAGAAAGCGTACTTCAAGACTTGAAAAATGATGATTGAGAGCAATTATCTTTTACAAAGAGACCTAAATTTGTCATTAGTATTTAAGAGCATTGGCACCCTAGTTATTATATTTTTATCATTATACTTTTAGTTTGAAAAAAGCTTTGATGTTTTTAAATAACCAGTTTATGGCCAAACTCCCCACTTAAGAGATTGATATATTTTCTATGTATCCTTACCTAAAAGTTGTTTATTTTTCCCCCCCCTTACAGCAGTCAGAAGCGATCGATTTTTAATGTAACAAGAAAATGCACACTGATAAACCTTCAGTCAAAATTCAGATACTATATTGAGAAGACAGGAGGTAGCAAATGGATGAAAGTGAATGTTTCAAGGTACTACATTTAAGCGTACAAATATCCCAATTGTAAAAAAAATAACTGAATTCACACATACGCTACAGAACTGAAATGTTTTTTAAAATGCTGATTCTAAGACAAGGGGGAAAAACAGACACACTTCAGCTTACTGAGACAAGTTATTCTTGAACTGCATAGACAGCAATGAGTTCAGACTATCCAGAAGAATGTATGTGTGCACATATATATGCGTGTGTGTATTTAACAGCTTAGTATTATAGTGTAGCATTCCAATAACCTGAATACTATTCTGAGGCAGTTATCAACATAAGCTCTTCAAAGTTAACCTTACCTAACATCTTACAGTCCAAGATGCTTTACCATTACTAATTTTCTCTCAAATACCTTGGCTAAAAGTATGTCATGTACTTAAACATGAACATTCTGAAGCCATGGCTAAGACACTCTACAGAAATAGTATTTTAATTCTTTTATTCCAAAAGTTGCAGTGCAACCTAATTTCTAACAGCATTACCGTTAATGACCTTTCCCATAGTTGTGAAATCAATGAGCTCCATGCTTCAGGCAAACATGAGCAACAGTTTATAGTTTAGATCTTCACAGTGATTTTCTATCCCCTGGATAGTGAGATAGCGAACAATACTGGGAGATAAACCTCTCAGCATCACTGAAAAGAATGAGCCATTCTGCACCTCATGTTTTCAGTTTCTTGGAAGACTCAGACACACTTCTCTATAGTCAGTTAATTTTTCTATTTATGGAAAAGGAGGCTGTGGAATAGTTACATACCTATAATATAAATAAGGTTATTAAACCACACAGCATAGATGACCAGAATACACAAAGAGGCAATTTTATATAGGAAAACAAGATGCATTCTATTGCTAGAGGTCAAAAACCACAAGAGGAGATGCTCCAAAGGTTTTTATTTAAAGTATAGTATAGAAAGAAAATCTTATTGAGGCAGGCTTGCAACTGCATATACTGCTAAAGCATTGTATGAAATTTTTAATAAGGCACAGCAATGTTCCAGATTAAACATCGTCTAATTTATAATATTCAGATAAAGTAATCTGTTTACCTTTATTCCCAAGTATCTTGAGCTGCTATCTAGCAGTTCCCCAATCCAGCTAATCGCACAAGTGTCATGATCCTAAATTACCAGCAAGTCTACCTAACACAACAGTATCAATTATAGCTCAAATGCTATTTACATACAGGCTAATGACCCTTCTGCTTTGGAAATGCAGGCTGACCAATGAAAAGTTGGGGATCTATCAATTTTTCCATCATCTCCTACATCTTGTCCCTTCTCTCCAAATGCAGGAGAGAAAATTCTCCCCATAATTCCCCAAGAAAGAAATTGTCACCTGAAACCTGTTAAGCTGACTTAAAATTTTAGCAGCACCAGAAGTACACATTACTGTTGCACTCCCATATCTCAGTTGGTACACTGACACTTCCTATTTTGTTTTAGCTACAGGTATGTGCTTTGGACTTGTTCATGAATTCTGACAGCATTAGTAGTTCTGCAGCCAGACAAATCAGCTCAATAGTCTTCTGAAAACTGACCCACTGAAGAAGTTAGTGTGATGTTTTAAGACAGTCTGATTTAGCTCCAGTATAAGTGCTGTTGCCAAATCAAAGTGTATAGGGATAGCATTTGTCAGTAGCAGCATGGTCTTAAGACTCCACCAGTAAAAAAAACAACTAAACTAAACTCCAACACCACGATTAACAGTGAGAGTCACCCACATTCTAGATGTGCAGGTTCACTTTATAGGAAACAGAAGTAAAGTTATAAATGCTATTGACTTTTTATTTCCTCAGACAAGATATAAGGGGTCTATACTCTAGGACATATTTAATTGTACTCTGAACTCTGCTGATGAACTATTGATCAAACAGATGTAAATAGGCACACTGTAAATATCACAATTATTTAGACAAGTAGCTATATTGAAGAACTCTGAAATATCAGATCACATTTAACAGACTGCACATCTTTCAGAAAAACCTTGCAGAGCACCACCTACATAGGGAAAATATAGGTCACTGACCAATACATCCCTAAAAAAAATATTTTGAGTAAAGAAAACACTACAGAAATGCCCTTTATAATCTTGTTCTTAACTCAGTTTCTAAGCAAAAACAAAGATCAAATATAACCAGAAAAAAGAATACAGAAGCAGCAGCTAAAAAAACCTGAGATGCATGTTACTATAAGTATCTATCATGCCACTACCTTTTATATACCTGCCCAAAGAATTTGCAAGTAAAGACCTAATGGAAGCTCTCTGCCCTGCAGAAATCAGTTTTGTGAAAATGCATTAGAGAGAACACTGAAGATGGTTGCATACTTGGAAACCAGTTACTTTCCTAACAGTATGCTGCTAGTAGTACTGCCCTTTAAACATGTTTCAGATCAGTGAGAGCAAGAGATTACTGCTTAAATAGAACTGATTACAGCAAGCAAAACTTACAGCTTAATTATATGAGGATGTCTGAAGAGTTTGAGGTTCTGAATCTCCCTGCGGATTTTTCCTACAACATCAAGGCTGCGAATCTTCTGTCGGTTCAGGATCTTCACTGCAACTTTATGCCCAGTTAACTCATGTTTGCCAACTGCAAGGAACAAGGAAATATTTAGTCAGAGTTCTCAATTGCTCCCTAAAGACGTTAATTGGACCATTTCAACTATAGCCAAGAAATACCACAGTTAAGATGTTAGCATTCTACATATCCCCATTATCTTTGGGGAGGCTGAAAACCAGATGGCACATCATTTCTTCTGCCCTACTCCAATTCTTTCCACAATTCTATCATTAGAAGATGAATTGGATATGTAGGAATAAACATTAAACCTAACCCTCAGAAGTCTTCCAGCATGACTATGTTTTTGCACCACTGCAAACAAATAAAACATTTTGCATCCCAAAACACTACCATCCTTTCTAATTGGAGAAACCATTTTCTTTCCCTGTACAAGTCACTCCAAACTTTTGGCCCACTTGATAACCCGCTCAGACATGCTTTCCTACAGCTCTTCTACTTTATCTGCAAGGATGCTCTTACTGAAGACATCACTGCTATCCTTCCCTCAAGAAACCTGTTTCAGCAATTACTCTGCACTACTGCTAAAAGTATCTGATCAGTTTATACTTGAAAAATAATTATTTGTCTGTCTTCGGAGCAGTCTGACCCTATATAAGCTCCACATTCTGTATAGTAAACATCAGGGCTTTATTATATAAAACAACTGGCAAAAGTTATAGGAAACGCACAAAACGAAATCCAATAGTAACTATGAGAAGCAATGCAAACGTGCAACCTCTTACATTACTCAGTTTCTTTCCTACTTCCAGGAGAGTTCCATTTTTCTTTCAAAAGGGGAACTTGAAAGTGTAAAACATTTCTTAGTCAGTTACCCTTCTGTAGTGGTTTGGCCTCAGATGGCAACAAAAAAGCACATGCCACTGGCTCGGCTCTTCCCAATACAGGAAGGATCATAAGAAAAAGGCAAAACTCTTGGGTTGAGACAAAGGCAGTTTAACAGAACAGCAGAGGGAACAAGGAAACAATAACACCAACAGAGAAATATACAAACATGATTATGGAACCACCACTCACCAACCTGACGCTGGACTCCCCGCTCCAAGTGGCAACTTCCAGCCCCCTCCCCTCCTCTTAATCTCAGGGTGGGCGTGGCTCACATGGCATGGAATACTTAACCCTGTCCCTGCCGGAACCAGGACATTATCCACCCCTTATTCCATACCATTTTTGCCATGCCCAGATCTTACAGTTTTCAGAACATGTGACTGGTGTACCCGGCGTAGCTCATGACCACAGTCCATGGGCCGAGGATGTAGGTCTTGAGGAAGTTGCTGGGCACCAGCTCTCATCCCACCACCACTTTGCTTTACTCAATTCTTCATCAAAGTCCATCTGTCCTTAATTTGGGTGATTCTTACTGCAGTACAGCTGATAGCAATTATAGTAACGAGAACATACAGTGGCAGTGTTACACACGATTTGATTCATTGGCTATTCTCACCCAAAATCAGATCCCCATGAGGTACACATCGGAGCTCCCCATCCTTCCGCATCACCCACCAAGTGCACCCAGGTCCTTGGGCAAAAGCAATCCCACGGATGGGTTTGCCTTTGCCTGAGGCAGGACTAACCCAGACTGTCTTCCCTAACATATTCTTCATGTGCACTACGGGGACTTTATCCCCTTCTGCGGTACGTGCAAGTTTTGATTGGGCAGGGCCAGCCCGATTGGTAGATCCCCTGGAGTTAACTAGCCAGGTAGCCTTTGCTAAATGTGCATCCCAATGTTTTAAGGTCCCACCACCCATTGCTCTCAGTGCAGTTTTTAACAGTCCATTGTACCGTTCTATCTTCCCAGAGGCTGGTGCGTGATAGGGGATGTGATACACCCACTCAATACCATGCTCTTTGGCCCAGGTGTCTATGAGGCTGTTTCGGAAATGAGTCCCGTTGTCCGACTCAATTCTCTCTGGGGTACCATGTCGCCACAGGACTTGCTTTTCAAGGCCCAGGATAGTATTCCGGGCAGTGGCATGGGGCACAGGGTATGTTTCCAGCCATCCAGTGGTTGCTTCCACCATGGTGAGCACATGGCGATAACCTTGACGGGTTCGTGGCAGTGTGATATAATCAACCTGCCAGGCCTCCCCATATTTATATTTCAACCATCGTCCTCCATACCAAAGAGGCTTCAAACGCTTGGCTTGCTTGATTGCAGCGCATGTCTCACATTCATGGATGACCTGTGCATTAGTGTCCATGGTCAAGTCCACCCCTCGGTCACGAGCCCATCTATATGTCGCATCTCTTCCTTGGTGGCCTGAGGTGTCATGGGCCCACCGAGCTATGAATAGTTCACCCTTATGTTGCCAGTCCAGATCCACCTGAGCCACTTCAATCCTAGCAGCCTGATCCACCTGCTGGTTGTTCTGATGTTCCTCCGTGGCCCAGCTCTTGGGTACATGGGCATCTACGTGGCATACTTTCACAAGCAGATTCTCTATCCGGGCAGCAATATCTTCCCATAGTTCAGCAGCCCAGATGGGTGTGCCTCTGCGCTGCCAGTTGCCCTGCTTCCACTGCTGTAACCACCCCCACAGAGCATTTGCCACCATCCATGAGTCAGTATAGAGATAAAGTACTGGCCATTTTTCTCGCTCGGCAATGTCCAAAGCCAGCTGAATGGCTTTCACCTCTGCAAACTGGCTCGATTCACCTTGTCCTTCACTGGCTTCTGCAACTTGTCGTGTAGGACTCCACACAGCAGCCTTCCACTTTCGATGCTTTCCCACAATCCGGCAGGACCCATCAGTGAATAGGGCATGTTTCTTCTCATTTTCTGGCAGTTTATTATATGGTGGGGCCTCTTCCGCACGTGTCACCTCCTCCTCTGGTGACATTCCAAAATCCTTGCCTTCTGGCCAGTCCATGATCACTTCCAGAATTCCTGGGCGACTGGGGTTTCCCATTCGAGTTCGCTGTGTGATCAGTGCAATCCACTTACTCCACGTAGCATCAGTTGCATGATGTGTGGTGGGGACCCTTTCTTTGAACATCCAACCCAGCACGGGCAGTCGAGGTGCTAAGAGGAGCTGTGCTTCTGTACCAACCACTTCCGAAGCAGCTCGAACCCCTTCATATGCTGCCAATATGTCCTTTTCTGTTGGAGTGTAGTGGGCTTCGGATCCTCTGTTGTGGAGATAGAGAGTAGCGTAGGGAATCTGTTTGGCCTTGATGAGACAAAGCTGTACCCGTGAGAGGCGCCTTGAGAGAAAAGTTAAGCAAGCCTCAGAAGATATCAGCAAGGAAAGGAATGTGAAAAGCAAAGCTGCTGCTCCGCGTGAACAGACAGAGACGACCAGTTAGAAGACACTGAGAAGCGCGTGGCAATTGACCTTCAACCTATCAGCAGGATGCTGCCTGCGTGTTGACAGCTCGTGAAAATAGCATGCAGCCAATCAGTAGGAGTTAGAGCGCGTGAACAGATAGCATAATACTATAAACGTAACGATTAAGCTGAATAAAGTTGGAATTGACTTGCATCATATTGGTGCGTTCATCTTTCCCTGTGCCTGCACGACTGAGAGTCGGTTTGGACCCGGCAAATGGTGACCCCGACGTGATGAGCGTTGTTGGACCGAAGGCCGGAGTAAGAAACGCACGGATACTACCGCCGGCGCCAAGGTAAGCCAGGCTGCCCGAGAGAGGCAGGAGCGGATCCGCAAACCCACGGGAAGTGGGAGCCACCTAGAGTGGGAACAGTAGTATGGGTTCAGCTGTATCAGCCGTGGAAAAAGCAGCAGTACAAAGTTTGCTGCAGCTGGCAAAAAATGCCAGGGAAAACCTCAGTGAGGGTGCTTTACTGGGACTATTATCTTGGTGCCGACGACGAGGATTGCTCAGAGATCTGACTCAGTTGTTTGACCTTTCAACATGGACTCGAATTGGAGTGGAAATGTGGGAAGCAGTGCAGTCAGAGAATAAGGAAGCCCGGAACCTGGCAGGCACTTATCGACAGGTGAAGGGACTGGTTGCAGGCATGCATGGATCAGCTGTTATTGCCACCACAGCCCAGAGGGTGTTAGATACAGCTGGGGAAGAGGGAAACAGTTTGTCCTCCAATGCATTTCCTGTAATAAAGCAGTCAGAAAAGGAGTTCTGGGGGGTGTCTGACGGATGGACATTTTCGCCGCCACCTCTCACGCCTCCGCAACCGACCGCTCCGCCGTACTCTGGTCTACCGGAGTCATCCACGCAGGTTCCCCCCGACTCTCCTCAGCCTATGGAAACGTCATCATCCTCCGAGGACATTCGTCCGAAAACCATCTATCCACCTAAAGATACTGCGGAGCTCCGTGACGCTCTCCGCGAACAACAGAACACCATGCAGCAATTGCTCGCGGAAATGCAGAGACTTGATAAGGGTTCAAAAGCGGGCGCGATACGGGCTGCTTATAAAAAGGCTCATGAGGTTATCAAGGAGGGTTTGCAGGCGGTTGAGGAGAGGGTGTGTGGGAGTCCGGGAACGGGTGATCCGTCTGAGACAGCAGCGGACGAGTCTGGGAATGCACAACAGTATAATGTATCAGAAAAGGGAGATAATGTTAAAGAGCAGAAAGTGAGGAGATGGATTTGTACACTGTTAAACGATGGGGAGATGGGTTTACAGGATGCGAATGAGTATTTGACTCAGAAATTTGGGACTGGAGTAGGGGAGGAAGAACGGGCGGCTTGGAAAAGAGGGCAGGAAAGGAGATGGGAAAATGCAAAAGAAAGGGCAACAAGTGAGGCAGAGTTAACTGTTGAAAAGGGTATGGAACAAAAAGGAGCTGTGGGGGGATCTAGCCCCGGAGGGGGACCGGTGCAGAAAGATCCAACTTTTGATACAGGACAAAGGTGGAAAGGTATTATAGAACATGCAGTGATAGAGGGCCAGATGCTACCGGAATCTCTTTCGGCCTTCCCAGTATTAACACAGGGGGGTCATCGGGAATGGGTGCCATTTGATTGGAAGACTGTAAGTCATTTGCAACGAACAGTAATGCAATACGGGTATGACAACAAATACGTGACGACTTTATTACTTTCCTTTTTTAAAAATCAAATTTTGCTTATGCGTGCGCAGTCGGAATCAGGGTATTGCAGTGTATTGTCAGAATGTCGGGGGAGAAGGACGGAGCCGGAGCCGCTTCGCTCCCGCCGCCGCCCGCCCCCCCCCCCAGCCGTCTCCCTGAGATAGAAGTGGTGTTTTTGTATGTCTGCTGTGTAAGTGTGTGTGGGTGCCAATTTATATCTGCTGATCAGCATCTGTACTACTGTTTGTTTGTTGCTGTGTGCAGTGTCCTTTGGTGACTCCGCTTGAGCAGGTGTTCTGCCTGGTGTGGTACTGTTCTCGTACGTGACTAGGGCTGACACACTGTCAAGCGAAGAAGTTTGTATATACACAATGTTTAGATGTAAGGCGAGCGCACCCCAGGTAGATAGACCATGATGGGCCGTAGAACCGATGGAAGTCCTGAAATATTGGGGGAGTTTTCGCCAGCCGACATGCTTACGCTCTCGGGAACGGCTTACCCATGCAGGGCGTATGGCTGGTTGTTTGTTGTTTGCCTATAAGATCATGGTTGATTGGGAAAAGGAGTTAAGCCAAAATCTATAGGATGCTCTGTAGGAAAAAGAGAAACTTAAGGGTGAGCTCTTGTTGCAAAGGCAGACTTTTATGTCAGCCATAAGTGATGGGGAAAGAAAGAAAAAAGAGGGGAGGAAAAGGGGAGGAAAAGGGGAGGAAAAGGGGAGGAAAAGGGGAGGAAAAGGGGAGGAAAAGGGGAGGAAAAGGGGAGGAAAAGGGGAGGAAAAGGGGAGGAAAAGGGGAGGAAAAGGGGAGGAAAAGGGGAGGAAAAGGGGAGGAAAAGGGGAGGAAAAGGGGAGGAAAAGGGGAGGAAAAGGGGAGGAAAAGGGGAACAATTAGAAGGGAAATGTGCCGCATTAGCACAAAAGTATGCCATACATGCTACGAGAAAGCAGCAGAAAAAGAGAAATAAGACACCTGATTCAAGCAGTACTATAGAGATATGTTTTGGGTTTGTTTTTTTTTTTCCTATATGTATATATGTTATTGCATGCCTTTGTAAATTACTCTGTGTTATACCCTGCGAGACTAAATGAACCCCAGCAGAAGCGGTCTCTTGAGCGGGGGGGTGGAATATGGGAAAGCAATGGAAGATCAGCAAGGAGGATTGTAAATACGCTCAAGGGACTTGCACCTGGGTGCTGGAAAACACATCTATCACACTAATTGTTATTCAGTCTCAGGTGCTTGCAAGAAAAACACTTAGATGACATAAGTCTGTAATGGACTCAGGGACACCTTATCTAGCTGCCTGAGAATCCTGGCCTGTTGTGGAAGAAGATCAAAGCACAGTACCAGCAAGAACAGGGAGTCCGCATGCGCTCTTGCTAACAAGGACTCTTTCGATGCCAAGGATTCTTGATAACAAGGACTCTCTCGCTGCCAGGGATAAATTTAGTAATGCTACTAGTACAGCTATTTCTGAGTTATTGCTGGATGTAGATAGTATTCAACATGCGACGCTGCAAAAGAGAGCTGCTATTGATTTTTTGCTTTTAGCTCACGGACACAGTTGTCAAGATTTTAAAGTGACCGCTCCATGCCCAGTTCCGAGAACTGCACCAACCGAGCCAGCAACTTGTGGAGACCGCTGGGTGAAATCTCTTTGCTGGATGGACTTGGGGGTGGGGTTGGTTGAAGGAAATTATACTCATTGCCTGTGTGGAAGGAATCTGTCTGTTATGTTTAGTATGCTGTTTGCCATCTTTAATAAGCATTATACGATCAGTTGCAGATGTTGCTTTGCATCATACCCTTGTACGAGTTATAGAATATCGTCGTGTCCCAACTATGGGCCATGGGGTGGCATGTGTAAGGGATAATAGAGGATGGTCCGAGTGAGACACGATGGAAAATTACTAGTTGAACCAAACCCAGTATACAGGTTGGGAAAAAGGGACTTGGTACTGTTGCTGAAAAGCTATATGTGGATCCATGAGAATCTAACTTTCAAAGAAGAAGATAACAAGGAGGGAGTACAAGGTAGTCAGGTATCAGACATCCGCAGTTAGCAAAGCTGGATCATGAGTCTGGTGAGGCTCGCTGCATGCGCTGGCCACGCATGCAGCGACCCTAGCCTGTACTTTTCCACTCAATCCGGGGCAGGATATAAGGGGGCTGTCTCGGGTCGGAGAGAGGGGGATAGACAGGAGCGCACTTTGAAGATACAGGGGACGCCCTGAAGTGCTGTGTCTGCCCCCCCCTCCCCAGTAGGTTCCACGTTCATTAGCCCCAACAGCTCAGAAAGTATTACAGCACATTGCAGATTTGTTTATGATACATCAAAAATTTCAACCTTACGCCCTGATAGGACAGTGGGATGATGCACTCACAAAGAGCCTGACTGCATTAGAGTGAGTATTTTTGCCACATACCTTTTCAAAAACAGTATCTATGATGATTGCAATCTTAGCACGATTGATTTTGCAGGGTCATTTGCACTGTCAGCAGCTGGCTCCTCTGCCATCATTTGCGGGGGTTAACCCGCCAGGGCTTACACCTGATGAACTTTGGCAATCTGATGTTATGCACATTATGGAATTTGGATGTTTGCGCTATGTACATGTTTCAGTTGATTTGTTTTCTCACCTTGTTATAGCTACTGCTCCTACAGGAGAGAAGGCTCGTGATGTTATTCGACATTGGTTGCAATGCATTGCAGTCATGGGAGTACCGAAAACTGTAAAAACTGATAACAGACCAGCTTATGTGTCCGCTAAAATACAGGTCTCTTTGCAGACATGGGGTATCAAACATGTCACCGGTATTCCTCATTCCCCAACTGGGCAAGCAATTCTGCAACGCATGCATCATACCTTAAAAACCATGCTTGATAAATGAAAAAGGGGGAATCCCATAGGTATGACACCTCAAGAGCGATTGTATAAAGCAACTTATGTTTTAAATTTTCAAAACATGTCATCTTTGTCATCCAATGCTTGTCGTGTTCTGTATTTTAGGCTGCTTACAGAAAATAATGCAAAAAATGATTAATCAAGCTTTTGTTGCAGAAAAAATAAAAAAGGGGGAATTGTGGAGATAGAGAGTAGCATAGGGAATCTGTTTGGCCTTGATGAGACAAAGCTGTACCCGTGAGAGGCGCCTTGAGAGAAAAGTTAAGCAAGCCTCAGGAGATATCAGCAAGGAAAGGAATGTGAAAAGCAAAGCTGCTGCTCCGCGTGAACAGTCAGAGATGACCAGTTAGAAGACACTGAGAAGCGCGTGGCAATTGACCTTCAACCTATCAGCAGGATGCTGCCTGCGCGTGGACAGCTCGTGAAAATAGCATGCAGCCAATCAGTAGGAGTTAGAGCGCATGAACAGATAGCATAATACTATAAACGTAACAATTAAGCTGAATAAAGTTGGAATTGACTTGCATCATATTGGTGCGTTCGTCTTTCCCTGTGCCCGCACGACTGAGAGTCGGTTTGGACCCGGCACTCTGTATCCCCGACTCCAAAACCCTAGGGGTCGACCTCGGGTCTCCCCTGGTGCCTTCTGCCAGAGGCTCCAGGTAGGGCCATTCTCCCCGGCTGCGATGCAGAGCACGTTTTTAACATCTTGTCCTGCCCGGACTGGCCCCAGGGCCGCTGCATGGACTATTTCCTGTTTGATTTGTTCAAAAGCTTGTCGTTGCTCAGGCCGCCATTTAAAATCGTTCTTCTTCCAGGTTACTTGATACAGAGGGCTTACAGTTAGACTGTAATCTGGGATATGCATCCTCCAAAAAACCACAATGCCTAAGAAAGATTGTGTTTCCTTTTTACTAGTTGGTGGAGACATAGCTGCTATTTTGTTGATCACATCCATTGGGATCTGACGGCATCCATCTTGCCATTTTATTCCTAAGAACTGGATCTCCTGTGCAGGTCCCTTGACCTTACTTTCTTTTATGGCAAAACCAGCTTTCAGAAGGATTCGGACTATTTTATCCCTGTTCTCAAAAACTTCTTCTACTGTGTTTCCCCATACAATGATGTCATCAATGTACTGCAGATGTTCTGGAGCTTCACCCTGTTCTAGCACAGTCTGGATCAGTCCATGGCAAATGGTGGGGCTGTGTTTCCACCCCTGGGGCAGTCGATTCCAGGTGTACTGGATGCCCCTCCAAGTGAAAGCAAACTGTGGCCTGCACTCTGCTGCCAAAGGGATTGAGAGGAATGCATTCGCTATATCAATCGTGGCATACCACTTGGCTGCCTTGGACTCCAGTTCATACTGGAGTTCTCGCATGTCCGGCACAGCAGCGCTCAGCAGTGGCGTGACTTCATTCAGGCCACGATAGTCTACAGTTAGCCTCCACTCTCCATTAGATTTTCGCACCAGCCATATGGGACTGTTAAAAGGCGAGCGAGTCTTGCTGATCACTCCTTGAACCTCTAGTTGACGAATCAGCTTATGGATGGGCATCAGAGAGTCTCGGTTACTGTGATATTGCCGCCAATGCACCGTTTTGGTAGCAATCGGCACCTGCTGTTCTTCGACCCTCAACAACCCCACAACAGAAGAGTCCTCCGAGAGACCAGGCAAGGTAGACAACTGTTTAACTTCCTCCGTCTCCAAGGCAGCTATGCCAAAGGCCCACCGATACCCTTTTGGGTCCCTAAAATACCCTCTCCTGAGGTAATCTATACCAAGGATGCATGGAGCCTCTGGGCCGGTCACAATGGGATGCTTTTGCCACTCATTCCCAGTTAGGCTCACTTCCGCCTCCAGTACAGTCAACTCTTGGGATCCCCCTGTGACCCCAGAAATACAAATGGGTTCTGCCCCTCTATAGCTTGATGGTATTAGGGTGCACTGTGCTCCTGTGGCCACTAGAGCCTTTTACTCCTGTGGGTCTGATGTGCCAGGCCATCGAATCCACACCGTCCAATAAACCCGGTTGTCCCTTTCCTCCACCTGGCCAGAGGCAGGGCCCCTCTAATACTGGTCATGGTATCCGGTACTCACTTCTTGCAGAAATGACTTGGAGGTTCCTTCAAGAGGATCAGAAGCAAGATCAGGCCTTATGGTCTGTCTGGGGAACTGCCCACTGGAAACTGGGGCGGCACTTTTCCTGGAGGGATCCCCTTTTGTGGTTGTCCTTCCTTGCAACTCCTGTAGCCGTGTCCGCAGGATCCAAGTAGGTTGTCCATCCCACTTCCTCATGTCCTCTCCATGGTCTCGCAGGTAGAACCACAGGGTGCCTCGTGGTGTGTACCCTTTGTACTCTCTCTCTTGAGTGGGGAAACGCCTGCTCCTAATAGCTGAGATGCTGGCCCGTACAGGTGGGGAGTTGTCCATATTCTCTTCAAGTTGCTGGACCTTCCGGGACAGTTTCTCCACAGCTGAGACAAGGGGGGAAGAGAGGCTTTCTTCATATCACCGGAGCCAGCCAGCCACCTCATCCACCGTTGGTCCCTCTTCACCTTTCCATTCCATTACTGCCAGTGAGTTGGCATATGATGATGGTGCGTCCGTACAAACTTCCGCCACATGGGCCTTGTGCATTGCACCTCATCGGGGTCTGTGGGTAACTCTGCATTGTCCACGTCATAATAAGTCATCTCCCGCACGGCTAATTCTCTCAGGTACTGGATACCTCTTTCCATGGTGGTCCACCTGCTTGGGTGACATACAACATCTTCACTGAAGGGGTACCTCTCCCTCACGCCTGACAGGAGTCGTTTCCAGAGGCTGAGGGCTTGGGTCTTCTTCCCAATTGCCTTGTCAATGCCGCCTTCCCTAGACAGGGATCCCAGCTGCCTGGCTTCCCTACCCTCTAATTCCAGGCTACTGGCCCCGTTATCCCAACACCGAAGCAGCCAGGTGACAATGTGCTCGCCTGAAAGTTGGCTGAAATCTTTTCGCATATCCCACAGCTCACTCAAGGATAGGGATCGGGTAATTATCTCTGGTTCTGCCTCTTCCTCCTGTCCTCGTGATGGCCCTGGTTCATCGTCATCTCTTACTAAGCGAACTGATTTCTTTGTGTACTACTTCTTCTGTATGGGGGCAATTAATACTGGCACAGGTTTGTTCCCTGGTTCAGCAGCAGTGCCTGTCGCAGGGGTCGCAGTAGCCGCAGTGTCTGTCGCAGGGGTCACAGTAGCTGCGGTGTCTGTCGCAGCAGCGGCTGCCGCAGGGGCCACAGCGGCCGCAGCGCCTGCCGCAGGGGCCGCAGCGCCTGCCGCAGCGCCTGCCGCAGGGGCCGCAGCGCCTGCCGGTCTGGTCTCTGTCTCTTTCTCCTGAGGGTGCTGCATAACACTGAGCAGTGCCTGGTAGACACTAGCCAGGGCCCAGCACAATGCGGTGAGTTGTGCCTCTCTAGAATAGCCACAGCATTTTCCCTTCAAATATTCTACTCCTCTATCAGGGTCCTGTAATTGTTCAGGGGTGAAGTCCCAGACCATTGGAGGTGAGAAGTTCTCTAAGTACCTGCCCATGTTCTCCCACATGCCATGCCACCCCTGACTGTCTAGCCTCAGAGCAGATCTCTGGGTGGTAGCCTTAAATAGTCCTTTAACCCTAAACGAGACCTGGAACACATTCAGGAGACATAACACTAGGACCAGGCTGGTTTGAGCATCCCAAGGATATTCAAAATTCTCAAAAGCTGTCATACCTGACCCGAAGGAGAAAAGGGAGGCAAAAGAACTGGGGAAAGTGTCCCCCCCGTTTCCCCCATAGACTGGGTGTAATTATTAATAAATTCTGAGAGGTGGTGCCCAATGTACGGACAGGACAGCAATACCACATAAACGCCCCAAAGTAACTGTCTAACAAGTGATGTTATCATATCATAAGCCGATATCGCACAGGACAGTAAAATGATAATCCTCATCCCCCTCCCAGAAGTAACAAATATCATCACAGGGAGTGCATAAGACACATAGGAATTTACATAACACAGCCACGAGAACAAACTAAGCAACATAGTGACCAGTGACTATTTACCTAACAAATTCGTTTTTTCAAGCTCTAGTTGGATTCTGTCGTTGTCCCAACCCTTCGAGCCCCACGTTGGGCGCCAAAAAAGACTGTAGTGGTTTGGCCTCAGATGGCAACAGAGAACCACGTGTCGCTCGCTCGGCTCTTCCCAATACAGGAAGGATCAGAAGAAAGGCAAAACTCTTGGGTTGAGACAAAGGCAGTTTAACAGAACAGCAAAGGGAACAAGGAAACAACAACAGTAACACAGACAGAGGAATATACAAACGCGATTACGGAACTGCCACTCCTCGACCGGACCCGGGATGCCCCAGCCCGCTCCAAACCTGACTTCCTGCCCCCTCCCCTCCTTTTAATCTCAGGGTGGGCTTGGCTCACATGGCATGGAATACTTAACCCTGTCCCCGCCAGAACCAGGACACCTTCTTAAGTCCCTTAATTTTGCAGGTGCTATTGGAAGTAGCCAGAACAGAGTTGCTAAGAATATTTTTCTTAAACCCAACATTGGATCACAGAAAAGCCACACAAAGTAAGTATCTCTTCCACTAGAAGGCTTCGCTATCTGCATGCAGTGATTTAACACTAATATCATAACTACATCACTTTCATTTGCCACCCTGAACCCTACCTTCTGAAGACAAGCCATATTACAGGGACACCTACATGGTTCATCCTTGTCCACTTGAATGGACATTGGTAACAGACCTCTGCTGAACACAGTACTTATTCATCTGGGTGTCTCTCCTCACTCAAAAATTTAACTAATCTCCAGGCTTCAAACTTTATTTAAATATATCCATGGGAAGTTGTGATAAACAGCAGTGATCAACAACAAAAAAAATATCTTTCTGCGTTCAACAGATAATTTTGTCAGGATTAGCAAACACCTATCAATCTGTAAATCTCATTCCCAACAGAAGACTTTCCTGCTGCCTTTTGCCTCTATATTGAGCTAAAAACCAATGCAAGTGAAAAGAAATTCTTAGCAGAGAGACAGAGATAATAAGCATCTCCGAGTGATTATTCTTACAACAAAAAGATGGCTACTGTGTAAAATAAAGCAGTTTGTCTAAACTCCTGTAGGAAAGTAACTAAGTAGTGGATCATCCAAGACCCTGAACCATCATGACACAGTGGCGAGATGTCTTTTGTACCTGAGAATACAGAAAGGCTCTGCCTGAAAGGTGAAAGAAAACTCATTCGAAGGAGCCAACACTCATCACAAGTTCTAGACAGACCACAAAGCAGTGATGGGCAAGTGCCTAGAACTGTAAAATCACATCACCTACGAGAATTATTTGCTTTCAATCAGATCTACAATTAAAGCAATTACATCCTAATTTTTCTTCAGTTCAAGTGTGATTGAGGTTTTAAAGGAACCTAATAAATTATATCCGAACCCTAAGGGATAACGAATCCCTAACATAAAACGCTAGAAAAGCAACTATCCCATTCAAATTAGAGTCTTTGCCTATCAAATAACATGAACTGAGGTAAACCAGAAGTATTTAGGAAAAAAATCTCTAATCAGCAAGTTAAAATTTAACATTAATTTGTTAGTAAGAAACGGCTTCTTAGAAACTAACCAAAAATCAGACACATTAATTTGCATCTTCCTATGGTTTAAGAAGTACTAAACTAAACACCTCCTTAAATGTAAGTAGCATATACATTTGAGCAATTCTACAGCTTAGCATATAAATATTCGGTTCTGACATGCACTGTGTTATAAAGTTTCATTTATCAGCAAGTTTGTTTCATTTCTGTTTTTTCAGTCTACCCTAGATGAAAACTGGAATTAGAACTCAGCAAAACATTAGAAAGTCATTTATTAGCTACAACATTCTATGTTCAATATGCAAGGCACATAAGAAGAGAGTTTATATTAAAACACATTTTTCATTCAAAGTACTTAAACAGTAACATTTGCAGTTGACTAAAACCAATTCTAGCCATCACAGCCTTCAATCTTGTGTGCCTCAAGCCTATTCATTGATGAGAAGATAACAAGCTTTTCTGCTTCTTCAGCTGTTTGCCAACTTCAAATAAATTATTTAAATGAAAGCATACTGTGGTTTTGTGCAGGTGCAAAAAGATCTCAAAAAGTCTGTTCACTTGCTTAAGACTTTTCAAATTGAATGGCAATTTTCTTCAGTAATTTTCGCCCCCCCACCCCCCCATTTAAGATTATATCAAATTTAGTTTTTTAAGATACGAGTTCCCATTAGCCATCTACTTCATGAAATAAAACTGTCTTCTTGCATATGACACACTAAGTATCCATTAGCACTGTTCAGCTACCACAAGTTACATACTTTAAGTCTTAAACTATGTATTCTTTTCAGAAATCTTTCAGTCTTCCCAGACAAAAGTAATCCTCACTTTGCTGCATAAAGTAACAGCAAATACAAGTTTTTCCACATACATTTAATCAAGATAAAAAGAGCTGTCATTTTTTTCTACTGTCAAGTGGCTTTGCAGCTTTGTTATTGTTTGTGTACTATCACATTAGAACTAAACTGTTAATTCCAAGGAGAAAACATACTGAGCTGCTATTATGGTTTTAAGTTAAGTCTTTATCCACATGCCATAAGAACTTACTGTATGATGAAGCAGTTCAAGGTATCTGGTATCAGCAAAACAGCAGACACTAATTGGTAAGACTGCCAACTACTTCTGAATTCGGCATAAAAACAGAACTGAAAGCAAGATCTCAGATAGCATCATGCAGAAAAGAAGCCAGTGTTATCTTTACGAAAGCTACTTTGTATTACCTCTTGACAGAAGTTTTACCTATGAAGGGGAAAGTTCACAAATAATCAAAATATATTTATGTTAGTCACCCTAAGCCTTAATGAGCTATCAGTCCTTCAGAAGAATCACTGCAAAAAGTTCTCTTTACAGACCTAACATTTCCCTATATTTCTTTATTCTTTGATAATGCAAATTCCTTTAAAGTTTCACTATGGCTATGCATAACAAAGATTTCCAAGACAGTCTCAAAGCAGCAATGACTTGTTTTAACTGTTCAAGTGCAGGAGCAACAGTCTCTAAACTTAGTTCACCAGGTCTTGAACTGGAAAAGAAAACAGATCATGAGGCCATTAAGAGTAAATATAATATTCTTATGAAATACAGGTACCAGTCATGAAGGCTGTAGAAAAAAAAGCTGAACAAGCATATGCTGTGTTTAATGAAGCATTTCTGTCATATGCCAAAAAGCCAACCCAAGGCTCAGAGGAAGGTAGCCATTAAAAATATGAGCTAAACAAATGTTTTCACTAATAAAAAAAAGTTAATGCTGTGCAAAGGCATATTGCTGCACAACATTAGATAACAAACTGATCTTCACTGTCCATTCCCAGGTCTCCTATCATTGTCTTAATCAAGAAGGCCTATTTACATCAGTTTTCCAGGCTATACAGACCAGGGTTTTTAATCTACTTCTACAGACTGGAACAAATATCAAATATTTACACTCTTAATTAGTCCCCTCATTTTCTCAGTACAAATCACTGGAAGCCTGACTACTCTTCCCTTTATGAAAGCTAACTTTATTTCAAAAAAATATATAGAAATAAAGTTTGCATTTGGTTTCAGCAGGAAACATCAGCTTTTTTTTAAAAAAAAAAAAAAAAACACAGAACTGATTTAGATTCATATAATAGTTAGTTGGAAGGAACCTTTAAAGATCATCTAGTCCAACCCCATGCAACGAACAGGGACATCTTCACCTAGATCAGGTTGCTCAGAGCCCTGTCCAACCTGACCTTGAATGTTTCCAGGGATGGGGCATCTACCACCTCTCTGGGCAACCTGTGCTAGTGTTTCACCACTCTCATTGTAAAAAATTTCTTCCTTATACCTAATCTGAGTCTACCCTCTTTTAGTTTAAAACAATTACCCCTTGTCCTATCGCGATAGGCCCTACTAAAAACTCTGTCCTCATATTTCTTACAACCCCCCTTTAAGTATTGAAAGGCCGCAATAAGGTCTCCCCAGAGCCTTCTCTTCAAGCTGAACAACCCCAACTCTCTCAACCTGTCCTCATAGGAGAGGTGCTCCAGCCCTCTGATCATCTTTGTGGCCCTCCGCTGGACCCATTCCAACAGGTCCATGTCCTTCTTGTGCTGAGGACTCCAGAGCTGGATGCAGTACTCCAGGTGGGGTCTCACCAGAGCAGAGGGGCAGAATCACCTCTCTCGATCTGCTGGCCACGCTTCTTTTGATGCGGCTCAAGATATGGTTGGCCTTCTGGGCTGCAAGCACATGTTGTCAGCTCGCGTCCAGCTTTTCATCCACCACCACCCCCAAGTCCTCCTCCTCCTCAAGGCTGCTCTCAATCCATTCATCCTCCAGCCTGTATTGATACCAGGGGTTGCCCCAAACCACGTGCAGGACCCTGCACTTGGCCTTGTTGAAGTGAATTTAGTTTCAGTACTCTCTCTTACCCCACAGCTTTTTACTTCCGTGATATTTTAGCTTTGCCTGGATATTGGCTCAAAACAGCTGTCTTCTCCCTGACTGCCCATCTGAGGCACTATCAAATAAAGTCAGTCAGTCAGTAGTTAATTCAGGCTAGTACAGCCAGATAAATAGTTAAACTGGAAAAACATCACATCAGTAACAGTTATCTGGGAAGGTAAAAGGCTAAGTAGGAGGGTGAAGTCATCGGACAGCTACCTTGACAACAGGAGACCTTTAGGAATTATTAAGTAAAGCACTGGTTTTCCAACTCATCTTTTGGGGCTGCAACCACTGGCAGCCCCAAAGACCCACTTTCAAGAAGCTACATGCCTGACCCCCTACATCACGTGAGCTCTCAAGGAAAACTCTAACTAAATAAAAAAAATAAAATAAAATAAAATCTTTCAAGGTTTCAGCTTCAGACATGTTTTTGCCAATACAGATAAGAACAGGAGCAGCAGTGCAAACAGCACACTCGAAAATGTAAGAGGAAACACATTGGAACATTTATGGGTATGCCAACCTTAGTTTTGTGCAGTGCACTGAAAAAAAAATATCATCTTTGACTCCTCCCCTCAACCATGTAGTTCCTCCCCAAGAAAAGAGAATCTGATGCCTGTCTTCCTTATCTGGTTTCCTCTCTATTTAAGGAGGCACCAAGTTATCTAGGAAAGGAATGGTACTTCAGCTGCCAGTTGGGGGTCACTGTTTATGGGAAAGTAATGGAAGATCGGTTAGGAAGATTGTAAATGGGCTCAAGTGACTTGCAGCTGGGGTGTCAAAAACACATAAATTGTATTAATGGCTGTTTAGCCTTGTGTGCTTGACAAGTAGAACATCTGTGTTTAGATAACATAGGCCTGTGATAGACTCAGAGGCACCTTATTGAACATGCTTGAGATTCCTGCCCTGCTGTGGGAAAGATCAAAGCACAGTGGCAAACTATACCTGCTTGAATCCTTGATATACAGGCGAAAACATGGACCGAGCTCAGCAGTGCCTGCATCCCCACTTGTGTGCCTCTGCCTGGGTGCTGCTTCAGGGATTCCCCAGTTGGCAAGGTAATAAGAATAAATTTACTCTTTGTATTTTGCCCATGGTTTTGTGGTTGTTCCTACATCCTGCCTGTGCTAGCTCACACTGTTCCCCAGTGATTGGGGTGTGGTGGTGTCACTTTATAAGTCAGCCTTGTAAAAAAGGAATCATAGAATGTGTTGGGTTGGAAGGGACCTTTAAAGGTCACCTAGTCCAACCCCCCTGCAGTAAGCAGGGACATCTTCAACTAGATCAGATTGCTCAGAGCCTCATCAAGCCTGGCCTTGAATGTCTCCAGGGATGGGGCCTCCACCACCTCTCTGGGCAACCTGTGCCAGTGCTTCACCACCCTCATTGTAAAGAACTTTTTCCTGATGTCTAATCTAAACCTACCCTGCTCTAGTTTAAAACCATTGCCCCTCGTCCTATCGCTACATGCCCTTGCAAACAGCCCCTCCCCAGCTTTCTTGTAGGCCCCCTTCAGGTACTGGAAGGCCGCTATAAGGTCTCCCCGGAGCCTTCTCTTCTCCAGGCTGAACAACCCCAACTCTCTCAGCCTGTAAAGGAGACTCAATGGGCTTCACTCTCAAATTATTCTTCCACTGCTTTCCTAGATATTCTTATAGTCAAATTTATTCCTATTTTCTATAGCCTGCCAGAAGTTCCTTATTAATGAGCAAGTTCCAGGTAGGATTCGGTTGTACTATTATATAGAACACCATCCATGACATCACTTTCAATTTCTAGAAAGGGAAATCTATGCTCTTCGCCCATTTTCTTCAATCATAAAAAGAGATGCCCATAATCTAATGCTACTTCTGGGAGAAAGAAATTAAACTAAAGGGAAGTAAATTTGAAATGAAACATGGTAAGACTGCTGAAACATTAGTAATTTCTTCAGAATGTGACAATAGTTGAAAGAGCTTGTGCAGAGAACATACAATAGGAACATCTACGCTAAAAAAGATATCATGGTAAAAGCCAGCTAGCACATTAGATACAACAGGATAAGATGGGGTTTTTTTTACTGGTTATACTGGTACATAAGCAATCCATTAGGTTAACCATAAAAAAACCCAACTTATTTTAAGAATACAACCTGAGTCTAGTCTAACTCATTTGTGAAACTGTTTTCAATGCGCATACCCCAATATTTCAACAATTCTCACAAACAACACAGCAGGAACAGTTTAAGATAATGCAGAGTTTTTTCATCTGTGATGAATGACATCAAGAAAGAACTTAATTTCTATTTTATTTCTACTAGGCTTCAAGTTTACTGCATGGCATCTGCACCCCTACTGGGAAAAGTTGTTTAAGTTTGAGCTGAAAAAAACCTTTGATAACCACTAGTCAACTGTTACTAGCACAAAGTCTTTCCATGTCTGTGTGTCAGCTGCGTTGCCAGTTAATCTAATAATCTCGGGCCCATCTTTTTATGTTTATTTCTCCCCTGAAAAAAGCTTGCCTGCTTTATAAGGGCATCAAGTATTAGTACTTCTGCAGCAAAACATACAGACAGCTCAAGAATTAAGACTGCTTACTTTCATTACATATCCGGTGATGTTTTAAATAAATGCAGCATAATTAGTTTCGAGGAATTATTTTCCTAAAGAGAAAGCTGTTGCTCCTCTAGCAATTACTTCCCGCTGCAGAACTGCAAGTCCCATCCCCTGAGAAGTAAACTAATACAACTCCCTCTTTCCTGAAAGACGTTCAGAGAATATCAGGCGCTATTTCCACTCGGTCGGCAACATTCAGACCGTAAAGGCTCCCACCCTGCAGCCACCGCAGCTGGGGCCGAGGCTCCAGCTAACGGCCCGTGAAACACCTTCTCGCGGCTGCTGCGACGACACGTCAGCCCTGCAGTCGCTCTCCCCGGCCCCTCTCCCGCTGCCCCCGTCGGCCCGCGATGCTAGCGCCGCCACAGCCCAGTGACTCAGACCAGCGACTCACTCAGCCCAGCGGGTACGGCCGGGCAGCGCCCAGCAGCCCAGGTTTCCCGGTGTCGCCCCTGGTGAAGCTCAGACCCCCAACACACTGGGCAGAAGACGGAGTGGGGCCGAGCCCGGACTAGGGCAGCGGCCCATCCCCCACACGCTCCCCAGCCCCGGTCAGGCCTCAACAGCCACCTGGCCCCAGCCCTAAGGGACCGTCCGTTGTGAGACGACCGCAGGAGGCCGCGTCCCTCAGCCGGCAACGGACGCTCCACTGCTCAGCCCAACACACCCACCCGGGGCGCTACTCCCCGCAACCTGACCGAGTCGTGCCGCTCCGCGGTGCAGGCAGCGGCCCCACTCCACACCTCTCACCCTTGACTTTGCCGAAGGTGCCGACACCGAGCGTGTCGCCTAAGATGTAGTGCCCGATCTTCACCCGCCCGTGATCGTGTTTCTGTTTATCCGCTGCCATCTTGAGACAAGGGCCAAGTCTGCGCATAGCCCGCGCCGCACAAGAACGATGGCGGAGGAGGAGCAACCACGGAACACCCACCTACACCGAAACCCAGAAGTGAACTCCGCACATCATCTTTCCGCCCTCCCCGGGAAGAAACCATCGCTGTTCAGGGGGGGAAGGGCTGGGTCGGCTCAGCGGCGCCCCGAGGGGCGGGGTGATGCGGCGGAATGGGAGAAACAGCCCCCGAAGGCTGCGGGGCGGAAAGAGGGGACCGGGGCGTTTTTACATCAGCACCTCCCCCGAGGAGTACTGAGGATTCACACGGATTTCGGGACCGGGGGAGACGGCGGGCGCAGGGCGGTTCTCAGCGGCGGTGACCGTTCCCCTCAGCGCCGGCGCGGTGCGAGGGGCTGACCTGGGCCCACCGGTGTCGGCCGAAACTGAAGCTCCTCCGTGTTGCCGGCTGGCACTGCCATCGCCCGCAGGGCCTGTGCCCGCAGATAGCGGGAAGCTAGGGCTAAGTGCTCCCCACAGCACAGGTTGTCCCTCCTGATGCCAAAGTGAGGAAACGCGTCAAGCATACACATACTTTTAATTGAGAAATCATGTTATCACAATGAGATAGCTAGGGCTGTCTGCATTGCCACAGCATGCCGTGCAATGTGCTGCTGCATGCTGCAAGGCCTGTCTGCAGAGAGTATGCAGCAACTCACTGGGGCAGCGGCTGAACACCCATATGCAGGCAGGGTTTCAGGCACTGATAATGCGGTTTGGGCCAGACTGGCCACTGAAACGAACAACTAATGCTATCCCACACCTCTCTCGCTCTCCAAGGAGAGGAAGGAGAGAGACAGATTGACTTGAGTTTAGAAGAAACTAAATTAATGAAAATATTAATAAAATAATAAAAAGGAAATAATGAAATAGATACAATATATACAAAACCGTATCAAGCTCCCAGGATAACGATCACATCACCAGCAGGCACTGGGAAAGTCCCAGACTGGACTCAGTGACAGACAGTAGCTGAACTCAGGAATGCACGGATCAGGATCAAAGGCAGATGAACAGACAGGGTCCTCCTCAGACATCGGCCATTGAAGAAAAAGAGCTGACCCTTTGATCCCTCAGCTTTTATACTGAGCATGGGGCAGATGGGATGGAATACCCTGTTGGTCAGTTTTGGGACACCTGTCCTGTCCACTCCTCCCTGCCGGTGCAACCCCTCTACACTTTTCTGCTTCCGACTCTCTAACAGTGCAAATAAAATTAGCTGACCTTGGTTGTTATAGCAATAAGTATAAGCAGGAGCCTCTCTGCATACCATTCCTTGGTATTAATTATAAACAAGGTCTTATCACTCTGGAAGCAGACTACTGTCTGAAAAATATGCTGTTAATTTCAGAGAGTTCAGTTAGTTAGAAGAGGCTTAGCTAAAAAGTAAAATTACTGAACAAAAAGTTGTTTCTGTCTTACCTGAAACCAAGACAGTTCATAAGCCTGTTTACCTCATGAAACACATAAATAAATATTTATGTTGGAATTTACCTTGCTTTATCTACATGTTTTTATGGACGCAGCCTATGCCAACTGCCCCATGAGGTAGGGGAGTTTATATACATTCTGAGTAAAACAAACAGCATCACTTAAGTTATTCAATATTTTGAGTAAAAAACCCTCCACATTTATATTGTAAGGCCAAGACCTCAAATGTTATCATTTATGTCTCCGAATCAAATTTTAATACAGCATAAAACCTTAAGAATCTAGTGTAGTAGTTACGGCTGCATATAGGAAAGTAACTTACTCTTAGGAGAGATCTTAAAATCATTGTTATGAATCGAATCATGAACCTTTTTCATGTAAATTCATGAGGAAAAGCGACTAACACCCTTCTTCCCCCAACATTTTGTTCTTAGAGCATCCCATGACATATCCCACTTCTCTCCTTTCCAGGGGTCACAAAAATCTAGTGGGTTTTGTTTGCTTGTGTTGTTGTGGAAATAGTAGCTAGACTGATTTCCATACTACCCTCACAATACAGCATCAGAGGAGTTAATCTCAACTCACAGTAAAGTGAAATTAGCACCACTTTATGCTAGCACATTGGATGGTAGAAACAGCTGGGGGTCAGAAAGTGTGAAACACTTTGTTCAGCTGTTCCTGCTGTGGAGTCAAAAATCTCACAGTGATAGAGGTGTAGCTCATACACCCTATTGGGTTTGCTAGTTCACACACACAGCCTACCTAAAGCAGGTACTGTTATTTAAATGTCTTCTCAGGAAGTACAATGGTACTAGAAGTCTAAATTACCTTTGAGAGACTGTATTAGTTTTATTAACTGCAACATACAACCATTTGTACTGGTATAGCCATTTGTTCTTTCTTACCCTCAATAGCCCATACATAAAAAAAAACAACAAAAAAAACAACAAAACCCCCCACTCTACTATAAACCCAGAACTCTGGATTTAAAGTAACTCTCTGGTTAGTTGCCTGATACCTATGGCTCACTACGCATTGAACAGCTGTCTTAGGTCTTTTTATCCTTTCAATATGAATCAACACAGATGAAATACTACTTCATGGCAATAATCAGAGTTCCCACTTACAAGTCTAAGACTGAAAAAAAGCTCTGACCATCAAGTCAAGCTGACAAGGATCCTTTTTTTTCTTTTTAAACTCTATCATGCGGTTACACTTTTGGAGCTAGACATACCAAATCTGATCAATCTTCCACCACCACAATCACTTGAACAACACCTCTCTGCCTTTGAGAAACCTTAATCTGAAACACTTTTGTCTAAAAAGTGAGACTTTCTACACTGAATACAAAATGTAATAATTTCTGATGTAATTTAACTGTACATCTAATGGTCTCTTGGATTAACTGTGACATATGTGTCATTTCGAAGGATACAAGAATCAAAGATATTACAGACAGTGTATGGTAATAGTTCTACACATAAAGGGGCTGATCTAAACTACCAGTGAAAATTATGCAGAGGTTCAATTCCGATAACCCTTGAAAAAAGATTATTATAACAAGATCTCAACAAAAGATTTATATACTAAAAAACCACTGAGGCAATCTAGCTTTCAACATTTGAGAAAACACTACAAAGAACTGAAGTGCCTCAAAATCTATATCTAGTAAAGCTTTTAGTCCAACTATGACTGACATGTAATGGTGAGCTACCTGAGTTCTTATGAATATATTTCTGTTGTGGTTTGGGACTAGTTGGCCAATAACAAGACAACAGATGTTCTCCACTACCTCTCGCTCCAAGGAGAAGAAGAAGAGAGATAAAGAAATTTATGAATTTAGAAAAAAAAATAAACTACTGTAATGAAATACTCAAAAAAGGAAATAATGAAATAGATACAACATATACAAAACCGTACCAAGCTCCCAGGGAGACGTCACTGGCAGGCACCTGGGAAAGTTCCAGACTGGACTCAGTGTTGAATGGGAACTGGATTCCAGAACACAATGACAGGGATTGAAGGTAGACAAACTAAGAGTCCTCCCTCAGATATTAGTCATTAAAGAAAGAGAAACAACAGAAAATCAAACTATCAAAGAACAACCAACCAGAGCCCTTTGCTCCCTCAGCTTTTATACTGACCATGGCAGATAGGATGGAATACCCTATTGGTCAGTTTTGGGTCACCTGACCTGTCCACTCCTCCCCACAGGTGTGACCCCTCCACAGGACAAACAACAAAGTCAGCTGACCCTGCTTGCCACAGCAACAAGCGTAAGCAAGGGCCTCTCTCACTGAACAGAAAGTTGGCTCTGCTTCACCCCAAACCAGTAGTTTCACATAATCCAAATTAACTGATTTCCTGCCCCTCACCAAGAATTTTAAAACAGTTGAAAATACAGTGTCTATCAAACTGTTTGTACATAAAATTAATTCTTGCTGTAGGTTAAATTCCCCCTGAAATGAAGGTTGCAAGTTTTCAAAGTTACTGCAAGCCATTTCAAGTTTCAGTCATAGAATCGGACAATGGTTTGGATTGGAAGGGACTTTAAAGATCATCTAGTTCCAACCACATTGCCATGGGCAGGGACACCTCCCACTAGACCAGGCTGCTCAAAGCCCCATCCAGCCTGGCCTTGAACACTTCCAGGGATGGGGCATCCACAACCTCCCTGGGTAACCTGTTCCAGTGCCTCACCACCCTCACAGTAAAGAATTTCTTCCTAATATCTAATCTAAACCTACCCTCTTCCAGTTTAAAACCACCCTCATCCTATCATTACACTCCCTGATAAAGAGTCCCTCCCCAGCTTTCCTTTAAGTATTGGAAGGCTGCTATAAGGTTTCCCCGGAGCCTTTTCTTCTCCAGGCTGAACAATCCCAATTCCCTCAGCCTGTCCTCATAGGAGAGGTGCTCCAGCCCTCTGATCATCTTCGTGGCCCTCTACTGGACTCGCTCCAACAGGTCCGTGTCCTTCTTATGTTGGGGGCCCCAGAGCTGGATGCAGTACTCCAGGTGGGGCCTCACCAGAGCAGAGGAGAGGGGCAGAGTCACCTCCCTCGACCTGCTGGCCATGCTTCTTTTGACGCAGCCCAGGATGCGGTTGGCTTTCTGGGCTGCGAGCACACATTGCCTGCTCATGTTGAGCTTCTCATCAACCAACACCCCCAAGTCCTTCTCCTCAGGGCTGCTCTCAAGCCATTCTCCGCCCAGCCTGTATTTGTGCCTGGGATTGCCCCGACCCAGGTGCAGGACCCTGCACTTGGCCTGGTTGAACTTCATGAGGTTCACACAGGCCCACCTCTCAAGCCTGTCCAGGTCCCTCTGGATGGCATCCCTTCCCTCCAGCATGTCGACCATGCCACACAGCTTGGTATCATTGGCAAACTTGCTGAGGGTGCACTCAATCCCACTGTCCATGTCACCAACAAAGATGTTAACCAGCACTGGTCCCAGTACTGACCCCTGAGGAATGCCACTCATCACTGGTCACTGCTTCAACATCAAGCCATTGACCACAACTCTTTGAATGCGACCATCCAGCCAATTTCTTATCCACCAAGTCCTCCATCCATCAAATCCATGTCTCTCCAATTTAGAGACAAGGATGTTGTGCAGGATAGTGTCAAATCCCTTGCACAAGTCCAGGTAGATGATGTCATTTGCTCTTCCCTTATCCACCAATGCTGTAATCCCATTGTAGAAGGCCACCAAATTTGTCAGGCACAATTTGCCCTTAGTGAAGCCACGTTGGTTGTCACCAATCACCTCTCTGTTTTCCATGTGCCTTAGCATAGTTTCCAGGAGGATCTGCTCCATGATCTTGCCAGGCACAGAGGTGAGACTGACTGGCCTGTAGTTCCCTAGGTTTTTCTTTTTTAAAAATGGGGGTTATATTTCCCCCTTTTCCAGTCAGTGGGAATTTCACCAGACTGCCACGGACTTCTCAAATATGATGGAGAGCAGCTTGGCAACTTCATCCACCAGTTCCCTCAGGACCCGCGGATATATCTCATCAGGTCCCACGTACTTGTGCACCTTCAGGTTCCTTAGATGGTCTCAAACCTGGTTTTCTACAGTGGGTGGTTTTTCATTCTCTCAGCCTTTGCCTTCTGCGACTTGGGCAGTGTGGCTAGAGCCCTTGCCATTGAAGACTGAGGCAAAAACATTGTTGAGTACCTCAGCCTTCTTCATGTCCCGAGTGACCAGATCTCCCGTTTCCTTCCAATCGCTATAACCTTGATATGTTGTATATTATACAAATGCTCATTTGTCAGGAGCATGGTACAGCATAATATAATTCATGCTGAGGAGCTAACACGTAGCAGCAGCAAATAGCTAAGTACTTGCATTTGCAGTATTATATCACGTTTGTGGATCAGCATAACAGGCCACTCAAAACAAAAATCCCACATTACACAGAAAACATCATATAAGCCTTTGCAAGAGAACAGCAGGGTAAGATTTCTCTTTTTGCTTAGAAACAGCCTAAGTAGATACACTCAATTATCTAAAAGCATTGACTATATTTCATTTAAAATATAAGAAAGTGGAGTCAGGTGCACTTGTTTCAAACCTGGCTGAAAATTTCTTCAGTGATTTGCACAAGCTGATACATTTGTTGACTGATGATCCTTCAGTACTGACAAAGCAGTATGGTACTTCTGGAAATTCACGATGAAACCAAAGGAATCGTAGAACGGCCTCAGAAGCTTAAAGTATCAGGTTTTGGTTGGTTTGTTTTTTGTTTTTCTGTATCATACTACCTACTATTTATTGTTTACACCCAGCATAATAAACTCTGATCTATTTGTGTGTCAGCTTTCCACACCGACCTTCCCAGACCACTTGGGTAACTTGTCTCAACTACAGCAGATCTCCAGTCCCTTCATGTCTGGTAGTACGTGTGCTCCAGACTTGGGAGTTTCTTCTTACCCAAGAAGCGATGACCTACCGAATAGGCAATACTTTTGCATGCCTTTCAGAGCCCCAGAACAATGAAAAATGGCTGAGACTGGGAATCCCTCTTCAACTATTCCCTTCCAGAACAGCACTTAGAGCCATTATTCAAGTTACTATCTTTGAGATAAATTCTGACTCTCCCTGCTAGGGCACAATGAAACAGTCCATAGAGCCGATATTCCATTTCTCTTGCAGGCAAGTTCTTTTGAGTAACACATACAAGCCTCTTTTTAAGTTCAGCAATGGAGATAACAGTCCTTTTCAAAGTGGAGGTGCTATCAAATGAAAAATCAATTAAAGGATTATTTTTAATGAATTGCTTTAGTGCATACCATCAAGATTGTGTGTGTGTAAATATATGTATTTGCAGGAATCCCATATTTCACTGAAGTAAAACACATAAAAGGTGACATTTTCTGGATAAGACCATTTATTTTAACAAATAGATGAGCCTTTATGATGAACTGGAGGCTGCAACAGCTGCTCTCTTGGGCTTCGGCGTGGTTCCCTCACGGAATCCATTCCTACAAGTAGAAATACAGTTACCACTTTTTGAAAGGGTGATTTCTGCTCCAGGTTATTTTCTAACAAGTAATATTTTAGATCAAGTTAACCAGCTTTTTTCAGCTTCTCTCAGTAATGCACTGAAATCACTATGGAGTTCATATGTTCAGACATTTTTAATAAAAAACATCATTGACAAGCTGTTTGGAATAAGCAGTGTGGTTTTCTCTCTCTTCTGCTGAAGTAAATTTGACTTCAAAACAGGAAGATTTCAGTAACAGTAAATACTGCAAGACTGAATCAGATACAACACGCCAAACTGAAGGCACTCCTTACTTTATGTTCCTACTAAGCAACTCAGCAAAACTTTTCACATTTGTTAGTACTGACACGCAAGTCCATTTCTTACAGAAATCCTCTATGTCTCCAACCAGAGATTAAGACAGGCATGACATAAGAAGAGTCAACCTCAAGCTTGCTTTTGGATATGACATTTCTACTTCAGCAACACTTGGTGGAAATCAGGCTGCAGTTGCACATCATAAGGTATTTTTCTGGCTGCTGCTGGGAAAGACTGCACTCACCAAAAAAAAAAACCACCCCAGATGAATGGATCCCTCAACTAGACCTAGGTCGAAGATTTAAAAGACTCCTACTTTTCACTATTAAATCCAATCTACATTTTTAGGAAAAGACTCTTGAATTGCTCGGTATTTTTCATCCAGCTTTCTGGTGCATTAGGCCAGAGGTTACAGAGCTCTGTTTTAGAACATGGAGGTCATACAAAAGAAATTCTTAATGAGTTTAACAGTACAGTACCTTGTAAGTACAACTCAAAGCTTTATAACACATTTTAGAAGCCTGCAACTCAGAATCTGATGTTACAGTTACTGCTAGCTGAACTCCAAATTAGAGCGTGACTACTGACTACTTTTTTATGGGCAAGAGGGGATTGGAATGCATTTCAAGAATTCTCTCTTACAAAAACCCACACTTCAGTGCAACCAGCAATTTCACTGATTCACAAATAGAGGCAATGCTACACAAAGCATACCTTTTCAAATGTGGGTGTTTTATTACAATACCCTCTGTGTTCTGTACTATCTACACTTAACAGAAACATCAGAGCTTGCTATACATTCTATACGTTAACGAGTGGCTTTTTATAATTGGCAGCATGTTTCTTTGAAGATATAAGGCATCATTTATTTCCACAATGTATTTAAAAAGAAAGACCATACCACATTAAATGTACTAAATAAGAGCGTTAACTTTGAATGACAAATTTTATAATTCAGCGAAATCCATGAAAGATTTCACATTACACTATTTTGTAATAAAATATCATACCTGAATCGACGGTAGACCCTTTTCAGGTGCCTCATGCGACCAGTACCCGTGGTGTTGCGTCTTTTAGCTTTTGCACTCCAGTTATCTAGAACACAGAAGTTACTGTTGCTCATCTGCACCAAATAATTAGTTGCACAGTATGTCTGAATAGCACAACTATTCAATCTGACAGAAGCAAAAGAAAAAAGAGCTATAAATTAAGTCAATTTTTATGTAGTAATACTGCACACGTTAGCTGAAATATAGTTAAATCAGTGTTAATTTCAAAAAAAAGCTCCAAACGCTGCAAGATGACTTGGTTGGAAAAAAGCCAGACTATTGAAGATGACAAAGAAACACAAGTTTTTACACTCAAGTGCATTACTTACACTTTCTCTTACGCTTAGCGGGGTAACCGCATTTCCCACAGGTAGATTTCTGCAGATGGTATGCCTTGGACCCACATCGACGACACAAGGTGTGCGTCTTATTTCGTCGCTTACCAAATGATGATGTACCCTTCGTCTGAAAGACATTTCAAGACATTGCACATTGCAAATATCACTAGCACTCACAAGTCACGTAACTCAAAGCATAAGCTCCTTTAAAAAACATGCGCAAATTCACAAAGTCTAATAAACGTGCCAGAGGCACACTGAACTCAGTTTCACCTATAGGCATCCTCCATTTTTAGAAATCAGTTCCTTACACCTCTCTGCCATTCCTACCTCCCCGCCCAGTGCTGAACTAAAACGAAGCCACCGAGTGGTTATCTCCAGCTCCCTTCTCATCTGCCCCAAATTCATGAGGCATAAATAATAAACTGCTTTTTCCTGAGAAAAAGTATTTATTTCACGCGGATCAGTCGTACACTCACTACAAGAGGCTTCGGCAAGCAAACCCCCTCTTCCTACGTTATCAGAAAGGCTGCCTCATCCCCAGGGAGAGCGCCAGCCTAGCCAGGCCCGCAGCAAGCACCGAGAAGACCCCGGCGAAGACCCCGGCCCCACACCCCACCGCGGCCTTCCCGCCCAGAACGACACACTCCGCGCCACTACCCGGGCCAGGAGCGGCGCCCACCACCAGGCGCTCAGGCTCAGACCCCGGCCCCGCAGCGCCGTCCCGCCGCCGAACCTGGCAACAGCAGGGCGCAGGGCCACCCCACGCCCCAGACAAAGGTCCATAGCCCGGCGCGGCAGCGGATGGCAGCAGATACCCCACACTCGAGCCCCAGCACTCACCATCTTTTCTAGGCGCCAGCACCAAAGAGGCTGTGCCCCGCCCCGCTTCCGCTATAGCCCGGCAAGCGCTTCCGGGTGTGTGCGGGAGTGTCCGGTTGGGCGCGGCGGAGGGGTCCGGCCCGGTCTGGCCCGGCGGCCCGGCTGGGGAGGTCCGGCGCGACAGAGAGCGAGTGTGGTCCTTGGCTTGGCCTCGCCCTGCTACCAAAGACAGGTCTCTGCTTTGTTTATAACGATACGCTAGCTAAAATGTTTGTTTAGAAAATAGCTAATTACTGACCTTCTTACTGTGTGAGAAAATAGTCACTGAGCTGATCTTACAGATAGTGATAATGAGGAGACAGCCAGAAGTAGCTAATCACCAAGGATGGGATAACAAGTAGTAGTTAATCACTTCAAGGTTCTTTTATGCGTCAAGTATGTACTCCTATACCACTTAGAGCTGTGGCTACTTCAAGGAACATCCTTATCGTCCTCAAGAAGCTGGCAAACTTACAGTAAACTTATACTGTCCTGAGATGACTCAATACCTTAAAAGGACAATGCGAGGAAGGGTCTCCTTACCCAAACGACCACTGAGACACTCATACTTGTGCAGAAGTGTTTTGCCGACGCAGCAAAACTTAATACGCATGTGCAAAAAAGCTATTCGGTCATCCTAATGATATATGTAAGCCTAGGTGAAGTTATGTATTAGGTAGGCGGAATTATGAGAATCTTTTGTGTATAAATAATGGGTGAATATGCCCAGTGAGGTGTGCTAGATTTGTGGGTTTCCCCCTAGTACCTGATGTCGAATAAAGCAATATCTCCTCTCTATACTTTTGGTTTCGAGAGCTTTTGTTTCAGGTAACAGCCCCAGGTTGTGCTCAGGAGTCCCCTCCGTGTGATGGCCCCTTCCTGCCGGACCCGGCCTGCTGGGACAGACTGGGGTCCCCAAAAGCCCTGGTGTCCCGGGTGAGACCTTCAGGGGCCTGGACCCCAAAAGCTTGGTTGTCCCTGGTGACACCATCTCAAAACTGGTGCTTATTAGGGCGTTGCAATGTGTCCTAGACCATGGTATGACTGGTCCCGGAAATAACGACTAAGGAGTATCTTTGTGTAAATATGTCTCTACCTGGTCAAGAAAATATTTAATGCACCTAAGTTGCCTTACTGGCACATAATTTTTAACTCTAATGCATCTTCTCTGTGACAGTGCCCATGCTGCTATTCACAGGTACAGCTCCACTTCAGGCTGCAGAATCAAGTTCTGGCTCTATTTCCATGTTCAGTGAAAACTTTTCGTGACTGAAATTCAGGGACAGGGTATTCTTGGCTGTAATACATACTTTCAAAGTGAACTGCCTTAAAAAATAGGCAGCCCTTACTGCACGCTCTGCTTGTTCCCAGTCCCCCCCATGTCATGTGACAGTCTACCTGCAGTCTAAAGCATTGCAATGGGCATCATTAATGCAAAATCGTTTTTTATTCAGATGCACCATTTAAATTCTCACATGCCAACCTACCACACATCTTCAGTAGACTCACAATCTATAGGCAATTTTATCTTAGAAGAGTTAATTTTGGGGAAATAACTTATCACCAGTTCAATACCTATTTGTCTCAAACAAAGTCAGCAATTGACAATAAAACCCATTTATTTAACCTCGATTGTAGAATTATATAACCTTGTCTAGCAGCTCTTGATAAAAGTATGTATTTATCTGGCAGGCTAGATCTCATTCTTTCTGCTTCTGGTTTACTGAAGCTGACTAAAAATGCAGTTATTCCAAAATGCAGCTGTCCGGGCCTGCCACAAGCCAGCAAACTGTGAGGAACCCCCCCACAGTGAATGTGTGGACAGTTGAACCCCATAACATGGAGCTCATTGTCCAGAAAAAGGCATCATCCCATGGCACAATCCCCAAAGCAATTAAGCCATGTCTGACTGCTGCATTTTCACTCCTGGACAAACCAGCTTTGTACGGTTGCCTCAATATTAATTTATCCTCACTTGTTTCCTGAGCATGGCCTCTCACTGAATTCCTTTGGCGTTGATTTATGTGCTGGGAGGCTTTTGACTTTTGCTAAGGTTGAGGGATGGGGTAAAAAGCCATTTTCACTTTAGCTGCATTGTTTCCAGATGCACAAATGTGTGTCTCAGGCTGTTCACTCAGCTCTTTCATTTTGATTGGCAATTACTATCCCTGGAGTAACACCTAAGGCAGAGGTCTTTGCTCATATTCATTTTACCTCACCTGAAAATCCAGGCATTTAGTCTATCCATGGTCCCACTGTAGTTAAAGGAGAGAGATAAATGGTTCCAAAGGGTAAATCATCCCATCTTAAATTAGGTGTCTAAAGTAGGCTGGATAAATCATCCTTGGGAGGAACCCTTCTCCTTCCGTTAATTCTAACAGGAGCCTAGACAGCCCCTTTAGGCTAGGCACATAGTTAGGTAAACTAATTAGTTTAAAGTTAGGTAAAATTAATTTTGCCCTGACTGACTTAATGAAAATATTTTTATAGCAATTCTGTCGTCTTTGCCAAAAATCAAAAGAGAAAACTCTGTGTACTATGGATGAAATGCCACACAGAAAAAAAATCCCAATTAATTCAAAGTATGAATGCATCCTACAGGCTGTACTGGGTCATATTTCTCCCAGCAACCTTGCTGTGTGTCTTTTAATTAGTGCCTCCTTTCCTCTTTCTTTCTCATTAGATCTCAGAAATCTGGAAGATGCTATGAAGACATTGGACAGATGCCATGGCAACAGCCTCCAAAAGAAGCATCTTGGTTTGGCTGCCTGCAAGGATATGCTGCCAGAGGAATTATTCTTATCCTTTGTGGGATAAAAATAATCTTGTTCATTTACATGTCTTCAAACCTGTTAGGAAAGAAAGATTTATTTTTTTTTATATATCATCATGCAATCATCTTTAGTATTCAGGAGCACTGGTTACTTCTAGGGTAGGGAATGGGCAGAGCTGTGGCTGATCCAGTACAATCCCAGAAGCTCTTAGCCTCCATGCAGGTCACAGGTGAGGACAGAGTTCACTGCCAATAGTGAACTCCAGCCTGCTCAAAACCCACAGACTCATGTACTAGCAACTGCTGAATGGCACCAGCCTAAATTCAGCACTAGCTAATTCACCCTTCTGCTTCGATGCATAGGAAGTAGTCCAAACAATTTAGAAGGTGACACATCTGGATTTCAGGACTGTCTTTTTGATGTAGGAAACAACAGTCTGTCACTGCAGCCTGTGTCCCATCACAACTTCTGCACAGCACTTCTGGTCCAGCCAGGTCCAGAGATGGGAGAAACTCTTTGTCATGCCAGCAAACACTGTGATCCTATTAAGCATCTAGATCAGGGTTTATTGAATATTGTGGAGGTGGGTGCCTTTCTGTATCCCCTAACACCATGTTCTGCAGCCTGTCTGATCTGGTTGGGGTTGAAAAACTGAAGCAAAATGCAGCACTGGACGTACCCACCCATTTTTTTCTTCCATCCCTCTGGGGTACAAGCCCCTCTGCCTCAAGCTGATCCTATCCAAGGACCTTCCTGACCTCCTTGCTCTGCCCTGGCACTTTGATGGGGAAGAGGAGAATCGCCCACTTCCAGTCCCTCCCCACAACTAAAGCAGAGCAGCCTTACAGATAAGTCCAGATCAGGGACAGGGAGACCAAAACCAGGGCTGGCTAGGCAATACAGAGGAAGGTGGGTATGAGCACCAAATAACCTCAGTGACATTTGTTTTGCATAGGTTTGGTGTCATACTACGTAGCACTATTGCCAGGGTGCAGTACAGCCATACAGTCCCTGATGTGACTATGGTGGGATTTGCTCCAAAATAGAGTAGTTGTATTGGTTCTACGAAACTTGAACACTGCTGAAAGGACTCATGTGTGGCAAATGCAAGACTGATATACAAGCAATTTCTGTCTAATGTCATCATATTGGCATCACTTATTTGTGCACATGTGGAACACCCTTTGTGCAAGTGAGGATGACTACAAGGGATAGGAATGGTGAAGATTCGAGCTTGATATATGCTAGAAGCTAGTCGGTCCTTGATATCAATTGTCTTTAGAGATGCAGACAAGCTGAAGTCTTTATTTCTAAATGTGATCTCTTAGGTCAAAGGAATGCTTTTAGGTCCTCTTGGATATTGACCACTTTGACCTAGGTAACAATGCATCAGGAAGGCTGCAGGAGAACTGAGGAATTCAAGGGCAAAATTCTAATGAGAGTCAGTTTGGATGCCTTTGTTTCTGGATATCATCTTGATTTGCAGAGGCAGACATGTCGTTGGAATTAGTGAGGAAGAAACTACCCTGAATATCTGTTACCAAGCAGCCACAAGAAATGTAACTTTATTTGTATGGTATCCAGATCCTTCAGTTTGAAAAGAAAACTTTCATGTGTGAATTTGAACATTGGTCACCACAAGATGACAGTATAGTCCAACTAAAACTTTTCTCCTAAACAACTCTGTAAAAACTCTCTAAACAGTAACAGTAAATTAGGTTAATAAATTGAAAACAACATTATTTGTACAGTTCTTAAATCTCTATCACAATAATAGAAAATATGAGCAAACAGCAATGCTTATGAAAAAGGCTGTTGCATCCTGCTAAGAAACTAATGATTATAATACAAAAAGCTTTCTATTTGTTTAAAATGAAAATGGGTAGAAGAAACAGCTGTCACTAACTTAGGAAATATCTTTGTAAAATATAGTGGAAATGATCAAAAGATTATCAAAACTCTTTGTATAACAAAGCTTATACAATGTGTATAAAATACATTTGATACTGTTGCTTCCTATAGCCAGTCCTCAATGGGAAGGGAAGAGCCCCTTTATCACAAGTATGTACTCTTTCCATGCATTCAGACTCTTCCATAAAAAGCAGCACAAAATATGACCTCACATGTAGCACACTGAAATCAATGCAAGAGTTTAATAATAAAAATCAGTTATTCAAACTCACACTAAAGAGGGCCTCTGAGTGTTTTTCTCAATACTGAATTAGAAATTTTCATAGTCACTCATCCTTTCTATTTATGATGGCATGAATAGGTTCGTAATGATGATCACATAACATCTCTTCTACAATGCTCATGAGCAGTGCTCATATAAGTAATTTACATTAGAAGAGCAATATTTTTTTATCACCGCTCCTTAGCATTGGACAGAGAGACCAGATAATAGTCTTCAGACCACTGACAAATGCTCGGAGGGTGGCACTAATACTCGGTAGATCATGGTTGAAGCATGACTACCATCACAAACATAGCAGGAGCAAGAGCTTCCCACTCACTTCCTCAGCTGCGTTTAACCTTTGCCTTGGGATAGCTGGGAAGGATACTGGGTCCTTCCCCACAAGAAACCCCACTAAAATCTGTCTTTGTTGTTACATCTTGCTAGGGGAACAGGGGCAGCATACATCTGTACAGCAGAGGTAACTACAAACCTGGGACACGCTTGTTACACAGTGCAACAGCATCTTACAGAATTTAAAAATTTCCCTAGGTTTTTTTTTGTGGTTTTTTTAATGCTTATACTTAGACACATTACAGAGTTGTGGGGCTCAGAGGGTCGTGATTAGGGGCACACAGTCTAGTTGGAGGTCAGTGACGAGTGGTGTTCCCCAGGGGTCAGTACTGGGTCCAGTCCTGTTCAGTATACTCACCAATGACCTGGATGAAGGGATAGAGTGCACCCTCAGCAAGTTTGCTGATGACAAAAAGCTGGGAGGGGTGGCTGACACACCATAAGGCTGTGTCGCCATACAGAGAGACCTAGACAGGTTGGAGATTTGGGCAGAGAGAAACATGAAATTCAACAAGGGCAAGTGTAGGGTGCTGCACCTGGGGAGGAATAACCCCATGCACCAGTACAGGTTGGGGGGCTGACCTGCTGGAGAGCAGCTCTGTGGAAAGAGACCTGGGAGTCCTGGTGGACAACAGGATGACCATGAGGCAGCAATGTGCCCTTGTGGCCAAGAAGGCCAATGGCATCCTGGGATGCATCAAAAAGAGTGTGGCCAGCAGGTCGAGGGAGGTCATCCTCCCCATCTACTCTGCCCTGGTGAGGCCGCACCTGGAGTATTGTGTCCAGTTCTGGGCTCCCCGGTTCAAGAAGGACAGGGAACTGCTGCAGAGGGTACTGCAAAGGGCTACAAAGATGATCAGGGGATTGGAACACCTCTCTTATGAGGAAAGGCTGAAGGATTTGGGTCTCTTCAGTCTGGAAAAAAGACGACTGAGGGGGGATCTTATCAATGCTTATAAATACTTAAAGGGTGGGTGTCAGGAGGATGGGGCCAGGCTCTTTTCAGTGGTGCCCAGTGACAGGACAAGAGGTAATGGGCACAAACTTGAGCATAGGAAGTTCCATCTAAACATGAGGAGGAACTTCTTTACCCTGAGGGTGGCAGAGCACTGGAACAGGCTGCCCAGAGAGGTGGTGGAGTCTCCGTCTCTGGAGACATTCAAAACCCGCCTGGATGTGTTCCTGTGCAACCTGCTCTAGGTGACCCTGCTCTGGCAGGGGGGTTGGACTAGATGATCTCCAGAGGTCCCTTCCAACCCCTATCATTCTGTGATTCTGTGATTCTGTGATTGTTGCACCAAAGCAGTAAGTTTCAAAGGGTATTTCACTGTCTAGCCTCAAGCTTGCAGAGGTGGTTGCCTGGCAATTTGGGCTGAGCACCAGAAGGGGTGCATACAAGAAAGCCACAAGTTCCTTTACAAGGTAACAGCTATTTTCTTCTCTTTTCAGTTGTATAACAAGTAAATATTCTTGTCTTGTTAGTATTATTTTGATAACAACCTGTATTGATCTTGTTTTGTTTGATACTGTTGTCTTAAACCTTTGTTGCATTATTCATGCACAAATATATGCGCACACAAGCCTAGAACAAAATTTTCACTGGAGATGCACAAAAAGCATTTGAGCTACCACAGTCCGGAATTGTAGCCTGCATCACATTACAGATGAGAAGGCCCAGCTTCTAACCACATTCCCCTTAAACTGCAGCAGAAAATATTTCATCTGCGGTTTTGTGGTTGTTCCTGTATCCTGCCTGTGTCGGCTTACAGTGGGAGATATCATGGTAGGTGGCTGTCTTGGCCACAGTGATCATGAAATGGTTGAGTTAAAATTTTTTTGTGTAATGAGAAAAAAGATCAGTAGACTTGCTACCCTGGATTTCAGGACAGAAAACTTTAAGCTATTCAGGGAGCTACTTAGCAGTATCCCCTGGGAATCTGCCTTTGAGGGCTTAGGGGTCCATAAGTGCTAGTCAGATTTTAAGAATCACCTTTCAAAAGCACAGGCAATCTCATTGTGTTGAAAGTCAAGCAAGCAGAGCAGAAGACCAGCTTGGCTGAATCACAGAATCACAGAATAGTTTGGGTTGGAAGGGACCTTTAAAGGTCATCTAGTTCAACTCCCCTGCAATGAGCAGGGACATCTTCCACTAGATCAGGTTGCTCAGAGCCCCATCGAACCTGACCTTGAATGTTTCCATGGATGGGGCACCTACCACCTCTCTGGGCAACCTGTGCCAGTGTTTCACCACTCTCATTGTAAAAAATTTCTTCCTTATATCTAGTCCGAATCTACCCTCTAAGTTTAAAACCATTACCCCTTGTCCTATCGCAACAGGCCCAACTAAAAACTCTGTCCCAATCTGTCTTACAAGCCCCCTTTCAGTATTTAAATCTGCAATAAGGTCTCCCCGGAGCCTTCTCTTCTCCAGGCTGAATGACCCCAACTCTCTCAGCCTTTCCTCATAGGAGAGGTGTTTCAACCCTCTGATCATTTTTGTGGCCATTCTCTGGTCCCGCTCCAACAGGTCCATGTCTTTCTTGTACTGAGGACTACAGAGCTGGATGCAGTCCTGTCCTGATTTGAGGTAAAACAGAACGAATTTTCTGTTCAATAATTTTACTTTGCAGCTAAACCCCTTCTAACTACTAGAACTCTCTGAAATTAACAGCATATTTTTCAGACAGTGTTTGCTCCTGGAGTGATAAGACCTGATTGTTTATAATTTATGCCAAAGAATGGTATGCAGAGAGCCTCTTGCTTATAGTTATTGCTATAATAATAACGAAGGTCAGCTAACTTTGTTATTTGCCCTGTTGGAGGGTCGGAAGCAGAAGAACATAGAGGGGTTGCACCTGGAGGGGAGGAGTGGACAGGACAGGTGACCCAAAACTGACCAACAGGGTATTCCATCCCATCGTCCTCATGCTCACTATAAAGGCTGAGGGATCAAAGGGTCAGCCCTCTTTCTTCAATGGCCGGTGTCTGAGGACTCTGTCTGTTCATCTGCCTTTGACCCTGATCCACGCAGTTCTGAATCCAGATCTGGAATTCAGTTCCTATTCATCACTGAGTCCATTCTGGGACTTTCCCAGTGCCTGCTGGTGACGTGATCATCATCCTGGGAGCTTGATACTGGTTTTGTATATATTTTATATTTGTCATTATTTTCTTTTTATTGTTTTATTAATATTTTCATTGAAGTTGTTTGGTTTCTTTTAAACTCATAAGTTTCTTTCTCTCTTCCTTCTGTCCTGTCCTGGTTCCGGTGGGGGGGGGAGCAGGAAATCGTGACTTGGAATGGATTAGGGCAGGTTAGGGTGTCCCGGGTCTGGTCGGCAAGCGGCGGTTCTGTCATCGTGTTTGTATATTCTTTTATCCGTGTTACTGTTGTTGTTTCCTTGTTCCCTTTGCTGTTCTGTTAAATTGCCTTTGTCTCAACCCACGAGATCTGCCTTTTTTCTTCCAATTCTTCCCTGTATTGGGGAAGCCCGAGAGAGCGGCACGTGGTCCTTTGTTGCCATCTGAGACCAAATCAGGAAAGTCCTTTTAGGGGCCCAACGTGGGGCTCAAAGGGCTGAGATAACGACAAAATCCAACTAGAGTTTGTAAAAACAAATTCATTGTATGCATTTATTGTATTAGGTAAATAGTCGCTGGTCATCATGTTGCTTCGTTTGTTCTCGTGGCTGTGTTATGTAAATTCCTATATGGCTTATGAACTCCCCGCAATGTCTCCTGAATGTGTTCCAGGTCTTGTTTAGGGTTAAATGACTATTTAAGACTACTACCCAGAGATCTGCCCCGAGGCTGGATAGTCAGGGGTGGCATGGCATGTGGGAGAACATAGGCAGGTACCTAGAGAACTTCTCACCTCCAATGGTCTGGGACTTCACCCCTGAACAATTACAGGACCCTGATAGAATTGTAGAATATCTGAAGGGAAAATGCTGTGGCTATTCCAGAGAGGCACAACTCACCGCACTGTGCTGGGCCCTGGCTAGTGTCTACCAGGCACTGCTCAGTGTTATGCAGCACCCTCAGAAGAAAGAGACAGAGACCAGACCAGCAGGTGCTGCGACCCCTGCGGCAGGCGCTGCGGCTGCTGCGGCCCCTGAGACAGGCACTGCGGCTACTGCGACCCCTGCGACAGGCACTGCGGCTACCGCAACCCCTGGCCAGTGCTGGGCCCTGGCCAGTATCTACCAGGCACTGCTCAGTGTTACGCAGCACCCTCAGGGGAAAGAGACGGAGACCAGACCGACAGACACTGCGGCTACTCCAACCCCTGCGACAGCCATTGCAGCTACTCCAAACGCGGTGGCAGCCACTGCAGCTACTCCAACCCCGGTGGCAGCCACTGCCGCTGAACCAGGGAACAAACCCGTGCCAGTATTAATTGCCCCCATACAGAAGAAGAAGTACACAAAGAAATCAGTTCGCTTAGTAAGAGATGACGATGAACCAGGGCCATCATGAGGACAGGAGGAAGAGGCAGAACCAGAGATAATTACCCGATCCCTATCCTTGAGTGAGCTGTGGGATATGCGAAAAGATTTCAGCCGACTTTCAGGCGAGCACATTGTCACCTGGCTGCTTCGGTGTTGGGATAACGGGGCCAGTAGCCTGGAATTAGAGGGTAGGGAAGCCAGGCAGCTGGGATCTCTGTCTAGGGAAGGCGGCATTGACAAGGCAATTGGGAAGAAGACCCAAGCCCTCAGCCTCTGGAAACGACTCCTGTCAGGCGTGAGGGAGAGGTACCCCTTCAGTGAAGATGTTGTATGTCACCCAAGCAGGTGGACCACCATGGAAAGAGGTATCCAGTACCTGAGAGAATTAGCCGTGCGGGAGATGATTTATTATGACTTGGACAATGCAGAGTTACCCACAGACCCTGATGAGGTGCAATGCACAAGGCCCATGTGGCAGAAGTTTGTACGGAGTGCACCATCATCATATGCCAACTCACTGGCAGTAATGGAATGGAAAGGCAAAGAGGGACCAACGGTGGATGAGGTGGCTGGCCGGCTCCGGCAATAGGCAGAAAGCCTCTCTTCCCCCCTTGTCTCAGCTGTGGAGAAACTGTCCCGGAAGGTCAAGCAGCTTGAAGAGAATATATCCTACTCCCCACCTGTACGGGCCAGCATCTCAGATATTAGGAGCAGGCGTTTCCCCACTCAAGAGAGAGACTACAGAGGGTACACACCACAAGGCACCCTGTGGTTCTACCTGCGAGACCATGGAGAGGACATGAGGAAGTGGGATGGACAACCTACTTGGATCCTGCGGACACGGCTACAGGAGTTGCAAGGAAGGACAACCACAAAAGGGGATCCCTCCAGGAAAAGTGCCACCCCAGTTTCCAGCGGGCAGTTCCCCAGACAGAGCAGAAGGCCTGATCTTGCTTCTGATCCTCTTGAAGGAACCTCCAAGTCATTTCTGCAAGAAGTGAGTACCGGATACCATGACCAGTATTAGAGGGGCCCTGCCTCCAGCCAGGTGGAGGAAAGGGACAACCGGGTTTATTGGACAGTGTGGATGCGATGGCCTGGCACATCAGACCCACAGGAGTAAAAGGCTCTAGTGGCCACAGGAGCACAGTGCACTCTGATACCATCAAGCTATAGAGGGGCAGAACCCATTTGTATTTCTGGGGTCACAGGGGGATCCCAAGAGTTGACTGTACTGGAGACGGAAGTGAGCCTAACTGGGAATGAGTGGCAAAAGCATCCCATTGTGACCGGCCCAGAGGCTCCATGCATCCTTGGTATAGATTACCTCAGGAGAGGGTATTTTAGGGACCCAAAAGGGTATCGGTGGGCCTTTGGCATAGCTGCCTTGGAGACGGAGGAAGTTAAACAGTTGTCTACCTTGCCTGGTCTCTCGGAGGACTCTTCTGTTGTGGGGTTGTTGAGGGTCGAAGAACAGCAGGTGCCGATTGCTACCACAACGGTGCATCGGCGGCAATATCGCACTAACCGAGACTCTCTGATTCCCATCCATAAGCTGATTCGTCAACTAGAGGTTCAAGGAGTGATCAGCAAGACTCGCTCACCCTTTAACAGTCCCATATGGCCGGTGCGAAAATCTAATGGAGAGTGGAGGCTAACTGTAGAATATCGTGGCCTGAATGAAGTCATGCCACCACTGAGCGCTGCCGTGCCGGACATGCTAGAACTGCAGTATGAACTGGAGTCCAAGGCAGCCAAGTGGTATGCCACGATTGATATAGCGAATGCATTTTTCTCAATCCCTTTGGCAGCAGAGTGCAGGCCACAGTTTGCTTTCACCTGGATGGGTGTCCAGTACACCTGGAATCGACTGCCCCAGGGGTGGAAACACGGCCCCACCATTTGCCATGGACTGATCCAGACTGCACTGGAACAGGATGAAGCCCCAGAACATCTGCAGTACATTGATGACATCATCGTATGGGGAAACACTGCAGAAGAATTCTTTGAGGAAGGGAATAAAATAGTCCGAATCCTTCTGAAAGCTGGTTTTGCCATAAAAGAAAGTAAGGTCAAGGGACCTGCACAGGAGATCCAGTTCTTAGGAATAAAATGGCAAGATGGATGCCGTCAGATCCCAATGGATTTGATCAACAAAATAGCAGCTATGTCTCCACCAACTAGTAAAAAGGAAACACAATCTTTCTTAGGCATTGTGGGTATTTGGAGGATGCATATCCCAGATTACAGTCTGATTGTAAGCCCTCTGTATCAAGTAACCTGGAAGAAGAACGATTTTAAATGGGGTCCTGAGCAACGACAAGCTTTTGAACAAATCAAACAGGAAATAGTCCATGCAGTGGCCCTGGGGCCAGTCCGGGCAGGACAAGATGTTAAAAATGTGTTCTACACCGCAGCCGGGGAGAATGGCCCTACCTGGAGCCTCTGGCAGAAGGCACCAGGGGAGACCCGAGGTCGACCCCTAGGGTTTTGGAGTCGGGGATACAGAGGATCCGAAGCCCGTTACACTCCAACAGGAAAGGAGATATTGGCAGCATATGAAGGGGTTCGAGCTGCTTTGGAAGTGCTTGGTACAGAAGCACAGCTCCTCTTAGCACCTCGACTGCCGGTGCTGGGTTGGATGTTCAAAGAAAGGGTCCCCACCGCACATCATGCAACTGATGCTACATGGAGTAAGTGGATTGCACTGATCACACAGCGAACTCGAATGGGAAACCCCAGTCGCCCAGGAATTCTGGAAGTGATCATGGACTGGCCAGAAGGCAAGGATTTCGGATTGTCACCAGAGGAGGAGGTGACGCATGCGGAAGAGGCCCCACCATATAATGAACTGCCACTGTGTGGAGTCCTACACGACAAGTTGCAGAAGCCAGTGAAGGACAAGGTGAATTGAGCCAGTTTGCAGAGGTGAAAGCCATTCAGCTGGCTTTGGACATTGCCGAGCGAGAAAAATGGCCAGTACTTTATCTCTATACTGACTCATGCATGGTGACAAATGCTCTGTGGGGGTGGTTACAGCAGTGGAAGCAGGGCAACTGGCAGCGCAGAGGCAAAAACCCATCTGGGCTGCTGAACTATGGGAAGATATTGCTGCCCGGATAGAGAATCTGCTTGTGAAAGTATGCCACGTAGATGCCCATGTACCCAAGAGCTGGGCCACGGAGGAACATCAGAACAACCAGCAGGTGGATCGGGCTGCTAGGATTGAAGTGGCTCAGGTGGATCTGGACTGGCAACATAAGGGTGAACTATTCATAGCTCGGTGGGCCCATGACACCTCAGGCCATCAAGGAAGAGATGCGACATATAGATGGGCTCGTGACCGAGGGGTGGACTTGACCATGGACACTAATGCACAGGTCATCCATGAATGTGAGACATGCGCTGCAATCAAGCAAGCCAAGCGTTTGAAGCCTCTTTGGTATGGAGGACGATGGCTGAAATATAAATATGGGGAGGCCTGGCAGATTGATTATATCACACTGCCACAAACCCGTCAAGGTTATCGCCATGTGCTCACCATGGTGGAAGCAACCACTGGATGGCTGGAAACATACCCTGTGCCCCATGCCACTGCCCAGAACACCCTCCTGGGCCTTGAAAAGCAAGTCCTGTGGCGACATGGCACCCCAGAGACAATTGAGTCGGACAATGGGACTCATTTCCAAAACAGCCTCATAGACACCTGGGCCAAAGAGCATGGTATTGAGTGGGTGTATCACATCCCCTATCATGTAACAGCACATGAAGATAGAACGGTACAATGGACTGTTAAAAACTACACTGAGAGCAATGGGTGGTGGGACCTTAAAACATTGGGATGCACATTTAGCAAAGGCTACCTGGCTAGTTAAGACCAGGGGATCTACGAATTGAGCTGGCCCCTGTCCAATCAAAGCTTCCACGTACCATAGAAGGGGATAAGGTCCCTGTAGTGCACATGAAGAATATGTTAGGGAAGACAGTCTGGGTTAGTCCTGCCTCAGGCAAAGGCAAACCCATCCGTGGGATTGCTTTTGCCCAAGGACCTGGGTGCACTTGGTGGGTGATGCGGAAGGATGGGGATGTCCGATGTGTACCTCATGGGGATCTGATTTTGGGTGAGAATAGCCAATGAATCAAATTGTGTGTTGTTAATTGCTAAGTAACACTGTCACTGTATGTCCTCATTACTGTAAATGCTATCAGTTGTACTACAGTAAGAATCACCCAAATTAAGGATAGATGGACTTTGATGAAAAAAACAACTAAAGCGCAGTGGTGATGGGATCAGAACTAGTCAGGACCTTAAATTTTGGGAAAGCATACCTCCGGCTCTTCAATGAGTTAGTCAATAGGACCCCCTGGGAAAGGGTCCTCAGGGACAAGGGGGCAGAACAGAGCTGGCAGATCTTCAAGGATGCTTTCCATAGAGTGCAAGAGCTCTTGATCCCCAGGTGTAAGAAAGCAAGCAAGAAAGAGAAGAGACCAGCATGGCTGAGCTGGGACCGGCTGGTCAAACTAAAAGGCAAGAAGGAACTGCACAGGCAGTTCAAGCAGCATCAGGTGTCCTGGGAAGAGTATAGGGACGCTGCCTCGTTATGCAGGGATGAGGTCAGGAAGGCCAAGGTGTGACTGGAGCTGAACTTGGCAAGGGATGCTAAGAATAATAAGAAGGGCTTCTACAGGTATGTCAACCAGAAAAGGAAGGTCAAAGAAAGCGTACCCTCCCTGATGACCAAGAATGGCAAACTAGTAACAACAGACGAGGAGAAGGCTGAGGTTCTCAACAACTTTTTTGCCTCGATCTTCACTGCCAGCCTCTCTCCTCATGCCTCCCGAGTTGAAGGACTGCAAGACGGGGACTGGGGGACAAAGTCCCTCCCACTGTAAGCGAAGACAAGGTTCGTGACCACCTGAGGAACCTGAACGTACACAAGTCCATGGGACCTGATGAGATGCACCCCAGAGTCCTGAGGGAATTGGCTGATGTAGTTGCCAAGCCACTCTCCATGATACTTGAAAAGTCATGGCAGTCAGGTGAAGTCCCTGGTGACTGGAAAAAGGGAAACATCGCACCCATTTTTAAAAAGGGTAGAAAGGAGGACCCCTGGAACTACCGCCCTGTCAGCCTCACCTCTGTGCCTGGGAAGATCCTGGAACAGATCCTCCTAGAAGCTATGGGAAGGCACATGGAGGACAGGGAGGCGATTTGAGACAGCCAGCATGGCTTCACCAGGGGCAAGTCCTGCCTGACCAACCTGGTGGCTTTCTACAATGGAGTGACTGCATCAGTGGACAAGGGGAGAGCTACGGATATCATCTACCTGGACTTCTGCAAGGTCTTTGACACGGTCCCCCACAACATCCTTCTCTCTAAGTTGGAGAGATATGGATTTGATGGGTGGACTGTTCGGTGGTTAGGGAACTGGCTGGATGGTCGCATCCAGAGGGTAGTGGTCAATGGCTCGATGTCCAGATGGAGAGCGGTGACAAGGGGTGTCCCTCAGGGATCCGTACTGGGACCGGTGCTGTTCAATATCTTCATCAATGATATAGACAGTGGGATCAAGTGCACCCTCAGCAAGTTTGAAGATGACACCAGGCTGAGTGCTGTGGTTGACAGGCCAGAGGGACGGGATGTCATCCAGAGGGACCTGGGCAAGCTAGGGAGGTGGGCCCGAGCAAACCTTATGAAGTTCAACAAGGCCAAGTACAAGGTCCTGCACTTGGGTCAGGAAAATCCTCATTATCAATACAGACTGGGGGATGACGTGATAGAGAGCAGCCCTGCGGAAAAGGACTTGGGGGTACTCGTGGATGAGAAGCTCAACATGAGCCAACAATGTGTGCTTGCAGCCCAGAAGACCAATCGCATCCTGGGCTACATCAAAAGAACTGTGGCCAGCAGATCGAGAGAGATGATTCTCCCCCTCTACTCTGCTCTTGTGAGACCCCACCTGGGGTACTGCGTCCATCTCTGGAACCCTCAGCTCTAGAAGGACATGGACCTGTGTGAGCGGATCCAGAGGAGGGCCACGAGGATGATCCGAGGGCTGGAGCACCTCTCCTATGAAGACAGGCTGAGAGAGTTGGGGTTGTTCAGCCTGGAGAAGAGAAGGCTCCGGGGAGACCTTATAGCGGCCTTCCAGTACCTGAAGGGGGCCTATAAGAAAGCTGGGGAGGGGCTGTTTGCAAGTGCATGCAGCGATAGGACGAGGGGCAATGGTTTTAAACTAGAGCAGGGTAGGTTTAGATTAGACATTAGGAAGAAGTTCTTTACAATGAGGGTGGTGAAGCACTGGCACAGGTTGCCCAGAGAGGTGGTGGAGGCCCCATCCCTGGAGACATTCAAGGCCAGGCTTGATGAGGCTCTGAGCAATCTGATCTAGTTGAAGATGTCCCTGCTTACTGCAGGGGGGTTGGACTAGATGACCTTTAAAGGTCCCTTCCAACCCAACACATTCTATGATTCTATAAACTGCTGTGCAAACTGCTGCGTCGTGACTGTTGTGCTGTGCCCTGTTTGCCCAGTCTGTTCGCCCGCCCAGGGAGCCTGCCCTTGTCGTGGTGCTCCTCAGCTGCTCGCCCACCAGGTGCCAGTTTCTGGCACAGGCTAGCTGCTTTTCCCGACTTCAAAAAGCCCCAAAACAAGCCCCTTGCCAGCTCTCTTTGCCATGATGCCCTTCCCCAGTGCAGACTTACCTGCGCTGGAGCTTATCTCCTTGGCGAGTGACAAGGAGAGGTGTCTGATGCACCCCAGGATGCGGTTTGCCCTCTTGACTGCCAGGGCACACTGCTGACTCATATTGAGCCTGCTGTCAACAAGCACCCCCAGATCCCTTTCTGTAGGGCTGCTCTCCAGCCACTCCTCTCCCAATTTATACTTGTGTCCAGCATTACTCCATCCCAGGTGCAGAATCCAGCACTACTTCTAGTTAAATTTCATCCCATTATCATTGCCCAATATTCCAATCTATCTAAATGCCTCTTCAAGACATCTTGTCCATCGAGAGACTCAACAGCACCTCCCAGTTTAGTACCATCAACAAACTTCCTAATGGTGCATTCACCTTTTGCATTCAGATCATTGATAAATATGTTGAACAGAACTGGCCTGAGGATTGAGCCCAGAGGAACACCACTGGTGACCAGTTCCAGCCAGATGCAGCCCCATCCACTACAACCCTTTGTGCCCTGCCATTCGGCCAATTTTTCACCCAGTGCAACATGAACCTGTTCATCTCACAGTTGGACAACTTGTCCAGAAGGATGCTGTGAGGGACAGTATCAAAAGCCTTACTAAAATCCAGAAAAAACTACATCCACTGCCTTCCCTTCATCCACTAGGCAGGTGACTTTATCATAGAAGGAAAGCAAATTAGGCAGGACTTTTCCTTTGTGAACCCATGTTGAGTGTGCCCGTTGATTGCATTGTTCTTAAAATGTCTCTCAGTAGTATCCAGTATGATCTTTTCCGTAATTTTTCCAGGTACTAAGGTTAGACTAACACATCTGTAGTTTCCTGGGTCTTCCCTCGTGTCCGTCTTGTAAACTGGAATAACATTGGCTAGCTTCCAGTCAGCAGGGACCTCCCCAGACTCCCAAGACCTTTGGTAGGTGATCGAGAGGGGTCCTGCCGTAACATCCACTAGCTCTTTCAGTATTCTGGGATGAATCCCAACAGGCTGCATGGACTTATGAACATTCAGCTGATACAGCTGGTCCCTTGCAATTTCAGTGTCCACAAATGGAAAGTCGTTGCTCCCACACTCGTGGTCCTCTGACTCAGAGGACTGGGCAGCCCAAGGTCTATGAGCATAGATATCCAGTCTATCTAAATCTACGCTACTATCAGGGTTAGATTTACATTAGATATTAGGAAGAAGTTCTTTACAGTGAGGGTGGTGAGACACTGGAACAGGTTGCCCAGAGAAGTTGTGGATGCCCCTTCCCTGGAAGTGTTCAAGACCAGACTGGATGGGGCTTTGAGCAACCTGGTCTAGTGGAAAGTGTCCCTGCCCATGGCAGGGGGGTTGGAATTAGATGATATTTAAAGTCCCTTCCAACCTAAACCATTCTATGATTCTATGATCATTAACTGTTCATGAGGGATAGGCAGGCAAGGGAGAGGTTTGATTGTATAGCCCTTACAGTTAGTGATGATGTGGTTGAGAGCCCACAGAAAATGAGCCATATTACATCTGCCATAGCAACACATTTGCCAGTGAAGGTTTTTGCTCTGCAGACAAGAGGAAGATACAGCTAATCTCAAAAGTCAAGGTCTTTTTGGCCTTACCCCCAGGTTTCTGCCTTTTCCCTGTTCCTTGACTTCCTTCTTCCTTTTTCCTGAGTCAATGCTCTTTAGTTGTAGCTGGAGAAACAGTTTATTCATTGAATCTTTGTTGGCTGCTATCAGGTAGAGTCTATCAAATCTATCATAGGAGTTTAATTGATAAAGAATTAGAGGAAGATAATTAACTTGAGTCGATATGATTTTATGGAAAACAAGTCTTGCCAGACAGCTGATTTCATTTATTGAGTGGCTTGAAGTCTTGAACATTGGTAACATGTACTTAACTTTGTTATTTACAAAGTCACAATTGAAAAATGAATGCTCTAAAATATCTTCAAAGCATATGTCCTGGTTTGAGATAGAACAAAACCAATTTTCTTTTCAGTAATTTTACTTTTCAATTAAGTCTCTGCTAACTGACTGCACTGACTGAAATTAACGGTATGTTTTTCAGACAGTATCTGCTTCTAGCAGACAATGTCTGATGTTTATAGTTAATACTTTTCCTCCGCATGCTTTGAGATGGCGCCCAGAATGAGCTGTTCCATCATCTTTCCAGGGATGGAGGTGAGGCTGACCGTCCTGTAGTTTCCCGGGTCTTCCTTCTTGCCCTCTTTGAAGACTAGAGTGACGTTGGCTTTCCTCCAGTCCTCAGGCACCTCGCCTGTTCTCCAGGACCTTTCAAAGATGATGGAGAGTGGCTTTGCAATAACATCCACCAGCCTCCTCAGCACTCGTGGATGCATCCCATCAGGGACCATGGATTTGGGGGTGCTGAGTTTGCCTAAATGATCTCTAACCACCCGATCCTCCTTGACCAAGGGAAAGTCTTCCTTTCTCCAGACTTTTTCTCTTACCTACAGGGTCTGGGATTCCTGGGGGCTGGCCTTAGCAGTAAAGACTGAAGCAAAGAAAGCATTCAGTAACTCTACCTTCTCTGCATCCTCCCTCACCTCATTCAGCAGCAGGCCCACATTTTCCCTAGTTTTCCTTTTGCTACTGATGTACTTGAAGAAGCCCTTCTTATTGTCCTTGACATCCCTTGCCAGATTTAATTCCAAGTGGGCCTTAGCCTTCCTCATTGCATCCCTGCATACTCTGACAACGTTCCTATATTCCTCCCAAGTGGCCATTCCCTTTTTCCACATTCTGTAAACTTCCTTCTTCCATTTGAGTTTTTCCAGAAGCTCCTTGCTCATCCATGAAGGTCTCCTGCCTCCTTTGCTTGATTTCTTACTCATAGAGATGCATCGATCTTGAGCTTGGAGGAAGAGGTGCTTGAAAGGAAGTGGTGTTTGAATATTAACCAGCTCTCTTGGACCCTCATACCTTCTAGAGTCTTCCTCAGACTTGTCTCCTTGCTGGGCCAGTTGCTCTCACTTTTGCTCAGAACCCACCGGCATTTCCAAAAGAAATCTCCCTGAAAAATGAACTAGTTTGGTCTTTCATCTTCTGTTAACTAAAACTGATTACTAGAGTTTAATACTCCTGCTGTAACCTGCTCCAATAGAGGAGGAAAGAGCTAGGCAACAAGGAGCTGAAGAGCTATTGACTGACCAGGAGTGCAGATACTGAATCAGTGCTTTCACAGTATTTTTGCTTACAGTCAAGCTTTTCTTCATTCTTCTACCACACAAAAAAAAGAAAAAAAAAAAGATTGACATGGAGCGTTAAGGGGCTAAGCAGTGTTGCATGCTGGTGATGGCACGTGGGAAGCTTCACAGCTTTCTTGCATGCGGAGTTTCCTGTGCAGAGCAGGCAAAGCACATGCAACAGCAGCACGAATAGTAAGAAGATGGACCTACTGCCTGATTTACATTTCTTCATAGTCCTAAAAGTTGTAGGTGCTGCACCCTGGGCCAGATTCAGCTTTCAGTCTATGATGGCTTACGTATGAAATTTTCAGATGAGAAATTCAAAATGTGAGTGCAAAAGGATACAAAAAGAACGAACCTTCTTTTTTAGGACAATAACCTGATGAGTGGGTGAGGAAGAGGGGGAAGAAGATGAGGGAATTCATAAAAGGAGATGGGAAAAGGAATTAGTGAACTAATTTGTTAATTGAGAAGAACACCAACAGTATGCCAGCTACCAGTCATGGGACATTAGGCATGGGCAGAAAAACACATCTGTATGTTCAAAAATATGAAAATCACTTTTGAAAGGGCTCCCCCAAAACCTGTTTATAATCTATCAGATTATGGATGTTTTAGTGTAACAGAGCTGCTCATGAAGTTCAAGGTTACCTCAAATCCTTTAACTGATCAGCCTTAACTGATGTGTGTATGATGACCAGCCAGTAAACTAGTCCAAAGTATCATTCCTCAGGGGGTACTAATGCACATAAGACTTCACTGAGGGAAGAAAACAGTAACTTGGCAGTTATCTAAAATATACAGCAACTGATTTACATATCCTGCTCAAGACTTCAGTACTCAGAAAAGTACTGGTTGCTCAGCATTTTATTATCTTCTGTGGATTAGCTCTCACGTATTTGTCACTCTAGAAGAAAGGTCCCTAAGTAGCAGTCACAGAAATTTTCCAAATGGCTCTAGAAGCCAAACACTGACAGTTCCTGAGTACTCCTCCTGGCTGCCTAGGCCTGCTTTTCCCTTCTAACCAAGCTGAGCTCCATGCTGTGAATGAGGGAAAATTGCAAAGTGAATTAAAATCTGATTTCTCTATGCTTAGCACACCAAAGTATGTCACTGATCTAATTTAATGGAAGCCCTAACACTCCAATACTTTATGCTCTGCGCAAAGTTCCCCAAGTGGCAGATGAACCACCGCAGAACTAGCAAGAATGCAGCAGAATTAGAAACAGAATCACACTCTTCCCAGACAATTTTTCAGAATACCCCTCATATGCTCTGATTAATAGTAGCATCCCAGTACAGTGTTTTATAAACAACTCCTATACTGATTCAGAGGCAAAAAATCATGCTTTTTGGGTTTTTTTAGTTGTAGCAAAGGATCTGGACACAGGATGGTTGTTATCACAGAATCACAGAATGGTAGGGGTTGGAAGGGACCTTCGGAGATCATCTAGTCCAACCCCCCTGCCAAAGCAGGTTCACCTAGAGCAGGTTGGACAGGAACACGTCCAGGTGGGTTTTGAATATCTCCAGAGAAGGAGACTCCACCACCTCTCTGGGCAGCCTGTTCCAGTGCTCTGTCACCCTCAAAGTAAAGAAGTTTTTCCTTATGTTTCCTTATGTTATCTAATGATCACTTCCCAGGATAACATCCTGGGAGAAATATTCACTAATAATACAGCAAGAGCAATTTAAGATTGCAAGGGATACATACAAATAGGGCTGAGAGTGCTGCAGTATGCTTTATTGAAGGACAAGGGGACAACGGGAGCTACAAGTCCAATGGACAGTTTCTAGCCCTCAACTGGTTTGGAGCTCTCCTCTCTCGCCCCCTCTTCCCAGTTCAGGTTTAACTAGTTATAGGATGGGGTCTGTTCAATGAAAAAACCCCACAAAATCAAATAAAAAAATGGAAAAAACAGGTTTGGCTTGTTCAAACCAAAACATATACATGTTCCTCTTCTGTCAGGGAAAATGAAGTGTAATCTAGCAGTGCCCTAACAAATATGCAAGGAAAGGGTGTCCTCAGCCATTTTTTAACTACTTAGAACTCTTCACTATCACAAATGCATAAAATGTTAAATGATGTAGAGAAACAGCCCTATACTGGATATGTCATTAGCTCTCCAGAAGATCTTGATGTAAGTTGGCCTATACTCTTGCATTTTCCCAGTCCAGACCTTCACTTGTATTACCATACAGGAAAAACTTCCAAAAATCTGGAGAGTGCCTGGCCAAAGCCAAGGAGGTGCTATAAAACGCAGCAAATAGGCAAAGATATCAATGCTGCATGTGCTGCACAGTACAGCAGTGTCTCATCTTCTGGAATGTAACACCAGAGAGACAGAGGAGCACAGGGAGATCCATGGATGATGAATTATCCATGACTGATTTTTCACACTTATTTATGTCAAAACCGCTGTCATGAGCATCAACAACAACAAAACTAAAACTTAATCGGGGCAGTATGTTCCCAGATCTAAGAGCCATCTATGATGCACCCAGACAAACTGGCAAAAACATGTAGAAAATGGATAGCTGATGAAGAACTGGCCTTCTCCTTGCAAAAGCTGCAGATGAAAGATTCTTCAGCATCTGAGTTCAGTCATTCTCTAACCTACATGGGACCTTAAATGTTGGCACAGCCCCACTATCTGAATACCGAAGCAGACAACATCATTAGATGAATGCAACTAAACCAGCATCAAGTACAGACTATTTGTGTGGTGCTTCTATTGCCTACAAACTACATGCACTGCTGACCAGCAGTGACTAAAATAAGAGTTGCTTCACTTTTTGACACTGTGCTGGTTTTGGCTGGGGTAGAGTTAATTTTCTTCACAGTAGCTAGTATGGGGCTATGTTTTGGATTTGTGCTGGAAACAGTGTTGATAATACAGGGATGTTTTAGTTACTGATGAGCAGTACTTACACAGAGTCAAGGCCTTTTCTGCTCCTCATACTGCCCCACCAGCGAGTAGGCTGGGGGTGCACAAGAAGTTGGGAGGAGACACATCTGTGACATCTGACCCCAAATGACCAAAGGGATATTCCACACCATATGACATCATGGTCAGCATATAAACTAGGGTGGAAGTTGGCCATGGGGCCGCTACTTAGGGACTGGTTGGGCACTGGTACAAGCTGTCTGCTGTTTTCAGTGGGGGGTTACTGAGTTGTTGTTGTGGTTTAGCCTCAGATGGCAACAAAGAACCATGTGCCACTCGCTCAGGCTTTCCCAAAACAGGAAGAATCAGAAGAAAAAGGCAAAACTCTTGGGTTGAGACAAAGGCAGTTTAACAGAACAGCAGAGGGAACAAGAAAAAACAACAATAACATGGAGAGAGGAATATACAAACACGATTACAGAACCGCTGCTCCCCACCGCTCACCGACCGGACCCGGGATGCCTCCACCTGCCCCAAGTGGCGACTTCCTGCCCCCTCCCCCAGCAGCTCAGGGTGGACATAGCTCACATGGCATGGAATACCTGTGTCCCCGCAGAAAATTTACCCTATCCCCGCTGGAACCAAGACATTATCCACCCCTTATTCCATACCATCTATGCCATGTCCAGATCTTACAGGTTCCAATGAATTGCCAACGCTTTCCCCTGTCATGTATATATATACATATATGTACATAAATATTCATACAGATATAATTCCCTTCGTCTATGGGCAAACTCTCCAAAATGTCCGTTGAGTTCATTCAATCCACGGCTTTGGGCTGCATCTGTCAGAACAGTCTCTCAGGGCAGGTGAGATGGTATGTAGTGCTGACCTGTTGCATGCTGTATTTTCGGACCTTGTGACTGGTGTACCCAGTGTGGCTCATGCACACAGTCCATCATGTGAAGATGTAGATCTTGAAGAAGTTGCTGGGTGCCAGCTGCTGAGGTCAGCTCTGATCCCATCAATGCTGTGCTTTACTCAATTTTTCATCAAAGTCCATCTCTCCTTAATTTGGGTGATTCTTAATGTAGTACAGCTGATAGCAATTATAGTAACGAGGACATACAGTGGCAGGGTTACTTAGCAATTAACAACACACAATTTGATTCATTGGCTATTCTCACCCAAAATCAGATCCCCATGAGGTACACATCGGACGTCCCCATCCTTCCGCATCACCCACCAAGTGCGCCCAGGTCCTTGGGCAAAAGCAATCCCACGGATGGGCTTGCCTTTGCCTGAGGCAGGACTAACCCAGACTGTCTTCCCTAACATGTTCTTCATGTGCACTACGGGGACTTTATCCCCTTCTATGGTACGTGCAAGTTTTGATTGGACAGGGGCCAGCCCGATTGGTAGATCCCCTGGTGTTAACTAGCCAGGTAGCCTTTGCTAAACGTGCATCCCAATGTTTTAAGGTCCCACCACCCATTGCTCTCAGTGCAGTTTTTAACAGTCCATTGTACCGTTCTATCTTCCCAGAGGCTGGTGCATGATAGGGGATGTGATATACCCAGTCAATGCCATGCTCTTTGGCCCAGGTGTCTATGAGGCTGTTTCGGAAATGAGTCCCGTTGTCCGACTCAATTCTCTCTGGGGTACCATGTCGCCACAGGACTTGCTTTTCAAGGCCCAGGAGGGTGTTCTGGGCAGTGGCATGGGGCACAGGGTATGTTTCCAGCCATCCAGTGGTTGCTTCCACCATGGTGAGCACATGGCGATAACCTTGATGGGTTCGTGGCAGTGTGATATAATCAATCTGCCAGGCCTCCCCATATTTATATTTCAACCATCGTCCTCCATACCAAAGAGGCTTCAAACGCTTGGCTTGCTTGATTGCAGCGCATGTCTCACATTCATGGATGACCTGTGCATTAGTGTCCATGGTCAAGTCCACCCCTCGGTCACGAGCCCATCTATATGTCGCATCTCTTCCTTGATGGCCTGAGGTGTCATGGGCCCACCGAGCTATGAATAGTTCACCCTTATGTTGCCGGTCCAGATCCACCTGAGCCACTTCAATCCTAGCAGCCCGATCCACCTGCTGGTTGTTCTGATGTTCCTCCGTGGCCCAGCTCTTGGGTACATGGGCATCTACGTGGCGTACTTTCACAACCAGATTCTCTATCCGGGCAGCAATATCTTGCCATAGTTCAGCAGCCCAGATGGGTTTTTGCCTCTGCGCTGCCAGTTGCCCTGCTTCCACTGCTGTAACCACCCCCACAGAGCATTTGCCACCATGCATGAGTCAGTGTAGAGATAAAGTACTGGCCATTTTTCTCACTCGGCAATGTCCAAAGCCAGCTGAATGGCTTTCACCTCTGCAAACTGGCTCGATTCACCTTGTCCTTCACTGGCTTCTGCAACTTGTCGTGTAGGACTCCACACAGTGGCAGTTCATTATATGGTGGGGCCTCTTCTGCATGCGTCACCTCCTCCTCTGGTGACATTCCAAAATCCTTGCCTTCTGGCCAGTCCATGATCACTTCCAGAATTCCTGGGCGACTGGGGTTTCCCATTCGAGTTCGCTGTGTGATCAGTGCAATCCACTTACTCCATGTAGCATCAGTTGCATGATGTGTGGTGGGCACCCTTTCTTTGAACATCCAACCCAGCACCGGCAGTCGAGGTGCTAAGAGGAGCTGTGCTTCTGTACCAAGCACTTCCGAAGCAGCTCGAACCCCTTCATATGCTGCCAATATCTCCTTTTCTGTTGGAGTGTAGCGGGCTTCGGATCCTCTGTATCCCCGACTCCAAAACCCTAGGGGTCGACCTCGGGTCTCCCCTGGTGCTTTCTGCCAGAGGCTCCAGGTAGGGCCATTCTCCCCGGCTGTGGTGTAGAACACGTTTTTAACATCTTGTCCTGCCCGGACTGGCCCCAGGGCCGCTGCATGGACTATTTCCTGTTTGATTTGTTCAAAAGCTTGTCGTTGCTCAGGACCCCATTTAAAATCGTTCTTCTTCCGGGTTACTTGATACAGAGGGCTTACAATCAGACTGTAATCTGGGATATGCATCCTCCAAATACCCACAATGCCTAAGAAAGCTTGTGTTTCCTTTTTACTAGTTGGTGGAGACATTGCTGCTATTTTGTTGATCAAATCCATTAGGATCTGACGGCATCCATCTTGCCATTTTATTCCTAAGAACTGGATCTCCTGTGCAGGTCCCTTAACCTTACTTTCTTTTATGGCAAAACCAGCTTTCAGAAGGATTTGGACTGGTGGGGGCTAGATGCCCCTCTCAGTGAAAGGAAACTATGGCCTCCACTCTGCTGCCAAAGGGATTGAGAAGAATGCAATCGCTATATCAGTCGCGGCATACCCCTTGACTGCCTTGGACTCCAGTTCATACTGCAGTTCTAGCATGTCCGGCACGGCAGCGCTCAGCGGTGGCGTGACTTCATTCAGGCCACGATATTCTACAGTTAGCCTCCACTCTCCATTAGATTTTCGCACCGGCCATATGGGACTGTTAAAGGGTGAGCGAGTCTTGCTGATCACTCCTTGAACCTCTAGTTGACGAATCAGCTTATGGATGGGAATCAGAGAGTCTCGGTTAGTGCGATATTGCCGCCGATGCACCGTTGTGGTAGCAATCGGCACCTGCTGTTCTTCGACCCTCAACAACCCCACAACAGAAGAGTCCTCCGAGAGACCAGGCAAGATAGACAACTGTTTAACTTCCTCCGTTGTGGAGCATTGATTCACGGACTCTGGCAGGGTATGGACCAAAGATCTTTATTACAACAATTTCCCGAGTTTCATAGGTATAGGTACTGTCCACGTGCAGGCAGTATCCTGCTGATAGGTTGAAGGTTGATTGCCACGCGCTTCTCAGTGTCTTGTAACTGGTCGTCTCTGACTGTTCACGCTGAGCAGCAGCTTTGCTTTTCACATTCCTTTCCTTGCTGATATCTCCTGACGCTTCCTTATCTTTTCCCTCAAGGCACCTCTCACGGGTACAGCTTTGTCTCATCAAGGCCAAACAGATTCCCTATGGTACTCTCTTTCTCCACACTCCGTCTCCAAGGCAGCTATGCCAAAGGCCCACCGATACCCTTTTGGGTCCTTAAAATACCCTCTCTCCTGAGGTAATCTATACCAAGGATGCATGGAGCCCCTGGGCCAGTCACAATGGGATGCTTTTGCCACTCATTCCCAGTTAGGCTCACTTCAGCCTCCAGTACAGTCAACTCTTGGGATCCCCCTGTGACCCCAGAAATACAAATGGGTTCTGCCCCTCTATAGCTTGATGGTATCAGAGTACACTGTGCTCCTGTGGCCACTAGAGCCTTTTACTCCTGTGGGTCTGATGTGCCAGGCCATCGCATCCACACCGTCCAATAAACCCGGTTGTCCCTTTCCTCCACCTGGCCAGAGGCAGGGCCCCTCTAATACTGGTCATGGTATCCGGTACTCACTTCTTGCAGAAATGACTTGGAGGTTCCTTCAAGAGGATCAGAAGCAAGATCAGGCCTTCTGCTCTGTCTGGGGAACTGCCCACTGGAAACTGGGGCGGCACTTTTCCTGGAGGGATCCCCTTTTGTGGTTGTCCTTCCTTGCAACTCCTGTAGCCGTGTCCGCAGGATCCAAGTAGGTTGTCCATCCCACTTCCTCATGTCCTCCCCGTGGTCACGCAGGTAGAACCACGGGGTACCTTGTGGTGTGTACCCTTTGTACTCTCTCTCTTGAGTGGGGAAATGCCTGCTTCTAATAGCTGAGATGCTGGCCCGTACAGGTGGGGAGCAGGACATATTCTCTTCAAGCTGCTTGACCTTCCGGGACAGCTTCTCCACAGCTGAGACAAGGGGGGAAGAGAGGCTTTCTGCCTATTGCCGGAGCCGGCCAGCCACCTCATCCACCGTTGGTCCCTCTTTGCCTTTCCATTCCATTACTGCCAGTGAGTTGGCATATGACAATGGTGCACTCCGTACAAACTTCCGCCACATGGGCCTTGTGCATTGCACCTCATCGGGGTCTGTGGGTAAGTCTGCATTGTCCAAGTCATAATAAATCATCTCCCGCACAGCTAATTCTCTCAGGTACTGGATACCTCTTTCCATGGTAGTCCACTTGCTTGGGTGACATACAACATCTTCACTGAAGGGGTACCTCTCCCTCACGCCTGACAGGAGTCGTTTCCAGAGGCTGAGGGCTTGGGTCTTCTTCCCAATCGCCTTGTCAATGCCGCCTTCCCTAGACAGGGATCCCAGCTGCCTGGCTTCCCTACCCTCTAATTCCAGGCTACTGGCCCCATTATCCCAACACCGAAGCAGCCAGGTGACAATGTGCTCGCCTGAAAGTCTGCTGAAATCTTTTCGCATATCCTGCAGCTCACTCAAGGATAGGGATCAGGTAATTATCTCTGGTTCTGTCTCTTCCTCCTGTCCTTGTGATGGCCCTGGTTCATCGTCATCCCTTACTAAGCGAACTGATTTCTTCGTGTACTTCTTCTTCTGTATGGGGGCAACGGATACTGGCACGGGTTGGTTCCCTGGTTCAGCAGCAGTGGCTGCCACCGGGGTTGGAGAAGCTGCAGTGGCTGCCGCAGGGGTTGAAGTAGCTGCAGTGGCTGTCGCAGGGGTTGCAGCAGCCGCAGTCCCTGTCGCAGGGGCTGCAGTAGCCGTAGTGCCTGTCGGTCTGGTCTCCATCTCCTCCCCCTGAGGGTGCTGCATAATACTGAGCAGTGCCTGGTAGATACTGGCCAGGGCCCAGCACAGTGCGGTGAGTTGTGCCTCTCTGGAATAGCCACAGCATTTTGCCTTCAAATATTCTACTACTCTATCAGGGTCCTGTAATTGTTCGGGGGTGAAGTCCCAGACCATTGGAGGTGAGAAGTTCTCTAGGTACCTGCCCATGTTCTCCCATATGCCATGCCACCCCTGACTGTCCAGCCTCAGAGCAGATCTCTGGGTGGTAGTCTTAAATAGTTGTTTAACCCTAAATAGTACCTGGAATACATTCAGGAGACATAACACTAGGAACATGCTGGTTTGGGCATCCCAAGGATATTCAAAATTCTCAAAAGCTGTCATACCTGACCCGAAGAAGAAAAGGGAGGCAAAAGAGCTGGGGAAAGTGTCCCCCCATTTCCCACACAGACTGGGTGTAGTTATTAACAAATTCTGAGAGACGGTGCCCAAGGTACGGACAGGACAGCAATACCACATAAACACCCCAAAACAGCTGTCTGAACAGTGATGTTATCATATCATAAGCCGATATCGCAGAGGACAGCAAAATGATAATCCTCATCCCTCTCCCAGAAGTAACAAAAATCATCGCAGGGAGTACATAAGCCATGTAGGAATTTACATAACACAGCCATGAGAACAAACCAAGCAGCATGGTGACCAGCGACTATTTACCTAATAAAATAAACGCATACAACAAATTCATTTTTTTCAAGCTCTAGTTGGATTCTGTCGTTATCTCAACCCTTCGAGCCCCACTTTGGGTGCCAAAAAGGACTGTCATGGTTTAGCCTCAGACGGCAACAAAGAACTACGTGCTGCTCACTCGGGCCTTCCCAATACGGGAAGAATCAGAAGAAAAAGGCAAAACTCTTGGGTTGAGACAAAGGCAGTTTAACAGAACAGCAGAGGGAACAAGAAAACAACAACAATAACACGGATAGAGGAATATACAAACACGATTACGGAACCGCTGCTCGCCGTCGCCCGGCAGCTCAGGGTGGGCATGGCTCACATGGGATGGAATACCTGTGTCCTGGGGAGAATTAACCCTATCCCCACCGGAACCAGGACACACACTTTGAATACTATGTTCGGTTTTGGGCCCCTCCCTACAAGAAAGACATTGAGGTGCTGGAGCATGTCCAACGAAGAGCAACAAAGCTGGTGAAGGGTCTAGAGCACGAGCCTTATGAGGAGCAGCTGAGGTAGCTGGGGTTATTTAGACTGGAGAAAAGGAGGCTGAGGGGAGACCTTATTGCTCTTTACAACTACCTGAAAGGAGGTTGTAGCAAGGCAAGTGTCTGTCTCTTTTCCCTAGTAGCAAGTGATAGGAAAAGAGGAAATGGCCTCTTGTGCCAGGGGGGGTTTAGACTGGATATTAGGAAAAATTTCTTCACCAAAAGGGTTTTCAAGCACTGGAACAGGCTGCCCGGGGGAGTGGTTGAGTCACCATCCTTGGACGTACTTAAAAGACAGGTAGACGTGGTGCTTAGGGACATGGTTTAGTGGTGGACTGGGTAGTATTAGGTTAATGGTTGGACTTCATGATTTTAAGTGTCTTTTCCAACCTAAATGATTCTATGAAATAAAAGCAACAACAGGGCATTCAAGTCTGGAGGTGGGCTTCTTTTTGGCAAACTAAAATTACAGTCGCAATGGTGTACAAATGTTTCTAGGAGCTGCTTTTCCAAAAAAAAGTATGAGTAGTCCCTCGATTTCCAACTCCACTCCTTCTCAAAATTGTTCTTTAACCTTCTATGACTGGCACCATAATAGCCACCAATCTGCTTTTTAACATTACTGAAGACTGAAGCAGAAAAGGCATTTAGCCTTCTTTGTACTCTGCACTGGTAATTTTACTCTCTTCATTCATCAGTGAAGTATTGCTATGGCTTGAGAAACTCTCAACAATTTATTGTCATTTAGACAATTATTCTATCACCCAATGACCCCTCCCCACCCAGGAAGGGGAATCAGTGAAAAAGAAGGAAACACAAGGGTTGAAATATAAACAGATTTAATAGAATAAGACTAGATAATTAACATTAATAATACTAAAGAACCAATATCAACCCCAATATGTCATGGTTCTGGCCAGGTTGGCCAATGACAAGATGACAGATGCTCTCCCCCACCTCTCACTCCAAGGAGAGGAAGAAGAAAAACAGAGTTATGAGTTTAGAAAAAACTAAACTACTTTAATAAAATATTAATAATAAAAAAGGAAATAATGAAATAGATACAATATATACAAATATACACAAAACCGCAGCAAGCTCCCAGGGAGATGTCACTGGCAGGCACTGGGGAAGTTCCAGACTGGACTCAGTGACAAATGGGAACTAGAACATGCTGACCAGGATCAAAAGGTAGATGAGCTGATGGGGTCCTCCTCATATACCAGTTATAGAAGAAAGACAACCACTAAAGAAGCAACCCACTACAGAAAAACCAACCCAAGCCCTTTGATCCCCCAGCTTTTATACTGACCATGGCAGATGGGATGGAATACCCTATTGGTCAGTTTTGAGTCACCTGACCTGTCCACTCCTCCCCACAGGTGCAACTCCTCCACAGGGTAAACAACCAAGTCAGCTGACCCTGGTTGCCACAGCAACAAGTATAAGCAAGAGCCTCTCTCACTGAACAGAAAGTTGGCCTTGCTCCACCCCAAACCAGGACATGATACCAATATAAACTATACAAGAATTATACTCAGCCAATTATATCAGTAGGAAGCTGTGCACTCCCAGCAGTGGACAGCAAATGTCAGACATGGCGAGCACAACTTTGGGAGGAAGGGAAGGCACTAGGGCAATAAGTTCTCAGGATCGCAGCCATCACAGAAGAGAAGCAGCTCCTCAGCAAACTTTCTAATTTATATTGAATGTGACATTCATGGTACGAAATAGTTCTGTTGGACAGCTTGGTTCAAGTGCCCGGTTCTCACTCCTCCTCGTCCCTGCACCTGGCTAGCTTGGAAACACTGAGACCTTGAAACCCGCATACCATAGCTGGCTATAAAGTAAATATTTTCACAAATTCAGACACTAGCGTATTCTAAAAATGCAGTTTTCCCAAGCATTAGAAGAGACCTTACTGAAAAGTAAAATTACTGAAAGAGAAATTAATCCCGTGTTGCTCAAACCAGGACAAGTATCAACATCGTTGGTCTTCCAGCCCACTACATATGTACTCTTAGAAAGATTTCTTGCTACCTTCAAGTCTTCTTTATTTTGTACTGGGATGGAGTTTTCTGAATTTGTTCCTATGCACTTAAGCTTTTTTTCTTTGGTTGCTTTTTGTAATGCTCAGCCTAGGATATCTGATCTTGGTCTCACTTTCTGTCTTTTTTTTTTTCCCCTCTGTGTTTGAGACAGTGATGATTGTGATCAACGTCAAACTCCTACTGCTCTTCCAATGCTTTCTCCATGCTGTAAAAGTTTATTCTCAGACTCTTAACAGTCTTTCCTTAACTTCATTTCTTCTTAGCTATACTTTCCAGAAGACTTCATCTACTAAGTCTATGAGCTCACAAAGTCAGTCTTCCTAAAAGCCATTCCTGATATTTTCCTGTTTTTACTTCTGTGCTGTTTAAGGATCATGAGCTTGCATTTCATAGTTACTCTCCCACAAGTGTTCACTCAAATCTTTCATCTAAGGTTCCTTTGGGAAAGGATATTGTAATGTCTGTACTCTATAACTGGGTTCATAGTTGTCTAAATTCAGATCCACAAACATGTCTGATTCAGGATTTAGCCAAAACCTAGGCATGTAAATCCAATAATGCAATCAAGGTCCCACCTAACTACCTAGATGTTTAAGATGCAAAGACTTCCATACTTACAATAATAATATATTTTATCTATATATAATATATTTTACATATATTATGGCAACTAGAATTCTAATGTCATTTGTGCCAAAAGCTGCTGGTAAGGTGGCAGGACTAGACAGCTCAACGTCCATCCTGTGCCAAATGCAATTCTCAAACAAAACATTCCCCCACTGCAGATGCCTGGCATGCCCTCTCAGCAACCATCCCCTGAGCGCATACATAGTTATCACTGAGCACCTAAACAAAACAGGCTATATCAACACAACAGCTCAGTTGTTACAGCACTTGCACAGAAGGACCTTGGTTCTGTATCCCTCCTCAGCCTCAAATCGTGATCTGTGGTTTCCCAGAAAAACATCCTAATGAAAAACATCCTAATGCATATGTCAGTGCCCATCCCAAATCTAGAATCTCTTCCTGTACCAGGGTTTAGTTTCGAGCTCTATGGCTGGGGCATCCAGGTAAGGAATAAGATTTTAGTTTCTTTTTCCACCTTAAAATAGTACTCATAGGCTTTCTACAATAAACTGTCATTGTGTAAAAATCTTGAAAAATTCCTCAGAATGGACCTATGCATCTGAGGAGAGTTTTCCCAGTGTTAAAACATTTGGAGTAGACACCGAAAAAAAGGGTTAATTTTCCAGTTTCCTCAATAAAACACAATGCCATGATTTAGCACAAATAACAATACAAATGGCTTATTTCAGTCTGCTGCTGTCCCTCATTGTTCATTGTACCTGAGATAATGGCACTCACTGATATGGCTGTGTTATTACTAGGCAACAAGAGATAACATGCAGGGTTTAATGATTTTTATTTAATACATTTTTATGAGAAAGTGCACTCTTTTTTTCCTCCTCAATGTTATTTGAGGTGGAAATGCAGTTTATACAGGAAGATATATTTAGCCATCCTCTGCAATCTGAACAAGAAAATTATTCAAACTGGATATTCAAACAGCCAGTCAAAAAATATTTCTAAACATATTGACTATTACCACTATTTCATTTCCTATCATACAATTCAATGGGTCTGCTGAGGGGCCTGACAGCAGTGCTGCCTGCTGAATTCAGCAGACGTCCTTTGTACAACAGAGTGTTTGAAATGTTACCGCATATATAAGACCACACAAGTCCTTGTCCTGGTTTGAGGTAAAACAGAACCAATTTTCTGTTCAGTAATTTTACTTCTTAGCTAGGCCTCTTCTAAAACAGTGGGAATGGCAGCCCATTTCTATTAGTCTGCTGCTTCTGCTGGCTTAAGTTTAAAAATGAAAGGCCAAGAAACCCCCCTTCCCAAATCCTTTTATCAGCCTAAGTCCTCACACCTTGTTGTCCTGGTTTGAGGTAGAACAGGACCAACTTTCTGTTCAGTAATTTTATTTCTTAGCTAGGCCTCTTCTAACTCTCTGAAATTAACAGCATGTTGTGCTGAAAACTGTTCGTTCTCAGAGTGATAAGACCAGTGTTTATAGTTAATGCCAAGAAGTGGTATACAGAAAGGCTTTTGCTTATACTTATTGCTATAACAACCAAGGTCAGCTAATTTCATTATTTGCCCTGTTGGAGGGTCAGAAACAGAAAAGCGTAGAGGGGTCCCACCTGCAGGGAGGAGCAGACAGGACAGGTGACCCAAAATTGACCAACAGGCGTATTCCATCCCATCTGCCCCATGCTCAGTATAAAAGCTGAGGGATCAAAGGGTCAGCCCTCTTTCTTCAATGGGGGACGTCCGAGTAGGACCCTGTCTCTTCGTCTGCCTTTGATCCCCATCCGAGCATTCCTGATTCCAGCTCTGGAATCCAGTTCCCACCCGTCGCTGAGTCCAGTCTGGGACTTCCCCAGTGCCTGCTGGTGATGTCATCCTGGGAGCTTAATACGGTTTTGTATATACTGTGTCTATTTCATTATTTTCCTTTTTATTTTATTATTAATATTTCATTAAAGTAGTTTAGTTCCTTCTAAACTCGTAAATCTCTCTTTATATCTCCTCCTCCTCTCCGTGTATGAGAGGTTGGGGGAGAGCATCTGTCGCCGGCCATCGGCCAATTTGGCCAAAGCCACGACAGATTTATTGGCGCCCAACGTGGGGCATGAACGGAGCTCTGATAGATTGCCTGAATAGTTTGAATTCCAGCTTGTTCAGGGAGAACAGACAGTTCACATCACGTCGTTCTTACGTGAAATCTTGTATCGTGTCCTTAGAGAGCTTTGTATGAAGTTAATTGATGCAGTGGGGTTTAACTGGTCGAATATATTGCATGGTCTATTTCTTGTGTTTGGATGCGGTGGTCTAAGCATGCTATGTTGGTGTAGATTGTGTCCTGGTTCCGGCGGGGACAGGGTTAAATATTCCATGCCATGTGAGCCACGCCCACCCTGAGCTGTCGGGGGAGGGGGCAGGAAGTCACCACTTGGAGCGGGCTGGGGCGTCCCGGGTCCAGTTGGGGAGCGGCGGGGAGCGGCGGTTCCGTAATCGCGTTTGTATATTCCTCTATCCGTGTGATTGTTGCTGTTTTCTTGTTCCCTTTGCTGTTCTGTTAAACTGCCTTTGTCTCAACCCAAGAGTTTTGCCTTTTTCTTCTGATCCTTCCCGTATTGGGAAGACCCGAGCGAGCGTCACGTAGTTCTTTTTTGCCCTCTGAGGCCAAACCGCGACAGTCCTTTTTGGCGCCCAACGGGGGGCTCGAAGGGTTGAGACAACGACAGAATCCAACTAGAGCTTGAAAAAACGAATTTGTTAGGTAAATAGTCACTGGTCGCTATGTTGCTTGGTTTGTTCTCGTGGCTGTGTTATGTAAATTCCTATATGGTTTACGTACTCATTGCAATGCTGTTTATCATGTCTGGAAGAGGGATCAGGATTATCATTCTGCTGTCCTGCGCGATATCGGTTTATGATATGATAACATCACTGTTCAGTCAGCTGTTTTGGGGTCTTTATGTGGTATTGCTGTCCTGTCCGTACATTGGGCACCGCCTCTCAGAATTTATTAATAATTACACCCGGTCTATGGGGGAAACAGGGGGGGGACACTTTCCCCAGCTCTTTTGCCTCCCTTTTCTCCTTCGGGTCAGGTATGACAGCTTTTGAGAATTTTGAATATCCTTGGGATGCTCAAACCAGCATGTTCCTAGTGTTCTGTCTGCTGAATATGTTCCAGGTCTCGTTTAGGGTTAAACGACTATTGAAGACCACCACCCAGAGATCTGCTCTGAGGCTGGACAGTCAGGGGTGGCATGGCAGGTGGGAGAACATGGGCAGGTACCTAGAGAACTTCTCACCTCCAATGGTCTGGGACTTCCCCCCTGAACAATTACAGGACCCTGATAGAGTAGTAGAATATCTGAAGGGAAAATGCTGTGGCTGTTCCAGAGAGGCACAACTCACCGCACTGTGCTGGGCCCTGGCCAGTATCTACCAGGTCCTGCTCAGTGCTGTGCAGCACCTTCAGGGGAAAGAGACGGAGACCAGACCGACAGGCACTACGGCTACTGCAGCCCCTGCGACAGGCATTGCAGCTACTGCAGCCCCTTCGACGGGCATTGCGGCTGCTGCAGCCCCTGCGACGGGCACTGCGGCTACTGCAACGCCTGCGACGGGCACTGCGGCTGCTGCAGCCCCCGCGACAGACACTGCGGCTACTGCAGCCCCTGCGACAGGCACTGCGGCTACTGCAACGCCTGCGACGGGCACTGCGGCTGCTGCAGCCCCCGCGACAGACACTGCGGCTACTGCAGCCCCTGCGACAGGCACTGCGGCTACTGCAAACCCTGCGACAGGCACTTCGGCTGCTGCAACCCCTGCGACGGGCACTGCGGCTACTGCAGCCCCTGCGACGGACGCTGCGGCTACTGCAACCCCTGCGACGGGCAGTGCGGCTACTCCAACCCCGGTGGCAGCCACTGCCGCTGAACCAGGGAACCAACCCGTGCCAGTATTAATTGCCCCCATACAGAAGAAGAAGTACACAAAGAAATCAGTTCGCTTAGTAAGGGATGACGATGAACCAGGGCCATCATGAGGACAGGAGGAAGAGGCAGAACCAGAGATAATTACCTGATCCCTATCCTTGAGTGAGCTGCAGGATATGCGAAAAGATTTTAGCTGACTTTCAGGCGAGCACATTGTCACCTGGCTGCTTCGGTGTTGGGATAACGGGGCCAGTAGCCTGGAATTAGAGGGTAGGGAAGCCAGGCAGCTGGGATCCCTGTCTAGGGAAGGCGGCATTGACAAGGCAATTGGAAAGAAGACCCAAGCCCTCAGCCTCTGGAAACGACTCCTGTCAGGCGTGAGGGAGAGGTACCCCTTCAGTGAAGATGTTGTATGCCAACCAAGCAAGTGGACCACCATGGAAAGAGGTATCCAGTACCTGAGAGAATTAGCCGTGCGGGAGATGATTTATTATGACTTGGACAACACAGACTTGCCCACGGACCCTGAGGAGGTGCACTGCACAAGGCCCGTGTGGCGGAAGTTTGTACGGAGCGCACCATCGTCATATGCCAACTCACTGGCAGTAATGGAATGGAAAGGTGAAGAAGGACCAACGGTGGATGAGGTGGCTGGCCGGCTCCGGCGATATGAAGAAAGTCTCTCTTCCCCCCTTGTCTCAGCTGTGGAGAAACTGTCCCGGAAGGTCCAGCAACTTGAAGAGAATATGTCCTACTCCCCACCTGTACGGGCCAGCGTCTCAGCTCTTAGGAGCAGGCATTTCCCCACTCAAGAGAGAGAGTACAGAGGGTACACACCACGAGGCACCCTGTGGTTCTACCTGCGATGACCACTGGAGAGGACATGAGGAAGTGGGATGGACAACCTACTTGGATCCTGCGGACACGGGCTACAGGAGCTTGCAAGGAAGGACAACCACAAAAGGGGATCCCTCCAGGAAAAGTGCCGCCCCAGTTTCCAGTGGGCAGTTCCCCAGACAGAGCAGAAGGCCTGATCTTGCTTCTGATCCTCTTGAAGGAACCTCCAAGTCATTTCTGCAAGAAGTGAGTACCAGATACCATGACCAGTATTAGAGGGGCCCTGCCTCCGGCCAGGTGGAGGAAAGGGACAACCGGGTTTATTGGACGGTGTGGATTCGATGGCCTGGCACATCAGACCCACAGGAGTAAAAGGCTCTAGTGGACACAGGAGCACAGTGCACCCTAATACCATCAAGCTATAGAGGGGCAGAACCCATTTGTATTTCTGGGGTCACAGGGGGATCCCAAGAGTTGACTGTACTGGAGGCTGAAGTGAGCCTAACTGGGAATGAGTGGCAAAAGCATCCCATTGTGACTGGCCCAGGGGCTCCATGCATCCTTGGTATAGATTACCTCAGGAGAGAGGGTATTTTAAGGACCCAAAAGGGTATCGGTGGGCCTTTGGCATAGCTGCCTTGGAGACGGAGTGTGGAGAAAGAGAGTACCATAGGGAATCTGTTTGGCCTTGATGAGACAAAGCTGTACCCGTGAGAGGTGCCTTGAGGGAAAAGATAAGGAAGCGTCAGGAGATATCAGCAAGGAAAGGAATGTGAAAAGCAAAGCTGCTGCTCAGCGTGAACAGTCAGAGACGACCAGTTACAAGACACTGAGAAGCGCGTGGCAATCAACCTTCAACCTATCAGCAGGATACTGCCTGCACGTGGACAGTACCTATACCTATGAAACTCGGGAAATTGTTTTAATAAAGATCTTTGGTCCATACCCTGCCAGAGTCCGTGAATCAATGCTCCACAACGGAGGAAGTTAAACAGTTGTCTATCTTGCCTGGTCTCTCGGAGGACTCTTCTGTTGTGGGGTTGTTGCGGGTCAAAGAACAGCAGGTGCCGATTGCTACCACAACGGTGCATCGGCGGCAATATCGCACTAACCGAGACTCTCTGATTCCCATCCATAAGCTGATTCGTCAACTAGAGGTTCAAGGAGTGATCAGCAAGACTCGCTCACCCTTTAACAGTCCCATATGGCCGGTGCGAAAATCTAATGGAGAGTGGAGGCTAACTGTAGAATATCGTGGCCTGAATGAAGTCACGCCACCGCTGAGCGCTGCCGTGCCGGACATGCTAGAACTGCAGTATGAACTGGAGTCCAAGGCAGTCAAGGGGTATGCCGCGACTGATATAGCGATTGCATTCTTCTCAATCCCTTTGGCAGCAGAGTGGAGGCCATAGTTTCCTTTCACTGAGAGGGGCATCTAGCCCCCACCAGTCCAAATCCTTCTGAAAGCTGGTTTTGCCATAAAAGAAAGTAAGGTTAAGGGACCCGCACAGGAGATCCAGTTCTTAGGAATAAAATGGCAAGATGGACGCCGCCAGATCCTAATGGATTTGATCAACAAAATAGCAGCAATGTCTCCACCAACTAGTAAAAAAGGAAACACAAGCTTTCTTAGGCATTGTGGGTATTTGGAGGATGCATATCCCAGATTACAGTCTGATTGTAAGCCCTCTGTATCAAGTAACCTGGAAGAAGAACGATTTTAAATGGGGTCCTGAGCAACGACAAGCCTTTGAACAAATCAAACAGGAAATAGTCCATGCAGCGGCCCTGGGGCCAGTCCGGGCAGGACAAGATGTTAAAAATGTGTTCTACACCGCAGCCGGGGAGAACGGCCCTACCTGGAGCCTCTGGCAGAAAGCACCAGGGGAGACTGGAGGTCGACCCCTAGGGTTTTGGAGTCGGGGATACAGAGGATCCGAAGCCCACTACACTCCAACAGAAAAGGAGATATTGGCAGCATATGAAGGGATTTGAGTTGCTTTGGAGGTGGTTGGTACAGAAGCGCAGCTCCTCTTAGCACCTCGACTGCCCGTGCTGGGCTGGATGTTCAAAGAAAGGGTCCCCACCACACATCATGCAACTGATGCTACGTGGAGTAAGTGGATTGCACTGATCACACAGCGAACTCGAATGGGAAACCCCAGTCGCCCAGGAATTCTGGAAGTGATCATGGACTGGCCAGAAGGCAAGGATTTTGGAATGTCACCAGAGGAGGAGGTGACGCGTGCGGAAGAGGCCCCACCATGTAATAAACTGCCAGAAAATGAGAAGAAATATGCCCTGTTCACTGATGGGTCCTGCCGGATTGTGGGAAAGCATCGAAAGTGGAAGGCTGCTGTGTGGAGTCCTACACGACAAGTTGCAGAAGCCAGTGAAGGACAAGGTGAATCGAGCCAGTTTGCAGAGGTGAAAGCCATTCAGCTGGCTTTGGACATTGCCGAGCGAGAAAAATGGCCAGTACTTTATACTGATTCATGGATGGTGGCAAATGCTCTGTGGGGGTGGTTACAGCAGTGGAAGCAGAGCAACTGGCAGCGCAGAGGCAAAAACCCATCTGGGCTGCTGAACTATGGCAAGATATTGCTGCCCAGATAGAGAATCTGGTTGTGAAAGTACGCCACGTAGATGCCCATGTACCCAAGAGCTGGGCCACGGAGGAACATCAGAACAACCAGCAGGTGCATCGGGCTGCCAGGATTGAAGTGGCTCAGGTGGATCTGGACTGGCAACATAAGGGTGAACTATTCATAGCTCGGTGGGCCCATGAGACCTCAGGCCATCAAGGAAGAGATGCGACATATAGATGGGCTCGTGACCGAGGGGTGGACTTGACCATGGACACTAATGCACAGGTCATCCATGAATGTGAGACATGCGCTGCAATCAAGCAAGCCAAGCGTTTGAAGCCTCTTTGGTATGGAGGACGATGGCTGAAATATAAATATGGGGAGGCCTGGCAGATTGATTATATCACACTGCCACGAACCTGTCAAGGCAAGCGCCATGTGCTCACAATGGTGGAAGCAACCACTGGATGGCTGGAAACATACCCTGTGCCCCATGCCACTGCCCAGAACACCCTCCTGGGCCTTGAAAAGCAAGTCCTGTGGCGACATGGTACCCCAGAGAGAATTGAGTCGGACAGCGGGACTCATTTCCAAAACAGCCTCATAGACACCTGGGCCAAAGAGCATGGCATTGAGTGGGTGTATCACATCCCCTATCACGCACCAGCCTCTGGGAAGATAGAACGATACAATGGACTGTTAAAAACTACACTGAGAGCAATGGGTGGTGGGACCTTAAAACATTGGGATGCACGTTTAGCAAAGGCTACCTGGCTAGTTAACACCAGGGGATCTACCAATCGGGCTGGCCCTGCCCAATCAAAACTTGCACGTACCGTAGAAGGGGATAAAGTCCCCGTAGTGCACATGAAGAACATGTTAGGGAAGACAGTCTGGGTTAGTCCTGCCTCAGGCAAAGGCAAACCCATCCGTGGGATTGCTTTTGCCCAAGGACCTGGGTGCACTTGGTGGGTAATGTGGAAGGATGGGGAAGTCCGATGTGTACCTCATGGGGATCTGATTTTGGGTGAGAATAGCCAATGAATCAAATTGTGTGTTGTTGATTTCTGTGTAACCCTGCCACTGTATGTCCTCGTTACTATAATTGCTATCAGCTGTACTACAGTAAGAATCACTCAAATTAAGGACAGATGGACTTTGATGAAAGAAAAAAAAAACACGAGGAAAGCACAGCGTTGATGGGATCAGAGCTGACCTCAGCAGCTGGCGCCCAGCAACTTCCTCAAGATCTACATCTTCACACGATGGACTGTGTGCATGAGCCACACTGGGTACACCAGTCACAAGCTCCGAAAATACAGCATGCAACAAGCCAGCACCACACACCATCTCACCTGCCCTGAGAGACTGTTCTGACAGATGGACCCCAAAGCCATGGATTGAATGAACTCAACGGACACTTTGGAGGGATGGCCTATAAACTAAGGCATTATATCTGTATGAATATATATGTATATATATACATGACAGGGGAAAGTGTTGGCAATTCATTGGAACCTGTAAGATCTGGGCATGGCATAGATGGTATGGAAGAAGAGGTGGATAATGTCCTGGTTCCGGTGGGGTTAGGGTTAATTCTCCCCAGGACACAGGTATTCCATCCCATGTGAGCCATGGCCACCTTGAGCTGCCAGGGGAGGGGGCAGGAAGTCGTGGCTTGGAGTGGGCTGAGGCATCCCGGGGTCCGGTTGGTGGGCGGCAGGGAGCGGCGGTTCCGTAATTGTGTTTGTATATTCCTCTGTCTGTGTTATTGTTGTTGTTTTCTTGTTCCCTCTGCTGTTCTGTTAAACTGCCTTTGTCTCAACCCAAGAGTTTTGCCTTTTTCTTCTGATCCTTCCCATATTGGGAAGGCCCGAGCGAGCGGCACATGGTTCTTTGTTGCTGTCTGAGGCTAAACCACGACAGTGTGACCTCACCAGTGCTTTGTACCAGAGTACAGGGGGACACTCAGTTCCCTTGTCCTACTGGCCGCACTGTTTCTGATACAGGCCAGGATGCTGTTGGCCTTCTTGGCCACCTGGGCACACTGCTGGCTCATATTCCACTGGCTGTTGACCAACACTCCCAGGTCTTTTTCTCCCATGCAGCTCTCCAGCCACTCTTCCCCAAGCCTGTAGTGCTGCATGGGGCTGTTGTGACCCAAGCGCAGGACCCCGCACTTGGCCTTGTTGCATCTCATATCACTGGCCTCGGCCCACCCATCCAGCCTGTCCAGATCCCTCTGCAGAGCCTTCCTACCCTCAAGCAGATAAACACTTCCACCCAACTTGTTGTTGTCTGCAAACTTCCTGAGGGTGCACTCGATCCCCTCATCCAGGTCACTGACAAATATATTAAACAAAACTGGCCCCAATACTGAGCCCTGGGGAACACCACTTGTGACTGGTTGCCAACTGGATTTAGCTACATTCACCACCCCTCTTTGGGCCTGGCCGTTTAGACAGATTTTTATGTAGTGAACAGTACACCCATCCAAGCCATGAGCAGCCAGTTTCTCCAGGAGAATGCTGTGACAAATGATGTCAAATGGTTTGCTGAAGTTCAGGTAGACATCATCCACTACGTGGGTCACCTTGTCATAGAAGGAGATCAGTTTAGTCAAGCAGGACCTGTCTTTCATGAACCCATGCTGACTGGGCCTGATCACCTGGTTGTCCTGTATGTGTTGTGTGATGGCACTCAAGATGATCTGCTCCATAACCTTCCCAGGCACTGAGGTCAGACTGACAAGCCTGTAGTTTCCCGGATCGTCCTTTTGGCCCTTCCTGTAGATGGGCATCACATTTACTAGCCTCCAGTCCACTAGGACCTCCCCAGTTAGCCAGAACTGCTGATAAATGATGGAAAGTGGCTTGGTGAGCACGTCTGCCAGCTCCCTCAGTACCCTTGGGTGGATCCCATCCAGCCCCATAGACTTGTGTATGTCTAAGTGGTGTAGCAGGTCCCTAACCATTTCCCCTTGGATTATGGGGACTTCATTCTGCTCCCCATCCCTGTCATCTAGCTCAGGGGGCTGAGTACCCTGAGAACAATTGGTCTTACTGTTAAAGACTGAGGCAAAGAAGGCATTAAGTACCTCAGCCTTTTCCTCATCCTTTGTCACTATGTTTCCCCTTGCATCCAATAATGGATGGAGATTTTCCTTAGCCCTCCTTTTTCATGTTAATGTATTTATGGAAACTTTTTTTACTGCCTTTTACGGCAGTAGCCAGATTAAGTTCTGGTTGGGGTTTGGCCCTTCTAATTTTCTCCCAGCATAATTTCATGACATCCTTGTAGTCCTCCTGAGTTCCCTGCCCCTCCTTCCAAAGGTCATAAACTCTCCCCGCCCCCCCCCCCCCCCCCCCCCCCTTAAGATTTTCTTCTTGAAGAATGTCCAGCCTTCCTGGACACCTTTGCCCTTCAGGACTGCCTCCCAAGGGACTCTGTCAACCAGGCTCCTAAAGAGGCCAAAGTTTGCCCTCCAGAAGTCCAAGGTAGCAGTTCTGTTAACCACCCTCCTTCTCCAAGAATTGAAAACTCTATCATTTCATGATCGCTGTGCCTAAAACAGCCTCCGACCATCACATCACCCACAAGTCCTTCTCTGTTCACAAACAACAGATCCAGCAGGGCACCTTCCCTAGTCAGCTCCCTCACCATCTGTGTCAGGAAGTTATCCTCAACACACTCCAGGAACCTCCTAGACTGTTTCCTCTCTGCTGTATTGTATTTCCAGCAGACATCTGGTAAGTTGAAGTCCCCCATGAGAACAAGGGCTACCGATTATGAGACTTCTCCCAGTTGCTTATAGAATATTTCCTCTGCCTCTTCATCCTGGTTGTGTTGCCTATAACAGACTCCCACCGTGATATCTGCCCTGTTGGCCTTTCCCCTGATTCTTACCCATGAACACTTGACCCATTCATCACCATTGTCAAGCTCTGGACAGTCAAAATACTCCCTAACATACAGGGCTATCCCACCACGTCTCCTTCCTTGCCTATCCCTTCTGAAGAGCTTATAGCCATCCATTGCAGCACTCCAGTTGTGCAAGTCATCCCACCACGTTTCCGTGACTGCAACTATATCATAGTTTTCCAGCTGCACTATGGCTTCCAGCTTCTCCTGTTTGTTACTCATGCTGTGTGCATTGGCATAGATGCACTTCAGTTGGGCTATTGATCTTGCCACCGTTTTCGGGGGAGAAGCCCTAATTCCTATGTGACTCTTCTCAGGTGCTTCCATGGTTTCTAACGCATGATGTTATGGACAACTTGTGAGAATTACCTATGTTTTTTAGGTTAAAGGAAGCGTACCCTCCCTGATGACCAAGAATGGCAAACTAGTAACAACAGACGAGGAGAAGGCTGAGGTTCTCAACAACTTTTTTGCCTCGATCTTCACTGCCAGCCTCTCTCCTCATGCCTCCCGAGTTGAAGGACCGCAAGACGGAGACCTGCGGGACAAAGTCCCTCCCACTGGAAGTGAAGACAAGGTTCGTGACCACCTGAGGAACCTGAACGTACACAAGTCTATGGGACCTGATGAGATGCACCCCAGAGTCCTGAGGGAATTGGCTGATGTAGTTGCCAAGCCACTCTCCACGATACTTGAAAAGTCATGGCAGTCAGGTGAAGTCCCTGGTGACTGGAAAAAGGGAAACATCGCACCCATTTTTAAAAAGGGTAGAAAGGAGGACCCTGGGAACTACCGCCCTGTCAGCCTCATCTCCGTGCCTGGGAAGATCCTGGAATGGATCCTCCTAGAAGCTATGCTAAGGCACATGGAGGACAGGGAGGTGATTCGAGACAGCCAGCATGGCTTCACCAGGGGCAAATCATGCCTGACAAACCTGGTGGCCTTCTATGAGAAGGTCACAACATCAATAGACAAGGGGAGAGCAACTGACGTCATTTACCTGGACCTGAGCAAAGCCTTTGACACTGTCCCACATGACATCCTGGTCTCCAAGCTGATAAAATATGGGATTGATGGACTGACAATTCAGTGGATAAAGAACTGGCTTAATGGCCACACCCAAAGAGTGGCTGTCAATGGGTCCATGTCCAAGTGGAGGCCAGTGACAAGTGGAGTCCCTCAAGGATCAGTACTGGGACCGGTCTTGTTTAACATCTTCATCAGCGACATGGACAGTGGCATAGAGTGCACCCTCAGCAAGTTTGCCAATGACACCAAGCTGTGTGGGACGGCTGACACACTGGAGGGAAGGGATGCCATCCAGAGGGACCTTGACAGGCTGGAGAGGTGGGCCCATGCCAATCTCATGAAGTTTGACAAGACCAAGTGCAAGGTCCTCCATCTGGGTCGGGGCAATCCCAAGCACCGATATAGGCTGGGCAGTGACTGGCTTGAGAGGAGCCCTGAAGAAAAGGACTTGGGGGTGCTGGTAGACGAGAGGCTCAACATGAGCCGTCAGTGTACACTAGCAGCCCAGAAAGCCAATTGTATCCTGGGCTGCATCAGGAGAAGCGTGGCCAGCAGGTCGAGGGGGGTGATTCTCCCCCTCTACTCCACTCTCGTGAGACCCCACCTGGAGTACTGTGTCCAATTCTGGAGCCCCTACTACAAGAGAGATATGGACGTGCTGGAACATGTCCAGAGGAGGGCCATGAGGATGATTGTGGAAGGATTTCTAATACAACGAGGTCACCCTATGAACACTCCAAGCACTGAGGAGTTGGTAGCAGCTGTGTAGGCCTGCCTTGACATGAGTTTAAGAAAGGTTACTGTCGGACATGAGATAAGGAGGTGCTGACCAGAAAGAAGTGTAACAAAGGAATTGAAAACATCATACGTCAAGAAAGGTCGACCAATGACAAGAAAGAATTAAGCGCGTGGACAGCTCGTGAGGATAACATGCAGCCAATTAGCAGGAGTTAGAGCGCGTGAACAGAAATCATAAGACTATAAATGTAACACTTAGGTTGAATAAAGTGGCATTAACCTGATCACATTGGTCTGCATGTTATTGCTCGAGCCTTCCGCGTCAACAAGTGGCACCCGAACAGGGACCCTCAGATCGGTTTTTTGGGACTGCATCTACCCAGAAATCCAGCCGGCAATCAGAGGGGGCGGAAGAAGCGGTCGAAAGGTGAGTGCTGCCCCGGCACTCGGGAAGACGCTAGCGCATCTATAAAGGGAAATCCTGCTCTGATCAGGCAGGCGGCCGGGAGGAGATGGGGTCTGCAACCTCAAAAGAAGAAGAGGCTGTAGTTAAGCTCCTCCAACATATGCTCTCTATGAGAGGATTGAAATATGATTCTGCCTCTTTGAAGTCACTTTTAGTATGGGCAAGAGACAAGGGGCTTTTTCCCACGGTGGCAGCTGCCTTTGCCCAGGATATGTGGGCTAAAATAGGGGCAGTGTTGTGGGATGAAGTAAGCCGGGCTGCCCGAGAGAGGCAGGAGCGGATCCGTGACCCCACGGGAAGTGGGAGCCACCTAGAGTGGGAACGGTAGTATGGGTTCGGCTGTATCAGCCGTGGAAAAAGCAGCAGTACAAAGTTTGCTGCAGCTGGCAAAAAGTGCCAGGGAAAACCTTAGTGAGAATGCTTTACTGGAACTATTATCTTGGTGCCGACGACGAGGATTGCTCAGAGATCCGACTCAGTTTTTTGACCTTTCAACATGGACTAGAATTGGAGTGGAAATGTGGGAAGCAGTGCAGTCAGAGAATAAGGAAGCCTGGAACCTGGCAGGCACTTATCGACAGGTGAAGGGACTGATTGCAGGCATGCATGGATCAGCTGTTATTGCCACCACAGCCCAGAGGGTGTTAGATACAGCTGGGGAAGAGGGAAACAGTTCATCCTCCAATGCATTTCCTGTAATAAAGCAGTCAGAAAAGGAGTTCTGGGGGGCGTCTGATGGATGGACATTTTCGCCGCCACTGCCGCCACCTCTCACGCCTCCGCAACCGACCGCTCCACCGTACTCTGGTCTACTGGAGTCATCCACGCAGGTTCCCCCCGACTCTCCTCAGCCTATGGAAACGTCATCATCCTCCGAGGACGTTCGTCCGAAAACCATCTATCCACCTAAAGATACTGCGGAGCTCCGTGACGCTCTCCGCGATCAACAGAACACTATGCAGCAATTGCTCGCGGAAATGCAGAGACTTGATAAGGGTTTGAAAGCGGGCGTGATACGGGCTGCTTATAAAAAGGCTCATGAGGTTATCAAGGAGGGTTTGCAGGCAGTTGAGGAGAGGGTGTGTGGGAGTCCGGGAACGGGTGATCCGTCTGAAACAGCAGCGGACGAGTCTGGGGATACGCAATAGTGTAATGTATCAGAAAAGGGAGATAGTGTTAAAGAATAGAAAGTGAGGAGATGGATTTGTACTATGCTAGAAGAAGCGGAGATGGGTTCATAGGATGCGAATGAGTATTTGACTCGGAAATTTTTTGCTTGTATGGATATGTGATTATTGCTTATGGTTCCCTGAAGGGTGGTCCTACGATTTGGCTCAGCGGCTAAAAGTGGGGGAGGAATTGCAAACGCAGGAGACGCTGCGCTTGTCCTTGCCAGAGGAATAATAGTTACTTGGCGAACTGTATACACTGCCATACGAACACTGCATCCCACAGAGCAAGCCCTGCAAGGGGTTGCTGGAGGGGCACCACAAGCTCCCCCAAAGGAACCTCAGTCTTTTGAAATGACACCCCCAGTTGCAGACCCTCAGCCTAAATATGCTCAAATTCCCAATTCTGAAAAACATTACCAAAAACAGAATTCAGGAGGTGAAGAGCCAGAAGATCCCTTTGATCCTGGCCCAATAAATCCAGAGACTGAACCTGATTTATGTCCACCTTTAACCCCAATTAAAGCTATGGCTGCCTCTGCTACAACTGCGGAGGAGATTTTACAGCAACAGAGACGAAAGTCGTTATCGCGTTCCTCCATTCTTAACCCTCCTCCATTTGCGCCAGGTATCACGTCTGGTCCTCCTTCTCAACCGCTTATGCGTGCGCAGCCGGAATCGGGGTATTGCAGTGTATTGTCAGAATGTCGGGGGAGAAGGACGGAGCCGGAGCCGCTTCGCTCCCGCCGCCGTCCGCCTCACCCCCTCCCCTTCCCAGCCCTCTCCCTGAGATAGAAGTGGTGTTTTTTGTATGTCTGCTGTGTAAGTGTGTGTGGGCGCCAATTTATATCTGCTGATCAGCATCTGTACTACTGTTTGTTTGTTGCTGTGTGCAGTGTCATTTGGTGACTCCGCTTGAGCAGGTGTTCTGCCTGGTGTGGTACTGTTCTTGTACGTGACTAGGGCTGACACACTGTCAAGCGAAGAAGTTTGTATATATACAATGTTTAGATGTAAGGCGAGCGCACCCCAGGTAGATAGACCATGATGGGCCGTAGAACTGATGGAAGTCCTGAAATATTGGGGGAGTTTTCGCCAGCCGACACGCTTACGCTCTCGGGAACGGCTTACCCATGCAGGGCGTATGACTGGTTGTTTGTTGTTTGCCTATAAGATCATGGTTGATTGGGAAAAGGAGTTAAGCCAAAATCTATAGGATCCTCTGTAGGAAAAGGAGAAACTTAAGGGTGAGCTCTTGTTGCAAGGCAGACTTTTATGTCAGCCATAAGTGATGGGGAAAAAAAAAAAAAAAAAGAAAAAAAAAAACAAACAAAAACCCCAAAAGGGAACAAAAGTATACCATACGTGCTATGAGGAAGCGGCAGAAAAAGAGAAATAGGACACCTGATTCAAGCACTACTATAGAGATATATTTTGGTTTTGTTTTTTTTTTCCTATATGTATATATGTTATTGCACGCCTTTGTAAATTACTCTGTGTTATACACTGCGAGACTAAATGAACCCCAGCAGAAGCGGTCTCTTGAGCGGGGGGGTGGAATATGGGAAAGCAACGGAAGATCAGCAAGGAGGATTGTAAATACGCTCAAGGGACTCACACCTGGGTGCTGGAAAACACATCTATCACACTAATTGTTATTCAGTCTCAGATGCTTGCAAGAAAAACACTTAGATGACATAAGTCTGTAATGGACTCAGGGACACCTTATCTAGCTGCCTGAGAATCCTGGCCTGTTGTGGAAGAAGATCAAAGCACAGTACCAGCAAGAACAGGGAGTCCGCATGCGCTCTTGCTAACAAGGATTCTTTCGATGCCAAGGATTCTTGATAACAAGGACTCCCTTGCTGCCAAGGATAAGTTTAGTAATGCTACTAGTACAGCTATTTCTGAGTTATTGCTAGATGTAGATAGTATTCAACATGCAATGCTGCAAAACAGAGCTGCTATTGATTTTTTGCTTTTAGCTCACGGACACGGTTGTCAAAATTTTAAAGGACTGTGTTGTATGAATCTAAGTGACCGCTCCATGCCCAGTTGCAAGAACTGCACTGACCGAGACCGAGCCAGCAACTTGTAGAGACCACTGGGTGAAATCTCTTTGCTGGATGGACTTGGGGGTGGGGTTGATTGAAGGAAATTATACTCATTGCCTGTGTGGAAGGAATCTGTCTGTTATGTTTAGTATGCTGTTTGCTATGTTTAATAAGCATTATACGATCAGTTGCAGATGTTGCTTTGCATCATACCCTTGTACGAGTTATAAACTATCATTGTGTCCCAACTAGGGGCCACGGGGTGGCATGTGTAAGGGATAATAGAGGATGGTTCGAGTGAGACACGACAGAGAATTACTAGTTGAACCAAACCCAGTATGCATGTAGGGAAAAAGGGACTCAGTACTGTTTCTGAAAAACTATATCTGTATCCATGAGAACCTAACTTTCAAAGAAGAAGATAACAAGGAGGGAGTACAAGGTAGTCAGGTATCAGACATCCGCGGTTAGCAAAGCTGGATCATGAGTCTGGTGAGGCTTGCTGCATGCGCTGGCCACGCATGCAGCGACCCTAGCCTGTACTTTTCCACTCAATCTGGGGCAGGATATAAGGGGGCTGTCTCGGGTCGGAGAGAGGGGGATAGACATGAGCGCACTTTGAAGATACAGGGGATGCCCTGAAGCGCTGTGTCTGCCCCCCCCTCCCCTGTAGGTTCCACGTTCATTAACCCCAACAGCTCAGAAAGCATTACAGCACACTGCAGATTTGTTTATGATATATCAAGACTTTCAACCTTACGCCCTGATAGGACAGTGGGATGATGCGCTCGCAAAGAGCCTGACTGCATTAGAGTGGGTATTTTTGCCACATATCTTTTCAAAACCAGTATCTATGATGATTGAAATGTTAGCACGATTGATTTTGCAGGGTCATTTGCGCTGTCAGCAGCTGGCTCCTCTGCCATCATTTGCGGGGATTACCCTGCGAATGCTTACACCTGATGAACTTTGGCAATCCAATGTTATGCACATTATAGAATTTGGACGTTTGCGCTATGTACATGTTTCAGTTGATTTGTTTTCTCACCTTGTTCTAGCTACTGCTCCTACAGGAGAGAAGGCTCGTGATGTTATTCGACATGGGTTGCAATGCATTGCAGTCATGGGAGTACCAAAAACTGTAAAAACTGATAACAGACCAGCTTATGTGTCCGCTAAAATACAGGCCTCTTTACAGACAAGGGGTATCAAACATGTCACCGGTATTCCTCATTCCCCAACTGGGCAAGCAATTCTGAAACGTATTCATCATACCTTAAAAACCATGTTTGATAAACGAAAAAGGGGGAATCCTGTCTGTATGACACCTCAAGAGCAATTGTATAAAGCAACTTATGTTTTAAATTTTCTAAACATGTCATCTTTGTCATCCAATGCTTGTCATGTGCTGTATTTTAGGCTGCTTACAGAAAATAGTGCAAAAAATTATTAATCAAGCTTTTTGTTGCATAAAAAATAAAAAAGGGGGAATTGTGGAGATAGAGAGTAGCTGGCATTGGCTTACAGGACTGCTCAAAGGATGGGGAATCACAGGCTGGGTTGCATCCCTTTTAAAAATAGGTGTAATGATTTTGATCGTGGTATTTGTTGTGTTGTTAATTGTTCCTTGTCTGTTCTATTTTTTGCAAAGAGGCTTGGAGCGCATGGTAAGAAAAGTATGGTTTAATCAAGTAATGCTTGCAACTGAAGAGTCTTGGAGTGTTCAAAAACAAAAAGGGGGATTTGTGGAAGGATTTCTAATACAACGAGGTCACCCTATGAACACTGCAAGCACTGAGGAGTTGGTAGCAGCTGTGTAGGCCTGCCTTGACATGAGTTTAAGAAAGGTTACTGTCGGACATGAGATAAGGAGGTGCTGACCAGAAAGAAGTGTAACAAAGGAATTGAAAACATCATACGTCAAGAAAGGTCGACCAATGACAAGAAAGAATTAAGCGCGTGGACAGCTCGTGAGGATAACATGCAGCCAATTAGTAGGAGTTAGAGCGCGTGAACAGAAATCATAATACTATAAATGTAACACTTAGGTTGAATAAAGTGGCATTAACCTGATCACATTGGTCTGCATGTTATTGCTCGAGCCTTCCGCGTCAACAGATGATCAGAGGGCTGGGGCACCTCTCCTATGAGGACAGACTGAGAGTTGGGGTTGTTCAGCCTGGAGAAAAGAAGGCTCCGAGGAGACCTTATAGTGGCCTACCAGTATCTTAAGGGGGCCTACAAGAAAGCTGGGGAGGGACTTCTTAGGATGTCAGGTAATGGTAGGACTAGAGGGAATGGATTAAAACTAGAGATGGGTCGATTCAGACTGGACGTTAGGAAGAAGTTCTTCACCATGAGGGTGGTGAGACACTGGAACAGGTTGCCCAGAGAGGTGGCGGAAGCCCCATCCCTGGAAGTTTTTAAGGCCAGGATGGACGGGGCTCTGAGCAACCTGATCTAGTGGGAGGTGTCCCTGCCCATGGCAGGGGGGTTGGAACTAGATGATCTTTAAGGTCCCTTCCAACCCTAACAATTCTATGATTCTATGATTCTATGATGTAAATGGGATGGAATAAGGGGTGGAATGTCCTGGTTTGAGGTAAAACAGAACCAATTTTTTTTTCAGTAATTTTACTTTTCAGCTAAGCCTCTTCTAACTCTCTGAAATTAACAGCATATTCTTCAGAAAGTGTCTGTTTCCAGAGTGATAAAGCCTGATGTTTATAGTTAATAATAAGCAATAGTATTGCTTATACTTATTGCTATAACAACCAGGGTCAGCTAAATTTGTTATGGGCCACATTGGAGGGTCGGAAGCAGAAGAGCATAGAGGGGTCGCATCCGTGGGGAGGAGCGGACAGGACAGGTGGCCCAAAACTGACCAACAGGGTATTCCATCCCATGTGCATCATTCTCAATATAAAAGTTGAGGGGTCAAAGGGTTCAATCAGAGTTCAGTCAGAGTTCAGTCAGAGTTATTGTGGTGGTGGTTTTGTGTTTAGGCACCTGGTATTTCTGTTTCATACAATATAGTCAATGATTCTGAATGATTAAAGAATTATATTGCATATATTAAATTGAAAAGTGAAAACTAAGTGTTTGTATAGATTTAAGAAACAGAGTGCTCTAAAACCTTGAGTGCATTAAAATCGATGATGTAGGCTGTACTTTCATTTGTATCAGTTTGGGAAACATTAAGTCACTAACAGCAGCATAAATGATTAAATTGAATACCTTAAATTGCTTACTTATTATGGGAAAATAAGAACATTAATTTAAAGTCTGACCAGAGTTAATAAAGATCATGATAATTCTTACAAATGGATTTTCAATCTAATCCACAGTAAAGAAGGGACAACCACATCCGATGTTTTTAAGATTGCCATTATTTGCAGAGAAATATTTTACTCTCTAATTCCAGTCTAACTACATACCAATGGTCATTTAAGAGAGGAAATCAGTGGCAAGGAAGGAGAGTAATGATGAAGGTATCACACCAATCCAGTTTTGGCTACATAGGGGGTGCAACAAATAAACCTGATTTGTCAGCCTTGAAATGCTTTTAAAAGAACTCTCCAGTCTGGATCCCAATTTATTTTGGTGCAAGTCTTTGTCAAAGCATTGCTGAGGCTGCTGGCCAGTATTTTGCAAGTTTTTAATCACATAACTAGGGCCACCTTTGTTGCATCATCCTTCAGACAGCCATGCTTTACCTGGGCTACAAACCAGATGAGAGAACAGTTTCTGCAAGGACCAATTCCTCCTCATGAACAAGCAAATACAAATTAAAAGAGAGAAAAGGAGATGTAGAGTTTTTCAGGGAGAGCGAGGAGGATTATGCCCAGAAGAAAGGGTGAAATGAAACTGCAGTGCCCTTAAAATAGAAATATCGTGATTCAGAATCACAGTTCTTCCCATTTCTTTGTTTGCCACTGCCATCTCTTTTGCAGAAGAACTTGCTCTTCTGTATCCTCAGCAGGTTGTCTCATGGTCCTCTCTTAGCTGCAAAAGAGAAGTTATTATCCAGAAGCATAGATGAGCCTTGTCTCAAACCTGAAGTTCCCTGCATTTTTGGGGCATGTCACCAATTCTGGAACCAGTTACACTCAGGGAGGAAGTACAAGCCTCAAAGAGATGCTGCCACTAGTGGTGCCTATGAGAGCAAACAGTGCAGGAGGGGAGGAGAGCAGAGGATCTCTACAGTGGAATTGCTGATGAGGAGGACAGTGTCTGCCAGGCCCTTCCAACCTAACAGATTCTATGATTCTACATGTTTCAGGAGTTTTACTTCAGAGAACCTCTAGTCTTCCCAGTTGGCAGAACACTTATGCCCTAGTTTGGGGTGAAGCAGAGCCAACTTTCTGTTTACTGAGAGAGGCTCCGGCTTACACTTGTTGCTGTGACAACCAGGGTCAGCTGACTTGGTTGTTTACCCTGTGGAAGGGTTACATCTGTGGACAGGTCAGGTGACCCAAACTGACCAATAGGGTATTCCATCCCATCTGCCGTGCTCAGTATAAAAGCCGAGGGATGAAAGGGATCAAGTTGACTCCTCTTCAAGGACTTTTTTTTGAGGGCTAGTCTTCTTTGGTTTTTCTCCAGTGGGCATGTTTTCACTGGCTCTCTTTCTTCAATGACTGGTGTTTGAGGAGGACCCCATCAGCTCATCTGCTTTTTGATCCTGGTCAGTGTGTTACAGTTCCCATTTGTCACTGAGTCCAGTCTGGAATTTCCCTAGTGCCTGCCAGTGATATCTCCCTGGGAGCTTGCTGTGGTTTTGTGTATATTTGTATATATTGTATCTATTTCATTATTTTCTTTTTTATTTTATTATTGATATTTCATTAAAGTAGTTTATTTTTTTTTCTAAATTCACAAATCTCTTTACCTCCCTCCTTGGAGTGAGAGGTGGGGGAGAGCATCTGTCATCTTGGCATTGGCCAACCTGGCCCAAACTGTGACAACCTATTAGCAGCTGGAGTAGTTCTTTCAGATTGGTGGTGTCTGAAAGGACCGAAGCTTGGATGCTCTTAGTTCTCACCACATTTTGAGCCAAGGTACAGTAAGTGGTGCCCATTAAAAGTGCACTTCTGAACCAAAGTAAAATACTTCTGATGGCCATGTGATGTTTGTGGCCAACACCTTGCATGATGTACTGTTTAGAAACCACTGAAGAGACTTGAATTTCTGTCACTCCAAACTGCATTGCCAGAGGTCCCAGCTGCTGAACCTCCTCAGACAATCCAGTTGACTGCTCTGCAGTGCTACTGTTTCACATAATTTGCCACGAGGAAAAAAAGATACTAGCAACGGGCTGTCATTGCTACCAGTGAATCAAATTGATTTTGCGTGTGTCTCTTACTGCTGAAGTTTAACCAAACTTGCTGAGTACTAAAAGGTTGGGCCATCTACTGAACCTGTCATCCAAGCCCACCAATTACTACAACTTTTAAATTTAATGTTCTGTTCTTTGGATCTCTCCTTTAACTATCCAACCTGAATTGCTAAATCAAAGGAATTTCTAAGGGACCATGATTCACAAGACTCGCTAAATACAGGTTGATGACTGAAATGTACAGCTGCCCCAGAAAGTAAGTTTTGATGCACAAATGTTGACTGTAACTAAAGTGTGTGCTGGAAATTAATTTTTTTTTACTGCTGCAGTGAGGGATATTGCATATGTAAATTAGCTTATTTCCTTTTCTGTCATCAACACAGGAATAGATTAAATGGAGTGCTAAACCTGAGGTTTATATTTAAACATCTGTGGCTTTTTAATGACTTTACTTAGTATTATTAGTTATGTTACCATTTAAGAAAAGCAACTGAGAGCAGTGTTAAATGCTAAGTATGCTTTGTAAATGTTATGATACTTTAATAATAGCCCTGTAAGCAGATTCTAACTATACAAACTGCACAAAAATCTTAGCATAAATGGGAGTAATGAAGTCCTACAGTTTTTATAGAAGGTAATCTCATGTTCCATGGCTTGTAACAGAAACAGAAAAAATGAGATATATATATAAAATTATGACAAAAAACAAGTAGGATTTCTTATTATTGGCTAGAATATTTATAGAACCTGTAGAATTGCAGTCTACAGGAAGGGCGCAGGGCTTCTGGTAATATTTTGTTTTCTTGGGTAAGAGCCAGATGAAACGTTACAATGTTTAGATGCTGCTGGTAGTGTAGCATCTTCTAAACAGTCCTTTTGATCTTTGAATATAAGGATAGTAATTTAAAACAAATCTCTAAATTATTTTGATTTTAAACACTGAAGAGATTTTTTTCTAGGACATAAGTGCTTTGGGGTCTAAGCAAATTGCTAAATGCGTTCCAGCTCTTTCATCTTAGCGGTGTGATATCGCAGCCTGGTGAAGGTTGGCAGAGAGATGAGGTATGAGGACTGTTCAAAGCCATTCCCTGTAGAAACATCCTGGAAAAAGTAAGAGTTTAACAAGCCAGAACTAGTAGGTTGTGATCTTCCAGATGTAATTCTTTCCACTACATATTCACCCAGGACAACTTTTAAATCAACCTTTCCAAAGTATTATTATCTCTTTATCTGGGATATTTTTGTGTATGTAATACAAATGCAGTGAATATCTGATGTTCTTTATAAAGACAGAATAAATGAGTATCAGTGTTTACAGACTGTGATGGGTTGGCCCTGGCTAGAAGACAGCTGCCTGCCAAAGCTGCTCTATCATTCCCTGTAATGAAAGGCTTGTGAAAGGTCAAGACAAGGGCAGGGAGAGATCACTCACTGATTACTGTCATGGACAAAACAGACTAGACTTAGGGAAATTAATATAATTTATTACCAATCAAATCAGAGTATGGTAATGAGAAATAAAAACTAAATCTTAAAACACCTTCCTGCCACTCCTCCCTTCTTCCTGGGATTAACTTTACTCCCAAATTCTCTACCTCCTCTCCCTGAGCAGTGCAGGGGGATGGGGAATGGGGGTTGCTGCCAGTTTATCACGTTGTCTCTGCTGCTCCTTCCTCCTCAGGGGGAGGACTCCTCACATTCTTCCCCATGGGGTCACGGCCTCCTTTGGGCGCATCCACCTGCTCTGGCATGGGGTCCTCCATGGGCTGCAGGTGGATATCTGCTCCACCATTAACCTCCATGGGCTGCAGGGGGGCAGCCTGTGTCACCATGGTCTTCACCATGAGCTGCAGGGGAATCTCTGCTTTGGTGCCTGGAGCACCTCCCCCCCCTCCTTCTTCAGTGACTTTGGTGTCTGCATAGTTGTTCCTCTCACATATTCTCACTCCTCTCTTTCAGCTGCAGTTGCAGGTCGTCGTTCCTCCCCCCCCTTAAATATGTTATCACAGAGGCACTAACACTGTCGCTGATTGGCTCAGCCTTTGCCAGCAGTGGGTCTGTCTTGGAGCCAGCTAGCATTGGCTTTATCGGAGATAGGGGAAGCTTCTAGCAGCTTCTCACAGAAGCCACCCCTGTAGCCTTCCCGCTACCAAAACCTTGCCACGTGAACACAATAAACAGATGCAGGTCTGACTAGATGGTTTTGGAAAGGATTACTATTCTTTCCTAAATTAGTCAACATAGTTTCTAAATACTAATTGTGCCTATCGGAAGGAATTCAAGCAATCTTTAACATAATTAAAGTCTGATTCAGCAGTTAAACACTATGAATGCTATGGGGAGATGTAGAAACAAAGGAAGGGATATAGCTAACTATTCAGTGCTGCCTTTAAGTCTAGCTGTTATAAATGAAACAACCAAAATGACCTTTCTCATTGGCATCAGTTTGTGAAAAGTCATTCCAGACTGACAGCATCAGCAGGAGAGGGGAAATATCCAAGGAAATTCAGGTGATGGGATCATGTGCACTGCAAAGGTTAAAATCTTTACAGGTTTATGATGTTTACATTCACACACATATTTTTGTGTTTGTTACTATATTTTGTTATATTTTTAAAATAAATTATTTCAGATCAGCTTGATTTTTAAAGTGCTTTGCTGAAGAGCAAATTTAAATGTATAGCTGTACTTTATCAAAGCAATAAAATTCATATATGTTAGGTAAAATGTTGAATCTAGCTTCCTATTTTCAAAAAGTAAAAAACAGTCTTCCAAAACAATTGAGTTTCTAATGGTGCAGTTCATTATCAAATATTAAATACAAGAGAAAAAGGAATCCGCTTGGCTGCCTGACAACTGAATGCAAGCCTCCCTCGAAAGAAACAAAAGAGATTGCAAAAATGAGAGAGTTGAAGAATTGCTTTCAGGGACCAAATTCAAGAATCAGTACCTTACCATGTGCTTGTACTGTCAGTAGGAGAGGCACAAAGAGAAGAAGAGCTCATCACAGAGGAACTGGAAGAACCAGCCCATTCTACATGCTTATGTCTTTTTCCTCTTTATATCTGGAAGATATAACCTTGCTGTTCCTGGTTTATAATTTTGTCATTCCTTTATTTGCCTCCAGGTGATCTCTGCACTCACTAAGATACTAAAGGGAAGGAGAGATTCTCTCTCCAGCATGGCACAGTTAACAGTCTTTGACAGGAGATGGGTGAGCAGATTTTCTGGCCCAGTTAGCATCTTTATATAAGTATAGTTCACCTGTAACAAAGCATTGTCAAGCATGACCCAAGGGCACCACTGCAGAGATCAATTGCCATCTCGTTTGCAGCATCCTTACTTGAAAACACCTGGGACCTCACAAAAATTTGACTGCAAAACTGCTAAATAAGCCTTCTGAGAGAAGAATTCTTTTGCTAAAGAGTATTCCCTTTCACCCTTTAACATAGTGTAATGGATCTCTTTCCTATAAATAGAAATAATATATACTGCTCTTTGAAGCCAGTAGAGATTGCTTTGATTTCAAATCCCTTCATAGTTGCTACTTCAAAACTATTCCAGTGTGATTTTATAATGACAGGATGGATACATTTCCTGCAATTTCTAAGTATATTAAACTATAGTTAGGATAGAGAGGTGGTAGAAACCCAGTGTCATGAAATAAAAAACATGGATAGGAACTTCTCTGTAGTACTGGAAATTTCTTTTTTCAGTATTAGTCAGGAATACTTTTCTTCTATTTTTTCCACCCCTTTTCTCATCTAATTTAAATTAAAGCACTTTTTTTTACTTTTAAAAAGTGGTTAGCAGTTATTTGGAGCTGAATTGTATATTAAGTCGTGTGGTTTTATATGTGTATCTCTTTTTGTAAGTTTTATACTGTCACTTTTTTACAATGTCACTCTTAAATACATTATGTATGTTGTCAGTGTATTCTATCACAGATTTGAATAATGACACCTAATGCAAAACTCTCACGGTAAAAACTCTCACTGACTTCAGCAGGCTTTAGCCTGGGATCTATCAGTTGAAAGACAGGTTGTGGCCTGGGTGCCTGACATCAAGAACGCATCTGATTCTCATCTCACTGCTCATGAACTGGGCAGTATCTGTTTTTTTGACTGTGTTCTCCCACAACTGTCATAATCTCTCTCTGCTTCTTTTAGGGACTCTGAATGGTAACCACATTGCTAGCTAAGCAAAGAATATAACAGCAAGAGTTCTTCCACTAAAAGTTTACTCTGACATTTTTTCACATCTTATCACCATTCTACTCTCTCAGACTTGCCTTGGTGTTTTTCAGGTATATCTCAAAGCCTGAGGCCACAATTTATTTCCTTCTGGCTTAATTCTTTGATGTTGCTCAGTTCAGGGTTAGCTGACTGTGGGTGAAAAATGAAGATCAAATTAATCCCAAGAGTCCACACTGCCTATCTGCCTTTCAAGGATGAGTCATTTCTTAACAGTCAGTTACTAGAAGTTGTGACATCTTTTGCAAGCTTTGATTTGGCATTTGTGAATATGGCTAGTTTTCAGTCCACCCAGCTGTCAAGTTCTACTGTTGTGATGCAGCAGAAGTATTGTTTTTTATATGAGCTGTATTAATTGAACAAGAGATCAAACCTGTGCTTGATCAGCTTACTGAGATAAAAGGACATTTTGGCTTAGTACAGAAAGGCAGAGGAAAATAACTAAAATTGATTACCTTGTTTATTTCTGACTCAATTTGTTGGTTCCCTTGGCAACTGACACCAAAGTAGATGAAGTTACTAGTAGCCTGAAGGAGATCAACACATAAGATTTCTATCTCTATCAGCCACATTAAGCATCTTTTGATTGTCAGAAGTACGGAGAGAAAAGTGCAACCTTAGTGGAGGGATTAGATTACTATAATTCCAAATGTATGTGTCGTACTAGTGTATCATTTTCATTTATTTTTTTGTTGTCTGATCCAGAGAGTAAGCAAAGTGAAGCTTAGTGTTTTGGAAAAACCTCTGAGAAAAAACCCTCTCAAGAATTTCAGTGAGATGAGAGAGTCTTTATTTTATATATTACTTCTACACTCTGTTAGGTATTTGATATAAAGTTGCTGCATTTGAGTTTTGGTATGATTTAATCTTTGTTGTGGAAAGTGCTTGGGAATCCTATGTATAGGTTTCCAGTAAAGATGTGGATTTTCCACAGTCTTGGTGACCTGTTTGGATGTAGCTATCTCTCTTCAATGTATTTTTATTCTTGAATGCTCTCTCCAAAGCCTACAGAAGGAATGGCTGGGAGATTATATTGTTTGTTCTGCTTATAGGATGTTGTTCAAGAGCTGTACTACAGCATTTCCTCAGAAACATCTGTTCTCATATGCTATATTTTACTGTTGGAGATTTTCTCTTCTGCCTCAGTCCAGCACCTTATTTGGGTTCTCATTTCTGATTTATGATCAAACTGATCCATGAGAATCTGAGAGCTGGGATCTGAAGCCTTTCACATCAATATTCACAGTTCTCCTTTCTTCCTAGAAGACAGCTTTTGTGAAAAAGAAAATGACGGTGAAGCCTTTTAGACCTGTTTTCAGACCCTTTTGGACAATTGAAGCATGAAAAATGGAGAACTGGGGAGCCAGACCCTGTCTCTCTGTGCCTTTGGGATCTGGGAAACATTCCGAGTTTCCAGACCTGGTCACTTGCCCTGAGCACGTTGACTTCCTGTAGGACAAAATCTGTCTGTGCAGTTTTCCATACACACACATATGTACACTCTGTTTCTAAGGAGAAAATCTGGGCATGTAGGCCAGTGGGGAGATCTAGCATGTTCCCACAGTATACCTCATGTGGATTGTCTGGTCTTGCCAAAAAGCCCACTTAGGATGCAATCTAGACATATTTGGAATGCCTTTTTTTGTTTGTTTTCTCTGAATTTTAAGTGAAGGCATTGGGATACTGGGAGTAATAGCCCATATATATATATGCGTAAACAACTTCAGACATTTTATGGAGCAGGGAATAATTATATCTGAGAGGTTTCTGTATGGGTCTGTTTCAGAAAATTTTAGAGCATTTCTAGTTAATATACGTCAAGAATACAGAATTCTTATACACTGAATGGAAAGCATTCAGTTGCCCATAAGAAACATATGCACTGCTGGCAGTAATATAGCAGCAACTGTAGTCATCTTTGGCAGACTCATATTTTTCTTGTTGTGTAAAAATATTTTCTCTCCTATTCTGATTTCCTCTGCTGTTGAATATGGGTCTAAGTGTTTGTAGACTTCACAGTGGACTTTTCTGCCTACAGATTTTAAATCTGCTACCTAAGGAGCTGCCTCCAAGTAATAAAACTAGAATTAAAAAATCAAAAGTTTCCAATTTTCTATTTTGGTGCTTATTTTTTGATGTTTAAATTAATAAATGTTTTTGGAGCTTTTCTCTATGTTCAGTACTGAGTGCTTACATATTAACAGCTGCACACAGAATAATGTTTTAAAATAGGGTTTTGTTTAATTAAGCCATACACTAGCAACAAATCCTAACCCACTCAATTGTAAATTTTCACAGTTGTGCAGTGTGTTTTCTCATGCTGAAATCTTATTTGCTTGGTTTTCTGCCATAGGGTATATATCTGGAACAAACCAAATTCTCAGGAAGAAACTAAAAGACCTTGAAACCCTATTTTGTTTGCTAGTTTGGACTCACCAGAGAGATCAGCAACATCAAGATTTTTGTTCCCAGGGGGAGCATATACAGAAAACAGTTACAGAGATGCTTTCAAGTGTGCTGCGACAGACTCTGAAACCGTCCCATCTGGGAGCAATGTCCTAACAGACTGTTCAAAAGATCAAAATGGGGAAGGCTTTCTTGGCACTGGGATATTAGGTCTGCTTACCTGTTTTTCTTCTAAGCTTTCTTTTGTGGGTGTACAGAAATAAAGAAAACAGAACATAGAAAGGTAGTAATATAGTACTTTCTAAGGTCACTTTTCTGTTTTAAGAATTCTTTTTCCTTCCTTCTGTTGCTGATTAAAACAGACCAAGTGGTAGTATGGATGAACTGCTAATTGAGATTTCTGCCAGCACCATCAACAAAGCAACAGCAGCAGTGATTTGTACCATAGAGACAGTGTTAGCTTTGTGTTAGACAAGAAATTGAAATAAGATGAGGATGTAATGCTGCTGCTTTCTTGAATATCATGGAAAAATTTCTGCTCGCTTTCCTGGGGACAAGATTTCACATTCATTTCTGGAAAGCCACTTTTAAAGTTCTTTTTTTCTTGCCCACACCTGACAAAGAAATCTTATCACCACCACCTTTCCCCCAGTGTCCCATGCTGCATACGGGATATTGAGCTTTCCAGCGACTGCTCTTTCCAGACTAGGAAAATAAAACAGATTTGTCTTCAGGGATTCATTGTTTTTATTTAGCCTGATCCAAAGCACAATGAAGTCAATGAATCATTCTTCCTCTATTAGAATATGATATTTCCTTCTATCTGAGAATGAGTTATATACGAAAAGCCTCTGCTGAACAAGAAATGGCCATTCTGTTTAGTCAAGCAAGATTCAGGGAATTCAAATGAATTCTGTTAGTTGCCTCTAAGGATATTTGTGTGATTCTCTAGTTTTAAGCTCTGAGAATACATCTAATTAGTACTGCAACAGACGATTTAGAAATTTAGCTTGGTATGTGTATTAATATTCCAATATATGTTGACATGCATTTGAAGAGCTGTCTGGGGTTTATGTTACATCACTAACACTCCAATTCCAGGATGATGACATTGTGCACCTTCTGAATTTCAGTTCCTTGGCATTTAAACAATGCATTTCTTCCTCTACCCTTCATTAGTTTAGTTGTAAAATTATTTCATTACTTATAGACTATTAAATAGTTCTACTGATTATTTGTCTTTTCCATGGTCTCTATCTGGATTGCTTAATGCATATCTGTTTTATGAGAAGTTCATTTGAAGTATCTTTTTTTTTTTCAAATATGTATAATTTGGCATTACTTGAAAAGAAGATCGTGATATCTTTCTAGCTAGTTTCCTAGGACAAAAAAATTTAGTCAGATTTCTGTGAAGCATGTTTCTATTCTTTTTAGAATTTCACTGCATAACTTTAAAAGACAGGGAAATAACAATGTGATTGTCAATACCATGGTTTTAACTGTGAGTAAGCAGAAATTTGCTTTTACTGCTCAGGAAATAATAAAGTAGCTTCCCCAGATTTAAAAGTTGGGTTAATGAACTATCAAGGTTTCTAGACAGAATGTAGATCTCTCTTTTCCTGTTTCTTCTCTTAACTTTTCACAATATGGCTTCTGAACACATTTCCAAATGGAAAGTAGTAAACTGAGAGAACTATGTTTTTGCTTCAGAGCCAACCTGCAAAAACTGGCAGAGACTGCTTTGCAGTGGACACAGATTTAAGACATGCTTTTGTCTACTCAGTGATGAGATAAAAATTAGAGTTGTTTTATCTCTGTCACAAAATAGCTAATCAACAGATATCATTAGCACAGATACACCACATGTTAATGATTGGAAAAACCTCAATTGTAATTCACTGTCTGGATATCAGCAACTCTCACCTCACCTATATTTTATCAGCAAACTATTAAAAAATGCACTTTTTTTAGTCTGGAGTTATGTTCTGTAAGGAAGAAATAATGTTATGCATTTCAACAGTAATTTTTCAGAAGACCAGCATGCAAACACTCAAGCAGTTGGGCAAGGCAAGCTGATGAAATTCAATGTTCTGTGCTTTCCTCCCAGGGCTGGTGCAATTCCATATCCATGCAGTCCAGTGCAGACAGATGTATGCCCACTCTATTCACAGTCTGAACTAACAAGTAAGGTTTCACAGTTAAATAGAATAACTGCATTATGCTCTATTGTGCCAAATACTGAAAGAGGAAAGATGACTTTTCACAGAATCACAGAATGGATTGGAAGGGACCTTCTGAGATCACCTAGTCCAACCCCCCTGCCAAAGTAGACTTACCTAAAGCAGGTTGGACAGGAATGCATCCAGGCGGGTTTTGAATATCTCCAGAGAAGGAGACTCCACAACCTCTCTGGGCAGCCTGTTCCAGTGCTCTGCCACCCTCAAGGTAAAGAAGCTTTTCCTCATGTTCAGATGGAACTTCCTGTGTTCCAGTTTGTGCCCTTTGCCCCTTGTCCTGTCACCGGGCACCACTGAAAATAGTCTGGCCCCATCCTCTTGACATCTGCCCTTTAGATATTTATAAGCATTGATGAGATCCCCTCTCAGTCTTCTCTTCTCCAGGCTAAACAGACCCAGGTCTCTCAGCCTTTCCTCATAAGACAGGTGCTCCATTCCCTTGATCATCTTTGTAGCCCTCTGCTGGACTCTTTCCAGTAGTTCCCTGTCCTTCTTGAACTGGGGAGTCCAGAACTGGACACAGTACTCCAGATGTGGCCTCACCAGTTTGTGAAAATACTTGTCAGACAAAATGGAAAGAGCTCTGGGAAACTAACAACACTAGGAAAGAAAAGTTACGGGGAAGAGAAGAAAAAGGAGAAAACCCCAACAAGTATATGGGAGCTTAGAACTAAAATGCATTCCTATTTATGAATAGAGCCTATTATTTCTGTGTTATGCTCCCAAAATACAAGCAAAACAGTTTGGAAACTGATTCATATTTTTATTTGTGTTTATTTTTTAATCCCAGCTATCATTCCAAAATGTTATTGTGTCTGTCGGTAACAGCAGGCATGGTGTCTCCTACATGAATTGGGATGAGCTGATGAAGACATGAAATAAGTATGGGTAGGCCACGTTTTTGAGAGGATCAGGTGGCGGTTGTACAAAGAGGTAGAGTGCATAAATACTTGCTGAGAAACTTCAGAAACAGTCTGGATATTCAGATGAACACATGCAGTATTATGCAAACTTCTGAAATATTATAAACGCTTCAGTTATTAAATAACAATCATTAAGAAATAGCGCGTCCATAACTAAAGCATCAATTTGGTATAAATATTTTAGATTAATTTTCAGAATTTAATGAGGCATAGAATTTGCATCTGAATATGTATGTAAAAATGTATCACCATTGCTGATTGGCTCAGCTTTGGCCAGCGGTGGGTCTGTCTTGGAGCCGGCTGGAACTGGCTGTGTCCAACATGGGGGTAGCTTCTAGCTTCTGGCATCTTCTCACAGAAGCCACCCCTGCATCCCCCCACTACCAAAACCTTGCCACATAAACCCAATACATTCCACCCCTCGCCTCTGTAAAACACGTATTTAAGAATTATCATTAAAATACACATTCATCACACAATCTGCAATCTTCACAAACTTCACTTACATCAACAAAAAGAATTCCCCATACCAAGAATCAAATTAACATCATCATAACACTGACAAAAGTGATCAATTTACACACACTTCACCCCTTGTCCCTTCACCACAATTACAACAGAAATTCCCCCAATTATTCTGCTCTCCAATCTCTAGCAATGTTCAGTCCATGTTTTGCCCGTTCCCTCTCCCAATTACTATCCTTATCTTGAATTCCTTGTGCCCCACGTTGGGCACCAAAAAAACCTGTGGTGGGTTGACCCTGGCTGGCTGACAGGTTCCCACCAAGCCACTCTATCACTCCCCCTCCTGAACTGGACAGGGGGGAGAAACTATGACGAAAGGCTCATGGGTTGAGATAAAGGCAGTTTAATAAAGAAAAGCAAAGGTCATGTGTGGAAGCAAAAGAAAACAAAAAGATAGAATAGAATAGAATAGAATAGAATAGAATAGAATAGAATAGAATAGAATAGTTCAGTTGTAAGGGACCTACAGTGATCATCTAGTCCAACTGCTTGACTACTTCAGGGCTGACCAAAAGTTAAAGCATGTTATTAAGGGCATTATCCAAATGCCTCTGAAACGCTGACAGGCATGGGACATCGACCAGGAAGCCTGGTCCAGTGTTTGACCACCCTCTCTGTAAAGAAATGCTTCCTAATGTCAAGTCTAAATCTCCCTGATGCAACTTTGAACCATTCACATGTGTCCTGTCACTGGATACTGGGAGAAGAGATCAGCACCTCCCTCTCCACTTCTCCTCTTCAGGAAGCTGTAGAGAGCAATGAGGTCGCCCCTCAGCCTCCTTTTCTTCAAACTAAACAACCCCAGAGTCTTTAGCCGCTCCTCATAGGACATGCCTTCCAGCCCTATCACCAGCTTTGTTGCCCTCCCCTGGATGCATTCGAGTACCTTAACATCCTTCTTAAATTGTGGGGCCCAGAACAGCACACAGTACTCAAGGTGAGGCCACACCAATGCTAAATACAGCGGAATAATCACCTCTTTTGACCAGCTGGTTATACTGTGTTTGATGCACCCCAGGATGCCATTTGCCCTCTTGACTGCCAGGGCACACTGCTGACTCATATTGAGCCTGCTGTCAACCAGCACCCCCAGATCCCTTTCTGCAGGGCTGCTCTCCAGCCACTCCTCTCCCAATCTATACTTGTGTCCAGCATTACTCCATCCCAGGTGCAGAATCCGGCACTTGGACTTGTTAAATTTCATCCCATTGATGATTGCCCAATGCTCCAATCTATCTAGATCCCTCTGCAAGGCCTCTTGTCCCTCGAGAGAGTCAACAGCACCTTCCAGTTTAGTATCATCGGCAAACATGCTAATGGTGCATTCAACTCCTACATCCAGATCAGTGATAAAAATATTGAACAGAACTGGCCCTAGGATTGAGCCCTAAGGAAAAAAATATATATTTGTTTTTACCTCCTGTATCAACTCTTTCCTTACAAGCATTGTCTTACATGTGCTGAAAGTCCACCATGGCTGTAACAACTGTTTTCAGAGTAAGAACAGTTTATTACATACTTTTTGATTCTGCTATAGGAAAGATGTTTTTCTGATTACTTCACTTGTTCTGATAAGTAGCACAAAAAGTTTTGAACACAAAATTAGAAAGGAGAGCACCATTATTATGCTTTCTGTGGAGCTGAAGGAAATCTAAGTTGCCACCCCTGATTTCATTTAAGCATCTTTGAAGTAGCTTTGATGGAGCAATCTGCTTTTGAGATTAAAGACCCTGATAGGAATGCAAGTTAACAAGATGTTCCAGTATATTAAAGCCAACCTTTGAAATCTAGTATATAACCCCAATGCAAAGCCATTAAAGTAGAAAAAAAATAGAAAAAACATAAGGTCACACCGTTGCAAAAAAAAATATTAATGCCTGAAATGTATACTTGGGAATCACCTACTACTAGAAAAAGTATGAAAGTTTTATTTGCCTCTGAATACCTTCACAGGATTATGACTGAAGACAGCAGAGGAATACAGACAATTCTGGAAGGAGACTGTTGTGCTACATGAAGATTAATGTTTGGATGGGAGGGAGCAGAAGGGGATCATCTAGTATCACCTGTGAGCCTTTAAACTCAGAGCATAAAAGCAAGATTATGTTATGAAAGCACCAGTGTAGTGCTTCCTACTCCTCACATTCCTCCTCACATTCCTCACTCGTCTTCCTCCTAACCCTTGCCGTCTGAGATGTAGCCTTAAGAAGGAAATTTCAAGAAGCTAGTCAGAGGCTGAAGTTGGTCATGCAGCTGTAGAAGCAGCCAAAGCAGAGACAAATAAATCCTGATATTTTTTTCCTCAGTTCTGATAGGACCTTTTAGTATTTTGGTTTTATTTGTTTATTTTTTGTGTAAGCATATTTGAACTACCTTTAAAATTCCCAGCTGAGGCAGTGTCAGCAGTGCAGCTGAGGCAGAACAGTTGGAAAGCTGCAGTAACTGAACATTTGCCCCAAAATGCAAGCAAATGGTTGGATTTGGAGCGTGCTAAACTTCACCTTGCCATGGCTTCACTGCTAGCGTAGCAGATCCCTCATTCACAACTAGCCCGAGTATATTCGGTCACAGCTGTGATGTTACTCTTCTTTTATCCTGTCCAAATTTTCTACTTGATATTTCCATAAAACCTATGAATGCTGAGATGAGCTGGCAGTGGAATATCACGTCTCACTGTTCCCATGCATCCTTTTAAGATAGTGCTTCATCATTGCCCTTCTTCATCCCAAAAGTTCTTTAGGGCTCCGTTTCCAGCATGCTTGTTCCTCGACTGGGAAATTGGTCTCTGAAAAATGCAATTTCTAACAACTAGGTAATACCCCAATCTGGGTGGCAGAGAAAGCCATCTTAGGTAATTTTTGCTATTCCAATATGATCCTATTTGCTATTCCAATATGAGCCAATATGATCAGCTTCCAGGAATGGGGGCTGAGAGTGAAACTGCAGTGCTTTAAAGAGTGCCCTGTGGAAAACCACCATGGCTGCTCATGGTTCAAATGTCATCTTTCTTCCTTTCATTAGGATTTCTTTTTTATCCATGTGCTGCCGTGTACGTCTGCAAGTAGAAAGAAAAACTTGCACGTGATTCCCAAAAGCTAAATTTGTACTGCCTCCCAAATTCTTTCATGGTCTTTTTTTGTCTTTGGCTGGCTTGCCAGTTCCATCATTTTACCTAACAAAAAGGAAAGTTCAGAAGTGAAAATTTCGTTACGCTGCTGCTGCTAACATTCAAGGGCCAGTCTTTTGGAAAAGGCTTGTTGCCCTTCATTTCCACATATTCTTAGCTCTCGCTCACTGCTACACTTATGAGAATGGCATAGTTAACATATTCCTGCTGTGGAAAACACCAGATGTTTAAATAAGCAATATTTGCCAACATAAATCTCAGCTAATTTATGTATTTGAGTCTGTTTTGATTCCATATGTTGCAACAGAGAGAGACCAACTGTTTTGGAGACCAGTGACGAGTGGTGTTCCCCAGGGGTCAGTACTGGGTCCAGTCCTCTTCAATATATTCATCAATGACCTGGATGAGGGGATAGAGTGCACCCTCAGCAAGTTTGCTGATGACACAAAGCTGGGGGGGGCGGCTGACACACCGGAGGGCTGTGCTGCCATACAGAGAGGCCTGGACAGGTTGGAGATCTGGGCAGAGAGAAACCTTATGAAATTCAACAAGGGCAAGTGTAGGGTGCTGCACCTGGGGAGGAACAACCCCATGCACCAGTACAGGTTGGGGGCTGACCTGCTGGAGAGCAGCTCTGTGGAAAGAGACCTGGGAGTCCTGGTGGACAACAGGATGACCATGAGCCAGCAATGTGCCCTTGTGGCCAAGAAGGCCAATGGCATCCTGGGGTGCATCAAAAAGAGTGTGGCCAGCAGGTCAAGGGAGGTCATCCTCCCCCTCTACTCTGCATTGGTGAGGCCACACCTGGAGTACTGTGTCCAGTTCTGGGCTCCCCGGTTCCAGAAGGACAGGGAACTGCTGGAAAGGGTGCAGCAGAGGGCTACCAAGATGATTAGGGGACTGGAACACCTCTCTTATGAAGAAAGGCTGAGGGATTTGGGTCTCTTCAGTCTGGAAAAAAGACGGCTGAGGGGGGATCTTATCAACACTTATAAATACTTAAAGGGTGGGTGTCAGGAGGATGGGACCAGGCTCTTTTCAGTAGTGCCCAGGGACAGGACAAGAGGCAATGGGCACAAACTTGAGCATAAGAAGTTCCACCTAAACATGAGGAGGAACTTCTTTACCCTGAGGGTGGCAGAGCACTGGAACAGGCTGCCCAGAGAGGTGGTGGAGTCTCCATCTCTGGAGACATTCAAAACCCGCCTGGATGTGTTCCTGTGTAACCTGCTCTAGGTGACCCTGCTCTGGCAGGGGGGTTGGACTAGATGATCTCCAGAGGTCCCTTCCAACCCTATGGTTCTATGATTCTATGATTCTATGAACAGACACATTCATCATAAAGAAAGATGTGCTACATTCTGATATTTTACTAGAACATACAGACTTCTCTTCTTGAGGTCACTTGGAGCTTTAGCTAATTTCTAACAGTGTTTTGGTTCAGAACATTAAATGTTTGAGTTTGAAAGTGTTAACACAAAATGTTTTAAAATGTTCAAGAAGTTTTTTGAAAATTACCCTTTCCCACAAAATATTTTGGTTTAGATGAATCAATATTTCCAATGAAAACGTTTCACCAAAAAAAATACTTCCAACCAGCCGTATGCATCCAGTACTGCCAATACTAAGCACTTAAAAAGTCATCATCTGTTGAATCTCAGAAAATCTTTAGATGTTTAGTACATCTGGGATTCATTTCATTTGCTTTCTGGTGCATGTGGGTCAGATATTGCTAAGGTTCCCTCCATTATCATAAGGATTATAAACTTAACATCTGCATAACATTCTAGTAATGCTCATATACAGCTTAGTGATCAACAAAACTGCTCTCTGCCCTTCTCTGGCTTTGCTCTGTGCTCATCCCAGGGATGGGGCAGGGAGGAGCGTGGCTCCAAGGGCTGCAGGTGAACCAGGATAGACCTGGGGGTCAGACCTAATCCAGGAGCAAAATCAATGGAGGGTTCATGGGGCGGACAGGTGCAGAAGACCACAGTGCATACAGGAGTTGAACTGGTGAGAAGACCCCAGGATATAACCAATTTGGGGCTTGGTGGGGAGAATTCATTACAGGCAGGACTGAAAACAAAAGGGTTTGAAGGAGGAGGAAAGAGAGCATCCTCCAAAGGACTAGAATCACCTCTATTAAATTTGCTAATATTCATATCAGTAATATCTAAGAATAATATTGCAAATTTTGATGGAGCTACTAATTTTTTTGAGACAGAGAAAAATGGAGATAAAAAAAAATATACTCCAGGGAAGTTTAAATTTTAAAAACAAACCAAAATACTAAATTTATTCCCCAAACCTCATGTTTTCTGGATGTCTCGTGCTTCTGAGAAGGTTTATGTGATTTGTTTTGGTTATGTTTTATCTGACCTGTGATTTTTAAGTTAGGAAGTAGGCAGTAAGGCAGCTTGTGCTTATGTTATATATCAGACAAATATAGTAATAGATTATTTAAGTCACAAGTGTGACTAATGTTCTACGATTGCTTTTAAGATGTCTGTCTTGTGAGCAACTGACGATCATATAAGCATATCCAAATATTTTTGCCTTGGTAAAACCCTGGCTATACTAATAATTTTAAAGGAAAAATAAAACGGAGCAGATTTAGTATATCACCTGCCAGTTTCTCTCTTCTGCCTATGATATGGACATAATATTGTTCTGTTGACTGACCATATTTGTCATGGAAGAATATTGTCATTACTGTGGAGATTATATAGAGAATGATAGAAGTACAGAAATAAACTTATCTCTCTACATTTAAAAAATATTTTTAGGTAGCTGGAGCTGTTAAGAGTTTTGCTTCTAAAGGAATACGTTTACTGTAAGGCCATAAACACCATATAGTGGCAAAGGGTAAGAGGATTCTCTCCCTGGATCCTGAAGGCAAGCAGATTTTACCAGAAAGCAACGGTTCTGTAAATTAGTAACATATTCTGCTAAGGGAGTGATTTAATTTGGATCACTTGAGTGTATTTGCAGACACAGTCTGACCCTAGCCTTTAAGTTTGCACAGCTAGGATTTTCTAAGCTGCCTGCATTCTGCACAACTTCTGTGAGGTTACAGCTGCCTTCTGTTGCTGGCTCCTGCTGGCATGTCAGGGTGACGCTGGGCTTATAGAGCATGAAACTCAGTAATGGTTTACCTAAAAAAAATATCTGTTTTAAGACATGACCAGATAATAGAATTCTGGCCCACAGAACACTTTGCTGAATAAGTAAATAGGATGCTGTTGTGGTTTGGCCTCAGACGGCAACAAAGAACCACATGCCGCTCTCTCGGGCTTCCCCAATATGGAGAAGAATCAGAAGAAAAAAAGCAAAACTCGCGGGTTGAGACAAAGGCAGTTTAACAGAACAGCAAAGGGAACAAGAAAACAGCAACAGTAACACCAGTAGAGGAATATACAAACACGGTTACGGAACCACCGCTCGCCGACTGGACCCAGGACGCCCTGACCACTCCAAGCAGCGACTTCCTGCCCCCTCCCCCAGCAGCTCAGAGTGGGCATGGCTCACATGGCATGGAATACCCGTGTCCTGGGGAGAATTAACCCTATCCCCGCTGGAACCAGGGTAGATGCCAGTTGGTTTAGTATGAGAAAATTAATGCTGCTTTTCTAATTATATTAGTTCTAGACATATCTAGACATATCAGTTGAGCTGTGGGCTTCATTTTGATGGCTGCTGTTCAAACATACATGGAGAGGGTTCCTGCTCCCAAGATCCTCAGTCAAAATAGAGAAGGAAAATAGGATCAAAGAGTTGTTGAAATCAGTGTTTGAATCAAGAATAAAACTCAGCACTTTTATGTATGGAAGAAGGCATGGATTGCCGAATCACACCATTTCTCTACCATAAGAAGTTTTCAGCCTTGTAACATCATTAATAATTGTCATGAGTTGATTTATTATAAAAAAAACTCTGAAGTTTTTGTACACGAGGTTTTTGAAGAACTGCATATTTTGCTTTTCAGTAAGGTATAGACTTGCAATTTCTCAAAGGAAAATATGAACAGGCTGTTATGATAAGAATAATTAGATATTCTGTTTTGCATTATACCTGCAATGTGGGCTACAATGTAAATCTTGCATTCGTTCTTTGAAATACATTTTAAAGTTTGATAGACTTATAAACCAGACATTTGGCATTTAGACTTTCATTAAAACCATGATGTTAGATTTAACACAAGTCACTCAAACTAGGAATGTAGTCTTTCAGTGGAATACTTTAAGCAAGATCCTGAATATATCTGTATAGATTTTTCTTTTTAAAACATTCAATAATGAGATCATCTATCTTTATAATGAGAAAGATCAAAATGAAAGGGAACTGACCAGTGGACAGTAGTTCATGGGAAAAAAACCTCTAAGTCCAAAGGGAGATAAATGGGGCCCTAAACAAATACTTTGAACTAATTTTTTCTTAACAATAGAACACACTTTGAAAGAATTAGCCTGAAGTAACATAAGCTGTATGGCACACAAACTCATTGCCACAGGCAAAACTGAAGCATAATACGCGGAGTACAGTCAAACACTGCCCAGTGAAAATGCATCTATTCTCCATGATCACTTCAACCTGCAGAAACCCAAACTCACAGCTCTAGAAATTACTCTAGTCCCTGAGCAGGAGAGGGTTGCACATTCTTCCTGTTAAAGCTAACATTCTTTGCATGAAAAGATCTAAAACAATTGGTAGATGAAAGAAAAAGGTAGATAGGATATCAACATGACTTGCATCCGCAATGGTACATTTTTCATCTGGCAGAGACATGGATGGGTCTCCATTTCCCATTGAAAACGTGTATAGTTTATATGAAGAGTGGTTGAAGAAAATACATAAGCAAAGCTTGAAGCAAGGATCTGGGCTGAGTCCCTACACAGAGGCTGGTGTAGGATCAACTTGTCTGTGTATTCCAGCAGAGCTCAATAGCTAATAGTGCTTATCCAGTTAAGAAAGCATTTGGGGATGCATACAAGTATATCTTAGACATGTGGCATTCTGAATGTCAAAACTGTGCACTTTCATGATTCAGTGGCAGGAGACTGGGAATCGGGAGACATTTTATGTGTCACAGATGTTTGGATTCCTAAATATTCATGATAAATTTTCACCCTCTAAAAAGGGGAATGGTTTTCATCTCTAGTGTTCTAATCTCTAGATGTTCTCAGAGTGTAGAATTTCATTTTGCAGTGGCATTATTCTATTTCTCCTGATGGGAACATAATGGCAAATCAAAATCAACAATCTTTCTACTTCAATTTTCATTATTTGCAATTTCTGTACAACTGCTATGATGCTGTATCTTCCTCAGACCAGCACTGAGCACTGTTATACTTTCATGCAGTGCTTTAATGTTCCAAAACATTTAAATCCACTTAATCTGTTTTAAAATGTTGGAAGCATCATATTAATCATTATACATTTTGCTGACTGCCCCAAAGCTCTGAGGGTGGAATAAGACTGAACTCATTTTTCTATGTCTTTTTAACCAAAATAATGAGTGGTTTTGGTGTATGCAGACAAAAGCACTATGATGTTTTAAAAGATTGTGACTAGGCTACTCCATTGTTGCTATAGTTTTAGACTTCAAAAGTGTTGATTTTGCCTTTGTGGCTTTACAGCACAACTTTGTGCAAGAGTTCAACACCCACAATGTCCTGGTTTCAGATGGAACAGAGTTAATTTTCTTCCTAGTAGCTGCTGTGTTTTGGATTTAGTATGAGACTAACGATGATGAGACATTTTGGATGAGTTGTTGCTAAGTCATGTGTGTGTTAAGTCAAGGACTTTTTCAGTTTCCCGTACAAAGTGAGAGGGAGCATAGGCAGGACAAGCTGGGCACAGGAATATTCCATACCATAGACGTCCTGCTCATTATATAAATGGAGGTTGGCTGGGGGGCAGGAATCCGCAATTGCCGCTTGGGACTGGCTGGGCAATCGGTCATCAGATGGTGAGCAATTGTATTGTATCACTTATTTTGTATATTCTTTTACCATTATTATGGTAATATATTATGTATGTTTATTATTTTACCATTATTATTCCATTATTGTTCTATTAAACTGTCTTTATCTCAACCCAAGAGTTTTTTTCCTCCTTTTTCTCCCTCTTCTCCCGACCCTACTGGGGGGTGGAGGGGAGTGAGTGAATGGCTGCATGGTCCTAGTTGCCAGCTGGGGTTAAACCATGACACACAAACACAGGAATATCTCCCTGGTGACATCCACAGTGCTGTGTTCTCTTGCAACTTTCACTTTATAGAGTTGCCTGAATAGGATCGGAGCTGCTTTAGTAATCAGGCCTGGTTTTAAATAACAAGTTATTGAAAATGTGGGCTTCAGAGTATTTGAATGCCTGGCTCCCATACCTGGTTCTTTCTCTGAACCATTCTCTAATTTGGTATCAACTAAGTCACTGAAAGGCAGTAGGCTGCTTGAGAAGAAAGCAGCAAATTGCCCAGCAAGATATTGCTTATGAAAGGCCCTTTCTCTCTGGAATTCATCTTCCTGGATTGGGATGAAACATCAGAAATATACAGACTTCAAGGACATGCCAACAGGTGTCTGGGACTAAAACAGCTTGAAGATCAGCTCAGGGAGAGTGGGTTATTTTCCTCTTTTTTTTTTTTCTTTTTTTTTTAGGTCCTAATTAGAACTGCTTGCAGTTTTGTTGCACTGGATTCTTGTTGCTGAAGTATAACCTGGGTTCCCAGGAAAACTCATCTGTCAAATTTGCTAGTGGGTAGCCAGGGACCTGGTGGTTCTTGATGAGCCAGAGCTTCCAGAAAACATGGCTTCATACTGACCATCTCAAAGCCAAGGGCAACTGCATTTCCAGCTGTGTACGACACAGAGACATCTGACAGCCCCAGCTCAATTAGGAACACACCAGCCTCTTGGACTGGTCTTCTGTACTACTCTGCTCTGACAAATTTTAGGAACTGTTGAATTTATCCAACTTATTTTCATTTTCACCACAAATTGTATATAAGCGTCTTCTACTGGCATATAAGCAATATAAACAATGATTCTCACAAGTGCCAAGTTCTCTATCTTTTCCTGGGAAGAGAATTGAATATATTGTGGATACTATGTTTTAGATGGGCTTCTAATAAAATATTCTGTGCTTATGTTGGAGAAGGCAGATTGAAGAAGATTGCTTTGTGCTTGAGTACAAGGCATGAGAACCATAACAGTTTTGAGTTCATGGGGAAATTCCACCACCTGCCCTCACTGCAGGGGGCTTGGTAAAAAATGCCTTTATGCTTGAGAAGCAGCAGAGTCAGCTACTGCCTTTTTCTGATAGTTGTAAGAAAAAAAGAATGTGTATCCTTGGTCTTTTCTTTACCATCTATTGTCACAGGATCCAGAAGAAAAGTGCTTGGAACCACAATATTTCCTGGGGCCTGGGGGATAACAATGTTGATAAATGGAAGTGTCAACCTGGAAATTTGGTCAAAGAGTTGTTGGATGGCATGATGCAATCTAGAGAGGGTCAAAGATGTAAAATCTGCTTGCAGTCATCCAAATTCTGGTATTCCACTCACCCTGTAACTATGTTAAATTACACTGTATTGGATTTACATTGCAAGGTTTTAGTAGCGGGGGGGGGCTCCAGGGGAAACTTCTGTGACAAGATGACAGAAGCTTCCCCCATGCCTGATAGAGCCAGTGCCAGCTGGCCAAAGCTGAGGCAATCAGTGATGGTGGTAGTGCCTCTGTGTAACATATTTAAGAAGGGGTAAAAACTGCTGTGCAACAGGAGCTGGGAGAGAGGAGTGAGAATATGTGAGAGGAACAACTATGCAGACACCAAAGTCACTGAAGAAGGAGGGGGAGGAGGTGCTCCAGGCACCAAAGCAGAGATTCTCCTGTAGCCCGTGGTGAAGACCATGGTGACACAGGTTGTCCCCCTGCAGCCCATGGAGGTCCGCGGTAGAGCAGATATCCACTCTGCAGCCCATGGAGGACCCCACACCGGAGCAGGTAGATGTGCCCTGAAGGAGACTGTGACCCCATGGGAAGCCTGCACTGGAGCAGGCTCCTGGCAGGACCTGTGGCCCCATGGAGAGAAGCCCACACTGGAGCAGTCTGTTCCTGAAGGACTGCACCCCATGGAAAGGACCTATGCTTGAGCAGTTTGTGTAGAATAGCAGCTCCATGGGAAAGGCCCATGTTGGAGAAGTTCATGAAGGATTGTCTCCCATGGGAAGGACCCCACGCTGGAGCAGAGGAAGAGCATGAGGAGGAAGGAGAGGCAGAGACAAAGCGTTATGAACTGACCGCAACCCCTTTCCTCATCCCCCTGCACCGCTCTGGGGTAGGAGGTAGAGAAGGCAGGAGTGAAGTTGAGCCCAGAAAGAAGGGAGGGGTGGGGGGAAGGGGTTTTAAGATTTTCTTCTTATTTCTCATTCTCCTAATCTGATTTGATTGGCAATAAATTAAATTAATTTCCCCAAGTTGAGTCTGGTTTGCCCATAATGGTAATTGGTGAGTGATCTCCCTGTCCTTATCTTGACTCATGAGCCTTTCGTTATATTTTCTCCAGTTGAGGAGAGGAGGTGATAGAGCGGCTTGGTGGGCACCTGGTGGCCATCCAAGGTCAATCCACCACATACACCTGTGAAGACAGGATCATCATTACTAGAGATTTGGTAATAAGCTTCTGATTTGCAAATAATAACTCGCTACCTTTGCTGAAAGACTGGGGGAAAAAAACCACTTTAGGTGACTAGGAAATAAAAACAAGAAGGCACTGAAACCATTCATACAAATAAATGGATGAGCACAAGGTATTAACTGGGGATGATTAATTCATGTTGTTTCAAGCTAGGCATACAAAGAATGAGTGATGAGCTTAACACTTCCACAAAATCAACAAAATGTTCCACCTTATCCTAGCAACCCTAAGTAACTTTCTGGCTGTATTGTACTGTCTCAGTAGGTCTGGCATCTGCTATGCTGGGTGTTGTTTTCATATGCAAATCATATGCATATGCAGTATTTCAGCCTTTTTCTTTTGCAAAAATGTCCACACACCATTTTCTGGAGGGTTTCTACAATGCTTTTTTTTTAAATAATCAAACACATCCTAGGCAAAACTTTGAATGTTTGTTTATATTTTATTTAGCCTATTTTGTTTGCTTGCGTGTATTGGGGCTTTTGATTTAAATTTACACTGTGTTTAATAGACCACCCTTGACACTCTGCAGGCTAGAAATCAGGATGAAGAATTCTTTCTGAGGTATTCTGCTTCATGACTTATTTATGCCTTCTTTAGCATAGAAGGTGACCTATAGAAGGTGAAATATCAAATAAAGAGGAAAATAAGAGTTACAGGGCTGATACCTGGGATTTTGTTAGGCCAGGGATGCTACTTCAACATGATACTAAATCAAAACTAAAAGTATTAAAATAATTTTGGCTTTGCTTTTTAACTCCTCCTTCCTAACTTCAAATTTTAGAGAAACACCATTGCCCTGAAGATGTCTTCCTTTCTCCTTCTGCCTCCAAGATCTCTGGTTTTCATATCCTCTTCAAAACCTTTTTATTCTTCTAAAATTATTTTTTCCCTTCCCAGCTGTAACCCACTATTGATGATGAAAACAAAATTTTGGGATACTATGTTCAGGTTTTTTTTACCTTACTGCTCACTTTTCAATTATTTGTGATTTATTTAAGGTCTATAGTTAAAAGGGATCCAGTCATCACAGTGCAGAACACAGCAGGTATCAGAGACTCCATGTCTCTGCGTTTGACTTTAGGTCTCTGTAAACAACATGTTAAAAGATTAATATGATTACAAAAGGGATCCAAAAGAACCAGCACACTGGGTGAGTAGTCACCCAATAAAGTCTTTTTTAAAAAAAAAAAAAGTGTGTTTATTAAGTTTTATACTTTCTGGGACATAAGCACTTTACTCTGATCTTCATGGAAAAGCTTCTGTCCACTAAGAATTGGCAGCCTGAGCACTCCCCCACTGTTGTTCCTATGTCCACTCTTTTGCTAAGCAAGGATGAAATAGTCCTTTCTTCCAGAAATGGGTATGATGATATTTTCTTGATCCAGATTGCAAGTAAACCACATTGACATTTCTGCTTCTGGACTTTGAGCTATACAGGAGTTGAATGAATTACGAGTGAGAGAGATTTGGTTTCTTTCATGAAGCTGGAGAGTAGTCTTTTCTGTCCGTTTGCCACAGAGCATTTAATAGAGATAATGAAATATTAATTAGAACAAGAATAGAACTCCAACGCTCCCTTCTTTCAGGAAAGTGCTCTAGCCAGTTGTCGTGGTTTGGCCTCAGATGGCAACAAAGAACCACGTGTCGCTCGCCCAGCGCTTCCCGGTACGGGAAGGATCAAAAGAAAAAGGCAAAACTCTTGGGTTGAGACAAAGGCAGTTTTAACAGAACAGCAAAGGGAACAAGAAAACAACAACAATAACACCGACAGAGAAATATACAGACGCGAATACGGAACCGCCGCTCCCCGCCGGTCCGGCCCCGGGACGCACCAGCCCGCTCCGAACCCGACTGCTCGCCCTCTCCCTCCTTTTAACCCCAGGGTGGGCGTGGCTCACATGGCATGGAATACTTAACCCTGTCCCTGCCGGAACCAGGACATTATCCACCCCTTATTCCATACCATTTTGCCACGCCCAGATCTTACAGTTTTCGGAACATGTGACTGTATACCCGGCGTAGCTCATGCACACAGTCCATGGTCTGAAGATGCAGATCTTGAGGAAGTTGCTGGGTGTCAGCTCTGATCCCATCACCACTTTGCTTTACTCAACTCTTCATCAAAGTCCATCTGTCCTTAATTTGGGTGATTCTTACTGCAGTACAGCCGATAGCAATTATAGTAACGAGGACATACAGTGACAGTGTTGCACACGATTTGATTCATTGGCTATTCTCCCCCAAAATCAAGTCCCCATGAGGTACACATCGGACTTCCCCATCCTGCTGCATTACCCACCAAGTGCACCCAGGTCCTTGGGCAAAAGCAATCCCACGGATGGGTTTGCCTTTGCCTGAGGCAGGACTAACCCAGACTGTCTTCCCCAACATATTCTTCATGTGCACTACGGGGACCTTATCCCCTTCTACAGTACGTGGAAGTTTTGACTGGGCAGGGCCAGCCCGATTGGTAGATCCCCTGGTATTAACTAGCCAGGTAGCCTTTGCTAAATGTACATCCCAATGTTTTAAGGTCCCACCACCCATTGCTCTCAGTGTAGTTTTTAACAGTCCATTGTATCGTTCTATCTTCCCAGAGGCTGGTGCGTGATAGGGGATGTGATACACCCACTCAATGCCATGCTCTTTGGCCCAGGTGTCTATGAGGCTGTTTCGGAAATGAGTCCCATTGTCCGACTCAATTCTCTCTGGGGTACCATGTCGCCACAGGACTTGCTTTTCAAGGCCCAGGATAGTATTCCGGGCAGTGGCATGGGGCACAGGGTATGTTTCCAGCCATCCAGTGGTTGCTTCCACCATGGTGAGCACATAGCGCTTGCCTTGACGGGTTCGTGGCAGTGTGATATAATCAATCTGCCAGGCCTCCCCATATTTATATTTCAACCATCGTCCTCCATACCAAAGAGGCTTCAAACGCTTGGCTTGCTTGATTGCAGTGCATGTCTCACATTCATGGATGACCTGTGCAATAGTGTCCATGGTCAAGTCCACCCCTCGGTCACGAGCCCATCTATATGTCGCATCTCTTCCTTGATGGCCTGAGGTCTCATGGGCCCACCGAGCTATGAATAGTTCACCCTTACGTTGCCAATCCAGATCCACTTGAGCCACTTCAATCCTAGCAGCCCGATCCACCTGCTGGTTGTTCTGATGTTCCTCCGTGGCCCGATTCTTCGGTACGTGGGCATCTACGTGGCGTACTTTCACAACCAGATTCTCTATCCGGGCAGCAATATCTTGCCATAGTTCAGCAGCCCAGATGGGTTTGCCTCTGCGCTGCCAGTTGCCCTGCTTCCACTGCTGTAACCATCCCCACAGAGCATTGGCCACCATCCATGAGTCAGTGTAGAGATAAAGTACTGGCCATCTTTCTCGCTCGGCGATGTCCAAAGCCAGCTGAATGGCTTTCACCTCTGCAAACTGGCTCGATTCACCTTGTCCTTCACTGGCTTCTGCAACTTGTCGTGTAGGACTCCACACAGCAGCCTTCCACTTTCGATGCTTTCCCACAATCCGGCAGGACCCATCAGTGAACAGGGCATATTTCTTCTCATTTTCTGGCAGTTTATTATATGGTGGGGCCTCTTCCGCACGCGTCACCTCCTCCTCTGGTGACATTCCAAAATCCTTGCCTTCTGGCCAGTCCATGATCACTTCCAGAATTCCTGGGCGACTGGGTTTCCCATTCGAGTTCGCTGTGTGATCAGTGCAATCCACTTACTCCATGTAGCATCAGTTGCGTGATGCGTGGTGGGGACCCTTTCTTTGAACATCCAACCCAGCACCGGCAGTCGAGGTGCTAAGAGGAGCTGCGCTTCTGTACCAACCACCTCCGAAGCAGCTCGAACCCCTTCATATGCTGCCAATATCTCCTTTTCTGTTGGAGTGTAGCGCGCTTCGGATCCTCTGTATCCCCGACTCCAAAACCCTAGGGGTCGACCTCGGGTCTCCCCTGGTGCCTTCTGCCAGAGGCTCCAGGTAGGGCCATTCTCCCCGGCTGCGGTGTAGAGCACATTTTTAACATCTTGTCCTGCCCGGACTGGCCCCAGGGCCACTGCATGGACTATTTCCTGTTTGATTTGTTCAAAAGCTTGTCGTTGCTCAGGACCCCATTTAAAATTGTTCTTCTTCCGGGTTACTTGATACAGAGGGCTTACAATCAGACTGTAATCTGGGATATGCATCCTCCAAAAACCCACAATGCCTAAGAAAGCTTGTGTTTCCTTTTTACTAGTTGGTGGAGACATAGCTGCTATTTTGTTGATCACATCCATTGGGATCTGGTGGTGTCCATCTTGCCATTTTATTCCTAAGAACTGGATCTCCTGTGCAGGTCCCTTGACCTTACTTCGTTTTATGGCAAAACCAGCTTTCAGAAGGATTCGGACTATTTTATCCCCTTTCTCAAAAACTTCTTCGGCTGTGTTTCCCCATACAATGATGTCATCAATGTACTGCAGATGTTCTGGAGCTTCACCCTGTCCCAGTGCAGTCTGGATCAGTCCATGGCAAATGGTGGGGCTGTGTTTCCACCCCTGGGGCAGTCGATTCCAGGTGTACTGGATGCCCCTCCAAGTGAAAGCAAACTGTGGCCTCCACTCTGCTGCCAAAGGGATTGAGAAAAATGCATTCGCTATATCAATCGTGGCATACCACTTGGCTGCCTTGGACTCCAGTTCATACTGGAGTTCTAGCATATCCGGCACAGCAGCGCTCAGTGGTGGCGTGACTTCATTCAGGCCACGATAGTCTACAGTTAGCCTCCACTCTCCATTGGATTTTCGCACCGGCCATATAGGACTGTTAAAAGGCGAGCGAGTCTTACTGATCACTCCTTGAACCTCTAGTTGACGAATCAGCTTATGGATGGGCATCAGAGAGTCTCGGTTAGTGCGATATTGCCGCCGATGCACCGTTGTGGTAGCAATCGGCACCTGCTGTTCTTCGACCCTCAACAACCCCACAACAGAAGAGTCCTCCGAGAGACCAGGCAAGGTGGACAACTGTTTAACTTCCTCCGTCTCCAAGGCAGCTATGCCAAAGGCCCATCGATACCCCTTTGGGTCCTTAAAATACCCTCTCCTGAGGTAATCTATACCAAGGATGCATGGAGCATCTGGGCCAGTCACAATGGGATGCTTTTGCCACTCATTCCCAGTTAGGCTCACTTCAGCCTCCAGTACAGTCAACTCTTGGGATCCCCCTGTGACCCCAGAAATACAAATGGGTTCTGCCCCTCTATAGCTTGATGGTATCAGAGTACACTGTGCTCCTGTGTCCACTAGAGCCTTATACTCCTGTGGGTCTGATGTGCCAGGCCATCGAATCCACGCTGTCCAATAAACCCGGTTGTCCCTTTCCTCCACCTGGCTGGAGGCAGGGCCCCTCTAATACTGGTCATGGTATCCGGTATTCACTTCTTGCAGAAATGACTTGGAGGTTCCTTCAAGAGGATCAGAAGCAAGATCAGGCCTTATGGTCTGTCTGGGGAACTGCCCACTGGAAACTGGGGCGGCACTTTTCCTGGAGGGATCTCCTTTTGTGGTTGTCCTTCCTTGCAACTCCTGTACCCGTGCCCGCAGGATCCAAGTAGGTTGTCCATCCCACTTCCTCATGTCCTCTCCATGGTCTCGCAGGTAGAACCAAAGGGTGCCTCGTGGTGTGTACCCTTTGTACTCTCTCTCTTGAGTGGGGAAATGTCTGCTTCTAATAGCTGAGATGCTGGCCCGTACAGGTGGGGAGTAGGACATATTCTCTTCAAGTTGCTGAACCTTCCGGGACAGTTTCTCCACAGCTGAGACAAGGGGGGAAGAGAGGCTTTCTTCATATCGCCGGAGCCGGCCAGCCACCTCATCCACCGTTGGTCCTTCTTCATCCTTCCATTCCATTACTGCCAGTGAGTTGGCATATGACAATGGTGCGCTCCGTACAAACTTCCGCCACATGGGCCTTGTGCAGTGCACCTCATCAGGGTCTGTGGGCAAGTCTGTGTTGTCCAAGTCATAATAAATCATCTCCCGCACGGCTAATTCTCTCAGGTACTGGATACCTCTTTCCATGGTGGTCCATTTGCTTGGTTGGCATACAACATCTTCACTGAAGGGGTACCTCTCCCTCACGCCTGACAGGAGTCGTTTCCAGAGGCTGAGGGCTTGGGTCTTTTTTCCAATTGCCTTGTCAATGCCACCTTCCCTAGACAGGGATCCCAACTGCCTGGCTTCCCTACTCTCTAATTCCAGGCTACTGGCCCCATTATCCCAACACCGAAGCAGCCAGGTGACAATGTGCTCGCCTGAAAGTCGGCTAAAATCTTTTCGCATATCCCGCAGCTCACTCAGGGATAGGGATCGGGTAATTATCTCTGGTTCTGCCTCTTCCTCCTGTCCTTGTGATGGCCCTGGTTCATCGTCATCTCTTACTATGCGAACCGATTTCTTTGTGTACTTCTTCTTCTGTATGGGGGCAACGGATACTGGCACGGGTTGGTTCCCTGGTTCAGCAGCAGTGCCTGTCACCGGGGTTGGAGTAGCCACAGTGTCTGTCGCAGGGGTTGCAGTAGCCGCAGTGCCCGTCGCAGGGGTCGCAGTAGCCGCAGTGCCCGCCGCAGGGGTCGCAGTAGCCGCAGTGCCCGCCGCAGGGGTCGCAGTAGCCGCAGTGCCCGCCGCAGGGGTCGCAGTAGCCACAGTGCCCGCCGCAGGGGTCGCAGTAGCCACAGTGCCCGCCGCAGCAGCACCTGCCACAGGGGCCGCAGCAGCCGCAGCGCCTGCCGCAGGGGCCGCAGCAGCCGCAGCGCCTGCCGCAGGGGCCGCAGCAGCCGCAGCGCCTGCCGCAGGGGCCGCAGCGCCTGCTGGTCTGGTCTCTGTCTCTTTCTTCTGAGGGTGCTGCATAACACTGAGCAGTGCCTGGTAGACACTAGCCAGGGCCCAGCACAATGCGGTGAGTTGTGCCTCTCTAGAATAGCCACAACATTTTCCCTTCAGACATTCTACTATTCTATCAGGGTCCTGTAATTGTTCAGGGGTGAAGTCCCAGACCATTGGAGGTGAGAAGTTCTCTAAGTACCTGCCCATGTTCTCCCACCTGCCATGCCACCCCTGACTGTCCAGCCTTGGAGCAGATCTCTGGGTGGCAGTCTTAAATAGTTGTTTAACCCTAAACGAGACCTGGAACATATTCAGCAAACATAACACTAGGAACATGCTGGTTTGAGCATCCCAAGGATATTCAAAATTCTCAAAAGCTGTCATACCTGACTCAAAGGAGAAAAGGGAGGCAAAAGAGCTGGGGAAAGTGTCCCCCCCTGTTTCCCCCATAGACTGGGTGTAATTATTAATGAATTCTGAGAGGTGGTGCCCAATGTACGGACAGGACAGCAATACCACATAAACACCCCAAAATAACCATCTAACAAGTGATGTTATCATATCATAAGCCGATATTGCACAGGACAGTAAAATGATAATCCTCATCCCCCTCCCAGAAGTAACAAATATCATCACAGGGAGTGCATAAAACACATAAGAGTTTACATAACACAGCCACGAGAACAAACTAAGCAACATGGTGACTGGTGACTATTTACCCAACAAATTCGTTTTTTCAAGCTCTAGTTGGATTCTGTCATTGTCTCAACCCTTCGAGCCCCACGTTGGGCGCCAAAAAGGACTGTCGTGGTTTGGCCTCAGATGGCAACAAAGAACCACGTGTCGCTCGCCCAGCGCTTCCCGGTACGGGAAGGATCAAAAGAAAAAGGCAAAACTCTTGGGTTGAGACAAAGGCAGTTTTAACAGAACAGCAAAGGGAACAAGAAAACAACAACAATAACACCGACAGAGAAATATACAGACGCGAATACGGAACCGCCGCTCCCCGCCGGTCCGGCCCCGGGACGCACCAGCCCGCTCCGAACCCGACTGCTCGCCCTCTCCCTCCTTTTAACCCCAGGGTGGGCGTGGCTCACATGGCATGGAATACTTAACCCTGTCCCTGCCGGAACCAGGACACCAGTAGATCATAAAGTCATGAAAAGCATTACCATTCCCAACGAATATTTAATAACCTCACACAAAGAAATAGCTCTGGGAGGACAGAATGCACTACAGCACCTGCAACTTGGATTTTTCTTTCAGGAGGTAGAACATGTGTGTTTGGATTCATCCTGGAAGACAAGGCATTAAATCCAAATCTCCTGCTTTCTGGATGTTGGTCCAATCTTTGATCCAAGTGAAAAGGGTAAGCAAAGGTTTCTTTAGCCACATTTTGCCTGGAACCTAGTCTGATAGGCACACATTATTGAACCTTGGGAAAACCAAGGTGCAGAAACCTCTCTCTCAAGAATCATAGCTAGGATTAATTCTGGAGAAAGTTTTAAGCCAAGAAACAGTAAATGAGGCACTTCCAGGCATGTTCTGAATAAAACTCTAGGAAGTTTAATGTCCAGCTGAGATATTGTCTAAGACAAGCATCATCATCTGATTGCTCTGCCTCCTGAGTTGTGTTGTGCAGAGATTGCGAGGACTGTAATTTTAGTTGCCTCCAAACAGAAAAACTAAATACTAGGAGATAAATTGGATAGTTCCTGCCTCCTTTGGTTTTATTATTATATTGTCCTTGCAAACTGCAAGATGATACTGATTCATGCCAATGGAAGATGTCTAATATCAGGACCAAGAGAATCAAAATAAAAATGTTTTTATAGATCAAATTTTTGGGGACTAATGTAAACCTTGTTGAAATCACTGCAGTGGTGTCATAACATCTGTTCAACTCTGAGAATACCAAGTACCTTGCTGCTACTTCTCTCCATTACTACACTGTGGATTTATTCATTTAAGATTTATATGATTTACTTTCATCTGACTTTTTTTTTCATCATCTTTTAAACATCTTTTTTTTTTTATCATCTTTTAATGCTTGTATTTTTGTTAGGTTGAGAAATACTTAGTGTTTAAGGGCAAAGATTCCTAATTTCTGATCTGTGGAGATGTTGCTTCATGTTTATATTCTGATCTTTAGTCATCTGTGTAGATTTAAGAAATCTGAGACTAGTAGAATACAAATATTGGTATTGGGGCAGAGGTTGTTTGGTATTTGTGTTTGTTTCTTACAAACTCAGGAAGCACTAAGAATATAATTCCGTATATAAACATTCAGTAGTCTCAAAACATAGAATCCCAAAACAAAATTGAAGCCTATCTGTAGGCAACCCAAGTTTCTTAAATACTGAGTATCTGCAGACCCTTCAAGGGAAATGCAGAAGGTACAGCAGAATCTAACCAATTCTGAAGCTTTTTTTTAATATCTCCTTAAAATTAGGTAGGAACATCTGGCACCGTAACAGCTGCCTATACATGTTTCAAAGCTGTGAAGAACAAGGCTAAAATTCATTTAAGTTAATCCCAATTTTGCCATTGACTTGAAGGGTTTCTGGATTTCATCCCAAGAAAGGTTAATGATTAATTCCATATACAAAGAATCATAGAATGGTTTGGGTTGGAAGGGACCTTAAAGATCATCTAGTTCCAACCACATTGCCATGGGCAGCGACACCTCCCACTAAACCAGGCTGCTCAAAGCCCCATCCAGCCTGGCTTTGAACACTTCCAGGGATGGGAACTTCTCTGGGCAACCTGTTCCAGTGCCTCACCACCCTCACAGTAATGAATTTCTTCCTAATATCTAATCTAAATCTACCCTCTTTCAGTTTAAAACCATTACCCCTCATCCTATCTCTCTACTCCCTGATAAAGAATCCCTCCTCATCTTTTCTGTAGGCCCCCTTTAGGTACTGGAAGGCTGCTATAAGGTCTCCCCAGAGCCTTCTCTTCAGGCTGAACAACCCCAACTCTCTCAGCCTGTCTTCATAGGAGAGGTGCTCCAGCCCTCTGATCATCTTCGTGGCCCTCCGCTGGACTTGCTCCATCAAGTCCATGTCCTTCTTATGTTGGTGCCCCCAGAGCTGGACGCAATACTCCAGGTGGGGTCTCACGAGAGCAGAGTAGAGGGGCAGAATCACCTCCCTCGACCTGCTGGATAGGCTTTTTTTGATCTGTTCTAACTTGGTTTGCTTCTTGTTTTTCTTGTAATGGAGAAAACGTCTCATTTTGACTTAGTGTGGGGTTTTATTTATTTGAACTCCATGGAATTAGCTATTAATATTCTGGAAGTGCAATGAATACCATTAATTTACTTGAAAATTCATACTTTTTAAAAAATAGATTCAGTGGAAGATGATTAAAAGCTTGTACAGACAGTGCTTGAGGCTTTTGTGAGGATAAGTACAGTTGCCTAATTCTTGTTGCAACTTATTTGCAAGCATAAAGCATTTATAAGCAGTGCAGTTGACAATGTGTATGATGTACAGTGTGACAACAGTAGAAACCAGTAATCCTTGATGTTTGTAACTTTAAATCAGTGAAACCTAATGTCAAGTGATATAAGAAGCACAGTCACCTCCTCCAGCTGTGGAGACCAGCCAGGTGCCCTAGGTGCCTCTGCCCAGGCTGAGGGACGCAGCTGCCACTTTCCCAGTTGCAGGTTCAACCAGTAACAAAATTGCACACAAAGCTGTGCATGTATCCCAGACACACACACACACACACACACACACACACACACACACACACTAACACAGCTGGTTGCACAGATTGCCACGGACAAGATGCTGCCTTCAACAGCACCTACACATAGATTTCACATAAAACATAAACATAGACAGCCAAATGCCCTTCCTCCTCTTTGGTTGGTAGAGATAGAAGTTCACTAGTGAAGGCACACACACGCATTCGTGGGTCCCTTGAGTACCAGCACAGCCCCTCAGTCCACCCAGCACCCCTGCACAGATCCCAGGTCCCCTTACCCACTTCACAGGTCCCCTACTCACAAGCTAGTCCAGCTTTGATGCTCAGCAGTAAACATGCACACACTCACACACTTGTCCCTCATGCACTCCACCTTTGCAAGTCCCTCTGGGCACATCAGCATGGATTTCCTGCCCACCTAATACCCCAGCCCGGACCTGAGCACCCCCTCACCCCGCTGCTTCTCGGCTACTCTAGCTTAAAGTTTGCTACTGAATATACACGCATACCCCATGCATACCAGGATTAGAGAAGATAAAGACACTCCCTCTCCCCCCCCCCCCCCCCCAAGCAGCTGGCACCAGGCACACAGGCTATGACTTGTGGTCCTGTTCCAGCCACCCTTTCAGAGCCCTTCATTCACTTCACTCACGCCAGTCCCCCAGTAGTTGGTTTTGGGAACACACACCATTGCTGCCCCAGTGGCTGTAGGTTAAAGACCCCCACTTATTCCAGTAGCTGACACCCAGTCCTTTCATTCCAGTTCCCCTAGTAGCTGGCACTCCGGGCTCAAAGTCTATAGGATCCTCCCTAGATCCAGAGAGCTATTGCCACTCGAATTACCAATGCTAGGACTCTCGCTCGTTCTAGTAGCTGGCACCACAGGCCAGGGTTGCCCACACCACCAGTCTGACTCAAGTAGCTGGCACCAAATTCCACTCACAAACATACAGGTCTCACTAGTAGCTGGCATTTAGTCCTTGCAGCACACATACACACGAGACAGAGTGAGATTATGCAGAGAGATAGTTAAGAAAAGATTTAATAAGAAGATATAAGATGATAGGACAGACTGTGGCGATCAGGCACAGGCGCAGCCAGACAAGCGTACTGACCATCCCCATTTTATACCCTTTTCTGTCTTCCCCCTCCCCCCGCCCCATCTTTGTTCCTCCTTGCTTCCCCTTTCCCCTGCATGTCCCCTCATGGGTTTGTACGGCTCTACCAATTCTTCCCAGTCCGGTATCCCCCCTGGTTTGCAGTTTTATCGCTTGCAAAGTCCGGGTTGATCTTCCTGCAAGCATCGCCTGCAGTTTCTTGATAGCTCATCAATTAGTGTGACTGGTGAGGTTTGTTTCTTGTCATTGTCTTCATGTTTGTTTTGTCAGGTCTGTGTCTGGGTATATTTTGGTTTTTAGCTTCCCCCTTTTCCCCTGGTTTCCCAATTGATAAGGTCTCCATCAGATAACCTTGCTGAAATAAACATATTCACACTCCTACATGCCCTCATCAATAAGCGTGACTGACCAGCTTTGGTTCTCATCACACACACACACACACAAAAAAAAGCAGCATAGCAAACTGCAAGCAGTCCAGGAAACTACTGGAGTGCATTGAGGACAACTTCCTAGTACAGGTGATGGAGAGCCCAACCAGTGGAGAAGCACTTCTGGACCTGTCACTCACTAATGTGGAAGAACTTATCAGAGAGGTCAAGACTGGAGGTAGCCTGGGCTGCAGTGATCATACCCTGGTAGAATTCTCAGTCTTGAGGGGTACAGGAAGGGTAAAAAGTAGAGTCAGGACCTTAAACCTCAGAAGGGCAAACTTCTGGCTGTTTAGGGTGCTAGTGCGTGGGATCCCTTGGGAAACTGCCCTCAGAGGCAAAGGAACGAATGAGAGCTGGGAGGTATTTAAAGACATTTTTTCTTAGGGCACAAGAGCTCTCAATCCTGATGTGCAAGAAGTCAGGCAGGGGAGGCAGGAGGCTAGCTTGGCTAAGTCAAAACCTCTTAGAGAAACTAAAACACAAAACAAAAATGCATAGGCAGTGGAGGCAGGGATACGGATCCTGGGGATATTATAGGGATATGGCTTGGGAGTGCAGGGAAGGGATTGGGAAAGCCAAGGCACAGCTGGAGCTGAACTTGGCTAGGGATGTAAAAAATAGCAAGAAGGGTTTCTTCAGGTACATAAGACAACAAAGGAAGATGAAAGAAACTGTACCCCCCCCAATGAGCAAAATGGGAGACCTGGCTACAACCGACATGGAGAAAGCTGAAGTACTCAACAACTTTTTTGCCTCTGTCTTCATGAGCAAGTGCTCTAGCCACGTCACCCAAGTTGCAGAATCCAAAGGCAGAGACTGGGAGAATGAAGTACTATCCACCGTAAGAGAAGATCCGGTTCAAGATCATCTAAGGAACTTGAATTTGCACAAGTCCATGGGACCAGATGAGATGCATCTGGGGGTCCTGAGGGAACTGGCAGATGAAGTTGCTAAGCCACTATCCATCATATTTGCAAAGCCGTGGCAGACTGGTGACGGTCCTACTGACTGGTAAAGGGGAAATATAACCCCCATTTTTAAAATGGGAAAAAAGGAAGACCCAGGGAACTACAGGCCAGTCAGTCTCACCTCTGTGCCTGGCAAGATCATGGAGCAGATCCTCCTGGAAACTCTGCTAAGGCACATGGAAAATAAGGAGGTGATTGGTGACAGCCAATATGGCTTCACTAAGGGCAAATTGTGCCTAACAAATTTGGTGGCCTTCTATGACAACGTTACAGCGTTGGTGGATAAGGGAAGAGCAACTGACATCATCGACCTGGACTTATGCAAAGCACTTGATGTTGTCCCGCACAACATCTTTGTCTCTAAATGGAGAGACATGGATTTGACAGGTGGACCACTTGGTGGATAAGGAATTGGCTGGATGGCCGCACTCAAAGAGTTGTGGTCAATGGCTCGATGTCCAAGTGGCGAGCAATGACAGGGGTTGGAACTAAATGATCTTTAAGGTCCCTTCCAACCCAAACCATTCTGTAATTCTGTGTTCCTCAGGGGCCCGTATTGGGACCAGTATTATTTAATATCTTTGTCGGTGACATGGACACTGGGATTGAGTGCACCCTCAGCAAGTTTGTGGATGACACCAAGCTGAGTGGTATGGTTGATACTCCAGAGGGAAGGGATGTCATCCAGAGGGACCTGGACAGGCTTGAGAGGTGGGCCTATGTGAACCTCATGAAGTTCAACCAGGCCAAGTGCAAGGTCCTGCATGTGGGTCAGGGTGATCCCAAGCACAAATACAGGCTGAGCGATGAGTGGATTGAGAGCAGACCTGCAGAGAAGAACTTGGGGGTACCAGTGGATGAAAAACTGAATATGAGCTGGCAATGTGCACTTGCAACCCAGAAAGCTAACCGTATCCTGGGCCACATCTAAAAGAAGCCTAGCCAGCAGGTTGAGTGACTCCACTCTCATGAGACCCACCCGGAGTACTACGTCCAGCTCTGGAGTTCCCAACATAAGAAGGACATGGACCTGTTGGAGCAAGTCCAGAGGAGTGCCACAAAGATGATCAGAGGGCTGGAGCACCTCTCCTATGAAGACAGGCTGAGAGAGTTGGGGTTGTCCAGCCTGGAGAAGAGAAGGCTCCAGGGAGAACTTATAGCAGCCTTCCAGTACTTAAAGGGAAAGATGGGGAGGGACTCTTTATCAGGGAGTGTAGTGATAGGATGAGGAGCAATGATTTTAAACTGAAAGAGGGGAAATTTAGATTAGATATTATTAAGAAATTCTTTACTCTGAGGCTGGCGAGACCCTGGAACAGGTTGCCCAGAGAGGTGGTAGATGCCTCATCTCTGGAAGGGTTCAAGGTCAGGTTGGATGGGGCTTTGAGTAACCTGGTCTAGTGGGAGGTGTCCCTGCCCATGGCAGGGGATGTTGGAACAAGATGATCTTTAAGGCCCCTTCCAACCCAAACCAGTCTATGATTCTGTGACATCTTGACAGTGAGTAGTTGAACTTGAGGGTTCTTGATTTCCTGGTATCTATTAGAAGGCATCAAAAGAAAACTAGCTTTTTGTATATACTGCAAATGTATATGTTGAATTTATTTAACTTGGTGTTCAGTGAATACACTGATCACCTGCAAGAAATAAGAAATATTTTTTTCCTCTATTGATGTATAATTTGGCTTCTAAAATGTTTTGCTCTTACTTAAACCTGGGGTTTAGCCACATCTAAAGACTGTTATGTAAGGTGTACACTGTAAAAGCATCTGAGTGGCTGCTTGATATGTCTTGCTCATTTACTTAATATTAGGGTTAGAGCTATTAAAGGAGGAGTTGGATTCTGTTATAGCATGTGTTGCAATACCTAATTTCACCTAATTTTCACCCTGTTTTTGCAATTCCTTAAGACACTGTTTCTTGATCTCATCCTACACTTTTCCTCTTGATCAAGTTAAAAATTCCAAGTGTATAAAATCCTGCCTAGATTCCTTTTACAGCAATCTCCAATATCCTGCACTCCAAACATATTTTTCTTTAATGCTGAAGCATAGCTCAGTGTGCTTTTAAAAAGTATTTCCATTTACACAGGATTTGTAAAGAATGTGATTATGATCCAAGAAGTTCCCTTATTGTAGTAACCCAGAAACTTTAATGATTACCTGCAGTTTTGTAAGTAAGATGTTATACAACAATTTCATAATCACACAAAACTGCTGTTTTTAACAGCTTTCCAATAGAGATATCACCCAAGGTTTTTATTTTTATTTTCTTGTGCTTATTCTATTGTATAATTGGTTTCTGGTAGTATCAAACCACCAGGAAATCTCTCTCAGTAACATAATTAATCTCTAAATGTTACTATTCAGTCTTAGCAAGATCTGCTTTCACAGAACCTCATATTTAACAACAAGATGCTTTGAATCTTTTGCACACTTTGGTGCTGTGCTGTAGTTTTGGCACTCAATGCAGTAACATATTCAAATACCTAGTGCTTGCATTACTTCAATTTTTGATTACCAGCACTGTGCCACTGGGCAGTATTTACATCTAGAGTTATAGATCATAATTGTATCCAAAAGCTTATAAATACATAGCAGCCTACTCTGGCACCTGATGCAAGTTCTACCCCTGCATGCTATCCAGAGCTGCCAGCACCTGTCCCCCAGCATAGTCCAGAGAGAGGAGAGATCACTGTGCCTTGATGCAAGTCGTGCAACTACTGAATTTTGCTCCTAAGTGATTTGGAGGATGGAGCGTGATAAAGAAATCATGCAGTTCTTGTTGGAGCTATTTAGTTACCACAAGCCCAGTCTCTATAGCTGGTGATAGATCTCTGCCTTTCAGTAAGCAAGTTCAAGTTACACAGAAGGTAAATATAAGATATGAAAGCTTTGAATGTATTCATACTGAAGACCCATACTTAATGAACAATTCTCTGTTTAAATAGAAAGATTTTTGTTTTTGTTTATCTCTGTTGAATTGTAAGTTAATGTGTGATTTGTTGTAAGTAGTATTTCCTTTCTAAAGCTGGCAACTGGCAAGTAATTAGCTTTCAAAGCAGGATGGCCTAAGTCAAAAGGAGTATCTAAATAAAAGAAACTGGTTTACATTAATATAATACTGAAATGCCAGGAGGGCATTTGAGGGAACTGAATACACCTCAAAATAATTGTGGCTGATATTAAACCAAAGGATAATAATTTGCATCTCTGTGGAACGCTTTTCATATGCTTTTGAAATAGCTGAAATACAAGATCTCAGTAAAGAATAAACAGCAGGAGGTTCTTCAGGATTTGGGCTAGAAATAGCAAGCCCAAGAATTGCAAGTGTTGCAATGGTCAGTAACCACTGATAGTTATGTGGACATGAAACCTTTGTTTCCAGAACCCTAGAAATGTTTGTTTATTATTTGTCACGCTCTTCAGAGATGCACCTAAGTTGTATAATGCATAACAATTGTGAGACATTCTCCTCTTCAATATTATATACCCTTACTTTTAGCTAAATGCTAAGGAGATCATAGCTCCCTGATCTTCTCAGTCAGAATAAAATAAATATGACAGATATAGAAGAACAAGAAAATCAAAAACTCAATTTGCACACTTTATGGCCTGATCCTGTTTCTCTTAAACTAATGGAAATTCAGACTTTTGCTTTATCTTAAGTCACTGTGGCTTGTAGCTTCAGCCTTCGACTTTTTTCGTAACCAGAAAAACAAATACCACTTTCTAGATAATGAGACTGGTTAATTCTTTCAACAATGAGATAATAGGTTATTTCAACCTCACTGAAAGTTCAGTATAGTGATATGATTTCTTAAACATCTATGAATGCAGAAATGTAATGTAAAATTTGCATTCATTCATGTTATCTAATTTGCTTCCAATGCATAATTTTCTGTCTGCGCCTTTGCTGACAAGTCCTAGAAGCTGCTATGTCTGTGCAGAAGAGTTTGAATTAATAGTGCAACATAACTAGGGATGTTTTTCATTGCCATACTGAGCAATTATTATTTTTTTTTGAGTCTGGAATTATGGCAATGCAGTCTTGTCATGGTTTGGGCCGTATTGGCCAATGAGAATGACAGATGCTCTCCCCCCACCTCTTGCTCCAAGGAGAAGAGGAGGAGAGATAAAGAGATTTACGAGTTTAGAAGAAACTAAACTACTTTAATGAAATATTAATAATAAAATAAAAAGGAAATAATGAAATATATACAGTATATACAAAACCGTATCAAGCTCCAAGGATGACGATCACATCACCGGCAGGCACTGGGGAAGTCCTGACTGGACTCATTGACGAATGGGAACTGGATTCCGGATCTGGAGTCAGGAACGCACAGATCAGGATCAAAGGCAGATGAACAGACAGGGTCCTCCTCAGACGTCGACCATTGAAGAAAGAGGGCTGACCCTTTGATCCCTCAGCTTTTATACTGAGCATGAGGCAGATGGGATGGAATACCCTGTTGGTCAATTTTTGGATCACCTGTCCTGTCTGCTCCTCCCCACAGGTGGGACCCCTCTATACCTTTCTGCTTCTGACCCTCCAACAGGGCAAATAACAAAGTTAGCTGACCTTAGTTGTTATAGCCTCTCTGCATACCATTTCTTGGCATTAACTACAAACATTGGTCTTATCACTCTGAGAACGAATGGTTTCTGCACAATAGGCTGTTAATTTCAGAGAGTTAGAAGAGGCCTAGCTAAGAAGTAAAATTACTGAACAGAAAGTTGTTTCTGTTTTAACACAAACAGGAATTTTATATGTTTATTTTTAAAGAACTAACTTCCTTTCTGTTCTAGGAGTGTAATGGGAAAGAATGGATTGCCATAAAAGTTTCTAAAATTCTGCACTAAATATGTATTATGATAAAGGACTTCTCACTGGAGCTCAGATTAGGAATTATATTCAGAATATTCTTCCTGTTGCTATTCCCTGCTGAATTTCTACATCTGGTAATATTACTATTTAGGAAGTGATAACATGTGCATGTAACAAGTTAATTGTAAAAGCCCAAACTGGATAATTTCATTGTGCTACTAAAACAATATGTTATGGTTTGAAAAAACCCATAACAATTTATTGTCATTTAGACAATCATTCTATCACCCAATGACCCCTCCCCACCCAGGAAGGGGAATCGGGGGAAACAAGGAAACACGAGGGTTGAAATATAAAGAGATTTAATAGGATAAGACTAAATAATTAACATTAATGCTAAAGAACCAGTATTGATCCTGATACCAATATAAAATATACAAGAATTATACTCAGCCAATTATATCAGTAGGAAGCTGTGCACTCCCAGCAGTGGACAGCAAATGTCGGACGCTGTGAGTGCAACGGCTTCGGGGGGAAGGGAAGGCCTCAGGAGTCCAGCACCGGGGCAAGGAGTTTCTCTGGACTGCCGCCATCAAGGGAGAGAGACAACTACGCAGCAAACTTTCTAATTTATATTGAATGTGGTGTTCATGGAATTAAATAATCCTGTTGGCCAGCCTGGGTCAAATGCCCAGGCCTCACTCCTCCTCATCCCTGCACCTAGCTCAAAACCACTGAGACCTTGAATCCCACATAGCCTAGCTGGCTATAAAGTAAATATTTTCCCGAATTCAGACACTAGAGTCTTCTAAAAGTGCAGTTTTCCCCAGCATTAGAAGAGAAATTAGTCCTGTGTCACTCAACCCAGGACACAATAGTAGTGAAGCATTCCAGTCTGTGGTTGCCATCTTTAAATTATAATGACTGTTGTAAATCATACGAGAGGACTGTGGGAAATAGAGCTTTCAGCTTTTCATTACAAATCCCCCATTTTCTGTCCAGTGATCTAAAGGAGAACAATATGCAGCCATCTGTCTAATAGACTGCAGTGGGGCTTTACAGACCATTACTCTCAGTGCTCTAGGGGAATAAGAGTGGGAAGAAGGTATGTGCGTGAATAATGTGGTATCCCCAAAGGGATCATAGTGCTTCTTACTATATACATTCATAGCTAAGAACTGAGTCTACCTCTATAACTGCTGCATAAGGGGGCCCTGGCAGTTTTCCATGTTAGGAACTATGCATATGTTAACACGTATGCAATTCAGAAACCATGGGGAATGAATAGGAACTACTAGGAAATGTGCATGTGTTGCAAATGATAAATAATAATATGGTTATTTCTCTCTTTAAACAGAGATTGTGAAAAATATGCCTGGCAAATGTAAATGCTGTTGTGGGCAATTTCTTTAGCAGGCTGATTTCTCAAAAGACTTTCTGTGCAAGTGAGTAACAACAGATAGCTAAATAACACAGTTCACAGGTTACTAATAGGAGCAGTTGCGCAAAACCTACATAAAAGGTTGTTGAAGCTTGCACAAGTGCATCTCACTGTTACTTAAAATCATTTCAAATACCCAAGAGTGGCTGAGGCTAGGTTGAAAGGGTAAACAAGTGTCATGGTTTAGGCCAGATTGGCCAATGACAAGACAGATACTTTCCCCCCACCTCTCGCTCCAAGGACAGGAGAAGGAGGGATAGAGTGCAATGTAGTCAATTTGCCTAGCCTCCCCATACTTATATTTTAACCAACGTCCCCCATACCACAAAGGTTTTAACCTTTTAGCTTGCTTGATTTCGGTGCATGTTCCACAATCGTGGATAACTTGCACAATAGCGTCCATGGTTAAATCCACCCCTTGGTCAGGGGCCCATTTATATGTTTGTCATGGTTTGGCCTCAGACGAAAACAGAGAACTATGTGCCGCTCTCTCAAATTCCCCCTCCACGGGGAAGAATCAGAAGAAAAAGGCAAAACTCGTGGGCTGAGACAAAGGCAGTTTAACAGAACAGCAAAGGAAACAAGAAAACAACAACACAGATAGAGGAATGTACAAACACAACTACGGAACCAGCACCCACCAACTGGACCGGGACACCCCAGCCTGCTCCAAGAAGTGACTTCCTGCCCCCTCCCCTAACAGCTCCAACTGGGCATGGCTCACATGGGATGGAATACCTGTGTCCCTCCCAGAGCCTGGGGAGAATTAATCCTATCCCCGCCGGAACCAGGACAATGTTGCATCCCTTCCTTGATGACCTGAAGTGTCACGGGCCCACTGAGCTAAAAATAGTTCACCTTTATGTTCCCAGTCCAAATATCTCTGGAAAATTTTAGCAGCCTGATGCACTTGTTGATTGTTTTGACGTTCCTCAGTGGCCTGACTCATGGGTACGTAGGCATCTACATGGTGTACCTTCAGGATTAGTTTCCCTAATTCAGCAGCCCAGATGGGTTTACCTCTGCGCTGCCAGTTGCTCTGCTTCCACTGCTTTAACCACCCCCACAGAGCATTGGCCACCATCCATGAGTCAGTATAGAGATAGAGTACTGGCCATTTTTCTCATTCAGCAATGTCTAGGGCCAGCTAGATGGCTTTTACCTCTGCAAATTGACTCGATTCACCTTCTCCTTCAGCTGCTTCTGTGACTCATCATGTAGGACTCCACACAGCAGCTTCCCACCTTCGATGTTTTCCTACAATACGACAAGATCCATCAGTGAACAGAGCATACTGTTTCTCATTATCTGAGAGTTCATTATATGGTGGGTCTTCCTCAGCACAAGTTACCACCTCCTCTGGTGGTGGCATTCCGGAGTCTTTGCCTTCAGGCCAGTTTGTGATCACTTCTATGATTCCTGGACAAGTTGAGTTTCTTATTTGAGCTCGCTGTGTGATTAAGGCAACCCACTTACTCCAGGTAGCATTGGTGGCATGATGAGTAGAAGGAACTTCACCCTTGAACATCCAGCCCAGCACTGGTAATCGGGGCACCAGGAGGAGCTGTGCTTCAGTACCAACTACTTCTGAAGCAGCTCTAACTCCTCCATATGCTGCCAAGATCTCTTTCTCAGTTGGGGTATAGTTGGCCTCAGAGCCATTATAGCCTCCAGAATCCTAGGGGTTGACTTCGAGTCTCCCCTGGTGCTTTCTGCCAGAGGCTCCAGGTAGGGCTGCGGTGTAGAGCACATTTTTAATGTCCTGTCCTGTTCGGACTGGTCCGAGGGCTACTGCATGCACAATCTCTTGTTTAATTTGCTCAGAGGCCTGTTGTTGCTCAGGACCCCACATAAACTCATTTTTCTTTCGACTCACTTCATAGAGAGGTTTCACAATCTGACTATAACCTGGAATATGCATTCTCCAGAAACCCACAACACCTAAGAAGGCTTGTGTTTCCTTTCTGTCAGTAGGTGGGGACATAGATATTATTTTGTTAATCACATCCATTGGGATATGGTGATGACCATCTTGCCACTTAATTCCCAAGAACTGGATGTCTCATGCAGGTCCCTTGACCTTACCTCTTTTGACAGCAAAACCCGCTTTCAGAAAGATCTTGATTATTGTCTTACCTTTCTTGAAAACTTCTTCTGGTGTATTACCCCACACAATGATGTCATCAATGTATTGCAGGTGTTCTGGAGCTCCACCCTTCTCCAGTGCAGTCTGGATCAGTCCATGGCAAATGGTGGGGCTGTGTTTCCACCCCTGGGGCAGTCGATTCCAGGTGTACTGGATGCCTCTCCAGGTGAAAGCAAACTGTGGCCTGCACTCTGCTGCTAAAGGAATAGAGAAGAACGCATTAGCAACGTCAATTGTAGCATAGCACTTGGCTGCCTTGGACTCCAGTTCATACTGCAGTTCTAGCATGTCTGGCACAGCAGCACTCAGCGGTGGCGTGACCTCCATCAGGCCACGACAGCCTACTGTTAATCTCCAGTCTCCATCAGACTTTTGCACTGGCCATATAGGGCTGTTAAAGGGTGAGCGAGTCTTGCTGATCACTCCTTGGGTCTCTAGCTGAACAACTGGGTTCTGGATGGGAATCAGGGAGTCTCGGTTGGTGCGATCCTGTCCTTGTTGCACCATGGCAGTGGCAATTGGCACCTGCTGTTCTTTAACCTTCAGGAATCCCACCACAGAAGGGTCATCTGAAAGGCCAGGTAAGGTAGACATCTGTGTAATGTCCTCAGTCTCTACAGCTGCTATAGCAAAAGCCCACCAATACCCTTTCGGGTCTTTGAAATATCCTCTCTTATGGTAGTCTATGCCAAGGATATACAGAGCATTTGGGCCAGTCACAATGGGGTGCTTCTCCCATTTATTCCCATTCAGGCTCACTTCGGCCTCCAATACAGTCAGTTCTTGAGACCTGCCTCCCACACCAGAAACAGTGACAGATTCTGTCCCTTTATGATTCGATGGCAATAGGGTACACTGTGCACCAGTGTCCACAAGGGCTGTATATTTTTGTGGCTCTAATGTGCCAGGCCATTGAATCCCCACAGTCCAATACACTCGGTTGTCCCTCTCCTCCTCCTGGCTGGAGGCAGGGCATCCCTAATGTTGAGGACAACATCTACAATTGGTGAAATCCCTTCCGATCATCCTGACTTACTGTTATTTTGGCATCAAATAAAAGTAACAAAGTAACTTTCAATAAAGAACTCTTTATTTCAGATAGAGACTTTTCAAATTGATAGCGTTTCTAATATGATGCCAACCAAATTTGCCTTGGTGTTCTTTTGTGTTGGTGTGGTAATAAAAAAAAAAATTACATTTGCTTCAGCTGTATGAAATCTTTTGCTAAAATGAGATCAGTGGCTTATGAACTCTCAGTTGAAGGTTTTCTGCTTTGTATAGCTTCAAGAGCTATTCAGGTAATTTATTTATCAGTCTGGTGAGAATTTTCTTTAAAAAAATTAATACTGAATTGCTTGAAACATGAAAAAAGGTGATTGAATTTTCTTTGGCCTTTAAATGTTATATTTCATTTTCAGGTGTCCTTTAACCTTTTAAAATTAGATTGAGGTCAAATTTTAAATATAAAATTTGTCTTCACACAAAACATTGCCTTTTTTGTATAACATCGGATTGAGTACTAAGTTTGGGGGAGAGGGGGAAAGCTTTTTGTGGACATTTTTGCATCTCAATTCTGTGAAATTCAATTTGAATTTACAGTTATTTTCAACTTCTCCCAAACTGTATTTTTCAGTGTGACAAGATAAACGAATTTGGAGTAATAAATAGGAGGAGTATTCTCAGCCAGAGGATTTTACATATCAGTGAAGTTGGTGTTTCTGGATGAGATTTCTGAAAGATAAGGGGGAAGGAAAGAGCATTATGAATGGAGAAATTAGAAGCTCCATGGAAGCAGTCACAGAAAACAAGACAGGCCAAGATTTCAGGAGTGCAGTCAGAAGAGTAAGTGAAGGAGACTGATGGTAGAATTCTGAGTTTTGTTCAAAAACAGATATTGATTTGATATACAGTGATGTCTTCAAGGATCCCTTGTGATATCTGCATACTGAAATGGGAAGAGGAAGCACTCTCCATCTCTTTTCATTGAAAGTGTTAAGTGAGTTTATCTGATTCTCTTTTGAAATTACTCAGCACTTCTGTCATGTATCGTATAACCAAACATGAGAGAATTGCTGAGAAATACTTAAATGTTATATTACATAAGTGTATATATGTAAATACATAAGTACATTTATATTCCTAATACAGTCTCATATTGGCTACAGGCTGGAAGCTGTCTGAATCCTGCCATCAGTGGTACTCCTGCCAACCCCTGAAAATAGGCCTCTTTTTGAATTCTTGAGTTTGATTTAAGATTGTTGATTTAGTATTTTTAGGAGAGAAAACAAGCCTAAATCAGTGAAGAAATAATTGGCTGAAGACGTGAATTGCACAAGATACATGTTCACACTTGGCGCCTCAGGGAAAACACATTCTGGAGGAATTCTCCACCCCACTCCTGTGTTAATTTTGACACCACCACCACCACCCAAAAAAAATAAATTCCTGCCACAGATACTTTCTGTTCCCTAGTTAGCCACCTGTAAAGAAACCTTAATTTTTTATACTGATGCTCTTATAATTGGACTCTGCTTTGCATCAGCTGGGCAGCATGTTGTCTTGCACCTTTCCTGAGATGTAGCAAAAAGACTTCAAGCTAAAAGAGGCAGTGCAAAGCTTTTGCCGGAGGATCTGGTGACTCCACAGTGAGTCTACACAAGTGAGCTAGACTGTCTCAGCCGCATTTTTGCTTTGTTGTGCTTTTAACTAAACTACACAAATTCTTAGAGATGGAGAAAATGGCACAGTATCATAAAGCCATAGAACTTCAGTGGTCAGAGCTTATTTTGCTCACTCAGGTAGTTTTTGTCACCTGCTCTGGGTTGGTTCACTAATGTGATGTGCTACTTTGGTTTATGAGATGACTTCCCTGTGCCTTAGCAGTTGGATCATCTATTAAAACTAAATAATGCAGAATATACATGAAAATCAGATGCAGGACTTCTGGTAAATTTTTTAGAGTAAATAAATGACAGCCATGACAAGAATTCAGGACATGAAACAGATGTACGATACAAACACATATCATATGCATAAATCCTATAATTTCAATATGTACATATCTACAAACCCATACAGTCTCATAGAAGATGGATGTGGAGGTGTATGGATTAAATACTCAGATTCCCCAGATGCCTCACTGTGATCAACACTGCGATAATTTGCGTCTCCCTGGAATTGCCAGGGTGACAGCATACTTATTCCAAATATTCTACTAGTTTTTCAGGATTCTGCACTTGTTCAGGGGTGAAGTTTCAAAACACTGGAGGTGCCTACCATCCTAGGCATTTGCCCATGCTATTCCACACACCCTGCCACTCATAACTATCCAACCTCGGGGCAGATCTCTCTGATATTCTTAAATTGCTTGCTAACCTTAGACAAAACCGAAACAATATTCCCAAGAAATACCAATAGAAGTATTTTAACTACCCAAGGATGTTCAAGGTACTGAAAAGTTATTGTAATGAAGGAGGAAACATCACCGAAGAAGGTAGCGAAGGTGCCATTCTGTATTTCCTCCACAAAAAACTTCTCAGAGGAAGAAGTATAATTGCTAACTGTCTCCATGAGAGGGTACCCGAGGTACAGTAATAGCTTCAGCACAAAACATATAGCAGATTAGGCTCAAGGTCAGTGTTGTAATAACAAATCTCCCAGGCAAAACATTACTAATCATTGCAGATCTTTAACATGTACAGCAAAAATGAGAGCACGATGCAGATCAAATAAACTAATATCGAGAACAAATGAATCAATATCACGTCCCGCAACTGTTAACAGATATACATTCCTTCATACACTCTGATTAACCTGTTATTATCTCAAACCCTTCGAGCCTCACGTTGGGTGCCAAAAAGGACTGTCATGGTTTAACCCAGCAGGCAGACAAATACCACACAGCCACTGGCTCATTCCCCCTCTAGTGGGATGGGGGAGAGAATCAGGGAAAAACAAGTAAAATTTGTGGGTTGAGATAAAAACAGTTTAATAGGACAGCATGAAGGAGGAGGAAATAATAACAATAATAATGATAAAAGAATATACAAAACAAATGATGCACAATGCTCACCACCTGCTGACTGATGCCCAGCCAGCCAATCCCCTGAGCTGAGCATGACATCTATGGCATGGAATATTCCTATGGCCAGCTTGGGTCAGTTGTCCTGTCTATGCTCCCTCTCAGCTTCTATGAGAAGCTGAAAAAGTCCTTGACTACTTAGCAACAACTAAAAACATTAGTGTGTTATCAGCATTATTCTCATCCTAAATCCAAAACATAGCACTATACCAGCTGCTAGTAAGAAAGGTAACTCTATCCCAGATGAAAACAGGACACTGATCTAGTAGGTTTTTCCTTATTGGGTCATTCTTCACATTCAGGTTTTAGAAACTAGAAATGTTTGAAAGCATGAACAAAAGGAAGACTGAAATTAACAAGAAATTTTTCTTCCTTAGCAATCTATAGAGTTTGGAAAAATGCTATTAAAAGTCAGAATGTATACGACTTCCACAGCTTTGCTAAACAGAAATCTCTTTAACATTAGGGCTCTTTGTTATCCAAAATTGTGGGAGAGAGACAGAAGAGAAATATATTTAGAGTATGAAAATACACAAAGTACACGTGTAGCTTGCAAATAATTCATCCAGAAAACTAACAGAAGGCAATAGTAAAAGCCACAACTGAAAAGTAAATCTTAGTGACTCTTCTTCCCTCTTATTTTTATATGAGACTGCAGTAGTGATGGTTGATAAACAAAAATCAGATCAATATTTGATATTAATAAAATGTTTATTTTTACCATGATTATTACATTCACTCATATTCCATCAGTATTTGAAGGCACAGGTATCTCAGCATATTGCAGGAATAGCTGATGAGAATTGGATGTCTAACTCAAGGAATAGCCCATGGCTGGGTGTCTAGAGTGGATGGAAGGGCCACTTTTTAGCCCTTCAGCCCTTACATGCATATGCACCTCCTAGATGCACTTTTCACTCCTGGCTGATTTCAGCATCTTCCTTCTTAGCAATTGACTTCTGCAAATCCCTTTCTTTAATGCTTAATCTATTCACATACACTCTTTGTTGATAGCACCAGTCATGTTGACCTTGGAGCTATACGCTCAGAGGTGTAGGTTTTAGGCATTGCTCTGCATAGCCAAGTGATGTCTAGATTCCCTGACTCTGCAAAAGGGCTGAGGGAGTGCAGTTCAGGACTGCAAAGCTTAGAACCATCTAACTTCAAAAATACAGAGAGAGGAGAAGCTTAGTCTCTTTTGCTACATAATTTTGTGTGCTTGTGAAGAGTTGTATTTTCTTCTTGTGTTGGGGAAATCTTACCCCTGCTGAGCTGAAAGTGAACCTATACAATGATATATGTTACCTTTTTTGGGAAACGAAGTGATGGAGCATTCAGTGAGCAGTCAGTGCGTCAGGAAATGGATTAGCTGTTTTGGGATATAACAGCAAACTGGGCTTTTCGGACTTGTTGTTGAGTGAAGACAAGGACAAAGTGGCCACCATCTTAGTTCATGGGTAGTGCTTCATTTGAATGTGAGCCATTTGTGGAACTTGTAAAGCCAGTCATTTAAAGATTAAGATCTTTAATAATTCTTAGGATAGTAGCTGCAACACTTAATGGCCAAATTAAACTCAAACGTAGCAGTGATGGAGATTAGGTAAATTTGCTGCTATAACCTAAATCTCCCTCCTTTGTCCTCAGAAGCACTCTCCTAAAATGTAGGTTACACAATTTCCAAAAGTGGAGAGAAAATGAAAGCCGCAGAGTTTTTTTAACTTTGACCAGGTTACATATTAAGGCACCAGTAAGCTTAAAATAAAGTTTGTATCCCTGAATTTTAAGTCCTGTACTTTAAAGCACTAAACTGTTCACCCACTGTGCTGATTAGTCATGAGCTTTTTTGATCTAGTGAATTTTGTTTCTATGTTTCTCTATTAACAGTTTGCCAAATCTTCCCATACGCTGTTTTTTCTTAGAGCAGTGATGATTTTGGCAGCATGCAATTAATAGGTGATTTTCTTAATATTCTATATTTCCTTTTGGAAAAATGTTTTCTTCTACCTTCTTACAGTCCTAGTTCCTTGAACCAGTTTTTATCCTTGCAGTAGTTTTAGTCTTTAGTTAAAATTAACAGGTTTGTTTTCCCATATCCTTTTATATTTTATTTGTATATTTAGAAATGTTTAATCAAAAAGGAGTGGGAGATTGTGAGAGGAAAGGTAATCATATTATTCAAAAGCCAGGCTTTCCACTTTTGCAGAAAATTATCTGGAGCTGGCTGATCATGAGTCAATAATGCCATTCTCTTACAAAAACACAGGATAGCTGAAAGAAAACTACATGAGGTAATCCTTTCAGCTTAGCTTTGATAAAGCCTCAGACAGACTGCTATTTCAGACTTGGGCTAACTGAAGGGAGTCCAGAGGAAAGCTATGAGAATGATCAGTGATCCAGAAAACTTAGTTGAAAAATTGGTTTTGTTTCATCTAGGGAGGAAGGGAAGTATAACAGTCTTCAGGTAGGTAAAGGACTATTCTTCATTCTCATGAGGGGAAAAAAATAGTAGGGGCAAGGATAGTCATGCATTGGGAAAGACTGACAGGGGAGGTTGCAAAATCTTTGCAGGTCTTTGTTGGCCTTTAGAAAAATCCAGTAGGCAGATATGAGAGTCAAGAAAGAATTGATCTGGCTGTGAAGAGTGGGAGTGGACCTGATGATATCTGGCAATCCTTTCCATCCATATTTTCTGTAGTTCTGTTACACAGGTCAGAGACTTCTATCCAGTAATTTGTTTTGCTTGAAAAGCAAGTTGAAGTGATGGAGATTTATTTTTTTAATTCAGCCTCTAGTAAATTCCAGTTTTCTCTTTATTTCAGCCTTGTAAAATAATCTTTCCTTATTTCTATTCTTGATTCCTCAGTATCTCTTCTACTTCATTAAAGACCAATCAAACATTTATAGCTTCTTCCAAATGCAGGTTATCAGGTACAATTGAGTAATCCGTTAAGTATTTTTCTTGAATACACTGGGGATATTATCTTGATTATAAAAAGATGCCCCAGACTTCAAATAACATTTTTAGGTCCTTGCTCTTTTGAAGTTTATTCATCTCTTAAGTGTGGACATGAGAACTGGCTACCATTATCTGGTAATACAACTTTCTTCTCATCATACATTTGGTATTTCCCTGTTAATTTATCAAGAAAATTTCCCTTTTAAGTTACTGATATGTCAGAAACAGTTTCAACTAGTGTAGAGTTCTGGATTTCCAGCTGCCCAGATGTCAAAATACTTTACATAAACATTGACTAAACAGTTCTTCATAGCATTCCTCCAGTTCAAGTAGATAATTAACTGTAGCATTTCACTCATGGAAGACAGCCTGAATTCTGTTTTCTGGATACCATGAGATCTATTTTGTATGTCAAGTGAAATTGCTACCTACTTAGAAAATTTGGACTTCTTGTCTGTTTACATCCTTTACAATGCTGATGGTTTCCTTTATAAACCAAAGAGGTGTATTAATTCCACAGCACAGAAGGTCAACCATATCCTGGGCTGCATAACAAGAAGCGTGGCCAGCAGGTCGAGGAAGGTGATTCTGCCCCTCTACTCCACTCTGGTGAGACCCCACCTGGAGTACTGCATCCAGCTCTGGGGCCCCCAACAGAAGGAGGACATGGACGTGTTGGAGCAGGTCCAGAGAAGGGCCACAAAAATGATCAGAGGGATGGAACACCTCTCCTATGAGGAAAGACTGAGAGAGTTGGGGTTCAGCCTGGAGAAGAGAAGGCTCCAGGGAGATCTTATTGCAACCTTTCAGTACTTAAAGGAGGCTTATAAGAAAGATGAGGGCAAACTTTTTTGCAGGGCCTGTTGCAGTAGGACAAGGGGTAATTGTTTTAAACTAAAAGAGGGTAGACTCAGATTAGGTATAAGGAAGAAATTTTTTACAATGAGAGTGGTGAAACACTAGCACAGGTTGCCCAGAGAGGTGGTAGATGCCCCATCCATGGAAACATTCAAGGTCAGGTTGGATGGGGCTCTGAGCAACCTGATCTAGTTGAAGATGCCCCTGTTCGTTGCAGGGGGGTTGGACTAGATGACCTTTAAAAGTCCCTTCCAACCCAAACTATTCTATGATTCTATATTTGGCCTTGGACTGCAATGTCCTGAGCTATCCTGTCCACAGATATACTTGTAAGCACAATGCAGTATAAAACATAAATTCACTTTTCATCCCTGCTACAAGTGCCAAAACAAATATCAATTGTTGCTTAGCTTAGTGCTGCTAAGAAAATGTTTTGTTTATTGTTATGTCAAAGAGGCAAAGAATGCCAAATCTGTAAGAAGAAAAATGTGGTTCAGTAAAGCGTTTAAAACATGAAGGGCAAAATTTATTGGTAGACTCCTAAGGATATGAAGGGATTGAGGTGAAAAAAAGAATCTGATTTGATACAAAAAGGTGATCCCTCGTCCGGGGTATGCTGGTGAGGCAAGTGGAAGGGTTAAAGGAGGAAAACAGGTTAAAAGCCTTGGCTATCTGAATAGAGGAAAAAAGGGAAAGATGATGGAAGGTTCTGATGGGTTTTGTTAGGGTTTCCTTGAAAGAATTTAGGGAATTCCTGTGCAGAGAAAAAAGTTGATGAGAGAATTTAAGGAGTGATTTCAAAGTTGCAAAAAGGTATTTCAGCTGAGTCTGTGAAACCTCATATTCGAGGAGTAAGAAGTAGTAAGAAGTTTGAACTTAAGAAGGATAGAATGATTTGATTGGAAAAATCTTAAAAATGCATGTGAAGAGCCCATTTTTCCTTCTGTTTAAGACAAATATTTTCAAAATAGGTTCAGAAGAAAGTAGTTTGGGCCTCTAAGCAAGTGCCATGCATTACAGCTGATGCAAACTGGAGAGACGAATAAAGCACATATCAGATACAATATCAGTTTTGTCTTCCTTTGAGCTTAGTTGTAAAAGAGTTATTTAACTGGAAATGGAAAGAAGTAAAATACAGGAGGAATACTATAAAGAGAAAATTAGGATTCCTTAGGCCAAATAGTTTAAGCACAAATGCTCTGGAAATAGTTTATCACAGATGCCAGAGATCCTCTTATGCATCTGTTGGTAGCCCAGCATGATGGAGGGACAGGACTTTTGAACAATCTGTTAGGACCTGTGAATCCAAGTCATGTGCCTGCTTGGAAATAATCCATCCTTCCTCAATAACCCATGGAATCATAGGGTGTCCATAGTTTACCATCTTTCTTCCAAAGCATGTCATTGATATCCTCTTTTTTTTTTTTTGTCTGCTGCCAGCAATTTGTCAATTCTGTATATAAATATACAGAAATGTGGAATCACAGGATCATTGAGGTTGGAAGGGACCCCTGGAGATCATCTAGGCCAACCTTCCTGCTCAGAGTGGGGTTTCATTAATGCAGTTGCCCTGGGCCATGTCCAGTTGGGTTTTGAATATCTCCAGAAATGGAGACTCCACAACCTCTCTGAGCAACCTGTTCTACTGTTTGATCACCTCTACAGTGAAAAAGGTCGTTAATGAAGATATTAAACAGCATTGACCACAGCATTGATGCTTGGGCTATTCCACTAGTGACTGGCCCTCAGCTGGACTTTGTACCACTGATTACAACCCTTTGAGCCTGGCATTTCAGCCAGTTTTCAGTCCACTTCACTGTCCGCTTATCTAGTCTGTGCTTCATCAGTTTGTCAATGAAGATTTTACAGAAGACTGTGTTGAAAGCCTTGCTAAAATCAAGATAAACAACATCCTCTGTTTTCCCCTTATCCACCAAGCTAATAATTTAATTGTAGAAGGCTACCAGGTTGGCCAGGTATGATTTCCCTTTCACAAATTCATGCTGACTACTCCCAATCACCTTCAAAATGGTTTCCAGGATTATTTGCTCCATCACCTTCCAGGAATCAAGGTGAGGCTGACTGGCTCTCAGTTCTCAGTGTTCTCCATCTTGCTCTTCTTGAAGATAAGGAGCAGTATTTGCTTCCTTCCAGTCCTCAGGAGCCTCCCCAAGTTGACGTGACCTTTCAAAGATCATGGAGAGTGGCCTTACAGTGACACTGACCAGCTCCCTCAGCACTCCTGTGTGCATCCCATCAGCTCATATGGGCATATATACGTGTGGCTTATTACAAATATTCAGTTGTAATTTTTCTAGCTAAAACGTAAGCATATTATGCCTCCTCTGAATCTAAGCATTAGGCTGGTTTTGCCTTCTCAGGCTTTTATGTTCATACGTATTGTGTGTGCAGTACGTAAGCCACACTGAAAATATTTTTCAAGTTCTCTGGAGAACTCATTTCTGCAAGTTAATGCTGGGCTGTAGAGCCACAATAACGCTGTACATTTTCAGCACACAGCCACTAGAAGGTCATTCATCTTAGTTTTTAGACTCAAATTTGATGCATGTGTCATGTGTCCACATAAATTATAACCTTATTATGTTTAAGATCAATTTAAATAAATACTGTAGCATATTGTCAGCATATACGTGCATGTATGCATGCATCTATAAAAAGCAGGTACATCACCATGTGGTTAAAAGTGTGCATAAATGAAGTGGCAGTGCTTGGTATCCATCTAGTCCCAGACCACTGTCCCACATTTCCTCTGTTAGGAGACCACACACTGAAGTGGAGAAAGGCAATTGCAGTGAACATAAAACTACATGCTAATTTGTTCCTCTGCCTACCTTATCTCTTCACTTTCTGAGGATGAAATAACCTTGATCAAGTTAACGAGTAACATGGGAAAGTTCTGGGGTAACGGGGCTGCTGGCATTTCCCTTCAATCCGACAACTTCCAAGTCCTAACATGGTGTTAATTCCATTTCAACAGCATTACATTGGAGCTGTTCATTTGATTTAATGAGGCGGCGGCAGTGAGTGATCTGTATATGCAGTAAAATGTCTACCTTCCAAATATGGCTGAAATCTCCTGGGAGCCTATGTGTTTCCTAGGCATTCCATTTAAGCAGTAGGTTAATTTTGGTTAGCTCTCTCCCTGGGGAACATATTCCTGCCCTGATATCTCGTCCAGCATCTCATCCTGCTTGCCTTAAGACCAACCACAGAATTCTATCTGAAAATGCCATGAATGGTTTCACAAAGACGGGATTCTTCCAGTACTGGGCCTTTGCTTAGATGCTCTTCTGAAGGCCAAAAGATCTTTTGGCACATTTGGATCCATCTCATCCTTTCCAGTTTATTATTTTTTGATAGGTTAGCATGGGACATGCTGAGGAGATAAAATGGGCACAGATCCTGACATCCCAATCAAGAGCTGAGTCTATTTCTTAGTTTGGGAAGCAAACTAGTCCTGGATAAGGCCCTATCTTAACTCAGTGCTGCAATTCTTTCGTTTGACACATGGGTTAGAATAAACAAATGTGTTTCTGAGAAAAAATGTGTCTCTGAAAAAGCCTCACCTGTATAGTTTATTCACATGAATTCATGTTTTCCTTTTGCTGAAGTTGTAGTTTTTCCAAGAATCATTGAAAAGGTGGCTGCTTGCCATTTAAACATCTATCTTGTTACCTTATGTGCAGTACTGCCTCTTTTTCACACATAATGAAGTGTCAAAGCCAAGTGCAAATATAACTGTCTTCATACTTGTGTATCTTGTTCTAAACTGCAATATTGCAAATGAACAGTGTCACTGCATGGAGTCTCTGTGCTATCACCACTTGCTACCAAGAGTGAAACAAAATGTTCTGAGTACAATTAAGTAATCAGAAGTTAGGACATTTTCCTTTTGTTGCACATAAAGTAGCTAAAATCTTTTCTGCTGTGGAACAGGATTTCAAAATATTTTGGAAAGGCTACTAGAATAAGTTTCCCTTTCCTATTCTAGTAGGATTTTGACTTTGTCACATGGAGATCATTTCCACTTGCTAATACCCTACTGAGTGTTTTGAAACAGGAATTTGTCAGTAGTCCTTGGTAGCTCACTTGAGTCAACAGCTGCCTTAGACTTTACAACTTTGTTTCAGTCTAAGCTGTCCCTTTATTTTTGAAAGAGGGAGTTGTGGCTCACTGCTCAATTATTCTCTCTGAGATTAAGAGTTCTTTTGAAAATCAACGTAAGACTCCTTATAGAATTATATATAAATGGGACAATCAGTTAGATTCTCAGCCTGATAGAATGTGAGCAGGCTCTTTCTGAAAAGTGGAATATTAGAACTTGGCCATGCATATTATGGGGTAAAAAGTAAAGACTTACCATGTATGGACCTAAGTCTCTTGTTTCATTATATGAATCAGGAGAGAACCTTGCTTACAGATTTCACTTCAGCTAACCACACATACAATGATTTATTTTAATCTTGATTGCTATTGCATATTATTCTTGGCTTTGCATGAGAAATTCCTTCTATTATTTTTGAATGTCTGTTTAATTTTTCTCTCAGTTCAGTTCAAGGATTTTCTCTTTTGGTAATTGTTTGGTTTGTTTTGTTTTGTTTTGTTTTTTTAACATAATTACAAAGGTGCCACTTGGCCTTTTGCATATTGCATTGAAGAAGGATTCCTAAGAAATATGATTAAATTTTCACTCACATTCTATCCCATTTTGCATTCAATTCTATGTTGTTTAGGAATCTGTCTGTACATTAAAACAATACACTTAAAAGGAAGAAAATTCTATGGGTACAAATCAAGATTGCTGCTGTTCTTTCTTAAGCCAGTGTTAGCACTCAGTCAAGGAAAACTCTCATTTAAAATATTACTTTTGTCTTGTTAAGTCTAGGGCTATGTGTGAAGTAGGGTTTGATATATTAAAGCTGTAAACTAATTGAAGTAGGAGCTTAATTTAGGAGACTGGGTGCCTTAAGGCTGTACAAAGAGCAGATGCAACAGTTGTAGTACTAAATGTCAGAACTTATCTCCTATTTTTTGAGAAAGAATGCTTTAGGACAATATAACCTTGTAGTAGAAGCTTATCTCTCAAAATAAGGGGCCCAGGATTACTGAGGAACGCAGAGACTAGTCAAAGCTAACACTTCTGATGCACCAGCAAAAATAAAGGAGTAGAGTAGAGGTCTGCAGTTCACCAGAAGGTCACAACGATGAAGAGGAGTGGAGGAAGTAAACGACCACCAGATGTCTCTGAAGACCACCGAGAGACTCTAGTGCGCATGCGGGAGTGGGCAGTAACCTGTAATAATGAGTTAATGAATAGGTAATAATTTCTTGGAAAACTAGTGAATATGCATACATAGTATGTATTTAAACTGTACAACTAAATCAGTCAGTGCACACATTAGGTGGACCAATCCCCTGTGTGCCCGGCGCTGCAATAAAGAATACCTGCTTAATAGTCACCAAGGCTATTGAGTCTTAACTTCGGCATTTCACTGCATCATATGGCCCTAGCATTCAGTCTGAATGTATACAGCATTTCTTTGGATGATATTTGTGGTTTTTTGCAGACTGCTTTCTTTTTCTGGTTGTTTAAAGAGCCTGATACTGTGAAATTTGGTCTTCTTTTCATAGTCCCACCCACTAGAAACCAAATTATTATTAATTACTCAGTTAATGTGAGCACCAGGGCTGACTTTTTAAAATACTTTAAAAAGCTGACTTGCAACCTTGGGAAGAAGTAACCTTCCATGTTGAATTAATATTATTTTTATTGAAATATAGAAATATTACTAACTCAAAACCATCTTAGATGATGCTGCTGTGCCAAATATCATGGGAGTTATAATGTTCTTAGGAATTCTGAACATAACAAATGACATACTTTTTTTTTTTAACAGCATGCTATCTTCCTGAAAATGTTGCACGCTGTCCTTTTAAAGAAAAAGGAAATGCTACTTTCTTAAAATTACCAGTTTATAAGTTACTACACTGTAATTTATTGTCTAAAGTAGTAGGAGTGAGATACTACTCATTTAAACCCTCCTCTTAGTAATTCTGAATTTTCTTCCAGTCCAGCTGATTTACACCATGGATGTGTCCATGTCCTTGATCAGTCACCCTGGCTTCTCTTTGCCATTTAAATCTATGTGCATTCTAATATCAAGGTTAGCATAGGATCCTGCATCTTGGCAAGTCCCTGGCAACACAAGGGGTTTCGGGCAGCCATTGCTATTTGAGTGAGAAGCCCAGGTACACCTCTCAGGGCCATTGTGTAGACTGCTCAGTTGGTGGCCTTTCCTGAGGTGACCTTCCTCAAGGGAGGGCAGTGCCAGGATGCCCATTAGGATTTTGTTTTGTCGTCTTCCCACTATCGGTGACCTTTGTTGTTCCAGAACTAATGAGTTTTCTCTTTTTCCCCTGATTTTGTGTAGGTGCTGGGATGGCTGGAGAAGGTCATGATTTGCAGTTGAGCTGAGGGAGGCTTTGAAGCATCACCCATCCCCTGATGACCTTTGAAGGTAGTGTGATAACTTTTATCTTACCTGCAAGTGACTTTATTACGAATATTGGCTGAGTGATCAATAGTATCCTGTAGTGCTCTGCAGATAATCCTCACAGATCCCATAAACTCTTCCTAAAGAAGGTGATAATGATAATATGCAGTATACAGAATTCTGATTGGGATCCAAATCGTGACATTTTAAAATTCCCTCAAACAATAGAAATGTTTGAATTAAAGCTGTCAATTCTGATGTAAATTGATGGCTTCACACCCATTTCTACCAAGCTTTAGTAGCCAGCATTTGAGACAAAGGGCTCAGTGATTGGTAGAAGTGCTTCAAAGCCATTTTTCCTTGACAAAGAAAAATTATTTTACTGTATTTTAATGAGACATTTCCCATTTGGAATGTTATTTAAAGTATTAATTGCCTGACTTTTAAAATGCACAATATTGAAACAAATGGAGAAAAAAATCTGTGTCTTTCCAGGGAGAGAAAACTTGAAAATGCATATCAGAACATTGTAGATAACAAATCTTGGTTTAAATCTACTTTGAATTTATGTATTGTGTTGAGGAGGATCAAGTGAGAGATCAATTAAGTAAACTGGATATCCACAAGTGCATGGGTCCTGATGGGATGCACCCGAGAGTGCTGAGGGAGCTGGCAGAAGTCATTGCTGGGCCGCTCTCCATCATCTTTGGAAGGTCCTGGAGAACAGGTGAGGTGCCTGAGGACTGCAGGAAAGCCAATGTCACTCCAGTCTTCAAAAAGGGCAAGAAGGAAGACCCGGGAAACTACAGGCCAGTCAGCCTCACCTCCATTGCTGGAAAGATGATGGAACAGCTCGTTCTGGGTGTCATCTCAAGGCATGTGGAGGAAAACAAAGCTATCAGAAGTACTCAACACGGATCCACCAAGGGGAAACCATGTCTGACTAATCTGATAGCCTTCTACGATGGTGTGACTGGATGGATAGATGAGGGGAGGGCAGTGGACGTTGTCTACCTTGACTTCAGCAAGGCTTTCCACACGGTCTCCCACAGCACCCTCATAGGGAAGCTTAGGAAGTGTGGGTTAGATGAATGGACAGTGGGGTGGATAGAAAACTGGTTGGAAGACAGAGCTCAGAGGGTCCTGATTAGGGGCACAGAGTCTAGTTGGAGGTCTGTGACAAGTGGTGTTCCCCAGGGGTCACTACTGGGTCCAGTCCTGTTCAATATATTCATCAATGACCTGGATGAAGGGATAGAGTGCACCCTCAGCAAGTTTGCTGATGACACAAAGCTGGGGGGGGCGGCTGACACACCGGAGGGCTGTGCTGCCATACAGAGAGACCTGGACAGGTTGGAGATCTGGGCAGAGAGAAACCTTATGAAATTCAACAAGGGCAAGTGTAGGGTGCTGCACCTGGGGAGGAACAACCCCATGCACCAGTACAGGTTGGGGGCTGACCTGCTGGAGAGCAGCTCTGTGGAAAGAGACCTGGGAGTCCTGGTGGACAACAGGATGACCATGAGCCAGCAATGTGCCCTTGTGGCCAAAAAGATCAATGGCATCCTGGGGTACATCAAGAAGAGTGTGGCCAGCAGATCGAGGGAGGTCATCCTCCCCCTCTACTCTGCCCTGGTGAGGCCGCATCTGGAGTACTGTGTCCAGTTCTGGGCTCCCCAGTTCCAGAAGGACAGGGAACTGCTGCAGAGGGTACAGCAAAGGGCTACGAAGATGATCAGGGGACTGGAACACCTCTCTTATGAAGAAAGGCTGAGGGACTTGGGTCTTTTTAGTCTGGAAAAAAGAAGACTGAGGGGGGATCTTATCAACGCTTATAAATACTTAAAGGATGGGTGTCAGGAGGATGGGGCCAGGCTCTTTTCAGTAGTGCCCAGTGACAGGACAAGACGTAATGGGCTCAAACTTGAGCATAGGAAGTTCCATCTAAGCATGAGGAGGAACGTCTTTATTTTGAGGGTGGCAGAGCACTGGAACAGGCTGCCCAGAGAGGTGGTGGAGTCTCCGTCTCTGGAGACATTCAAAACCCGCCTGGATGTGTTCCTGTGCAACCTGCTCTAGGTGACCCTGCTCAGGCAGGGGGGTTGGACTAGATGATCTCCAGAGGTCCCTTCCAACCCCTACCATTCTGTGATTCTGTGATTCTGTGACTTTCAGACACACCAGTAAATTAAATCTACTACTCCTATCAGGACAAATTCTTCTTGTAAAAAATAGCTTTCGGGTTGTTTCAACTAAGCTAGTTGTTTAAAAAACCCCACACTGAATGATACAAATTTCCTACCATTTCTGTAATGGAATAGGAAATTCAACATTTCAGTCTCAAAACTAATCTTTAAATCCTTTATCAAATATGTATGTATGTATACCTAGCAATATCTATATCAAAGGAATGTACATATTTTAATTAAGACTTAAAATTTAAAAGTTACTCTTTTCTCTAACATGGAACAAGACACAGGGAAATTAAAACACAACTGCAAATTCTACATTTTGAGGACTTTCCTACTCTGTAAGGGTACAGCTGTTGGGTACCTCCCTACCAGCTGAGCTATTCAGGAGAAGCGTGGCTGACCCACAGTATGTGGGTTTTTTGTGAGTTTTATATTTCTGCCATAGAGTGTGTCTGAGACTGGAAGGAAGCCTGCTCTCCTAGGGAGATAAAAACTCAATTCCAGGCCAGCCAAATCAGACCCTTTTTAGCCAAGAAAGTAACTTATAGACCACTGAGTAATCCTGCAATTAATTGTTGTCTGCAACCCATAGAATAGATGACATTTGGATTCATCTAAGCTATGAAAGGACTACAGACTTTGAGGGGCTTGGGTTTGTTTTTACTTGTGGTTAAATCACCCTGTATCAATTTATATTCAGAGTTAACTGAGAGTATGGCTGGTAAGCTGTCAAAAATCTTTGCAGATTATCGCTTTTAGGATCTCTGAAAGCAGCAACAGAAAAATATCTTCCTTGAATGAACTATACTGAGTCATTATTCTTTTTAGTGTACGAGTCCAGTCACCTGTTATCAAGTATGATTGCTGAAGAAAAACTTGTATGCGATAAGTGAACTAAAAATCAGGACTAATTTATATACATCAGGGCAATTTGAAACTCAGAGTTCCATCTGCTGTGATATTTTGCAGTTTTAGTAATATTGGGAAAATGATAATTATGCAAAGTGATTTATCTAATGCTGCAGTACACTTTGTAGTAGAACCTAAGAGCAGTCAGTCTCATCATGCTTATTGTGAATGTGGTTGCTTACACAGGATTCAAGTGTAATTGGTAATTATCATATACATTTTAGGAGCAGATGATATCATTAATGATTTCTTAAAAAAAAAAAAAAGACTTTTTTATATGGTAAGGTTTTTCTAAAAATGGAAGCCTTTTATCTCTCAAAAAATAAAGTTCCCTGTGATATTAAAGTTATTCGGTGTAAGAACCACAAAAAGGAACAGTCATACTCTTTCCCTTCTACGCCGACAGTTTCCACACATGGTCACATGGATGAGACTGAAAAGACTGCAGTTTAGTTCACAGGGCCCAGTGTTGAGTGGGATGATTACTGATTAAAGGGAGAGCCAGTTGTTAAGACTTTTGCTGACAGGTTCATGTGAAAGAAGCCTTGCTCCCTATTTCAGTATAAAAATGGGTACTGAGGCAAGATTGCTGATCAGGCTTCAGAGGAGTTTGGTATCATGCTAGATCAGGAGGGCCCCTGGCAGGGTTTTACAGAACTCTCTCTGGCTACAGTGCAATGTCCTCTCCTTTAGTCTGCTCGGTTTTATTGTACTGTGTGTCTAATATAAGTCCTGAGATCTAGATATTGGTATGGGATTTATTTTTGTGAACAGCCCTTGCGAAATCAGTATGAGTCTGAGCAATACTTGTGCTAGTGGTGGGTGAAGGCTCAGGCTCTCAGCTGCTCCTCAGGGCAGATATCTTGTGAATTTTGTCTGTAAACATCTGTCGTAGTTTAACCCCGGATGGAAAGTAAGCACCACACAGCCGCTCGCTCACTCCCCCCATGGCAGGATGGGGGAGAGAATCAGAAGAGGAAAAGCGCGAAAACTCGTGGGTTGAGATAAAGACAGTTTAATACATGAAGCAAAAGCCATGCGTGCAAGCAAAGCAAAACAAGGAATTCATTCACTGCTTCCCATTGGCAGGCAGGTGTTCAGCCATCTCCAGGAAAGCAGGGCTCCATCACATGTAACGGTTACTTGGGAAGGCAAACACCATAACTCCGAATGTCCCCCCCCTCCTTCTTCTTCCCCCAGCCTTTTATTGCTAATCATGACATCATATTGTAGGGAATATCCCTTTGGTCAGTTGGGGTCAGCTGTCACAGCTGTGTCCCCTTCCAACTTTTTGTGCACCCCCAGCCTACTTGCTGGTGATGGGATGTGATGTAGTTCCTGCAGGGGAGGGAGTCCTAACATCAGTGGAAGCAGACGCACTCTCATCAGCCAGCCAACCGGCCTCGCGCTCATCAGCTCTGATGTTTGTAGTGCACATTGCAGAGTATCCCTTTTGAAGTTGATCAGTTCATGTGTTTTATCTGCGATATCTAAAAACAAAGGTTGCAATGTAGGACTGTGATTGTATTAGTCTCTGACATTTTAGGAGTGGTAAATGTGGAGTGAGAGGTTTACATCCACCATGCTCTCTTTTAGTTACCATAGCTAAAAAGCATGGTTCATTCCTATTGTTTGTAAAATAGAGCTGTACACTTATTAATAAAGTTTTGCTAATTCCTTGAGAGTTTCAGATGAGCTGGTCTTTCTCTTAATTGCAATTATTTCTTAATGCGAATTATTAGTTTGTTGGTTTTGGTTTGCTTTTTTTAATCCACTACAGCTTTATTTTGTGATGCTAAGATGGCTAGCAATAAATTTGCAAGACTCTTTAATGTTCTGTGGTAGGTAAAACATTGGACAGGGTTGCAGTCCATGCCTTATTCTGCTGCTGGGCTGTGGTGTAAATGCAGGCAAGCCACTCCTCTTCCTGGTGTCTCTGTTTCCCCATCTGTAAAATGGATAATGCCACTGACCCCCACTGCAGACTGCTTCAGGATTTGCTGATGGAAAACATTGTCTGACAGCATTAAAAGACCTTTTTAGAAATAAATTCAGCAAATTATGTTTAAAATTAGTATGGCTGTTTGTATTGTTTATTTTGCAGACACTTCTTAATTTCTTTGTTCGTAGGATTTTCTTAGAGGAAATGTTGGGCATTGGAACCGACTGAGCTCTTTCAGGTTCCAATGTGAATTTCTAATTGCAACCTGGCATCTCCCTTTACCTTGCTTATTCCAGAATATAGCCTCCCTTGTAGTGCTATGCTAGCTGCAGGTATCCACTTAGAAGATTAACTGGGAGATATTCATCTTCACTAAACTAGTAACTGTTCAATAGGTCACTAACTCTAGAGATTACCAGGTAGGCTGTTCAGTTTATTCCCCTTAAAAGTTAGGCTGGCTTGATCACCCACTGTGCAATGCACTTGTCTCCACTTCCTTAATAATCAGTCTCTCATCTCCAACCCAATCTCCAAGCCTGTCCTGGATCCCATGTCACATATCCTCTGACCTCTCCAATGGGGGGAAAAAGGCTTTCCTCAAGTCTTCCCATATTTCTTTATCATCAGATCTTTTGTCTTTTACCCTGTGCTCACCTGCCTCATGAGGTGGAACCTCCTCCTCTCATGGGAATCAAGTAATCAGCTGAATACCAATAAAGTTATACCTTTGTATTTCAGCAAAGTGAAAATATACGTGTGTGTATATGTGTGAATTCAGTGTGTGCAAGAGCATGCATACAAATCAAAACCTACTTCTCTTCCTTCCTTGTGAAGAATTGTTTCAGGACCTGTGATAATTGAAATGGCTAAAATAATGCCACAATATGATTCAAAATGTGATCTGGAAGAAAAGTTGCTTGAAGTCCTTAAAAAATAGAGTAGTGTACCCAGTATATACATTACATTGACTTTGAATAAATTCAGGTTGTGAAATGAGCTGATTTCTCTCTCTGTATTTGGAAATACTGGGCACACTAACCATGGAAGAATCTCTGATTAAAACAATAACTTAACAGCATACATGTATGGCTCTTGGCTTAAAGGGTGTCATTGGCACCTATATCATAAAAAAGTGTATCAAAAGTGATTGGATCAGTATAAAGGTTGTAGAGATCCTGTTTGGATGGTATCTAAAAATGCTGATGTGTTTTTAAACAACTTTGGTAAGTGTGGACATAGTCTATTTTTGTATGTGAGATGCTTCATCAAAGCATACTTTAAGCTTAAAAGTTGGGTATTTTAATTTCCAGATCTTACCAATGCAAGTGGAGGGAAAACTTAACTGACTTTTTACAGTTTTATGAAAGGTTTGAACAGAGATCAGTGTTTCTTCACAAGTTATTACTTACCTCATGAAAACTTGCTTTGGCAATGCTGCATGTAAAAATACTGAATAATCTTCTCCGCATGCTGGTGTCATTCAGTATCTCTTTCAACTTTGTGCTGATTTACACAATTAAGGATCTAGCTCAAGATCTTTGTACTTGGCTACACCAAGTGGTTTATGCAGTTGAATGCAGTAAGCTACTTTTTTGGTAATGTCCTGGTTTGAGCGACACAGGACTAATTTCTCTTCTAATGCTGGGGAAAACTGCACTTTTAGAAGACTCTAGTGTCTGAATTCGGGAAAATATTTACTTTATAGCCAGCTAGGCTATGTGGGATTCAAGGTCTCAGTGGTTTTGAGCTAGGTGCAGGGATGAGGAGGAGTGAGGCCTGGGCATTTGACCCAGGCTGGCCAACAGGATTATTTCATTCCATGAACATCACATTCAATATAAATTAGAAAGTTTGCTGCGTAGTTGTCTCTCTCCCTTGATGGCGGAGGTCCAGAGAAACTCCTTGCCCCGGTGCCGGACTCCTGAGGCCTTCCCTTCCCCCCGAAGCCATTGCACTCGCAGCGTCCGACATTTGCTGTCCACTGCTGGGAGTGCACAGCTTCCTACTGATATAATTGGCTGAGTATAATTCTTGTACATTTTATATTGGTATCAGGATCAATACTGGTTCTTTAGCATTAATGTTAATTATTTAGTCTTATCCTATTAAATCTCTTTATATTTCAACCCTCGTGTTTCCTTGCTTTCCCCGATTCCCCTTCCTGGGTGGGGAGGGGTCATTGGGTGATAGAATAATTGTCTAAATTACAATAAATTGTTATGGGCTTTTCAAACCATAACAGGTAGATACACACAGCTTATATATTCAGATTTGTACGGACTTAAAGTACCAAATCAGCAGAGAATAGGGCTAGGGGACAATGCTGGTATGATTTTACAGAGGACACGTGGAAAGCAGTTGCAATCATATTGTTTCTCATTAACAGAGGACTTCTTAAACAGAATTTTACTTGAAATTATTTTGAAAAACAGTTGTGTTGAATGGATGCACTCATATGCTAACTCTACATCAGTTTAAACCAGACGAAGTTTGCTTCAATCTGTAAATTACAGATGCAAATTAAATCAATATAAATCATATATTAAACTGATATGAACTTCAGGAGATACAAAATTACACCAATTTAAAATGCACTGTTTACAGCTATACCTTCTGTCAAGCTGATTAATCTTTGTATGTTGACTAAGTGATAGTAAATATGTGAGTACTTTGTCATGAGTGGCCATCCAAAAATCCTGCTCCAGGCTTTGTCTGTCATTTACTGCGACGAGCGAGGGAAGACAAGCAGCCGACTCAATGTGAGTGATAAAGCAAGCTTCAGTTTATTGCCCAAATACGCTTCATTATATAGCTACTGGTTACATCATCGCTTGAATATTGGCTAATTATAAAAGTCATCTGCTCACTGCGATTGGCTCTCTGTCCACACGACAGGGTTCAGCCTTAGTTCCCTATTCTTATCAGCTCCTTATTCTTGCTTCTGCATTCTCATGGCTTGTTTACTTAGTACTTTCCCATCGCCGAGCTGTAACTTGCTTCTACGCTATTCTCATCTCACATAACTCCTCTATTGTCCCATGACCTTGCTCCTCAAGCCATTCTGCAACAATTCCCCCTTTTTTTCTTTTTTTTTCCTTTTTTTTTTCTCCTTTTTTTTTTTTTGAACAATCCAGGCTTGGTTTATTACTTTTAACATAGCTCTCTTAATACAAGAAAGGACTACACATAAGCACAAACTTATGATTACAAGAATTATTATAATATGCAAGCCTTCAACAAGCAATTCTAATACTTCCAAACAAGCTAGTTAGCCACTCATCAAAAAACCCATGAGTTTGCTGAATTTTGTTTGTATGTTCTTTTAACCACTGCAACTGTTTGTGAATTGATTCACTGTGATCGGACAAATTCATACAACACATACCCTCAAAATCTTCGCAACCATGTCCTTGAGCTAATAACAAAAAGTCAATTGCTGCTCTATTTTGCAAAATCGCATGGCACAGGCTATTCTGATCTTCTAACAAACTTTCAATTATTTCTGTGGTGACATTGGCTATCGTTACATTTATAGTATTATGCTATCTGTTCACGCGCTCTAACTCTTACTGATTGGCTGCATGCTATTTTCACGAGCTGTCCACGCGCAGGCAGCATCCTGCTGATAGGTTGAGGGTCGATTGCCACGCGCTTCTCAGTGTCTTTTAACTGATCGTCTCTGACTGTTCACACAGAGCAGCAGCTTTGCTTTTCACGTTCCTTTCCTTGCTGATATCTCCTGGCACTTGCTTCTCAAGGCGCCTCTCACGGGTACAGCTTTGTCTCATCAAGGCCAAACAGATTCCCTACGCTGCTCTCTATCATCTCCACAATTCCCCCTTTTTTATTTTTTATGCAATAAAAGCTTGATTAATCATTTTTTGCACTATTTTCTGTAAGCAGCCTAAACTACAGCGCATGACAAGCATTGGATGACAAAGATGACATGTTTGATACCCCATGTCTGTAAAGAGACCTGTATTTTAGCGAACACATAAGCTGGTCTGTTATCAGTTTTTACAGTTTTCGGTACTCCCATGACTGCAAGGCATTGCAACCCATGTCGAATAACATCACGAGCCTTTTCTCCTATATGAGCACTAGCTACAACAAGGTGAGAAAACAAATCAACTGAAACATGTACATAGCGCAAACGTCCCAATTCCATAATGTGTATAACATCGAATTGCCAAAGTTCATCAGGTGTAAGCATTCGCAGGGTAATCCCCACAAATGATGGCAGAGGAGCCGGCTGCTGACAGCGCAAACGACCCTGTGAAATCAATCGTGCTAACATTTCAATCATCGTAGATACTGTTTTTGAAAAGTTATGTGGCAAAAATACTCACTCTAATGCAGTCAGGCTCTTTGCGAGTGTATCATCCCACTGTCCTATCAGGGTGTAAGGTTGAAATTTTTGATGTATCATAAACAAATCTGCAATGTGCTGTAATGCTTTCTGAGCTGTTGGGGTTAATGAACGTGGAACCTACCAGGGAGGGGGGGTGGGCAGACACAGCATTTCAGGGCGTCCCCTGTATCTTCAAAGTGCGCTCATGTGTGACCCCCTCTCTCCGATCCGAGACAGCCCCCTTATATCCTGTCCCGGATTGAATGGAAAAGTACAGGCTAGGGTCGCTGCATGCGTGGCCAGCACATGCAGCGAGCCTCACCAGACTCATGATCCAGCTTTGCTAACTGCGGATGTCTGATACCTGACTACCTTGTACTCCCTCCTTGTTATCTTCTTCTTTGAAAGTTAGGTTCTCATAGATACACATATAGTTTTTCAGCAACAGTACTGAGTCCCTTTTTCCCAACATGCATACTGGGTTTGGTTCAACTAGTAATTTTCCATCGTGTCTCACTCGGACCATCCTCTATTATCCCTTACACATGCCACCCCGTGGCCCATAGTTGGGACACAACAGTATTCTATAACTCGTACAAGGGTATGATGCAAAGCAACATCTGCAACTGATCGTATAATGCTTATTAAACATAGCAAACAGCATACTAAACATAACAGACAGATTCCTTCCACATAGATAATGAGTATAATTTCCTTCAACCAACCCCACCCCCAAGTCCATCCAGCAAAGAGATTTCACACAGTGGTCTCCACAAGTTGCTGGCTCGGTCGGTGCAGTTCTTGCAACTGGGCATGGATGGATTTGGAGTGGTCACTTAGATTCATACAACACAGTCCTTTAAAATCTTGACAACCGTGTCCGTGAGCTAAAAGCAAAAAATCAATAGCAGCTCTCTTTTGCAGCATTGCATGTTGAATACTATCTACATCTAGCAATAACTCAGAAACAGCTGTACTAGTAGCATTACTAAATTTATCCCTGGCAGCGAGAGAGTCCTTGTTATCAAGAATCCTTGGCAGCGAAAGAGTCCTTGTTAGCAAGAGCGCATGCGGACTCCCTGTTCTTGCTGGTACTGTGCTTTGATCTTCTTCCACAACAGGCCAAGATTCTCAGGCAGCTAGATAAGGTGTCCCTGAGTCCATTACAGACTTATGTCATCTAAGTGTTTTTCTTGCAAGCATCTGAGACTGAATAACAATTAGTGTGATAGATGTGTTTTCCAGCACCCAGGTGTGAGTCCCTTGAGCGTATTTACAATCCTCCTTGCTGATCTTCCATTGCTTTCCCATATTCCACCCCCCTGCTCAAGAGACCGCTTCTGCTGGTGTTCATTTAGTCTCGCAGGGTATAACACAGAGTAATTTACAAAGGCGTGCAATAACATATATACATATAGGAAAAAAACCCAAAACATATCTCTATAATACTGCTTGAATTAGGTGTCTTATTTCTCTTTTTCTGCTGCTGTCTTGTAGCATGTATGGCATACTTTTGTGCTAAGACGGCACATTTCCCTTCTAATTGTTCCCTTTTTCTTCTCTCATCACTTACAGCTGACATAAAAGTCTGCCTTGCAACAAGAGCTCACCCTTAAGTTTCTCATTTTCCGACAGAGCATCCTATAGATTCTAGCTTAACTCCTTTTCCCAATCAACCATGATCTTATAGGCAAACAACAAACAACCAGCCATACGCCCTGCATGGGTAAGCTGTTCCCGAGACTGTAAGCATGTCGGCTGGTGAAAACTCCCCCAATATTTCAGGACTTCCATCAGTTCTACGGCCCATCATGGTCTATCTACCTGGGGTGCACTCGCCTTACATCTAAACATTGTGTATGTACAAACTTCTTCGCTTGACAGAGTGTCAGCCCTAGTCATGTACGAGAACAGTACCACACCGGGCAGAGCACCTGCTCAAGCGGAGTCACCAAATGACACTGCACACAGCAACAAACAAACAGTAGCACAGATGTTGATCAGCAGACATAAATTGGCACCCACACACACTTACACAGCAGACATACAAAAAACACCACTTCTATCTCAGGGAGATGGCTGGGGCGGGGGTGGGGGGGGGGGTGGCGGCTCTTTTCACTTGTATAAGCAGGTCCATTATCGGTCTTAATTTCTCGTGGTAGTCCCATGACTGCAAAGCAACTCGTAAGATGCCTAATTACATGTAAGGCCCTCTCGCCAGCCTGAGCTGTGGCCCAAAGAAAGTCACTATAAGTGTCAATAGTAACATGTACATATTTCAGTCGTCCAAACTCGGGAATGTGTGTGACATCCATCTGCCAGAGCTCACAAGGACCCAATCCTCACGGGTTAACGCCTAAACCGAGCCCAGGGCCGTGGTGACTACAGGTGGGACAAGCACGCACGATTCCTCTGGCTTCATCCATAGTGACATTGAACTGTCGATGCAATCCCTTAGCGTTTTGATGGAACATGCCATGTGATTCCCTGGCTTTGATGAATTCACTCAGGGGGGCTGCCACTTTCACCAGTCTGTCTGCTTGGGCGTTACCTTCTCCTAACCCTTGGTCCCACATGTGACTCCGAATGTGGATGACACAAAATGGAGCAGTACGTTGCTTAATCGCTGCCTGTAGCGCTCTCAGCAGCTCAAAGAGCCGCCGATTAGACAGCTCTTTTATTCTTGCGTCCGCTCTGGCTCTGTCCTTCTCCCCTGACATTCTGACAATACACTGCTATACCCTGATTCTGGCTGCGCACACATAAGCGGTTGAAAAGGAGGAACAAACGCGATACCTGGCGCAAATGGAGGAGGCTTAATAATGGAGGAACGCGATAACGACTTTCGTCTCTGTTGCTGTAAAATCTCCTCTGCAGTTGTAGCAGAGGCAGCCATAGCTTTAATCAGGGTTAAAGGTGGACATAAATCAGGTTCAGTCTCTGGATTTATTAGGCCAGGATCACAGGGATCTTCTGGCTCTTTGCCTCCTGAATTCTGTTTTTGGTAATGTTTTTCAGAATTGGGAATTTGAGCATATTTAGGCTAAGGGTCTGCAACTGGGGGTGTCATTTCAAAAGACTGAGGTTCCTTTGGGGGAGCTTGTGGTGCCCCTCCAGCAACCCCTTGCAGGGCTCTGGCAAGGACAAGTGCAGCGTCTCCCGCGTTTGCAATTCCTCCCCCACTTTTAGCCATTGAGTCAAATCGTAGGACCACCCTTCAGGGAACCATAAGCAATAATCACGTATCCATACAAGCAAAAAATTTCCGAGTCAAATACTCATTCGCATCCTATGAACCCATCTCTGCTGTTTTCCAGCATAGTACAAATCCATCTCCTCACTTTCTATTCTTTAACACTATCTCCCTTTTCTGATACATTACACTATTGCGTATCCCCAGACTCGTCCGCTGCTGTTTCAGACGGATCACCCGTTCCCGGACTCCCACACACCCTCTCCTCAACCGCCTGCAAACCCTCCTTGATAACCTCATGAGCCTTTTTATAAGCATCCCGTATCGCGCCCGCTTTCAAACCCTTATCAAGTCTCTGCATTTCCGCGAGCAATTGCTGCATAGTGTTCTGTTGATCGCGGAGAGCGTCACGGAGCTCCGCAGTATCTTTAGGTGGATAGACGGTTTTCAGACGAACGTCCTCGGAGGATGATGATGTTTCCATAGGCTGAGGAGAGTTGGGGGGAACCTGCATGGATGACTCCGGTAGACCAGAGTACGGTGGAGCAGTCGGTTGCGGAGGCGAAAATGTCCATTCGTCAGACGCTCCCCAGAACTCCTTTTCTGACTGCTTTATTCCAGGAAATGCATTGGAGGATGAACTGTTTCCCTCTTCCCCAGCTGTATCTAACACCCTCTGGGCTGTGGTGGCAATAACAGCTGATCCATGCATGCCTGCAATCAGTCCCTTCACCTGTCAATAAGTGCCTGCCAGGTTCCAGGCTTCCTTATTCTCTGACTGCACTGCTTCCCACATTTCCACTCCAATTCTAGTCCATGTTGAAAGGTCAAAAAACTGAGTCGGATCTCTGAGCAATCCTCATTGTCAGCATCAAGGTAATAGTTCCAGTAAAGCACTCTCACTAAGGTTTTCCCTGGCACTTTTGCCAGCTGCAGCAAACTTTGTACCGCTGCCTTTTCGCCTTATACTTTTTCATACAGTTAATAACGTCTCGTCAAGATTTCATCAACTTTTTTGTAGTTTTATCGTCATCTATAACTTTATCCCATAAGCAATCTCCAAACGTTCGCCACTCTTCTACTTCAAACATATCGTCTGGGTCCTTAAAGTATCCTGGAGCTTTGCCTAATGCAATTAACCCGGCCAGATCTTTTATAGGGCCTACTCCCCGCTTTTCTAAAAAGCATTGTAAAAATTGTAAAGCTACCTCTCTATCCATTTGTGACGCGTCATCTTCCTCTTTATGATCCCTTGATTACTTATGATCCCTTGATTACTTTGATCCCTTGATTACTTATGATCCCTTGATTACTCTGTTTGCAGCCTTTTTTCTTTTCCGTTTAGGTAGCTTTCCTCGGACGGCGATCCTCCTCTTAATTATCCGAAGATCAGGTACGGACAGACATATCATGTGCCAGCCATATCATGTACTGTCTTTTACCCCCTGGTCGCTGCTACCAGTGCTTTTCCGAGCTCGCTGTCCAGTGGGAACAAGGCTGGGGGTCCCTGTTCGGGCACCACTTGCGACGAGCGAGGGAAGACAAGCAGCCGACTCAATGTGAGTGATAAAGCAAGCTTCAGTTTATTGCCCGAATACGCTTCATTATATAGCTACTGGTTACATCATCGCTTGAATATTGGCTAATTATAAAAGTCATCTGCTCACTGCGATTGGCTCTCTGTCCACACGACAGGGTTCAGCCTTAGTTCCCTATTCTTATCAGCTCCTTATTCTTGCTTCTGCATTCTCATGGCTTGTTTACTTAGTACTTTCCCATCGCCGAGCTGTAACTTGCTTCTACGCTATTCTCATCTCACATAACTCCTCTATTGTCCCATGACCTTGCTTCTCAAGCCATTCTGCAACAATTTACCAGCTTTCACTTAATCCTGTATTTAAATTAATGATTTCCTAAATGCCATACAGGATTTGTTGTGTAGTCTTTAATCTGATTAGCAGCACATGAATAATTTAGCATGCAATTAAACCATGTAATTAATTTGTCCCATGGTAATGGACTGTTAAGTAGTTCCATTAGTCTAGGATAAATACCAGGGTCCTGAACTTAAATTTTACAGCTTCTTAAAGATGTTTGCCCTGGAAGAAAAAGTTTTTTGTATATATACTATTCAAAATGAAACCCTTGCTCCCCCTGATTTCCTGAAATTACTCTTTGAGATCTGGAAGGCAGGTTTGGGTTCAAAGTGATTAGAAGAAATTGAGAATGCTTTGTTCATAAATGCTTGGCTATAACCAAACCCTGTTTCACCCGAGGTCATCAGGAGCTTCATTGTTTGTAGTAACTTCTCTTGCAGCAGCCATCTCTGTCCATGATCAATTGATCATGTTACAGAAAAGCTCAAGAGATCAGATGCAGATTTATTTATAAGTATGCTTATAATACTTGCCCAAGTACTAGGTAGTATGCTTTTTAATTCATGTCATATGCAGATACTAGCACACAGGAGAAGGCTTCCAAAGAAAATGACAACTGGAGCAGTAGAATTGGCCTGCTGTACAGTGGCAATCCAATAGCACATATAAGAATCTTCTTTAATATTAAGCTGTTAATGTAATCCTGTTTGATTTTCCTCATGTTCCAGCCTAAACTCCCAGTAATGTCACATAGGTTGCTTTCCACTGCAATTCCTGTGCTTCATCATTTCTTCATCATTTCTTCATCATTTCTGTGAGGTGCTAAGTGCTCTAGCTGTGCTAGGGGAATTATTTAGCCATGTTCTCATTTTAAATATATAACCTTGCCTGCTTGAAATTAAATGTCTTTAACTGCTTTGCTGGATTGGGGTCACACTGATAAGTCCTGATGGGATTTAAACTTTAGTGCTAGCAAGACACTGAAGAGCTACTTTTTTTTTTTCTTTTTCTTTTTACACTGACACAGAAATGTTTTACAGCACTGGGAATATCATTTAATCTCTTTATGTAAAGTGTGAATAATTGTCTCAGTGAAATGTTTTTCTTTGGGTAAACCCACATTTTTTTAGTAGATATTACTAGGGGCTTGGTTCTAGATACAGACTCAGACATTTCTTTTTCCTTTCTTATCATAATATTTGACATTAAATTGATGCATTATACTTCTTTAAACAAACTGGAATATACTTTTTGCTCATACAGAGAAATTCTCTCACTTTGCAGTTTATTGTACAAATAACAAAGCAAAGAGCTGAATTTTGTCTTTTGGGTGACTGTTATCTCAATAATAAAAAAAACACCATTAAAAAAGTCTAGGAAAAATTACCACTGTAGTTGAGTGTTTATAGCCTGAAAGAATTACCACTGTCATAAACAGGCCTGGATCCTCTTCCTTAATGATACAAGTACATGTAAAGCTGAGTATCAACTCAACAATTCATATCTTCATGATAGCAGCTGAATGTTGCAATTTCTTTCATCTTAGATGCATCTACTTTTCTGCTTTGATGTCTTTTGGGAGCTGAAAGGCAAACAAAGCAATTAAGTCTTTTCCAAGTTCAAAATTTTCTATCTACGTGGTAGGCAGAAACTTAAGACTATAGCTTCAATTCTCTTTTAGAAATTGTCTTCTGATGGAGATGATCTACTAGTTTTATAGTTAGGATCCTCCCTGTATATACCTGGTTCGTTAGGCTACTGTTGTAAAAGCATGACAGATTTTATTGTAAATAAGCAATTGATACGCCATATGTCACAGCCATCCTTGGACTTCCTAACTCAGTTCTTGGAGTATGACTTTATAGCTGGATTAACCTAGAACAGCTTTCAGTACAAGCCCAGAGCAATGTCCAAACTCAGGATTCACTGAAGGGCTCCTTAACCACATCTAAGAATTGATAACCATTTGGCCTGTTACCAGTTTAAACTCAGTTTAAATCAGAGTAATTAGCTGACACATCTATCCATGGGAAAAAGAAATCAGTTCTCGTAAAAATATTGAAGGTGCCTATTGCAATTGAGATATAAATAAATTTGGTGTTAAAATGAAGCTTTCATATAGCCTGTATTCCAAAATGAAAAGTTTGTTTTGGAAAACAAAATAAAGTTTTCTAAATCTGAAGTGAGCAATTATTTTAATAGTTTCCATTTCCAGTTTTAACACTTAAAACTATTATAAATTATTTAGTTTACATAGAGATCTAATTAATAATATAAAATTGCCTCTATTCCATAGTTGGTCATAAAGATGTACCTTTTAATAATCCCCAAATTTGCACTAAAACATGCATAATAATTGCAGCTTTATGCCAGAGTCCTTAATTCTTTTCAAGTGGTGCTGTCTTTTGTTGTTGGGTTGGTGGGTTTTTTTTCAGAAATGTGCCCTTTATGAGATTTATTTTTTGTAATTTGCAATACATACTTTCTGCTTCTGTGGTATTATTCCTTGTTCTTTTCATATCCCAGATTACCACACATACTAGGTGAACGGTGTGTTATTCTTATCAACTGAGACAATTTGTTATTTCTGTTTCTTAACAGGGCTGAGTATATATCACTGACAAGGGTTCTATAAAAACAGGCATTCATCCAAGCGCTGCTGCTGCTTCAATCAAGCTGTAAGAGCAGCAAGCAAGGAAAGAAGTCTTTAGATCCCTGGTGGTTTTAGATTGTGCTGTTTTGAAGGGCTGTAACCCATTTCATCTGCAGAATGACTGTCCTGTTGGCATTCAGGGGAATGAGGGTAAGCAGGCAAAGTGATTTCAGATATGCACGATCAGCCAAAATGGTGTGAATTTTTTTACGCAAGCACAGAAAGATTTCCTCTTGGTGTCACTAATCTTGCCGTGAGATAGCTTGTAAGGAATATCTGCACTATGAAAAATAAAGGCCTTTTCCCCAGAAAAATTCTGCAAGGGCATGTACGTGTATGTATTTGGTAGTTGCATAAATATGGTTCAGCACAGCTTGAGAGCCAGGAGTTGCATTCCCTTCTCAGCACTTGTTCTTACTTGGTGGTGGAAGTATTGGTGTGTATTCATCTGCATTGCAAGTTCTTGTGTCCTTGCCTGTTTGTGATCCGATGGAATGATGAAACGTAGCAATGTAGCTTCTTAGGTTAATCCTTTGTTCAATAATTTTGTGGTTCAGTTTGCAGCAGAGAGGCCACCTTTGGTTCTGGACTAGCTGCACGTGTGCTGCTTTGGCAAGCAAAGCTAAACTGGAGGAGGTTACAAGGGAAAAAACTTTTATATTTGGAGTACAGTGAGTTAATGGAGATGGCAAAAGCAGAAATCCCTTCTTAGGTGCAGTTTAATGTAGTGTAATCTCCTCTTTCCTTCAGGTCCTTTCAGGTTCAGGAGCTATCTAAACATAAAGATCTCATTTCAAACAGTTTTGTTTATAAGCAAAACTCCTTATGGTTTACTCTGAGTGTTAACATTGTTACCTGACCAGAGTAGATGCAAACCATTCAGTATGCTGTAGCTAAACTATTTATTTTCTCAGGGATTTTCTTAGCCCGATTTCCCCTGTTTATGCTGACTATGTTCACGTCCCACTGGAGAGTTGTCATGTTTAAAATCACTTGTGATTGACCTTACTCCAACATTGCTATAGAAAAGGGCCAGGAATTTTTTTTATCCTTTTTATAACTCCTGCCTCCCTTTCTGTACTGAAGCAATCAACCTGAGCTGACCTCGAGCCAAATGTTCCTGTGGTAAAGTTTCAGCTGCCTTGAGGGGAGTCAGCTGCTGTATTATTTTTTTTTCTGGTTTTAGCTCTCTGTTCTTGCAAGGTGCTGGAGCTGGGTAACATATAGGCTATTATTCCTTATAATAGTGTGTATTACAGACACTGAATTTTTTTCTGTTAAATAACAGGAACTTTATTAGTGGCATTTGTCTTTCATACGCATACAGGGGTAGGTGTTGGGAAGTAGATATTACTAGATTGTAAAAGGTCAGTTTTGACCTAAAACCGATAGAGAAGCTGTCTCTTGCTAGGTTAACACTTCAGCCTCTGAACAATACTGTTCTTGTTGGCAGCAAGCTTGCAAGAGTGTCTTAGAGGAACAACAACCCTTGCAAAATAGGTATGAGGCTCTGCAAGTGGAACCGAACCATGACAAGGAAGATGATTCAGTGCGCAAAGGTGTTGCCGAGGTTAAGTCAAACTACACCCCGCATCAAAACATCTTCAGTAAAAAAAAAAAGACAGGTCGTTGTCATAGGTGACTCCATCCTAAAGGGAGTGGAAGGCCCAATATGCAGACTGGGCCCACTTCTCAGAGAAGTCTGCTGCCTCCCTGGGGCCTGGGTTAAAGATATAAAGAGAAAGCTTCCTTCCCTGGTACGTCCTTCAGATTACTACCCATTACTGATTTTTCAGATAGGCAGCAATGAACTGGCAACAAGAAACCTGAGGGCAATCAAGAGAGACTTCCGGGCCTTGGGAAGACTGGTTAAGGGATCAGGAGCACAAGTAGTATTCTCCTTTATCATTCTAGTTGCAGGGAAGGATGAGCCAGCAGATCAATACCTGGCTCCGAGCCTGGTATCAGCATCAGGACTTTGGGTTTTATGATCATGGGTTGGTTTACATGACACCAGGCCTGCTGGCAACTGATGGGGTACACCTGTCTCAAAGGGGTAAAAGGTTCTTGGTGCAGGAGTTGGCAGGACTCATCAAAAGGGCTTTAAACCAGATTTAAAGGGGGAAGGGGGTGAAACCAGGCTCTTTAGAGGTAAGCCTGGGGGTGGTGTGCCAATGTCTGTGGGATGGGATGCTAGTGAGATCCCTTGGTATGCTGACTCAGTGAAGGCAGGGGATGGAGAGTCATGCAGCATCAGAGTTGTGACAGTCATTGATGGGGTTAGAAACTATGGCCGCGCCTGAGAATAGTCAGTTAGGAATTAGGGCTTCTCCCAGCAAAAAGGTGGCAGGACCAATAGCCCAACTGAAGTGCTTCTACACTAATGCGTGCAGCATGGGCAACAAACAGGAGGAGCTGGAAGCCATTGTGCAGCAGGAAAACTATGATGTAGTTGCCATCATGGAAATATGGTGGGATGACTCGCACGACTGGAGTGCTGCAATGGATGGCTATAAACTCTTCAGAAGGGATAGGCAAGGAAGGAGAGGCGATGGGGTGGCCCTGTATGTTAGGGAGTGTTATGAATGTCGAGAACTTAATGATGGTGACAATAGGGTTGAGTGTTTATGGGTAAGAATCAGGGGGAGGGCCAACAAGGCAGATATCATGGTGGGAGTCTGCTATAGACTGCCTAACCAGGATGAAGAGGTAGATGAAATATTCTATAAGCAGCTGGAAGAAGTCTCAAGATCACTAGCCCTTGTCCTGGTGGGAGACTTCAACCTACCAGATATCAGCTGGGAACACTACAGCTGAGAGGGAACAGTCTAAGAGGTTCTTGGAGTGTGTTGGGGATAACTTCCTGACACAGCTGGTGAGGGAGCCGACTAGGGAAGGTGCCCTGCTGGATCTGTTGTTTGTAAACAGAGAAGGACTTGTGTGGGATGTGACGGTTGGAGGCCATCTTGGGCATAGGGATCATGAAATGATAGAGTTTTCAATTCTTAGAGAAGCAAGGAGGGGGATCAGCAGAACTGCCACCTTGGACTTCTGGAGGGTGGACTTTGGTCTTTTCAGGAACTTGCTTGACAGAGTCCCTTGGGAGGCAGTCCTGAAGGGCAAAGGAGTCCAGGAAGGCTGGACGTTTTCCAAGAAGGAAATCTTAAAGGCGCAGGAGCAGGCTGTCCCCATGTGCAGAAAAACAAGCCGTCGGGGGAAAAGACTGGCCTGGCTGAACAGAGAGATATGGTTGCAACTCAGGGGAAAAAAGGAGAGTTTATGGCCTTTGGAAGAAGAGGTAGGCTACTCAGGAAGGCTACAAAGATGTTGTGAGGCTATGTAGGGAGGAAATTAGAAAGGCCAAAGCCCAACTAGAACTTAATCTGGCTTTGGATGTTAAGAACAATAAAAAAAGTTTCTATAAATACATTAGCAATAAAAGGAGGACTAAGGAGAATCTCCATCCTTTATCAGATGAAGGCGGTAACATGGAAACAAAGGATGAGGAAAAGGCTGAGGTACTTAATGCCTTCTTTGCCTCAGTCTTTAACAGTAAGACCACTTGTTCCCTGAGTACCCAGACCCCTGAGCTAGAAGATGGGGCCGGGGAGAAGAATGAAGCCCCCATAATCCAAGGGAAAATAGTGAGGGACCTGCTCCAGCACCTAGACATACACAAGTCTATGGGGCCAGATGTGATCCACCTGAGGGTACTGAGGGAGCTGGCGGAAGTGCTCACCGAGACACTTTCCATCATTTATCAGCAGTCCTGGCTAACCGGGGAGGTCCCAGTTGACTGGTGTCTAGCAAATGTGACGCCCATCCACAAGAAGGACTGGAAGGAGGATCCAGGGAACTACAGGCCTGGGAAGGTTATGGAAGAGATCATCTTGAGTGCCATCACACAGCACATACAGGCACAACCAGGCAATCAGGCCCAATCAGCATATGTTTATGAAAGGCAGGTCCTGTTTGAATAACCTGATCTCCTTCTGTGACAAGGTGACCCGCTTGGTGGATGAGGGAAAGGCTGTGGATGTTGTTTACCTGGACTTTAGTAAAGCCTTTGACACCGTTTCCCACAGCATCCTCCTGGAGAAACTGGTTGCTCATGGCTTGGATGGGTGTACTCTTCTCTGGGTAAAAAACTGGCTGGAAGGACAGGCCCAAAGAGTAGTGTTGAATGGAGTTAAATCGAGTTGGTGGCCGGTTACAAGTGGTGTTCCCCAGGGCTCAGTACTGGGGCCGGTTCCCTTTAATATTTCTCAACAACCTGGACGAGGGGATCGAGTGCGCCCTCAGTAAGTTTGCAGATGACACCAAGTTAGGTGGGAGTGTTGACCTGCTTGAGGGTACAAAGGGTCTGCGGAGGTATCTGGACAGGCTGGATCAATGGGTGGAGGCTAACGGTATGAGATTCAACAAGGCCAAGAGCCGGGTCCTGCACTTGGGTCACAACAATCCCATGCAGCGCTACAGGCTTGGGGAAGAGTGGCTGGAGAGCTGCCTGGCGGAAAAGGACCTGTGGGTGTTGGTCGACTGCCAGCTGAATATGAGCCAGCAGTGTGCCCAGGTGGCCAAGGCGGCCAACAGCATTCTGGCTTGTATTAGAAATAGCGTGGTCAGCAGGAGTAGGGAAGTGATTGTGCCTCTGTACTCGGCACTGGTGAGGCCACACCTCAGTAGTTGGGTTGTTGGGTGCAAAGGGTTCTCAGCTCCTTATAGAATGAATTAAGGCCTAACAGCCATACTTAATCCTGTTTTGACAGAGATTAATAGATTAACTTTCTAGGACTGTAAACTGCAATACAGAGCACTTTTGAAAATTTGCTCCTACAAGCATTTAAATAATAATGCAACTGAAAATCAGTAAACACTGAATGTTGTTCGTTCAGAACATAGATATGCTGTTCCTACCTTTGAATTTAATATATATCTGATGATGTAATTGTAATTAATCCTTAATAAAAGATTATAACAAACTGTGTGGACATATCTAAATACAACCCCACCTTATGCAGAGGGCTTGTTCTCTGTTTATGAAATGGTTGGGTATCAGGTCCTCAATACAGGCCACCTCTGACTACACACCATGTCAGACCATCTGGGATCACACAAGCACAGAATAATTTAAATGGGAATGTAAATAGCTGGCTGAATATGAGCCAGCAGTGTGCCCAGGTGGCCAAGAAGGCCAACAGCATCCTGGCTTGTTTTAGCAATAGTGTGGCCAGCAGGACTAGGGAAGTGATCGTCCCCCTGTACTTGGCACTGGTGAAGCCCCACCTTGAATACTGTTTTCAGTTTTGGGCCCCTCACTGCAGGAAAGACATTGAGGTGCTGGAGTGGGTCCAGAGAAGGGCAACGAAGCTGGTGAGGGGTCTGGAGAACAAGTCTTATGAGGAGCGGCTGAGGGAGTTGGGGTTGTTTAGTCTGGAGAAGAGGAGGCTGAGGGGAGACCTTATCGCTCTCTACAGCTACCTGAAAGGAGGTTGTAGCGAGGTCAGGGTTGGTCTCTTCTCCCAAGTAACAAGCGATAGGACAAGGGGAAATAGCCTCAAGTTGCACCAGGGGAGGTTTAGGATGGATATTAGGAAAAATTTCTTCAGTGAAAGGGTTGTCAAGCATTGGAACAGGCTGCCCAGGGAAGCGGTGGAATCGCCATCCCTGGAGGTATTTAGAAGACATGTAGACATGGTGTTTAGGGGCATGGTTTAGTGGTGTTTTTGGCAGTGTTAGGTTGATGGTTCGACTCAATGATCTTAAAGGTCCCTTCCAACCTAGACAATTCTATGATTCTATGAACAGTGGGTGGTTACAAGTTAGATTTGTGTGAACTTGTTGCAAGGCAGTAGTTGTCTGATGGTGGGGCAGATGGCACTTCAGTGTACTCTTCATCTCAGAAACTTTCTTCTGTACCACTAAAAGTGGTATTATGATGGGACAGTTCCTGCTTTGCACCAGATTTTCTCCCACCAGACCGGAGCCGTGGCGTTGTAGCTCCCTTGGCCTCCAATACTTCTAGAGGTGGTATTTGTACCTGCAGCTCAGCAGAGCTTTTGGTATACGTGCTGGATGCAGAGAGATCACGTAGTCCCTGGTGCTTCAAACCTCTTGCAGAGTTCCTTTTGCCTGGGAGAGACCTTGAGTATGAGCCCTGTCCCAAGAGCTCTGGGTTTGAGCTCCGAGGAGGGCAGCACAGCTTGCTGTTTCCAGAGGTTGTTGTACAAAGGGTGGAATGTGGCCCAACCATAATTTCTGTATTTTCAAATGAGAGCATTCACCGTTGTTGGGCTCAGTCCTGTATTGGGCATGTTCAGAGTACACCTTTTGGATTTTTCTCCCACATGCAACTTGTCTGGACAGATAACTCGTTGGAGGATCCCATTTGGATTTAGGCAGAGCAGAGGCACTCTATTGCTTTGCCTTGCCAAGATAGTGGCATTTGTGAGAATCCACAAAAGAAGCACCATTTGTTTTTATACTGCATTTTACTAGTGAAAACTAAGGGATTAAGCAGTGATTTTGGTCACCTTTAGTGTTTAGGAACCTAAATTAATCCTGTGCCCTGTTTCAGAGAGCTAAATGTTTTAGTCAAGGCCTGTGTCTAAGCAGGAACTGTCACAATAATTATAGAATTGCTCTTAAAGAAGTGGTCGCTGCTGCTGCTGGAGGGGTGGCTGTGCCCTCCCCTCCACCCTGGCTGCTCACTCCCATGCCTGTGCTGCCCCAGCTCTGCTCCCAGAGTGCTTCTTTGTGGAGTCCTGATAAACCCGGTCAGCAAACAGATTTGTTACAATAAACGTTTACAGATTCATTTTAACTGGAACAATTTCATGATGGAGTTCACTGTGTGCAGGTATGTAAACAAGTCTGCCAGCGCAAGAAGATTAGTACTGGAATGGGATTGTTTTCATCTGCAGTAGCAAGACCTTATTGAAGTTCAACATGATTGTTGACCTCTGGGATGTATTTCCAGACTCCTGGGTTGGTGCTCTGGCTGTCAAACCACTCTTCCTTGGACAAAGCTGAGATGGTACCCAGTCATAGCACAGGGACAGAGGGGATAGCTGCACGTGGGGACTGATCCTGGTCCAACCACAGAGTTGTTCAGTGCGGTTATGAAAACCAAAACTGTGTTCACAGATGTGCTCTGAATGACTGACTGTTGATGACATATGTTCTCACAGGAGAACTCCTGCGAGGGTTTGGGCTTTTCTTCTAGTTGTTGTTACGCAAGAAGAAGTAGGAAAGTCTAGAGAAGAGTGGTAGGAAAATCAGCAGAGGCTGGTGAACATGGGAAAACAGGGAAGTATGAATATGGAGGCAGTACAGGATGTCTGGGTACTGCGACAAAGAGAGAGCAGGAGAGTTGTGACATTGTGCTCAGGCCTGTGAAAAAGAAAACAAAACGTAAGGCAGAAAGTGGAAGAGCTGAAGGGGAACTGTTTGACAGGGTAGAAATAGTGTAAGAGGAGAGGAATTGGCAAATACAGAGAAGCATGCCTGTAAAAGATTTATTTATTAATAAGAGACAATAAGAATCCTTTAAATAAGAATAAAAGTGGAGCAGGGGAACAATTGAGCTAGCTAAAAACATAGCTGTGCTCAGATGAACCTCGTGCTGTGCCAGTGTAGTTCCTCTCCAAGAGTAGGATTGTAGTGGTTTAGCCTCAGACGGCAACAAAGAACCACGTGCCGCTCGCTCGGGTCTTCCCAATACAGGAAGGATAAGAAGAAAAAGGCAAAACTCTTGGGTTGAGACAAAGGCAGTTTAACAGAACAGCAGAGGGAACACGAAAAAAAACCAACAATGACACAGATAGAGAAATATACAAAAGCGATTACAGAACCGCCACTCACCGACCATATCCAGGAGGCGCCAGCCCACTCCAAACCTGACTTCCCGCCCCCTCCCCTCCTCTTAATCTCAGGGTGGGCATGGCTCACATGGCATGGAATACTTAACCCTGTCCCTGCCGGAACCAGGACATTATCCACCCCTTATTCCATACCATTTTTGCCATGCCCAGATCTTACAGTTTTCAGAACATGTGACTGGTGTACCCGGCATGGCTCATGCACACAGTCCATGGGCTGAAGATGTAGATCTTGAGGAAGTTGCTGGGCGCCAGCTGCTGAGGTCAGCTCTGATCCCATCACCACTTTGCTTTACTCAATTCTTCATCAAAGTCCATCTGTCCTTAACTTGGGTGATTCTTACTGCAGTACAGCCGATAGCAATTATAGTAACGAGGACATACAGTGACAGTGTTACATAGCAATCAACAACACACAATTTGATTCATTGGCTATTCTCACCCAAAATCAGATCCCCGAGGTACACATCAGACTTCCCCATCCTTCTGCATTACCCACCAAGTGCACCCAGGTCCTTGGGCAAAAGCAATACCACGGATGGGTTTGCCTTTGCCTGAGGCAGGACTAACCCAGACTGTCTTCCCTAACATATTCTTCATGTGCACTACGGGGACTTTATCCCCTTCTACGGTACGTGGAAGTTTTGATTGGGCAGGGCCAGCCCGATTGGTAGATCCCCTGGTGTTAACTAGCCAGGTAGCCTTTGCTAAATGTGCATCCCAATGTTTTAAGGTCCCACCACCCATTGCTCTCAGTGCAGTTTTTAACAGTCCATTGTACCGTTCTATCTTCCCAGAGGCTGGTGCGTGATAGGGGATGTGATACACCCACTCAATGCCATGCTCTTTGGCCCAGGTGTCTATGAGGCTGTTTTGGAAATGAGTCCCGTTGTCCGACTCAATTGTCTCTGGGGTGCCATGTCGCCACAGGACTTGCATTTCAAGGCCCGGGATAGTATTCCGGGCAGTGGCATGGGGCACAGGGTATGTTTCCAGCCATCCAGTGGTTGCTTCCACCATTGTGAGCACATAGCGCTTGCCTTGACAGGTTCGTGGCAGTGTGATATAATCAATCTGCCAGGCCTCCCCATATTTATATTTCAACCATCGTCCTCCATACCAAAGAGGCTTCAAACGCTTGGCTTGCTTGATTGCAGCGCATGTCTCACATTCATGGATGACCTGTGCAATAGTGTCCATGGTCAAGTCCACCCCTCGGTCACGAGCCCATCTATATGTCGCATCTCTTCCTTGGTGGCCTGAGGTCTCATGGGCCCACCGAGCTATGAATAGTTCACCCTTATGTTGCCAGTCCAGATCCACCTGAGCCACTTCAATCCTAGCAGCCCGATCCGCCTGCTGGTTGTTCTGATGTTCCTCCGTGGCCCGATTCTTCGGTACGTGGGCATCTACGTGGCATACTTTCACAACCAGATTCTCTATCCGGGCAGCAATATCTTGCCATAGTTCAGCAGCCCAGATGGGTTTGCCTCTGCGCTGCCAGTTGCCCTGCTTCCACTGCTGTAACCACCCCCACAGAGCATTTGCCACCATCCATGAGTCAGTGCAGAGATAAAGTACTGGCCATTTTTTCTCGCTCGGCAATGTCCAAAGCCAGCTGAATGGCTTTCACCTCTGCAAACTGGCTCGATTCACCTTGTCCTTCACTGGCTTCTGCAACTTGTCGTGTAGGACTCCACACAGCAGCCTTCCACTTGCGATGCTTTCCCACAATCCGGCAGGACCCATCAGTGAACAGGGCATATTTCTTCTCATTTTTCTGGCAGTTTATTATATGGTGGGGCCTCTTCCGCACGCGTCACCTCCCCCTCTGGTGACATTCCAAAATCCTTGCCTTCTGGCCAGTCCATGATCGCTTCCAGAATTCCTGGGCGACTGGGGTTTCCCATTCGAGTTCGCTGTGTGATCAGTGCAATCCACTTACTCCATGTAGCATCAGTTGCATGATGTGTGGTGGGGACCCTTTCTTTGAACATCCAGCCCAGCACCGGCAGTCGAGGTGCTAAGAGGAGCTGTGCTTCTGTACCAACCACTTCCGAAGCAGCTCGAACCCCTTCATATGCTGCCAATATCTCCTTTTCTGTTGGAGTGTAGCGGGCTTCGGATCCTCTGTATCCCCGACTCCAAAACCCTAGGGGTCGACCTCGGGTCTCCCCTGGCGCTTTCTGCCAGAGGCTCCAGGTAGGGCCGTTCTCCCTGGCTGCAGTGTAGAGCACGTTTTTAACATCTTGTCCTGCCCAGACTGGCCCCAGGGCCACTGCATGGACTATTTCCTGTTTGATTTGTTCAAAAGCTTGTCGTTGCTCAGGACCCCATTTAAAATCGTTCTTCTTCCAGGTTACTTGATACAGAGGGCTTACAGTTAGACTGTAATCTGGGATATGCATCCACCAAAAACCCACAATGCCTAAGAAAGCTTGTGTTTCCTTTTTACTAGTTGGTGGAGACATAGCTGCTATTTTGTTGATCACATCCATTGGGATCTGGTGGCGTCCATCTTGCCATTTTATTCCTAAGAACTGGATCTCCTGTGCAGGTCCCTTGACCTTACTTCGTTTTATGGCAAAACCAGCTTTCAGAAGGATTCGGACTATTTTATCCCCTTTCTCAAAAACTTCTTCGGCTGTGTTTCCCCATACAATGATGTCATCAATGTACTGCAGATGTTCTGGAGCTTCACCCTGTTCCAGTGCAGTCTGCATCAGTCCATGGCAAATGGTGGGGCTGTGTTTCCACCCCTGGGGCAGTCGATTCCAGGTGTACTGGATGCCCCTCCAAGTGAAAGCAAACTGTGGCCTGCACTCTGCTGCCAAAGGGATTGAGAAGAATGCATTCGCTATATCAATTGTGGCATACCACTTGGCTGCCTTGGACTCCAGTTCATACTGCAGTTCTCGCATGTCCGACACGGCAGCGCTCAGTGGTGGCGTGACTTCATTCAGGCCACGATAGTCTACAGTTAGCCTCCACTCTCCATTAGATTTTTGCACCAGCCATATGGGACTGTTAAAGGGTGAGCGAGTCTTGCTGATCACTCCTTGAACCTCTAGTTGACAAATCAGCTTATGGATGGGAATCAGAGAGTCTCGGTTAGTGCGATATTGCCGCCGATGCACCGTTGTGGTAGCAATCGGCACCTGCTGTTCTTTGACCCGCAACAACCCCACATCAGAAGAGTCCTCCGAGAGACCAGGCAAGGTGGACAACTGTTTAACTTCCTCCGTCTCCAAGGCAGCTATGCCAAAGGCCCACCGATACCCCTTTGGGTCCTTAAAATACCCTCTCCTGAGGTAATCTATACCAAGGATGCATGGAGCATCTGGGCCAGTCACAATGGGATGCTTTTGCCACTCATTCCCAGTTAGGCTCACTTCAGCCTCCAGTACAGTCAACTCTTGGGATCCCCCTGTGACCCCAGAAATACAAATGGGTTCTGCCCCTCTATAGCTTGATGGTATTAGGGTGCACTGTGCTCCTGTGTCCACTAGAGCCTTATACTCCTGTGGGTCTGATGTGCCAGGCCATCGAATCCACACTGTCCAATAAACCCGGTTGTCCCTTTCCTCCACCTGGCTGGAGGCAGGGCCCCTCTAATACTGGTCATGGTATCCGGTACTCACTTCTTGCAGAAATGACTTGGAAGTTCCTTCAAGAGGATCAGAAGCAAGATCAGGCCTTATGGTCTGTCTGGGGAACTGCCCACTGGAAACTGGGGCGGCACTTTTCCTGGAGGGATCCCCTTTTGTGGTTGTCCTTCCTTGCGACTCCTGTACCCGTGTCCGCAGGATCCAAGTAGGTTGTCCATCCCATTTCCTCATGTCCTCCCCGTGGTCACGCAGGTAGAACCAAAGGGTGCCTCGTGGTGTGTACCCTCTGTAGTCTCTCTCTTGAGTGGGGAAATGCCTGCTCCTAATAGCTGAGATGCTGGCCCGTACAGGTGGGGAGTAGGACATATTCTCTTCAAGTTGCTGGACCTTCCGGGACAGTTTCTCCACAGCTGAGACAAGGGGGGAAGAGAGGCTTTCTTCATATCGCTGGAGCCAGCCAGCCACCTCATCCACCGTTGGTCCCTCTTCGCCTTTCCATTCCATTACTGCCAGTGAGTTGGCATATGACGATGGTGCACTCCGTACAAACTTCCGCCACATGGGCCTTGTGCAGTGCACCTCATCATGGTCTGTGGGTAAGTCTGCATTGTCCAAGTCATAAGAAATCATCTCCCGCACAGCTAATTCTCTCAGGTACTGGATACCTCTTTCCATGGTGGTCCACCTGTTTGGGTGACATACAACATCTTCACTGAAGGGGTACCTCTCCCTCACGCCTGACAGGAGTCATTTCCAGAGGCTGAGGGCTTGGGTCTTCTTCCCAATCGCCTTGTCAATGCCGCCTTCCCTAGACAGGGATCCCAGCTGCCTGGCTTCCCTACCCTCTAATTCCAGGCTACTGGCACCATTATCCCAACACCGAAGCAGCCAGGTGACAATGTGCTCTCCTGAAAGTCAGCTAAAATCTTTTCGCATATCCCGCAGCTCACTCAGGGATAGGGATCGGGTAATTATCTCTGGTTCTGCCTCTTCCTCCTGTCCTTGTGATGGCCCTGGTTCATCGTCATCTCTTACTATGCGAACCGATTTCTTTGTGTACTTCTTCTTTTGTATGGAGGCAACGGATACTGGCACGGGTTGGTTCCCTGGTTCAGCGGCAGTGGCTGCCACCGGGGTTGGAGTAGCTGCAGTGGCTGCCACAGGTGTTGCGGTAGCCACAGTGCCCGTCACAGGGGTTCGTGTAGCCGCAGTACCTGCCGCAGTGGCCACAGCAGCCGCAGCACCCGTCGCAGTGTCTGCAGTAGTCGCAGCGCCCACCAGTCTGGTCTCTGTCTCTTTCTCCTGAGGGTGCTGCATAATACTGAGCAGTGCCTGGTAGATACTGGCCAGGGCCCAGCACAGTGCGGTGAGTTGTGCCTCTCTGGAATAGCCACAGCATTTTCCCTTCAGATATTCTACTACTCTATCAGGGTCCTGTAATTGTTCAGGGGTGAAGCCCCTGACCATTGGAGGTGAGAAGTTCTCTAGGTACCTGCCCATGTTCTCCCACATGCCATGCCACCCCTGACTGTCCAGCCTCAGAGCAGATCTCTGGGTGGTAGTCTTAAATACTCCTTTAACCCTAAACGAGACCTGGACCATATTCAGCAGACATAACACTAGGAACATGCTGGTTTGAGCATCCCAAGGATATTCAAAATTCTCAAAAGCTGTCATACCTGACCCGAAGGAGAAAAGGGAGGCAAAAGAGCTGGGGAAAGTGTCCCCCCCTGTTTCCCCCATAGACTGGGTGTAATTATTAATGAATTCTGAGAGACGGTGCCCAATGTACGGACAGGACAGCAATACCACATAAACGCCCCAAAATAACTGTCTAACAAGTGATGTTATCATATCATAAGTCGATATTGCACAGGACAGTAAAATGATAACCCTCATCCCCCTCCCAGAAGTAACAAATATCATCACAGGGAGTGCATAGACCATATAGGAATTTACATAAGACAGGCACGAGAACAAACTAAGCAACATAGTGACCAGTGACTATTTACCTAACAAATTCATTTTTTCAAGCTCTAGTTGGATTCTGTTGTTATCTCAACCCTTCGAGCCCCACGTTGGGCGCCAAAAAGGACTGTCGTGGTTTGGCCTCAGATGGCAACAAAGAACCACGTGCCGCTTGCTCGGGTCTTCCCAATACGGGAAGGATCAGAAGAAAAAGGCAAAACTCTTGGGTTGAGACAAAGGCAGTTTAACAGAACAGCAGAGGGAACACGAAAAAAAACCAACAGCAATAACACGCATAGAGGAATATACAAACGCGATTACGGAACCGCTGCTCCCCGACCGGACCCTGGACGCGCCAGCCCACTCCAAACCCGACTTCCTGCCCCCTCTCCCCTCTTAATCTCAGGGTGGGCATGCCTCAAATGGCATGGAATACTTAACCCTGTCCCCACCGGAACCAGGACAAGGATGAATGTTGGCCTGTAGTTGCTTTATGAACTTTTTCCCAGCCCTGCGCACTCCAGCAGCTGCAGCCTTCCACTACTCCTGGGTCCTGCTTCCCAGGCTGCCTCACTCTCACACTGGCCCCAAGTCCTTGCTAACGTGCATCCAGCCTCACCATACTGTTTCATTCCTCCCTGTTGTTGTGGCTGGGCTGGCCATTAAACGAATGTTAGATGCTCTCTTTAACCTCTCTCTCCCTTTCCAGAAGAGAAGTGAGAGAGAATAAGAGAGAGAGAACGTATGGGTTGAAAAAGAAACTAAACTACTTTAATGAAAAATTATTAATAAAGAGAAAAAATAATAACATTAATAATAAAATAATGAAATATATGCAATATATACAAAACCACTATCAAGCTCCCAGGATGATGATCTCATCACCAGCAGGCACTGGGAAAGTCCAGACTGGACCCAGTGATGGATGGGAACTGGATTCCGAATCTGGAGTCAGGAACACACAGATTGGGGTAAAAGGCAGATGAACTCAGAGGCAGTCTTCCTCGGACCCTGGCCTTTGAAAAAAGAGGCTGACCCCTTTGATCCCTCAGCTGTTATAGCGAGCATGATGCAGATGGGATGGAATACCCTGTTGGTCAGTGTTGGGTCACCTGTCCTGTCCGCTCCTCCCTGCAGGTGCAACCAATCTACGCTCTTCTGCTTCTGACCCTCCAACTTGGTACATAACAAAATTAGCTGACCTTGGTTGTTATAGCAATAAGTATAAGCAAGAGCCTCTCTGCATACCATCCCTTGGTATTAACTATAAACACCAGACCTTATCTGCTAGAAGCAGACACTGTCTGAAAAACATGCTGTCAATTTCAAAGAGTTCAGTTAAGAAGAAGCTTAGCTGAAAGGTAAAATTACTGTAAAGGAAATGGGTTCTATTTTACCTCAAAGCAGGACATTCCAACCCATATTCCATACCATTTGTGTCATGCTTAGATCACTACTGCTTTTTTTTATCTTCAAATATACACACACGCATATATATACAGATCAATAATTTATGATTTATCTTTACACACAAAAGTTTGTTAAGTTAATTTAGTTCATGATTGCAGGTTTCCATCTATCATAGCAGTCTTTCAGGGCAGGAGGGAGGGTATGAAATTCATTGTGGTTTGTGCCCACAGATAGCATGTCCACCTCAAAGAGTTTGCTGGACGCCACTTGATGAATCTACCTCTGGTTTCATCATTCACTATGTTATCCTGAAAAACACTTATAGAACACTGTTAACATTATGTAATAATTAACATCATACAGCTCAGAGTTGAGTATTCTCACCCAGGGTTAAATTTCCTTGAGATACACATTGGACGTCTCTGTTCTTCAGCATCACCCACCAAGTACATCCAGGTCCTTGAGCAAAAACAGTCCAACAAATGAGTTTGCCTTTGCCTGAGTCAGGAAAAACCCAAACAGTTTTCTCCAACATATTCCTTTCATGCACCACAGGGACGTTTTATGTAAAAGGTCTGGTTGAGCAGGAGCAGCTCGATTGATGGATCCCCTGGTGTTAACTAACCAGGTAGCTTGTGCTAAATGCTTGTCCCAATTATTAAAGGTTCCATCACCCATTGCCTTCAGGGTAGTTTTTAACAGTCCATTGTATCATTCAGTTTACCCAGAAGCTGGTGCATAGGGGATATGATATATCCACTCAACACCATGTTCTTTGGCCCAATTACTTAGAAGATTGTTTTTGAAATGAGTCCCATTGTCTGACTCAATTCTTTCTTGAGTACCATGTGTCCTGGTTTGAGGTAAAACAGAACCAACTTTCTGTTCAGTAATTTTACTTCTTAGCCAGGCCTCTTCTAACTCTCTGAAATTAACAGCATGTTGTGTCGAAAATGGTTCATTCTCAGAGTGATAAGACCTGTGTTTACAGTGTGTGCCAAGGAATGGTACACAGAGAGGCTCTTGCTTATACTGATTGCTATAACAACCAAGGTCAGCTAATTTCGTTATTTGCCCCATTTGAGGGTCAGAAGCGGAAAAGCGTAGAGGGGTCCCACCTGCAGGGAGGCGCGGACAGGACAGGTGACCCAAAACTGACCAACAGGGGTATTCCATCCCATCTGCCTCATGCTCAGTATAAAAGCTGAGGGATCAAAGGGTCAGCCCTCTTCCTTCAATGGGGGACATCCGAGGAGGACCCTGCCTGTTCATCTGCCTTTGATCCTGATCCGTGGGTTCCTGACTCCAGCTCTGGAATCCAGTTCCCACCCATTGCTGAGTCCAGTCTGGGACTTCCCCAGTGCCTGCCGGTGACATCATCCTGGGAGCTTAATATGGTTTTGTATATACTGTATCTATTTTCTAATTTCCTTTTTATTTTATTATTAATATTTCAGTAAAGTAGTTCCTTCTAAACTCGTGAATCTCTTTATCTCTCCCCCTCCTCCCCATGTACGAGAGGTTGGGGGGGAGCATCTGTCGCCAGCCATTGGCCAATTTGGCCAAAACCAGGACAGATTTATTTGGTGCCCAATGTGGGGCCCAAACAGAGATCTGATAGATTGCCTGAATAGTTTGAATTCCAGCTTGTTCAGGGAGAACAGACAGTTCACATCACGTTGTTCTTACATGAAATCTTGTATCATGTCCTTAGAGAGCTTTGTATGAAGTTAATTGATGCAATGGGGTTTAACTGGTCGAATATATTGCATGGTCTATTTCTTCTTTGTGTTTGGATGCAGTGGTCTAAGCGTGCTATGTTGGTATGGATTTGCCTTCAGATGTATAAAATAATTGCTTGGATAATGGTTCTACCTGCATATCTTGGGCATCTCGTGATGGAGTCTTTTACTAATTACACTTTTGGGATGGGTTCTTTTACTAATTACACTCTTGGTCTTACCTGGGGAAAGTTTACTTTGCCCTTTGATGATTATGCCAAAGTGACACTAACAGAATTAGGGGATGAAAAACCTTCAGGCTGTTTGGAGAGTGAATGTTACTTTCATTCGTATGTGATTTTGTTGTTGGGTTTCCTGAATGTGTTGTAGGGGTGGTTTATAGTTAAATATCAGTGCAAGAGTGAGTATTGTGACATCTGATATTGCTACTCAAACCCCACGGCCAAAGTCAAAGATAGCCAGATAGCCAAAACCGTTACAGCATGTCACCACAAGACTTGCTTTTCACCAAGACTTGCTTGGTATTCCAGGCAGTGGCATGAGGCACAGCATAGGTTTCCAACCATCCGGTACTTCCTTCCACCATAGTAAGCACATAGCGCTTACCCTGGCGGGTTTGAGGGAGTGTGATGTAGTCAATTTGCCAGGTCTCCCCATACTTATATTTCAACCATTGTCCTCCATACCACAAAGGTTTTAACCGTTTAGCTTGCTTGATTGCGGCGCATGTTTCACAATCGTGGATAACCTGCGCAATAGTGTCCATAGTTAAATCCACCCCTTGGTCATGAGTCCACTTATATTTTGCATCCCTTCCTTGATGACCTGAGGTGTCATGGGCCCACCAAGCTAAAAATAGTTCACCCTTATGTTCCCAGTCCAAATATCTCTGGAAAATTTTAGCAGCCTGATCTACTTGCTGATCGTTTTGATGTTCCTCAGTGGATCGACTCATGGGTATGTGGGCATCTACATGGCGTACCTTCACGACTAGTTTCCCTAGCTGGTCAGCAATATCTTGATGCAATTCAGCAGCCCAGATGGGTTTACCTTTGCGCTGCCAGTTGCTCTGCTTCCACTGCTTTAACCACCCCCACAGAGCATTGGCCACCATCCATGAGTCAGTATAGAGACAGAGTACTGGCCATTTTTCTCCTTCAGCAATGTCTAGGGCCAGCTGGATGGTTTTTACCTCTGCAAATTGACTCATCTTCTCCTTCAGCTGCTTCTGTGACTCATCATGTAGGACTCCACACAGAAGCTTTCCACCTTTGATGTTTTCCTACAGTAAAAGATCCATCAGTGAACAGAGCATACTGTTTCTCATTCTCTGAGAGTTCATTATACGGTGGGGCTTCTTCAGCACGTGTCACCACCTCCTCTGGTGGCATTTCAGAGTCTCTGCCTTCGGGCCAGTTTGTGATCACGTCTACGATTCCTGGACGATTGGGGTTTCCTATTCAAGTCCGCTGTGTTATTAATGCAACCCATTTACTCTAGGTGGCATTGGCGGCATGATGAGTAGAAGGAACTTCACCCTTGAACATCCAGTCCAGTACTGGCAATTGGGGCACCAGGAGGAGCTGCGCTTCAGTACCAATTACCTCTGAAGCAGCTCTAACTCCTTCATATGCTGCCAAGATCTCTTTCTCAGTTGGAGTATAGTTGGCCTCGGAGCCTTTATATCCTCAACTCCAGAATCCTAGGGGTCGACCTCGAGTCTCCCCTGGTGCTTTCTGCCATAGGCTCCAGGTAGGGCCATTGTCCCTGGCTGTGGTGTAGAGCACATTTTTAATGTCCTGTCCTGTTCGGACTGGTCCAAGGGCTACTGCATGCACAATCTCTTGTTTAATTTGCTCAGAGGCCTGTTGTTGCTCAGGATCCCACGTCAACTCATTTTTCTTTCGAGTCGCTTCATAGAGAGGTTTCACAATCTGACTATAACCTGGAATATGCATTCTCCAGAAACCCACAATGCCTAAGAAGGCTTGTGTTTCCTTCTTGTTAGTAGGTGGGGCCATACCTGTTATTTTGTTAATCACATCCATTGGGATATGGTGACGCCCATCTTGCCACTTAGTTCCCAAGAACTGGATGTCTCAGGCAGGTCCCTTGACCTTACCTCTTTTGACAGCAAAACCTGCTTTCAGAAGAATCTTGATTAGTTCCTTACCTTTCTTGAAAACTTCTTCTGGTGTATTACCCCACACAATGATGTCATCAATGTATTGCAGGTGTTCTGGAGCTCCACCCTTCTCCAGTGCAGTCTGGATCAGTCCATGGCAAATGGTGGGGCTGTGTTTCCACCCCTGGGGCAGTCGATTCCAGGTGTACTGGATGCCTCTCCAGGTGAAAGCAAACTGTGGCCTGCACTCTGCTGCTAAAGGAATAGAGAAGAACGCATTAGCAATGTCAATTGTAGCATACCACTTGGCTGCCTTTGACTCCAGTTCATACTGCAGTTCTAGCATGTCTGGCACAGCAGCACTCGGTGATGGTGTGACCTCATTCAGGCCACGATAGTCTACTGTTAATCTCCAGTCTCCATCAGACTTTTGCACTGGCCATATAGGGCTGTTAAAGGGTGAGCGAGTCTTGCTGATCACTCCTTGGGCCCCTATCTGACAAATCAGGTTCTGGATGGGAATCAGAGAGTCTCGGTTAGTGCGATACTGTCTTTGATGCACTGTGGCAGTGGCAATTGGCACCTGCTGTTTTTTAACCTTCAGCAGTCTCACCACAGAAGGGTCATCTGAAAGACCGGATAAGGTAGACATCCGTGTAATGTCCTCAGTCTCTACAGCTGCTATACCAAAAGCCCACTGATACCCTTTCGAGTCTTTGAAATACCCTCTCCTGATGTAGTCTATGCCAAGGATGCATGGAGCATCTGGGCCAGTCAGCTTTTACACTGAGCATGATGCAGATGGTATGCAATACCTTGTTGGTCACTGTTGGGTCACCTGTCCTGTCCACTCCTCCCTGCATGTGGGACCCCTCTATGCCCTTCTGCCTCTGACCCTCCAACTTGGTACATACATAACAAAATTTGCTGACCTTGATTGTTATAGCAATAAGTATAAGCAAGAGCCTCTCTGCATACCATTCCTTTGCATAAATTACAAATAATCAGGTCTTATCACTGAGAAAGAATAGTGTCTGGACAATATGCTGTTAATTTCAGAGAGTTCAGTTAGTTAGAAGAGCCTTAGCTGCAAAGTAAAATTACCGAACAGAAAATTGGTTCTGTTTTACCTCAAACCAGGGCACACAGAAGCCACACAACCTCCAAGCATACAAGCCTTTACAACCCAAGCATAACCCAACAAGCCTTTACAACCTCCCCAGAAAGCATGCTCCTCCTTCTCCCTAATTCATCTGCGCCACACACACATATTCTACAACCCCATCACACGATCCTGTTTAAGGGACACTACTCTGTCCTCAAACCAGGACAGAGCTTGATACTGGTTTTGTATATATTGCATATATTTCATTGTTTTCTTTTTATTTTATTGTTAATATTTCATTAAACTAGTTTAGTTTCTTCTAAACTCATACGTCTCTCTCCCTCCTCTCCTTGGAGAGAGAGGTGGGGGAGAGCATCTGTCATTCGTTTCAGTGGCCAATCTGGCCCAAACCACAAAAATGTGGATGTGCTCAGGTCCATCAGAAGTTGCCTTCTCAGAAATCACATGTGTAGAAGTTTCCAACGTGAGACAGCTTCCATGGTAGCACCCTAAGAGCAGCATGGCAGAGCAGGGGCACCAAGGCATGTGCTCAGGGTTGTGCAGGATGCCGGTGAGAAACAGACCAGAGAATTAGCCCAGGTTATTCTCATTCTTGCTGCCCCACAGCTACTACTGCTCTCTCCTCTCGTGGAGTGCTGCATGCCACTGGCGGTGGCAGTAGGTACTAAGCTGGTGTTTCTCTGCTAACAGCCATTTGACTTTCTAGTGTGGGAGCTGGCTTATTAGACTGCATCACTCCTCATTTTTATTGCATTTAGGCCTAGACCCAGGAAGTGTTATACCTGGCCTGCAAAGATGAACACAGCTTCAGAGGAGCATGAGTTGGAAAGGGGATCATCATCTCTTTGTTCCCTGAAAGAGATACTATTCTTCTACTTTCACATTTAACCTAGGCTACTCATTGTGATCCATTCCCCAAAGGTTGCTGTGAGGGAAGTGTGGTTACTCCCTAGAAGCAGGCTAGAGATTGACAATACTGGTGTGTCCCCGTCCCCCCCCATATTAAATGAACTAGAGACCCATAAGCTTGTTCTCTTATAAAGATAGTATTTACTATCCATCCTAGACTGCAAGACAACATATGACTTTGTGAGGCAATAAACCGTAAACTAAATACACTTCTGGTTTAAATCCAGTCAGAAATTCAATAAAACTAGCTAATAGTTTAAATGTAATATTAGTTAGTAATATCAGTTTATAAAGAAACTCTCATGTCTTTTATTATTACAGAATTAGAGGTATGGATCTTTGGTATCTGCTGTTTACTTTGGCACTGGTCTGTGCAAATGACTCATGTTCTGCAAGTGATGGTAAGTTTTATGATACCTTTTATGCTTTTGTGTGTGCATGTGTGTGTGTATATATATTTTTATATAGAGTATTTTTTATATTATATGTGTCAGGACTATGCATGTTCCTTGATTGCAGTAACCTGGGTACGTCATCTGAAATGTCAAAAATGTCAGTTAATCTTTTTGTAAAGATAGTGTATGTGTTGCAGAATGAAGGTAAATTTCATAGACAGCATTAGGTGTGTGATGTGTAAACAGGCTGGATCAATGTTGGTGTTAGATATCTGGATTTTCTTTGCTCAGGTACTGAAGTTATAAAACAATTGTATGGGGTTAATTTTTTATCAAAACTTTTTTTTCTCCCCCTTAAGAAGTCTTTGTAGTATAATCATATGTTGAATGTAGAGCTATTTGGAAGTATGGAGGAAGCATTTTAAGACTGCATGTGTTGGGCCTGAGGGCAATATGAACAAGTTTCATAAGAAATTCACTTAGAAATTCTTGAGTAGAGGTTATAAAAGGGATTTGAAAAGAACATGTCGCCTCAACCAGCCAGTTGGCCGTGGGTAGCCAGCAGAAGCCTTTTTAACTAGGAGAAGCTCTGAATGCACATCCTATGGTGTTCGTGATTCAACAGATCTGCCCAGGGTTCACATCCACTGAATGTACCTCTGGCTTTCCACTGTACTTCTCCTTCCCATCCTTATTCACCTCAATTCTTCCATCTTCTGAATTAAATGCAGGGCTGGAAAGTACTCGCTCCAGCTGAGCTTTCTCTGATGTTTTTTCTTGTTGCAACCGGCAATGACTTAGAACCATTTCTGTATCACCCAGAGGCCTGCTTTGACTCTGGCTGGTCCTTTGGAACTGGTCTCTTACTCATTTAGAACAAAAAAATTCCCATTAACTTCAGTGGGAGTTTTATGTTGTGTCAGACTGATCTGCTTACGCTGGTTACAATCTGCTCCTGTAAACAAATACAAGTTAACCTAGTCTGCTCTGTCTTGTTCTGGCCTTTGGAGAGAGCAGTAACAGTTTTCCATAATTACTAGTTTTATACGAATGTGTCACCACTTCTCCCAGAGCTACAGAGCAGCTGCAGAAGGGTGGCTCCGTAAGCAGGTGCCCCTCCTGAGCTCCTAGCCAAAATCAACGTTAGCAGAGAGACTTTCTGAGGGCAATCTGATGAATACTTTTGGAAAAAGTGGGGTGAAAACAGCTTCCACAACAAACTATAAATAAACTGTTAAAATTTTCAATGAAAATTTCTCACATCTCTCAATTTCTTTTTTTCTTTTAGCTCCATACTTAGGTGTTACTGAATGCAAATTAAATACCTATAGAGTTGCAAGCCATGTTTCATTAGCCTTTCTAGTGTTAGTTTTAGAATATGGTACTAAACCAAACGGCTGTGGCATAGTTGCCTGTAGTCATAACTGTCCTACAGTTTAAAGGTATAATCATCCTCCTTCGCCCTGATACAGTTCTGCATTTTCTTGGAGTTGCATACTTAAAGTTTCTAGATATCCATATTTGCAGAAGTGCTGGAGAGATTATAAGTGGTATTATTTTGATGCTAATGGAGATATTAAGCTGAAATAAGATATAATTGGAACTCAAATGATCAGTTTTCAGAGAATTCTTCCATAAAGTTAATTTTATTTATTAAAAAAGAGTTTTGGATATGGAAAACACAGGTTTCTGTTTATTTACTTCTATGTATGTGGCTCAGTCTCTTATCCTCTGTGTTATCAGACACCAGCTCATCTATAAGATTCTCTTCTCCCCTGCTAGTTAAGGCATTTTCTTTAACATTTACCAAATTTGGTTTGAGTTCCTAATGTAGCTGACTGCTGAAGGCAATGAATGAATCAAGTTTTCACTTTTGTTCCCTACTTTCATTTCCTACTTGCAGCAATACTTTCATTCTGCTGCCTACATGTCCCATGGGAAATGTGTGTGCCTATTTAAGAAGTGTGTAAGGAAGTGCGGGGCAATGAAGTGTTTATTTTCATATTAAAATTGGGATGAAACAATGTGGGGCCTTTATTTAATGTATTTTGAATCCTTCTCTGTCTTCTGATTTGGTTAAAAGAAGACAAATTTTCTGATAGGCATTTGCAGAATAAAGCTATATACTATTTTTTTTCCCCTTTGCGTACCAATCTCTTTAGTTAGACCTATGAACTGAAATAAAATTTGCAAATTCCTCCTTGATTCTGCTGAAATGTGGAAAGTCCATATTTCACAGTGAAATATGATATATGTACCAGCTTCTATTCATTGCCTCTTACAGAATGGTCAGTAGAACAAAAATGAATGTGTCCTGACTTGATCCTTACCCCCCAGTGTCTGTATTTTACAGTACATTCATTCAATGGACAAAAATAATCCCTGCCCAGATGCAGTCTACTGGACCAATTGATTTCTCTCTCGAGGTTTAAGAGCACATGAGGATTTTTTGATCCTTGTCGGATGAGGTGTGGTCCAGATGTCCTAAGTTCAGTAAAAATCTGTGTTATAAATAAAACTTAACCACAACATCACCTTTTATCTATACTAGTGACTTTTTCTATACTGGTGAAAAAGTAACTTCCATGAGCTTACCTTCAGGATCAAAAAATGAAGACCATTTAATTGTGTTCCTGTGCTTAAATCCAAGGCACAATACTAAATACGTATGTCCTGATTCGCTACATTATTACAGAATTGTGTGTGTGAAGGGAACAGAGCTTTGTTGTCACAAAAATAAATTTCTAACCACTAAACTGCTTCTAATGCTGTAACACTTTTATTCTGAGTAGGGGAAATGCTCAACTGAGAAAGTCAAACAGGAATATTTGAGATAACAGCATGAGAGAACATCCATTTGTCATTCTTGCATGATTTAGGCCAGAGTATTAGATGAGATCTGTTTATTAGCTGTTTTTTTTTCCTTTTTTTTCCCCATGTGAATGTATTTGTATCTGCAAAAGTTCTCATGAGCATCCAGCCCCTCTCCCAAGTCATTACTAGGTGATGAATCCTGACAATCTTACAGAGTTCTGCCTAGCACAGTCTTGCTGAGGCCTTCCTATAAACTTAATTAGATGTGCTCCATACCTGTACCATATCTGATATGTTGCCCAAAGGACTGGATCTGCAGTGTCACAGTTCCCTAACAAATCCACTTCAGTAATTAGATTTTTTATGGCAGCAGGTTAAAAAAATTACACAAAGTTGCTAATCTAACACCAAAGCACATTACTGAGGCAGTGTAGTATTGACTTGTACGTGGAAGGATCCATGGAAGAACTGCACACTTTTATGTCCTGAAAGTAAAGCTTATGTTCAGCCTTACGAGTGCCTGTGCTTTGAGCTGGCTCTGTGCAGTGGGGTCAGATCCACCCTTGGCACACAGTGAAATCCCATATGTGTTTCCTCCTAGCAGGAGAGGGTGTGAGGCCAGCAGTTGGCCAGAAAACTGCACAGCATTCGAGACCAGATATTGGACATTTAGTCACCCATTTGCTGTCTCCAGGCTGGTGCCAAGTTCTGCTAGAGGCTATCCATTGATTTAGCTAGTTTTTATGCTCTCTTTCTGCTAAGAGCTTGGCTTGCCAGCTCCATAAACAGAGGCTGTGGCTGGAGTGAAGTGACAGGGGTGCCCACTGTGAGATCATGACGTTAAATGTGACCAAGTATGTCTGCTGCATCAGGTCTTCGTGTGTAAGTCAAAGCGGTGCAGGTTTGGGACTTGCAGCCTCTTGCCAGCTGGACACTGATCCAAATGCTGTCTGTATCCTTGAGGTGCTGTTTGGTAGAAAGGGCAGAACATAGGCAGTGGCAGAAAGAAAGTATAAAGGCCACAATAATGGGAAGGTAATTTCTAATAGGTGTGTAATTACCATAGGTAAACGAGTCTTGTGCCCTAGGGATTTGAAAACATAAGACCCATTTTCACAGATAATGAAGACATTTTTGTTAAGCCAATAGAACTTAGGCGCCTAAGAATTTAGGTTGCTTTGAAGATGGGGAATTGTGTGATTTTGAAAATTTAGTTTAATTTAGTTAATTTAGTAGGTACATGATCAACAGACAGTACTGCTTCATGAGTACATCACTTCTGTGCTATAATAATTATGGTTCAAGAAAAAAATAAGAGCTTATATTCATGTACACATACACAATTTGTGTTTGAGATATTTACATTAATGTAACTACAGTGTTTCATATACATATCCAGCATACACCTAGCTATTTTGGTGATGAGTGTAGGTCACATAAGGACATAGAGGAATAAACTGGCAATTAGGCCCAGTTAATAAAACAATACATAAGCTCAAGCAGTTCCAAAACTAATTTGTTCCCAGTGAAAAGAAGTGGGAAATGCCTTTTATCATTTTTGATACTAGATCAAAGTTTGCTCTAGAATACTACAGCTATGCTAATTCATCCTCTGAAGCAGGTTTAGAGATGCATTCATATTTAATGATAACACAATAAAAATATTTTTAACTGTTTTTGTACAATGATAATTTTAGAAGATACAAGCCTGAATTTATTGTTCTTTTTATCTAATCTGATTTTAGAAATGGATTTAATTTTTTGTATCACAATTTTTTAAAATTATTGTATGAAGCTGTTATGCTCAAATGCTCTATTTTCCTCATTTTTATATAAGAAATGTGATTATTTTCCCTTCTGAGACATATCAAATCTAATTTTTACTTCCATAAAAATGTCCTTTTGTTATGCTATTGTCTCCTCACTTATTTACTTGGATGCTTTGCATGCATTCCACATTCAAATTAAACCATCTAATTTTAGGTATGCACTGGGTGTCAAAGCTCCCAATTATAGAGCTAGGGATTGTATCCATAACCCATGTATAGGGCTTTAGTATCACTAAAGACACCCCTGGGCACCTGAGACATCTGCATGGGACTCACAGATATGACACAGGACCTGCAGGACATCTGCATCCTTCTGTAATGGCCAGAAACTTAAAGAGATTTATAAAAAGCTTAAGGTCATGCATCTCAAATGTCCCTGAACATCTGTTTTCAGGCAACTAAATCAACTCCATCAGCTGTTCTTTGTTCTAGGGACTGTATGGACTAGCTCTCCATTGATTTCATGGGAGCTTGGACACCTGAGGATGAAACTCATCCATGTATGAATCATATGGATATCCTCTAGGTACCCAAAAAATCTGCATGAGACTTGTATATAGGGCATATGACCTATAGGAGAACTGTGCTTTTTGAAGCAAGGGTGGAAGGCAGGCAGAATACCCTAGGCAGTCTGAGATAGCTACAGATATTTAGGCAACTGGATTTTGCCCTACCTTGCATAAAGCAAGCTAAATATAGGTGTCTTAATTTTGAACTGAGTCACCCTTATAGCTGCCTTGTTTGGGTATGCACACGTGCTTTCTACTGGGTAGTGTCATAGCTGCTCAGCCACACGCTGTAGGTCTTCTATTGCCAGCCAAGGTGAGGGATCTTCTTACTGGATTGACAGGATAACATTTAGGTTCTTGCTGTCACCATGAAATTAAGTAGCAGATGGATGTTATCTAAAGGCATGGATTTGACTTTTGTGACACACAGAGGAATTCTTAGTCTAAGCAGTAAGGTGCCTTTGAATTGCAGCACATTGTCTGCTGAGAAAGGGAAATTTGTCCATATATTCATGGAGTTAGGAGGTACCAGGGACTTCGTTGCATGGCTTGAAATATTCAGAAAAAAAACGATCAATAGCTGTGTGGGGTTTTGGCTGAAAACATGTTTTGTGATTTAGGCAAACTCAGATTTTATAGATCTCAGTGCAGTGACAAGCCATTTGTCATACATGAAGGCCATTTATTTTTAATTACTTTTTTATTATTATCAGGAAGACTAGACATAATTGCCTATATAATGATCCTAATCTTGTTAGGAAGTGACAAAAGATAATGAGAAAGGGCAGGATCTTTCCTTAGCTTAAGTTGCAAACTCTCTTGCCTCCTCTTGGTAAATAATAGTACCATAATATAGTTGGCAGTCATTTGTTCATTGTGGTCATTTTCCCTTCTTAATTCTTCTAACTGGTGTGTCTTTGCTAAGGTCTTTCTTTGTGTTACCTACTTTCTCAATTATATGCAGCTATAGAAGTATGGAACACAAGCCAAAGCAGAGTTGGCAGTAAAATCTGAAAAGTTCAAAATCGCAATCAGCTTAGTGCATCCTGTTTTACGTGGACAGAGGCAGAACTGTCAAGAATGCTGATTTAAAACTTGCAGACAAAGCCTTTAGAATAGTTGCCTTATTTCCAGAAGTTTAAGTATCTCTGAGCAAGAAAAATGTTCCATTATGTAGTAGAAATAGCTATAGAGCCATTCCAGGATCCAGGATCAGAAAGCTTGGCATAGGGAAGCATAAGTTACACCACTCTGATCTGGCTAAGCCATTTCTGCTGGAGGGAAGATTCAGTTTGGCAGAGAGCAAAGTAGTATTTCCATCATCACTTTCCATTGCGATTAGGCATGGCTTTGATGGCTAGTAGAAAAATTTGAGGGAAGGCCTTGAGTCTGTGCACTTTTGAGTTACTTTTACCACTCTTGCTTCCTAGCCAGTAGTATATATTTCAGATAAGCCATTTATCTGGGCTGATGTGACAGTATATATGCTCTCACATTGAGAAGAAAGGATTTTACCTTGTCTTTCTTCTGTGTTGGGAGCATACATGGTATTTTAACAGGAAGGGATTTAAGATTTCTAAGAGTGGAAGACATGCTGGAAATGAATTATAGACAGGCCTATATTTTGTAAGAAAATACAGAAAATGAAAACATAGTGCTGAAATTTTCAGGTATAGTAGCCTTAAATTATGCCCCTAAAAATCTGTATTTAGGCTTGTAACTCAGTAGATCCAATGGTTCAAATGCTAACCTGGATTGCAAGAGACTTGTCTCCTTTTGTCCTTTCCTCCAAACCACATCTGTGACTCCAGCATGTACTGAAGAGTTTCAAGCCTTTTGATATCTTCACTCACAAGCCTGCTGAAAATACTCCATGAACTCAGCTTCAGTCAGATGCCCTGCAAAATAACATACTGTCACAGATGCTGATTTAGGATCTTGCCAACTACGCCAATTTGTCACAGATGAGCAGAATGCACCTCACTCAAAAGAGAGAAGCAGCAATATGTTTTATTGAAGTAAAATAATAATAATATGACAGAGTTCAATAAATTCAATGGAATTTAACAAAGCTTGACAGTGATTTACTAAGGTTCAATAAGTTTGATAGCAAGGTTGACTTTATTAATTACAGCATGGAAGAAACATACAAAGGAAAGTTGAGTTAGCAAAGCTTCTTACAAAGTTTAACAAGCTATTAGTCACTTACCGAGGATCTGTTGTGGCAAGGAATCTCTCAATGTCGAGGAGTAATGGATCTCTGCACCTTGGGCAAGGAAGGATCTCTGAGCCTCAGGTGAGGAATCTCAAACCTTGAGAGGCATCCCTACTCAAGGGTAGAGTCACCTGGCAGCAGTATAACTGCAGTTCCGGGGGAGCTCAAACAGGGCTCATCCAACAATCTACCAGTGGTAAAAGGTCCCTGCCTTGAGGAGCAAGCTTGAGAGGCGTCCCAGCTCAAGGGGAGATCACTGCCAAGCAGCCACACTGCCTAGCAGAGAGAGCTCAGAGAAGGCTCACTTAGGCTGTCATATTTATGGAATAAAACAGTTGGCTCATAGTCAAATCACATGCAATGGAAAGGTATGCATGAGACTCCTTGTGCCCACAACTTTATCTTTTGAGAAATGAGTTTTGGAAAAGCCACCTATTATTTATGTATCAATTGCATGATCCATGTTCCAAACTCATATGTATTGATGTTTACTGTGTCACTCTGTTCCTTTGTGGGTTTAAAGAGAACCGATTGAAACTAGAGGAGTTCTTGGCCCGGCTACAGCTCAGGCCTTTACCTCACAGAATTGTAGGGGTTGGAAGAGACCTCTGGAGATCATCTAGTCCAACCTCCCTGACAGAGTAGGTTCACCTAGAGCAGGTTGCACAGGAACACGTCCAGGCGGGTTTTGAACGTCTCCAGAGATGGAGACTCCACCACCTCTCTGGGCAGCCTGTTCCAGTGCTCTGCCATCCTCAAAGAAAAGAAGTTCCTCCTCATGCTTAGATGGAACTTCCTATGTTGAAGTTTGTGCCCATTACCTCTTGTCCTGTTGCCAGGCACTACTGAAAAGAGCCTGGCCCCATCCTCCTGACACCCACCCTTTAAGTATTTATAAGCATTAATAAGATCCCCCCCGATTCTTCTTTTTTCCAGACTGAAAAGACCCAAGTCCCCCAGCCTTTCTTCATAAGAGAGATGCTCTAGTCCTCTAATCATCTTCGTAGCCCTTTGCTGCACCCTCTCCAGCAATTCCCTGTCCTTCTTGAACTGGGGAGCCCAGAACTGGACACAGTACTCCAGATGTGGCTTCACCAGGGCAGAGTAGAGGGGGAGGATGACCTCCCTCGACCTGCTGGCCGCACTCTTCTTGATGTACCCCAGGATGCCATTGGCCTTCTTGGCCACAAGGGCACATTGCTGCCTCATGGTCATCCTGTTGTCCACCAGGACTTCAAAGTCTTTTTCCACAGAGCTGCTCTCCAGCAGGTCAGCCCCCAACCTGTACTGGTGCATGGGGTTATTCCTCCCCAGGTGCAGCACCCTACACTTGCCCTTGTTGAATTTCATAAGGTTCCTCTCTGCCCAACTCTCCAGCCTGTCCAGGTCTTGCTGTATGGTGGCACAGCCTTCTGGTGTGTCAGCCACCCCTCCCAGTTTTGTGTCATCAGCAAACTTGCTGAGGGTGCACTCTATCCCTTCATCCAGGTCATTGATGAATATATTGAAGAGGAATGGATCCAGTACTGACCCCTGGGGAACACCACTTGTCACAGACCTCCAACTAGACTCTGTGCCCCTAATCAGGACCCTCTGAGCTCTGTCTTCCAACCAGTTTTCTATCCACCCCACTGTCCATTCATCTAACCCACACTTCCTAAGCTTCCCTATGAGGATTCTGTGGGAGACCGTGTCGAAAGCCTTGCTGAAGTCAAGGTAGACAACGTCCACTGCCCTCCCCTCATCTATCCATCCAGTCACACCATCGTAGAAGGCTATCAGATTAGTCAGACATGGTTTCCCCTTGGTGGATCCGTGTTGACTACTTCCAATAGCTTTCTTTTCCTCCACATGCCTTGAGATGACACCCAGAACAAGCTGTTCCATCATCTTTCCAGCAATGGAGATGAGGCTGACTGGCCTGTAGTTTCCCGGGTCTTCCTTCTTGCCCTTTAAGAAGACTGGAGTGACATTGGCTTTCCTGCAGTCCTCAGGCACCTCACCTGTTCTCCAGGACCTTCCAAAGATGATGGAGAGCGGCCCAGCAATGACTTCTGCCAGCTCCCTCAGCACTCTCGGGTGCATCCCATCGGGACCCATGCACTTGTGGATATCCAGTTTACTTAATTGATCTCTCACTTGATCCTCCTCAACCAAGGGGAAGTCTTCCTTTGTCCAGACTTTCCCTGTTGCCTCCAAAGTCTGGGACTCCTGAGGGCTGGCCTGAGCAGTAAAGACCAAAGCAAAGGCGGCATTCAGTAACTCCGCCTTCTCCGCATCCTCCGTCACCATGGCTCCTGTCTCATTCAACAGCGGGACCACATTTTCTCTAGTTTTCCTTTTGCCTCCAATGTACTTGAAGAAGCCCTTCCTGTTGTCCTTGACATCCCTTGCCAGGTTTAATTCCAAGGAGGCCTTGGCTTTCCTCATTTCATCCCTGCATACTCTGGCGGCATTCTTGTAATCTTCCCAAGCAGTCAGTCCCTTCTTCCACGTATTGTAAACTTCCTTCTTCCTCTTGAGCTTTTTCAGAAGCTCCCTGCTCAACCATGCAGGTCTCCTGCGTCCCTTGCCTGATTTCTTGCTCTTAGGGATGCACCAATCCTGAGCTTGGAGAAAGTGGTATTTGAATACCAACCAGCTCTCTTGAGCCCTCTTGCCTTCCAGAGCCCTAGCCCACGGGATCTCTCCAAGCAGTTTCTTGAAGAGGTCAAAGTTAGCCCTCCTGAAATCCAAGCTTGTAATTTTACTTCTTGTTGTTTTGTGCTTAGTACCCATGATCCTGAACTCTATCTTCTCATTGCCCTGCAACCACACACAGATCTCCAGCTCTTCCTGTTTATTCCCCATGCTGCATGCATTGGTGTATAAGCATTTCAGAGGGAGTTTGTGGAGATAGAGAGTAGCATAGGGAATCTGTTTGGCCTTGATGAGACAAAGCTGTACCCGTGAGAGGCGCCTTGAGAGAAAAGATAAGCAAGCGTCAGGAGATATCAGCAAGAACAGGAATGTGAAAAGCAAAGCTGCTACTCCGCGTGAACAGTCAGAGACGACCAGTTAGAAGACACTGAGAAGCGCGTGGCAATCGACCTTCAACCTACCAGCAGGATGCTGCCTGCGCGTGGACAGTACCTGTACCTATAAAACTCGGGAAATTGTTGTAATAAAGGTCTTTTGGTCCATACCCTGCCAGAGTCCGTGAATCAATGCTCCACAAATGGCTGCCCGAATCGGGACTTGAATCGTAGGAAGATACGACCAGTGGAGCAGCCCGGCTGAACGAAAAAAAGCAGCGGTATCGGAGAGCTGCAGTCCGGACGACTAATCACCAAGGAAAGGTGAGCAGCCGGGAACGTGTGAGAATGGGGTCAAGAATGTCCTCAGAGGAAAAGGCGATTGTATGTATATTAGAAAAGTTTTTAAGTAAAAGGGGTATACAATATGATGAAGGAACTCTTTGGCTTTTGCTAGCATGACTGAAAAGCAAGGGCCTTCCCGCTGATTCTACAACAGCTTTCCAATTATCAAATTGGGAGCAAGCCGGTGAAACTTTGTTTGAGGCAGCAACGAAAGGGGATGCGGTAGCTACGAAGGTCTTAACAACCTGGAGGTTAATTAAGGACACATTACAGCAGATGAAATCAGAACGGGCTGCCGCGGCCGCCGCCGTTGCCGCGGTGGCGCCGGACAGCCCGGCTGCCGCTCATATAGAGGAAAAGGAGGGGGAGAAGCTCGAGCCCCCGGGCCATCATCATGCTACGCCGTCAGCACTCCCGTTAGATTCGGCGGCAGCACCGCCGCAGCCCCCCGGGTCCGAACCTCTAGTTCGAATACGACAGTGCTTGCAGGAAAGGGATTTACCGGGCTGGGAGGATCCCCCGCCAAGTCAGGCAGTTCCCACGACTTACGATCCCGCCCAGCGCTGGCAGCACTGGCAGCAGTTACGTAAACAGGCAACACAAGACGGCGATTTAGAAGCCGCTACTGCCCTCGTGTGTCCTGTGAAAATCACTCGACAAGGACCAAATACTTGGGAACCGCTGAGCTGGGAGCTAGTTAAAGAAATGCGAAAAACGATTATGCAGCATGGACTAACTTCCCCGTATGCGCAAGGATTATTAAATACCATTATGAAGGGACACATACTAACTCCGTTTGATATCAGACAATTGGCAGATGTTATCTTTACCCCCACGCAGCGTGTTCTCTTTATGGCACACTGGAGAGACGCATGCAGTTTTGCCGCAATAGATAATTTGTCTAGAGAAGATGGAGATCCTCTACAGAGGGCAGGTCTCCCTCAATTGTTGGGGGAGTCACCCGTCGATACTCCGCAGCTCCAAGCGCGGCTAGCACCAGAAATTTTAAAGCAGTCGGCAGACCTTGCCCTGAAAGCTATAATTAAGGTCCCTGACACAGGCAAGGCAACCCAATCCTTCACAACTATCAAGCAGGGTCCCAATGAACCATACATGACATTTATTGATCGTTTACAAGAAGCTATTCATAAGCAAGTGGATAACGTAGAGGCCAAAGAAGCTCTGATGTTAAAACTAGCAGTGGAAAATGCTAATATTGATTGTAAATGTATTTTGCAACCCCTAAAGAATCCAAGCCTAATAGATATGATAGAGGCTTGTAATAGAGTGGGATCCATTTCCTATCAAACCGATATGCTTGCGGCTGCATTCGCTGCTGCCGTTAGAACAAAAGAGCGAATATGCTTCCGTTGTGGCAAACCAGGTCATTTTAAGCGTAGCTGTCCGCAAGGGACAGGAGCCAATGATCTGACCCCAGATATCTGTTCATGCTGCGGTAAAGGCAAACATTTTGCAAATCAATGCCATTCAAGATATAATAAGGTCGGGCAACCACTATCCCCGCATTTGGGAAACGGAAGGACCAGCGCGAAGCAGGGGCGTGCCTCGACACAAATGCCCCACAACCCAAGCCTATTAGGCATGCGCCCACGGACATCACGGGTCTGGACAGCCTCTGAGCACAGACCACCGGAAGCGCCGGTATGGATGTTGCCACAGCCATCAACGTCACAATAATAGACCAAAATGTACATCGTGTGCCTCTCGCACTATATGGACCACTGGGAAGAGGTCTTAGTGCACTGTTAATTGGACGATCTAGCACCACCTCCCAAGGACTATTTGTTTTGCGGATTATACAGGACAGATTCAAGCTATGGTATGGACGCCATCCCCACCAGTCTCCATACCGGCAGAAAGCCGCATTGCCCAGTGTCCTGGTTCCGGCAGGGACAGGGTTAAGTATTCCATGCCATGTGAGCCACGCCCACCCTGAGATTAAAAGGAGGGAGGGGGCGAGCAGTCGGGTTCGGAGCGGGCTGGCGCGTCCCGGGGCCGGACCGGCGGGGAGCGGCGGGGAGCGGCGGTTCCGTATTCGCGTTTGTATATTTCTCTGTCGGTGTTATTGTTGTTGTTTTCTTGTTCCCTTTGCTGTTCTGTTAAACTGCCTTTGTCTCAACCCAAGAGTTTTGCCTTTTTCTTTCGATCCTTCCCGTACCGGGAAGCGCTGGGCGAGCGACACGTGGTTCTTTGTTGCCATCTGAGGCCAAACCACGACAGTCCTTTTTGGCGCCCAACGTGGGGCTCGAAGGGTTGAGACAACGACAGAATCTAACTAGAGCTTGAAAAAACGAATTTGTTAGGTAAATAGTCACGGTCACTATGTTGCTTAGTTTGTTCTCATGGCTGTGTTATGTAAACTCCTATGTGTTTTATGCACTCCCTGTGATGATATTTGTTACTTCTGGGAGGGGGATGAGGATTATCATTTTGCTGTCCTGTGCAATATCGGCTTATGATATGATAACATCACTTGTTAGACGGTTATTTTGGGGCATTTATGTGATATTGCTCTCCTGTCCGTACATTGGGCACCGTCTCTCAGAATTCATTAATAATTACACCCAGTCTATGGGGGAAACAGGGGGGGACACTTTCCCCAGCTCTTTTGCCTCCCTTTTCTCCTTTGAGTCAGGTATGACAGCTTTTGAGAATTTTGAATATCCTTGGGATGCTCAAACCAGCATGTTCCTAGTGTTATGTTTGCTGAATATGTTCCAGGTCTCGTTTAGGGTTAAACAACTATTTAAGACTACCACCCAGAGATCTGCTCTGAGGCTGGACAGTCAGGGGTGGCATGGCAGGTGGGAGAACATGGGCAGGTACTTAGAGAACTTCTCACCTCCAATGGTCTGGGACTTCACCCCTGAACAGTTACAGGACCCTGATAGAATAGTAGAATATCTGAGGGGAAAGTGCTGTGGCTATTCTAGAGAGGCACAACTCACCGCACTGTGCTGGGCCCTGGCTAGTGTCTACCAGGCACTGCTCAGTGCTATGCAGCACCCTCAGAAGAAAGAGACAGAGACCAGACCAGCAGGCGCTGCGGCCCCTGCGGCAGGCGCTGCGGTTGCTGTGGCCCCTGTGGCAGGTGCTGCTGCGACGGACACTGCGGCTACTGCGACCCCTGCGGCGGGCACTGCGGCTACTGCGACCCCTGCGATGGGCACTGCGGCTACTGCAACCCCGGTGACAGACACTGCAGCTACTCCAGCCCCGGTGACAGCCACTGCTGCTGAACCAGGGAACCAACCCATGCCAGTATCCGTTGCCCCCATACAAAAGAAGAAGTACACAAAGAAATCGGTTCGCATAGTAAGAGATGACGATGAACCAGGGCCATCACAAGGACAGGAGGAAGAGGCAGAACCAGAGATAATTACCCGATCCCTATCCCTGAGTGAGCTGCGGGATATGCGAAAAGATTTTAGCCGACTTTCAGGCGAGCACATTGTCACCTGGCTGCTTCGGTGTTGGGATAATGGGGCCAGTAGCCTGGAATTAGAGGGTAGGGAAGCCAGGCAGTTGGGATCCCTGTCTAGGGAAGGCGGCATTGATAAGGCAATTGGAAAAAAGACCCAAGCCCTCAGCCTCTGGAAGCGACTCCTGTCAGGCGTGAGGGAGAGGTACCCCTTCAGTGAAGATGTTGTATGTCAACCAAGCAAATGGACCACCATGGAAAGAGGTATCCAGTACCTGAGAGAATTAGCCGTGCGGGAGATGATTTATTATGACTTGGACAACACAGACTTGCCCACAGATCCTGATGAGGTGCACTGCACAAGGCCCATGTGGCGGAAGTTTGTACGGAGCGCACCATTGTCATATGCCAACTCACTGGCAGTAATGGAATGGAAAGGTGAAGAAGGACCAACGGTGGATGAGGTGGCTGGCCGGCTCCGGCGATATGAAGAAAGCCTCTCTTCCCCCCTTGTCTCAGCTGTGGAGAAACTGTCCCGGAAGGTTCAGCAACTTGAAGAGAATATGTCCTGCTCCCCACCTGTACGGGCCAGCATCTCAGCTATTAGAAGCAGACATTTCCCCACTCAAGAGAGAGAGTACAAAGGGTACACACCACGAGGCACCCTGTGGTTCTACCTGCGAGACCATGGAGAGGACATGAGGAAGTGGGATGGACAACCTACTTGGATCCTGCGGGCACGGGTACAGGAGTTGCAAGGAAGGACAACCACAAAAGGGGATCCCTCCAGGAAAAGTGCCGCCCCAGTTTCCAGTGGGCAGTTCCCCAGACAGACCATAAGGCCTGATCTTGCTTCTGATCCTCTTGAAGGAACCTCCAAGTCATTTCTGCAAGAAGTGAGTACCGGATACCATGACCAGTATTAGAGGGGCCCTGCCTCCAGCCAGGTGGAGGAAAGGGACAACCGGGTTTATTGGACAGTGTGGATTCGATGGCCTGGCACATCAGACCCACAGGAGTATAAGGCTCTAGTGGACACAGGAGCACAGTGTACTCTGATACCATCAAGCTATAGAGGGGCAGAACCCATTTGTATTTCTGGGGTCACAGGGGGATCCCAAGAGTTGACTGTACTGGAGGCTGAAGTGAGCCTAACTGGGAATGAGTGGCAAAAGCATCCCATTGTGACTGGCCCAGATGCTCCATGCATCCTTGGTATAGATTACCTCAGGAGAGGGTATTTTAAGGACCCAAAGGGGTATCGATGGGCCTTTGGCATAGCTGCCTTGGAGGCGGAGGAAGTTAGACAGTTGTCCACCTTGCCTGGTCTCTCGGAGGATTCTTCTGTTGTGGGGTTGTTGAGGGTCGAAGAACAGCAGGTGCCGATTGCTACCACAACGGTGCATCGGCGGCAATATCGCACTAACCGAGACTCTCTGATTCCCATCCATAAGCTGATTCGTCAACTAGAGGTTCAAGGAGTGATCAGTAAGACTCGCTCGCCTTTTAACAGTCCTATATGGCCGGTGCGAAAATCCAATGGAGAGTGGAGGCTAACTGTAGACTATCGTGGCCTGAATGAAGTCACGCCACCACTGAGCGCTGCTGTGCCGGATATGCTAGAACTCCAGTATGAACTGGAGTCTAAGGCAGCCAAGTGGTATGCCACGATTGATATAGCGAATGCATTTTTCTCAATCCCTTTGGCAGCAGAGTGCAGGCCACAGTTTGCTTTCACTTGGAGGGGCATCCAGTACACCTGGAATCGACTGCCCCAGGGGTGGAAACACAGCCCCACGTTGGGCGCCAAAAAGGACTGTCGTGGTTTGGCCTCAGATGGCAACAAAGAACCACGTGTCGCTCGCCCAGCGCTTCCCGGTACGGGAAGGATCGAAAGAAAAAGGCAAAACTCTTGGGTTGAGACAAAGGCAGTTTAACAGAACAGCAAAGGGAACAAGAAAACAACAACAATAACACCGACAGAGAAATATACAAACGCGAATACGGAACCGCCGCTCCCCGCCGCTCCCCGCCGGTCCGGCCCCGGGACGCGCCAGCCCGCTCCGAACCCGACTGCTCGCCCCCTCCCTCCTTTTCATCTCAGGGTGGGCGTGGCTCACATGGCATGGAATACTTAACCCTGTCCCTGCCGGAACCAGGACACCCAGCTAGTCCCTTTCTTGAGCTCAGTGCCATGTGCCAAGCTCAGAAGGAGAGGGGCAGGAGGCTTTGGCTCCACAGGAACTCCAGTGATCTATTGGGCACACCAAATTCAAGCCACACGACCAACATTAACCAGTCAGCTACGTAACGGGGGTCACAAGCCAGAGTCGATCACAGTCAAAGGAATGATTGGCACAGGGGCTGACGTGACTGTGATCTCTTTCCAGCGTTGGCCTCCTCAGTGGCCCACTGCCTCTGCCAGTGGCGGGCTTGCTGGAATTGGGGGAGTTTCCACCTCTCGACAAAGCTTACATGTTATTCAGATAATAGGGCCGGAAGGTCAAGTTGCAACTGTTCGCCCATACATTGTTAATGTTCCCCTTAATCTATGGGGGAGAGACGTACTTGGAGCCTGGGGCATGACCATACAAACTTCGGACCCACAGAGGCCTTTTTAGAGGGGGCCACTGTCTTACGGCCTGTTATGTTATCCGCCTAACTTGGCTAACAGACACGCCAGTTTGGGTAGAGCAGTGGCCCCTGACGACGGAAAAGGCCGAAGCATTACAGGAATTAGTTGACGAGCAAGTCCGCCAAGGACACTTGAAGCCGACTACTAGCCCCTGGAATACACCTGTCTTTGTGATAAAAAAGAAAAGCAGAAAGTGGAGACTAATACATGACCTACGGCAAGTGAATGCTGTAATAGAGACCATGGGTGCGCTGCAACCCGGAATGCCATTGCCGACTATGCTACCAAAGAACTGGAGCATCGTAGTAATGGACTTAAAAGATTGTTTCTTTATGATACCATTAGCACCGGAAGATGCTCAACGGTTTGCGTTTTCCGTGCCAACAGTGAACCGTCAAGCGCCCATGCAAAGATACCACTGGACTGTATTACCACAAGGAATGAAGAATAGTCCTACTATATGCCAACTATACGTGGCGAAAGCCTTATCTGAAGTTCGACGAAACAATCCCGACATCATTTGTTACCACTACATGGACGATATCCTGTTCTCGGGAGCAACGCCTACCTTGCTGGCCCAAGTGGTCCAAGATGCCAGAGAGAGCCTAGAAAAATATGGCTTACAGATAGCCCCAGAGAAGGTACAGATGACATCACCCTGGAAGTATCTCATCTGGAAAATCCTAGACCACACGATTGAGCCTCAGATGCTCCAATTAGCCACAACTATACGAACATTAAATGATTTACAGAAGTTGCTGGGTACCATTACTTGGGTACGCCCGCTGTTAGGAATTGACAATGAAACCTTATCGCCATTGTTTGCCCTGTTGAAGGACGATTCGAACTTACTATCGGACTGCACCCTGACCCCTGACGCAAAAGCAGCCTTAGCCCAAGTGACAGAAATGCTGCAAAAGCGTCAAGCATATTGAGTCAGCGAAGGCCATGATCTCCAATTGTTCATCCTAAATCAAGAAAGACAGCCGATAGGCCTTCTAGCTCAATGGATTCTGGAATCGCATAAAGATCCACTAGTTATAATCGAATGGGTGTTTTTGCCCCACCAGCTGACCAAAACCATAGTTACGAGAGTTGAAATGATTTCCACTGTGATCCAAAAAGGCCGAAAGCGAGCGATAGAATTAAGTGGTGCCGAAGTCCGAATGATATTCGTGCCTCTAACATTACAATATTTGGAATGGTGTCAGGCAAACAGCTTACCCTTCCAAATAGCTTTAGAAGGGTTCCCAGGACAAATCTCTATCCACTTACCCTCACACAAGATATTTACATTCTGTGAAGAAGTATCTCTGGTGCACCTCCCTTTGTGTGCAGCAACCCCCGTAGAAGGACAAACGGTGTTGACAGATGGATCAGGAAAAACAGGCAAAGCCGTAGTCGTCTGGTTTGAGAACAACGACTGGCACCAAGAAGTGTATGAAACAGATGGCTCACTCCAGATTGTGGAACTGTTTGCTGTGGTCAAGATTTTTCAAAAATGGACAGATCCAGTTAACTTAGTTACGGACTCTCCTTATGTTGCAGGAATCGTGAGGAGAATCGAGAAAGGCTGGCTGAAACGTGTTGACAACGAGAAGCTGTTTTTGCTATTTAAACAACTATGGACACTGAGAAGTCAGAGAAAGTGCCCTTATTATGTTTTACATATCCACAGTCATACCGAACTCCCGGGTTTTCTAGCAGAGGGCGACCGCAGGGCTGATCGCCTTGCTGCTCCAGCTTGGTCCGCCCCAGTTCCCGGGACGGTAGAACAAGCCCGATTGTCTCATTCATTTTTCCATCAGTCAGCAAGAACATTGCGTAAACAATTCCAATTGTCTTGGTCATTAGCGAGAGAAATTGTGCCAACATGTTCCGAATGCCAACAGTTTGCTCCTCTGCAGCTGGTGGGAGTCAACCCACGAGGCTTGCAAGCCTTGCAAGTATGGCAAACCGATGTCACTCATGATCCTGAATTTGGCCGACAAAAATACATACATGTCTCCATCGATACTTATTCGGGAGCTCTCTGGGCTACTGCTGAAATGGGAGAAAAGAGCCGTGACGTTATTCGTCATTGGCAGGGCGCTTTCGCCGCGTTAGGCATTCCACACCAAATAAAAACTGATAACGGCCCTGGTTACACCGGTGTCAAAACTCAAACCTTCTTACAAACTTGGGGGGTGCAGCACGTCACAGGTATTCCCCACTCGGCCAAGGCATTGTGGAATGTGCACATCGCACACTTAAAGAGATGCTAGAAAAACAAAAACGGGGAATGTTTGGGGAACCCCCACAGGCGCAGTTACAGAAAGCCTTATATGTACTAAATCATTAACAATAGATGAAAGCACGCAAGAACCAGTTTTATTAAGACACTTTATATCCTTAAAAGAGCTTATAAATCTTGACCCCGAAAGTTGTGCAAATGTATGGGTAAAGTCGTTGCTTACGGGAAAATGGGAAGGACCATTTAAGTTAATCACCTGGGGTCGAGGGTATGCTTGTATTTCCACAGGAAATGGGACCCGGTGGGGCCCGGCACGGCTAGTACGACCTGCAGTGAGTCATCGCCAAGAAGAGTTGAATAAAACTACTGAAGATGAAATAGTAGATGAGGGGAATGGGACCTCGGTGGGTTCCGGCCCGGTGTGTGCGCCCCTACAAGCAGCAACAAAGCCAGAAGCACTGAATGACTCTGCTGTCCTGGTTCGGCCTACAGAACCCTAGCAAGCAGGCATGGATGCAGTTATGGAAGTCTGAACACAGCATCTTTGAAGAACCAACTAACCATCAGTCTGAAATGGGAGGCGCATACTACGGTATAGGGGCTCACGGACACGGTTGTCAAGATTCTAAAGGACTGTGTTGTATGAATCTAAGTGACCACTCCAAATCCATCCATGCCCAGTTGCAAGAACTGCACCGACCGAGCCAGCAACTTGTGGAGACCACTGGGTGAAGTCTCTTTGCTGGATGGACTTGGGGTGGGGTTGGTTGAAGGAAATTATATTCATTGCCTGTGTGGAAGGAATTTGTTATGTTTAGTATGCTGTTTGCCATGTTTAATAAGCATTATACAATCAGTTGTAGATGCCGCTTTGCATCATACCCTTGTACAAGTTGTAGAATATCGTTGTGTCCCAACTATGGGCCATGGGGTGGCATGTGTAAGGGATAATAGAGGATGGTCCGAGTGAGACACGATGGAAAATTACTAGTTGAACCAAACCCAGTATGCATGTTGGGAAAAAGGGACTCAGTACTGTTGCTGAAAAACTATGTGCGTATCCATGAGAACCTGACCTTCAAAGAAGAAGATAAGAAGAAGGGAGTACAACAAGCTAGTCAGGTATCAGACATCCGCGGTTAGCAAAGCTGGATCATGAGTCTGGTGAGGCTCACTGCATGCGCTGGCCACGCATGCAGCGACCCTAGCCTGTACTTCTCCACTCAATCCGGGGCAGGATATAAGGGGGCTGTCTCGGGTCAGAGAGAGGGGGAGAGACATGAGTGCGCTTTGAAGATACAGGGGATGCCCTGAAGCGCTGTGTCTGCCTCCCCCTCCCCTGTAGGTTCCACGTTCATTAGCCCCAACAGCTCAGAAAGCATTACAGCACATTGCAGATTTGTTTATGATATATCAAGACTTTCAACCTTACGCCCTGATAGGACAGTGGGATGATGCACTCATAAAGAGCCTGACTGCATTAGAGTGAGTATTTTTGCCACATACCTTTTCAAATACAGTAACTATGATGATTGAAATGTTAGCACGATTGATTTTGCAGGGTCATTTGCACTGTCAGCAGCTGGCTCCTCTGCCATCATTTGCGGGGGTTAACCCGCAAGGGCTTACACCTGATGAACTTTGGCAATCCGATGTTATGCACATTATAGAATTTGGACGTTTGCGCTATGTACATGTTTCAGTTGATTTGTTTTCTCACCTTGTTCTAGCTACTGCTCCTACAGGACAGAAGGCTCGTGATGTTATTCGACATGGGTTGCAATGCATTGCAGTCATGGGAGTACCGAAAACTGTAAAAACTGATAACAGACCAGCTTATGTGTCCGCTAAAATACAGGCCTCTTTACAGACAAGGGGTATCAAACATGTCACCGGTATTCCTCATTCCCCAACTGGGCAAGCAATTGCGAAACATATTCATCATACCTTAAAAACCATGCTTGATCAACGAAAAAGGGGGAATCCCGTAGGTATGACACCTCAAGAACAATTGGATAAAGTAACTTATGTTTTATATTTTCAAAACATGTCATCTTTGTCATCCAATGCTTGTCGTGTGCTGTATTTTAGGCTGCTTACAGAAAATAGTGCAAAAAATGATTAATCAAGCTTTTGTTGCAGAAAAAATAAAAAAGGGGGAATTGTGGAGATAGAGAGTAGCATAGGGAATCTGTTTGGCCTTGATGAGACAAAGCTGTACCCGTGAGAGGCGCCTTGAGAGAAAAGATAAGCAAGCGTCAGGAGATATCAGCAAGAACAGGAATGTGAAAAGCAAAGCTGCTGCTCAGCGTGAACAGTCAGAGACGACCAGTTAGAAGACACTGAGAAGCGCGTGGCAATCGACCTTCAACCTACCAGCAGGATGCTGCCTGCGCGTGGACAGTACCTGTACCTATAAAACTCGGGAAATTGTTGTAATAAAGGTCTTTGGTCCATATCCTGCCAGAGTCTGTGAATCAATGCTCCACAGGAGTTGAGTGTGTAGTTTTCACCCTTGAGGGGTGATAGGCCTTCTGGTTTCTCAAGGTTCTCCTTTGGAGCCTGTAGCAAACCACCACCAGTTTGGTTAACGGGTCAAGCGCATCTGTCACACACATATGCCACAGTTTTCCTATCCAGTTATCTGTTAGCTTTAACATTCCTGCTATTGTGTAGGTTTTCTTCATTGCTCCTTAATTGCTGTCATATTTTCTTCTCTTTTAAACACTAACTCACCAATTTGCTGTCCTCTGATTGCTGGGTTTTGAGGTCATTTGCAAAAATTAGCCACATTTCTGTAGTTAGTCAGGAGTAGTCAGTCATTCTGCCTCTCAGCTGCAAGGCTTGTAATCCCAATGTACAAGACCCATAGACTGCAGCTAAACCACCAACACACACACTGGTCCTCCTGTGAACCAGAATTGTTCTTTCTTTACCCAGGATGAGCTGTACCTAAAACTGCTGTCTCACAGTAGCCACTTGTGGCTTGCTTTTGGAGGAGCCACAGTGAGGCTAGTTTGAAACATGAACTTTTGCTCACACATGCAATTAAGTCCATGTATTTAAGGAGGAAGATCAGATGATGCGAAAACATGCACAGCAGTTTGTTACCACTACCTAAGAAGCTAACAAGTAAGAAAATTCCTAGTTACAGTTTTAACTTTAACTCTTGTTTTGATATTTTAAATGTAGTTGTATATTTTATGTGAATTTTTTAAACAGTTTGTACTGCACTAGCCAAATGAACTCAGTTAATAAACTGACTGCACCTCAGGGGAAGGAAAAGTGGCTCAAGCAAATAAACACTAATCCATATTATACAAGCACATTGCATGAGTTATAAGAAATCGTTCCATGCAGTGGAGCACATGCAGAGCAAATTGCTTTCAGTACCACACATCTGTAACAGGAAAAAGAAACCATTGTTACTGCACATTCATAGCTGTCATGATTTGGGCCAAGTTGGCCAATGACAAGACAACAGATGCTCTCCCCCACCTCTCACTCCAAGGAGAGGAAGAAGAGGGATAAAGAGATTTATGAGTTCAGAAAAAAACTAAACTAATGAAATATTAATAATAAAATAAAAGCAACTAATGAAAAAGATACAATATATATACAAAACCATATGAAGCTCTCAGGGAGATGTCACCAGCAGGCATTGGGGAAGTTCCAGACTGGACTCAGTGACAAATGGGAACTGGATTCCAGAACACACTGATGGGTATCTAAGGTAAACGAGCTGACAGGGCCCTCCTCAGATATCAGTCACTGAAGAAAGAGAACCATTGAAGAAAGAGAGCCATTAAAGAAAAGCAAACCTGACCCCTTTGATCCCTCAACTTTTATACTGAGCATGGCAGATGGGATGGAATATCCTGTTGGTCAGTTTGGGTCACCTGACCTGTCCACTCCCACCCCACAGGTGTGACCCTTCCATGGGGTAAACAATCAAGTCAGATGACCCTGGTTGCCACAGCAACAAGTATAAGCCAGAGCCTCTCTCACTGAACAGAAAGTTGGCTCTGCTCTACCCCAAACCAGGACAATAGCATACAGTGAAATGACCATGGGAAGGGGTGACTTTTTTTCATGAGTTTAAACAATGATTGCACTGCCCAATTTAAAATAAAAGGGATTTTTAGAACCAAGAGACTCTCTGCAATGTTGCACCTTTTCTTTCCATTCTGTGCTCTTCAAAAGTGACAGTCAGGATCAGATTGGAAACAGAATAAAAGTGTGACTGGGAATTGGAGAGCCATCACTGAACAGACCTGGTTCCTAGCAGTATAAATGTGGGTGTATTGTTTGCACCTGAGCAATATTTCAGCACACCTGGGTGTTCTCTTCATCTGTTCCAAGGGATCAGAAGCAAAAGAGAAACATTTTAGAGTAGGAATTCACAAGGTGCTATCCTTGAATCACACAGAGTGACTCCAAGAGCTTCGTGCTGGTCGCCACCCTCAGCAGAACCAGATGATTTTCAGGGTTGCAGCAGCACTTCCAGCACAGTTGGGTACTTCAGGAACTGGAGCCACCATTTGGAGGTCTTGCACAGTTCTTGGTCAAATGGGCTCTGGACAGTCCCCCAGTTGTTTGATTCTAACCTTGACTGCTCCCCCAGTCTTCCCTGTTATGCTCTGTAGAAGAGTTACTGGTACCCAGGTATTTATCCACTTCTGAGGATGATGGAAAGGGGAACAGGAATGAGAGTTCTGGGGAGTTTGATTGTTGTGTGACCCTCCACAATAAGGCTCTGGCAAGGTTCTCCTTGGGGAATAAAAATACCCTGCCTAGGCAGTTTTCCTTCTCTGTTATTGGAAAGGTGCTAAAAATGAACTATGGAAGAAGAATAGCCTAGGGATGATGCTGTACAAGAGAGGCAGAGCTATGGACTACCAGTTAGGACTCTAGCTTCTGAATTTGGAAGAAGTCCTGGTGTTGAACAAGACAGAGGTTTTTCTACTTTGCTTTCTCTTCCTGCCCATTACACAAACATAATGTAAAATTAAGTAGTAACAGCAAAAGTTAGTTTTCTGCAGAACTTCTAGAAAACTGTGAAGACTTTTTTCCTAAAGTACAGTATTTTTTAATTTTTTTTTTTACAGCTAATAAAAAATCTTTTAAAAAGTAGTTAATTCCATGCTAAGGGGCATAGAATCACCATAAAATAGGCTTTTGGTATATCATCTAAAGAGCCATGTGTAATTTCTGTTCAGTCCTGTGCTTCATTCCCATTAAGTTGGTCAAGGAGATTTACCTGGGAGTTTCAAAGAATGCAATAGGAAACTGTTAAATATTAAGTGTAGCTGGGAATTTATCACTTATCAGCCTTGTCACCAAAGAAGTGGGATGTAACAAGTTTGACACCAATTTTAAAAAAGAACTTAAGGAAATTGCACACCAGAAAGTTTGTCTCTGGGTAAGACAAGTTGGAAGAAACTTGAAAAAAGCACATATTGGTAAATACATGGATAAATATGATATATTTGGGAGTCTGTATAAGTCATGTTTCTTTCAAAAAGCACTTAGTGTCTGTCATTTATAGCTACTGACTCAAAAAAATATTTCAACGCACACAGAAAATGGTTGTTCAGTCCCTACAATGTGGATCTTCAGAGAGCCTTTGATACAACTCCATAGCAAAAGTTCTTTAAAAAATGCCAGAGGATAAAATGGAAGGATTTCCATTGATTAAAAATTAATCAAAAGAGGAAACAAAGCAATAAATGATCAGCTCCCACAGCAGAAACATCTAAGGATATTTCCCTTCCACAGTCCATACAAGTAGAAATTAAATTGATAAGATCTCTTCTGCTTAGAAAGCTCTGTGGCAGGATGGGACAGAAACCAGTGCAGGCCTGCATGATGCCAAGGGAGTGAAAGAGAAGGATGTGAGTGGGCAAGAGCCCTCTGGGGGCTGCTGGATGGAGCCCCGCATGTGTGCCTGCAAACGTTCAGCACTGCACTGCTGGTGTGATGGAGTGCAGTCTGGCTGGGGAAACGCAAAAGATCCACCCAGACCAAGAAGTTTATCTTTCGCGGGCTATTCCTAACTGTTACCCGGAACATATTCAGGGAAACATACTGAAAGGAAATGACTGAGAATGGTAACAACAGACGAGGAGAAGGCTGAGGTTCTGAACAATTTTTTTGCCTTGGTCTTCACTGCCAGTCTCTCTCCTCACGCCTCCCAAGTTGAAGGACCGCAAGACAGGGACCTGCGGGACAAAGTCCCTCCCACTGGAAGTGAAGACAAGGTTCGTGACCACCTGAGGAACCTGAATATACACAAGTCCATGGGACCTGATGAGATGCACCCCAGAGTCCTGAGGGAATTGGCTGATGTAGTTGCCAAGCCACTCTCCATGATACTTGAAAAGTCATGGCAGTCAGGTGAAGTCCCTGGTGACTGGAAAAAGGGAAACATCGCAGGGTAGAAAGGAGGACCCCCGGAACTACCGCCCTGTCAGCCTCACCTCTGTGCCTGGGAAGATCCTGGAACGGATCCTCCTAGAAGCTATGCTAAGGCACATGGAGGACAGGGAGGTGATTCGAGACAGCCAGCATGGCTTCACCAGGGGCAAGTCCTGCCTGACCAACCTAGTGGCTTTCTACAATGGAGTGACTGCATCAGTGGACAAGGGGAGAGCTACGGATATCATCTACCTGGACTTCTGCAAGGCCTTTGACACGGTCCCCCACAACATCCTTCTCTCTAAGTTGGAGAGATATGGATTTGATGGGTGGACTGTTCGGTGGTTAGGGAACTGGCTGGATGGTCGCATCCAGAGGGTAGTGGTCAATAGCTTGATGTCCAGATGGAGAGGGTTCACAAGCGGTGTCCCTCAGGGATCCATGCTGGGATCGGTGCTGTTCAATATCTTCATCAATGATATAGACAGTGGGATCAAGTGCACCCTCAGCAAGTTTAAGATGACACCAAGCTGAGTGGTGCGGTCGACGTGCCAGAGGGATGGGATGTCATCCAGAGGGACCTGGACGAGCTGGAGAGGTGGGCTCATGCAAACCTCATGAAGTTCAACAAGGCCAAGTGCAAGGTCCTGCACTTGGGTCGGGACAGTCCTCGTTATCAATACAGACTGGGGGATGACGTGATAGAGAGTAGCCCTGCGGAAAAGGACTTGGGGGTACTCGTGGATGAAAAGCTGGACATGAGCCAACAATGTGTGCTTGCAGCCCAGAAGACCAATTGCATCCTGGGCTGCATCAAAAGAACTGTGGCCAGCAGATCCAGAGAGGTGATTCTCCCCCTCTACTCTGCTCTCATGAGACCCCACCTGGGGTATCGCATCCAGCTCTGGAGTCCTCAGCACAAGAAGGACATGGACCTGTTGGAGGGGGTCCAGAGGAGGGCCACGAAGATGATCAGAGGGCTGGAGCACCTCTCCTGCGAAGACAAGCTGAGAGAGTTGGGGTTGTTCAGCCTGGAGAAGAGAAGGCTCCAGGGAGACCTTATAGCGGCCTTCCAGTACCTGAAGGGGGCCTACAAGAAAGCTGGGGAGGGGCTGTTTGCAAGGGCATGTAGCGATAGGACGAGGGGCAATGGTTTTAAACTAGAGCAGGGTAGGTTTAGATGAGACATTAGGAAGAAGTTCTTTACAATGAGGGTGGTGAAGCACTGGCACAGGTTGCCCAGAGAGGTGGTGGAGGCCCCATCCCTGGAGACATTCAAGGCCAGGCTTGCTGAGGCTCTGAGCCATCTGATCTAGTTGAAGATATCCCTGCTTACTGCAGGGGGATTGGACTAGATGACCTTTAAAGGTCCCTTCCAACCCAACACATTCTATGATTTTATGAAATATGTTTGTTCTGTATTTGGTCTGGGATTTTGTTTGTTTATTATTCCCCTAGCAATGTGTAGTCTTGGCTTTAGGGCTGATACAGAAAATTTAGAAGCAATTTTGAAAACTCACTTGGATCAAGAGTTTACCCTTGAATCCCTATCTGCTAGAACCCCCTGTTTTTTACTTTGTAAAGACAAAATAACCAGAACAATTACATGCCTGACTGGCAAACACCATGTGTGTCATATTTCTTTTAAAAGGCACTTAGTGTTTGCTACCCATGCCTACTGTAAACCAGGAAAAACTGAGTTAACATTTAATAAATATTAAATCTTAATCAAGAACATGTAGAAAGTAAAATAATATCATTATACCCTTTGAATTTGTGTTGTCTCTTCATCACTGAAGCACAAATCAAAGAATAATGTAATAATTTGTCTGACTAAACAGGAAATTGCAAGTGCTAGGGAAACAAATGTAGGTAATAACTATAAAGGTTAACATGGTCTATTTATTATTTACTGTTAATGATCAAATAATTAATATGGTTAATACTCATAATTATTGAAATGAAAATGCTGATGTCAATTATGATTACTGTTGTATAAGATTTAATTCAAACCATCTGTTTTAATCCACTTGTATATATCCTGGGTTGATCTTTCCTTGCAGTGAAGTGTTTTTCTGGAAGTTAAAAGTAATTATTAAAGAAATGGAAATTACTAGTAGTTCATGGTTTGACAAGGAAAAGAAATGCCTTTTTAAGTTCTTAGTGTCTGTTTTAGAGGGCTTCTACACCAGAAATGGTTGAGGGTGGAATGTAACACAGAAGTGTTTTCTGTCATAGTCTATGTGTTGATATTTGGGGTTCATCTGAATAAGGTGTTTGGAAGTATATGTCACTGGTTTGATTATTCTACACCACTTAATTAAGTCCATTTATTTCACAGGGCAAAGAAAATATGAGTGATTTATTAAAAAGGTATAAAACACTGGTGAACAATGTGGAAAAATGGTGGTGTATATATATACAGCATAATTTATTTTCTAGTTACCTGTTTCATTCTCCAGTGTATTCTTCAGTGGATTTGTAGTGGATGTTTGGTCTTGCTAACTAGTTTAGTTAGCTTTAAATGTAACCACCTCATCTGGTTTAGTCGGAAATTTCCTTGTTATCCAAGGATGCCTCCATTTGGCTCCAGAGCTCGGCTCTTCATGCTGTGAAGATCTATCAAGACACTTCACAGGAAAAACACTTTTAATCTAGTACAAGTAATGAAATGGATGTGAGATCAATAACATTATCTTTCCTTTCTGACTCCATAGCATTTGCACAATAGGAAGCTGCAGAAGTTAATCAGAAAAACCCAAGGTATCTCCTGTTATTCTTGGCACATGCCTTTCAATGCACCCAGGGCCGTTCAGAATTAAATTAAAGTTCTGGCTGGATTATGCCATGCTTTGCAGTGGTAGAAGGCAAGACTTTGCTCTTGAAAGGATGCACTGGGAGCTCTTCCGGGTATCCAGCTGTCACAGCTGACTGTTTAACCTCCCATTTCTGGCCAAGCCAGTTAATTAGTTACATCCTTGTGTACAAAAATACTTGCAATAATATTGCAGAACCCTCCTGAATGATACTTCATGTTAAGAGAGGTAGGAAAGACAAAACCAGTGGAAATTAATGCGGTTGCCCAAAATATCCAACTGCTGTTGTCTACTTTCCCAAAGCCATGAACATTGCTCATTGTTTGAAGCAAGTTTTTCTCCGGGTTGCCCTTTCTTTCCTCCACAAGTCAAGAAACATTTATTTTTTACCAGGAGTAACATGCTTTACAGAATCTGGCACATTTGCATGTGGTGCAATCTTGTGAATTTTGTTGAGATAAGTCAGTGACAGCTTCCAGTTGGTGTTCTGCAGGAGGTGAGGGCTTTTTTCCAGAAGTGCTGACCATCTCAAGACAATTATATCCTCCTTGCAGAGCTCCCAGTCTGATGTGTTATCTTATCTCCCCAGTACAGCAGGCTTGATATTCCACTTCACCAGTTTATCTAACTAATAGACTTTAATAGCAGTTCTAGTTACAGGAGAAACTGTGCAAGAATTACGTCTATCAGGGTTAGTGTTTGGTCTGTCTTGTCCAACTTTGTAACAGAAGGCTTGATTGTAATTTATTGTTAAATGCTGTTTTTCAGTTATGAGATCTCGTTACTGCTGCAATTCAACATGTTTTTTTTTTCCCATTTGTTAAGCCAAAAGTGCAATTTTTCTTAAGAGAATGAGGCTCTGTTTTCTTCTTGTTTAGAGAAGTGTCAACAGTTGATATCTTGCTATTTAATTTCATTATATCCCCTTGAAATCCCTTAAGAAACATGAGTTATGACCATGACAATACTTTGCACTTCCATGGCTTTTACATCTTGGTAGCTTGCAAAGATGTGTGAAATATAATTAAGATCTCCAGTAATCCCAAGATACCTGTATATACACACTGGCTTTCTAGAAACAGTGTTATTTTTCCCAAAGTCATAGCTATCCCTAAAAAAAATTAGAATATTAGTCTTAGCATGTGGCTCAACCCCCTTTAAGAACAGAAGTGGGGACCAATAAAAAAAAATAAATGGCTTATATTGATAGGACTCCTGGATTTAAACAGAGATGGTCTCTGTCTGTTGTTCTATTTGCCTATGAGAATCCCATCATGCATTCAATTGCAGTTTCTGAAAAGCTGCTATAATCTTTTAACAAATTACTTTTTCAAAAGCCCTGAATCCATCATATCTCTCCTTTACTAGAGGTAAGCTGCCCTGACTTATATAGGTGGGGAAGTCCCACAGCATTTCCTGGTTGTTAACATAATACACCATAGCTTTTAAATACAGCATGTTAGAAAGATATGTGAAATTTGGAAAAATGCATAAGAAGAAATCCTTCTTCCTTTAAATCAGGGCAAGGTTTAGATCATAGGTAAAGAATAAAAATTGTTCCTAACTCCATATTTAGAATGGCTACAGGATGGACGTGTCCCTAGGAGGAACAGAGCTGGCATACTCAAATCCTTGAAGCTCAACATATGGGATGTGTCAGAAAAGCCGCTGTGCGGAGTGCTAAGGCTATCCTGATTTCTCAAGTGGAGTTTATTTCAGTGCTAAGATGTGAATGAGATTTGTTTTACTGATTAAGCCCGGGGGGGTGTGTGTGTGTTATTGTTTTTTTTATTAGTAGGTGGCTCCCACACAATTGGTGTGAAATTACCATTTTCATTTTTTTATTGTTTCCTGGAGGAACCGTGCCCAAATTACCTGAGTTGTCACTAGCAGCCATACCTGTCATGGGTCTCAGCAGAAAGGCAAAGGGGTGGCAATAACCTGAGCCCTTCAGATGAGGCTGAGGCATATTGACAGGAATGGGTGAGCTTCCAAAGCCACTTATTTGTCCTAAAGTAGGCAAAATCCCTGTGACTCCAGAAAGAGTAATAGTTCTGTAATAACAACATTGGTCTGAAACAAGCTTTCAGTGTCTGGCTGTGCCACAGAAATCCCTCTGTGTCCTTGGCAAATTGATTAATATCTTTGTCCCAGCTCCCCAGCTGTAAAGTAAGAAAGCACTTTAAAGATAAACTCCTTCATTGTTTTGAGTTGATCAGATATTATGTTGAGGTTATGCAGTATCCTCTGTCAACAGCACTGCATTTATTGTGCAGAGCAAAATGATAGAAAAATATATTTCTTCCAATGTTCATGAAGCTGGCAGGCTGCCTCCTCCACCAAGGCAGGAGAAGGTGGCTGTGTGTTTGTCAGGAGGTAGGGGGCAGCACCAGCAAGGAGAGAAAATGCTGCAAGTTTCCTCCAGCGCATATTTGCTTTCTGCATAAATCTGCATACTTGCAGAAACTGTGCTTTTCTTCCAACAGACAAGGCCTTGTACTAATGTGAGTCCATAACTAATTGTTGCCATGAGAAACTATGAAATGGCCACCCACACTTTTATATCTAAATAGAGCTTGTGTTCAGACATATTCTTCAATCTGTGTGTCAACATATGCACATAGTGTGTATATGTTTCTTCCCTGGTGTAGCATGGTCAAGTTGAGATAGGAAAGGTTGCTTTTAATCTTAAAGATTTTGGTAGTGTTGATGTACTGCTTTGGGACAACAGTGTCAGCAGCACCTGGAACACTGTGTCTATGGGGCTGCTCAAGTAGCTGAGATACCCAGACTGCTGCTGGGAGTTGCTTCAATTCATTGATGTGCTCAGAGCATATAGAAAGACAGCCAGTCCTACGAAATTTTCACTTTTCTTTCTTTAGTTGTTGCCCACTGTGACCCTCCAGCCCTTCTCTCCACTGAATAATATGATCCAAAAATAAAAATAGAATTGCTGTAGCTTTTCAAAGAGGAAAATATTTTGTTTTGAATTATGAACCCATTTTTACCCTTTTCTTGTACTCAGACGACTGTATTGTCCTCTGTGAAGTTTTCTAAAATACTTCTTTCGTGAGACTTACACCTGATTTAGAAAATCTCAGCTCAGATGACTAAAGTTTGGAGAAGTGATACAGACACTCACGGTGGCAGATAGTGACTGAGGCATCTCTGCTGGGATAGGAGAAGGGAGTGCCACCAGTCCATGGTTTCTGCTAACCAGCAGATGCTTGTGGAAGGTACTCATACAAGCAGGTGCTTGTATCAATTCTAGATACATTCTTTGACAGGTTAAATTTTACTTTTTAAGCTGCTTAGTTTCTGAAAGCTTTTAGATATGCTATTGAAGACAAGCTGCTTGCTAGCAAGCTGCATTAGAAAATCACTAGGGTCAAGAAATATAATTGTTTCTCTATTTGTGTGTCAGCAGAGCAAGGATTTCTCTAAGTGTAGCTGCACCACCATCCTTTCAGAGAGGATCTGTGTGAAGCACATTAAAACATATTGATGAAATGTTGTGGAAAAGGCTGAATTGTCACTGGCTGAGCTGCACATTTGCTTTGGACTGTGAATTTGTCATTGTTTAGTGAGACGAAAGAAACACCAACACTAGAGTGCAATGCTTGGCTTCCTCCCTGTCCTCAAAACAACATCTAACCTGCCAATTCCTTCTGCGTACCCAAATACTGACTGGATTAATATAAATGTCAATTATAACATCAGTAAGGACAGCAAGCAAACACTTGTTCTTGTCTGGCATTTCTGTGGTGTGCTCAAGCACCTTTAGCACCAGCAGGTCCTTTCCTAAATAAAGGACAAGCTGCAGGTGTCACATGAGCATGGGGCTTAGTGATCCCTTAACTATGTAGCTTTGTGTCTTTTATCAGGGTGGTCCCCTACTCTGTTTGGTTTTCTGTTTGGTCCTCTTTTCTATTTTGGTTTTCTTTTAATCAGAAAAGATGGAGAATGTACATGTTATTAATCTAATTTGGTTATGATGTATGTACTAATGTAGACTTGGAATTTCAAGGATGAGAAGATGACTACAGGCAACTAATACTTAGTGGGATTTTGAAAAGTGATAGACATCTAATTGTTATATGTTTGTATGCTTGTATTTCCTTAAATTACAATTTTAATTTCAACTAAGAGATCTCCTATCCAACTAGAATCCTTTACCTATTATTGCGAAAGTGACAACTAACAATACTGAAAGTAGCAAATTAAACATCTCAAGAAGCTGACTGTTCTGCATTACCTAGCTTTCCAAGACGAAGTAATTTACTAAGGAAGAAAAGACATTACTAAAAGTATGTGAATGTAAAACCCATTTTAGAAAAAAAATGTACTCTTTTCAAATGGTCTTAAAGAATTTTAAGATTTAGTTAAACACAATTGTTTAAATGCAGGCAGAAGACGGTTTAAGCTACAAAAGATTTTAATGATTCTAAAAGTATCTTTCTCAGTGAAATATCAAAATTGCAGATTTAAAAGAAGAATAATTTTAATTGTTTTTTCACCCTCAAAGTAGCTTCTATAGCTGTTATCCGTATTTTTGAAGAGTTACCTTAATATTTTGTATGCGCTATGTGGACCACTTAAAATGTTTTTCTTTTTATAGATCTCAAAGTAGATAAAATGCTGGCTTCAGTTGCTCAAATTAAATAAAAGTATCCAGATATTTGTCATATTATAGTTCTGATTGTAGAACCATGGGCACAATGGGACTTTCTAATTAAATGCATTTTACTTTAACTTTGTAAAATACTTTATTGAAGAATCATAGAATCATTTAGGTTGGAAAAGACACTTAAGGTCATCGAGTCCAACCATTAACCTAACACTACCAAGTCCATCACTAAACCATGCCCCTAAGCACCACATCTACATATCTTTTAAATACCTCCAGAGATGGTGACTCAACCACTTCCCTGGGCAGCCTGGTCCAGTGCTTGACAACCCTTTCACTGAAGAAATTTTTCCTAATATCCAATCTAAACCTCCCCTGGCACAACTTGAGGCCATTTCCTCCTGTCCTATCACTTGTTACTTGGGAGAAGAGAATGACCCCCACCTCTCTACAACCTCCTTTCAGGTAGTTGTAGAGAGCAATAAGGTCTCCCCTCAGCCTCCTTTTCTCCAGGCTAAACAACCCCAGCTCCCTCAGCTGCTCCTCATAAGACTTGTGCTCTAGACCCTTCACCAGCTTCTCCGCCCTTCTTTGGACATGCTCCAGCACCTCAATTTATTTCTTGCAGTGAGGGGCCCAAAACTGAACAAAGTACTCAAGGTAGGGCCTCACCAGTGCCAAGTACAGGGAGACAATCACTTCCCTAGTCCTGCTGGCCACACTATTTCTAATACAAGCCAGGATGCCGTTAGTCTTCTTGGCCACCTGGGCACACTGCTGGCTCATATTCAGGCAGCTGTTGACCAACACCCCCAGGTCCTTTTCCGTCAGGCAGCTTTCCAGCTATTCTTCCCCAAACCTATCGTGTTCCATGGGGTTGTTGTGACCCAAGTGCAGGACCCAGCACTTGGCGTTGGTGACGCTCATACAATTGGTCTCGGCCCATCAATCCAGCCTGTCGAGATCTCTGTAGAGCCTTTTTACCCTCAAGCAGATCAACACTCCTGCCTAACTTGGTGTCATAGAATCATTTAGGTTGGAAAAGACCCTTAAGATCATCAAGTCCAACCATTAACCTAACACTACTAAGTCCACCACTAAACCATGCCCCTAAGCACCCTGTCTACACATCTTTTAAATACCTCCAGGGATGGTGACTCAACCACTTCCCTGGGCAGCCTGGTCCAATGCTTGACAACACTTTCACTGAAGAAATTTTTCCTAATATCCAATCTAAAATCCCCCTAGTGTTGTCCCAAATCTGGGTTCTCTACCCGATGTTCAATTTTTGATCCTTTCAATGCGGCCTCCTTTGCCAACTGATCTGCTTTCTGTTTTCCCAATATAATTTCAGTATTTCCCTTTTGATGGGCTTTACAATGCATTATTGCAACTTCTTTCAGCTGCAAGACAGCTTGTAAAAGTTTCATTATTTCTGTTCCATATTTGATTGGAGCTCCCTATGAGCTTGAAAGTCCCCTTTCTTTCCAAATCACTCCATGTGCATGAACTACTCTGAATGCATATTTAGAATCTGTGTAAGTGTTAACTCTTTTTCCTTGACTGAGTTCCAAGGCCCGTGCTAATGCAATCAATTCAGCCTTTTGAGCAGAAGTATTATGAGATAGAGATTTAGCCTCTAGGGCCTGAGTAAGAGTTACCACTGCATATCCAGCTCTTCATTTTCCTTCTGACATGAAGCTACTTCCATCCGTGAATAGCTCCAATTCCTCATTGGGTAAGGGTTCATCTCGTAGATTGGGCCTGCTGGAATATACTTGTGAGATAGTGGTTAAACAATCGTGTTGCAATGGGTCAGATTCTGAGATCGGGAGTAAGGTAGCAGGATTCAGTGCAGAAGTCATTGAAATTATAATATCATCTTGCTCCAATAGCACAGCTTGATATTTGGCTAATCTACTTGGCGAAATCTGGTGGTGTCCCTTATTTTCTAGGAGAGAGGACACAGCATAGGGTACAAACACAGTAATCAGTTGACCCAAGGTTAACTTCCAAGATTCTTCAATCAGCGTTACAGTTGCTGCCACTGCTCTCAAGCATGCAGGCCAACCTTTCCTGACTTCATCCAATTGCTTAGAAAAGTACCCCACAGGTCTCTTCCAACTCCCTAATTTCTGAGTTAGGACTCCTAGCACCATCTGTTGCCATTCGTTTACATATAGTTGAAAAGGTTTTCCTAGGTTGGGAAGTCCCAGGGCAGGAGCTTCCATAAGCTTTCTTTTGATCTCACCGAAACTTTTCTGCAATCAGGGGTCCACTCAAGAACCCCTTCAGGTCCTTTTATGGCAGCATATAATGGTTTGGCAACGAGTCCAAAATTAGGGATCCATAGACGGCACCATCTGGCCATTCCCAAAAACCCTTTAATTTTTTGATGTTGGCACTGCAATTCTACAAATTGCTTCTTTTCTTTCTTTACTCAATTCTCTCCGTCCTTTGGTAATTTCAGACTCCATATATTGGACCTTTTCTTTCCCAATCTGAGCTTTCTTTCAGTACCAATTAACAAATCATCCACATACTGCAATAACATTACAGCATTATGGTCATTTTGTCATTGTTTGAGTTCTTTGTCAAGTACATTACCAAAAAATGTAGGGCTGTTTTTGAATCCTTGAGGAAGGACAGTCCAACAAAGTTGTGTCTTTCGTCCCATAGTAGGATTCTCCCACTCAAAAGCAAAGATGGTCTGGCTTTGCTCATCCACAGGTATGCAGAAAAAGGTGTCTTTTAAATCCAGTACTGTAAAATAAATATTGCTGCCAGGAATTGAAGCAAGAAGGGTATATTGGTTCAGGACCACAGGGTGGACATCTATCGTCCTTGCGTTAATTTCTCTTAAATCCTGTACTAGTCTATACTCTGTTAAGTGGGATTTCTTTACAGGTAGAATTGGAGTATTACATTCCGATTGGCATTCTTGTAACAGTCCATGCTCTAAAAAAGAATTTATTACAGGTTCTAATCCTTTTCTAGCCTCCAATTTAATGGGATACTGTTTTCTCCTTACCAGTTGAGCTCCTGGTTTCAATTCAATCTTTACCAGAGTCACGTTCTTCGCTCGTCCAGGTATTTTTGATGCCCACACCAGAGGGATGACAGCGTCCAGTACTTTTTCCGGAATGTCTGGTTCTTCGTTTTGACTTTTCTCAGTCAACAAACATATCTGTGCTTTCCAAGCAGTCTCTGGAGGAATATGCAACTGAACAGAATCTACCAAAAAGGTTATTTGTGCATTTAATTTACACAAGAAGTCTCTTCCTAGCAACGGGAGGGGACATTCTGGCATATAATCTTTACCTCAAACCAGGACACCTTGATTATTAGAGAGGTTAGGACAGTTTCTTTTCCAATGTCCCTCCTGTTTGCAATATGCACATTGATTTAGCCCTAGAGGAGTATCACAACTGTCCCTATTACAATTTCCTCGACCTCCACCTCTACCCCGGGACCCTCCCCAGGAATTTCCTCTACCTCTTCCTCTGCTTTTTTCTTCTAGGACCGCCAATAACGAGGCTTGCAATTTAGCTCGTCCTCGCTTTTCTTTTTCCTCTGCCTCCTCTCAATTATGATATACTTCATATGCTATCGATAACAACTGAGAAATGGACATTCCATCAGTGCCTTCTACTTTCTGCAACTTTTTTCTGATGTCAGTTGCCAATTGACCAATGAACAACATATTAAACAATTTCAAATTACTAGCATCCTCCGGATCCAAATCTGTCCATTTCCGAGCAACCTCACATAATCTCTCATAAATAGCCGATGGAGTTTCCTTATCCCCTTGTCTCACTTCATACAGCTTAGACAAATTTTTAGGCTTTTGCACTCCATGCTGTATCCCATATAAAATGAATGAATTTCTGATACTCCTTTATTTTTTCATTACCAACTCCCCTATTTGGATCCCATCCCGGATCCTCCCTTGGAAGATATATGTCCACATTTGGCACCTCTCCATGCTGCTGTGTAACTCCCTCCCTTGCTTTTTCTAAAACAGTTCTTTTCTCCTCCGCAGTGAACAAATATTCTAAAAGAGCTTGTATATCACCCCAATTAGGGTTCTGAGTCATCATCACAGTTTTAATTGTACTATACATCCCTTCAGGATTATTGCGATAAGATCCCACTGCTTGCTTCCAATTCAACAAATAAGAAGTAGTAAATGGTACATGCACAAACACAGGACTGCCATCAGGACCAACAGCCTGCCTAAGAGGAGCTTGAATTACCGGTTTTTGTCTTCTAGTTCTTCCAGACATAGGACTTAATACTTCATCCTCCTCACTTGAACTATCAACATTAGATTGATTCAGGGGGGTTAACAACAACTGGACATCCTCCTCACTTGAACTATCAACATTAGATTGATTCAGGGGGGTTAACAACAACTGGACATCCTCCTCCAGATTTTCTAATTCAATTTTTCCCATTCCACAACCAGTACAACAAGAATTCTTTTGTTCCTTTTTCTTATTCAAAACATATATCCCGACCTGATGCTTAGAATCCACTAGACCACATTTCTTTCTAACATCCCAGTTATTTCTCAGAGCAAAAAACAAATCTACATAAGGTATTTCATCCCACTTTTTAGTTTGGCAACAAAACAACATTAATTGCAAATTAGTATTTGTCCTGGTTTGAGGTAAAACAGAACCAACTTTCTGTTCAGTAATTTTATTTCTTAGCCAGGCCTCTTCTAACTCTCTGAAATTAACAGCATGTTGTGTCAAAAATGGTTCATTCTCAGAGTGATAAGACAGTTTGTGCCAAGGAATAGTATGCAGAGAGACTCTTGCTTATACTTATTGCTATAACAACCAAGGTCAGCTAATTTCGTTATTTGCCCCGTTAGAGGGTCAGAAGCGGAAAAGCATAAAGGGGTCCCACCTGCAGGGAGGAGCGGACAGGACAGGTGACCCAAAACTGACCAACAGGGGTATTCCATCCCATCTGCCCTATGCTCAGTATAAAAGCTGAGGGATCAAAGGGTCAGCCCTCTTCCTTCAGTGGCCAATGACCGAGGAGGACCCTGTCTGTTCATCTGCCTTTGATCCCGATCGGTGTGTTCCTGACTCCAACTCTGGAATCCGGTTCCCACCCGTTGCTGAGTCCAGCCTGGGACTTCCCCAGTGCCTGACAGTGACATCATCCTGGGAGCTTAATATGGTTTTGTATATACTGTATCTATTTCATTATTTCCCTTTTTATTTTATTATTAATATTTCATTAGTTTAGTTTCTTCTAAACTCGTAAATCTCTCTTTATCTCTCCTCTTCCTCCCTGTGAACGAGAGGCTGGGGGGGAGCATCTGTCGCTGGCCATTGGTCAATTTGGCCAAAACCACGACAGTATTATATTTCAAAGACCCATTTTCTGTCCATTTTTTACCATCCTCCAGCTGATATTGTGGCCACCATTGATTACTATATCGCTTTAATTTATCTTTAGTCATGGAGTTCCCTCCAAATTTATCTGAATTCTTTAGGGTGCATCCTAGGGGAGAACAGGAGGGTATCTCCTGAGAAGCAGTAGCACCCATGTTGGTACTGAAAAGAATTCCCTTATTCAGTGTTTACCCAAGGGGTACTCTAACCCCCAAAGGGGACTCTAACCCCTGTTTTAGAAACGTTATTCTACGAGGGACGTCTCCATTCATCTTCTGCTGTATATCTCCCTTGATACGTCTTATGCAGGCCAAAATACTCACTGCTTCTCAGTTTCCACCCCCCCTCCCTTTTCCTTATTTTGAAATACCTCTTTTTAGTAGCGTTGTACCGTTGTGTTGCTCACCACCCGACTGCAGGAGAGAAGCTGAAGGAGTCCCTGAGCAACAGGTCAGTGTGCACTGGAGTCCACTCAGTCCTCTTCTCCCCATCAGATGCGGCGAGACGAATCAGGCAAGGCTGTCAACGCGGTCCCATCTGGGACACCAGAAACTGTTGTCCCAAATTTGGGTTCTTTACCTGATGTGCAAGCCAATAACACACAGAGCAGAGGTATTTCCAAGTTTATTCCATTAATGCACAGAAATGGAGTGCCTGTCCCAAGGGAGCACGCCTTAGTTTCAAAAATTTCCCTTTTCATACACTGATTATTACATATTCTGACAATTAATACATATTCATTGTTATTCTCTTTAATGATTGGTCAAGGTTTCTTTGCTTCCTATGTAAATTAGCGTACAGACTCTGTCATTGTCTTCCATTGTTCTCTTTTGAGTAGGTGGTATCATTTGGGTAGGTGGTCAATGAGTCGGTGGTTGCGATCTCCCCCTGATGAAATTACCTTTTACCTACTTTTCCTCTAATCTTGGCAGTTCCATGTGGTTTTCTTGGTTTGCTGACCAGGCCTACAGTTCATCATTCTCTTGACAGAGATATCCTGCTTATTAACAAAGCTACATTGTCTAGTAGTTAGTTGCTTAATTCAATCTTAGATTAATCATGTCTAGTTACTATTTCTCTATAATTAATGAAATATGGTTGGGGTTGTATAAATGACTTTTAGCAGCAGCAGCAGGTTCCCTTGGTTGCTTCGGTTACATGTTACATTTCATTTTTCTAGTTAATATCAATTTTACTACAACACTGGCACAACTTCAGGCCTATCACTTGCTACTTGGAAGAAGAGACCAACACCCACCTTGTTACAACCTCCTTTCAGGTAGTTGTAGAGAGCAATAAGGTCTCCCCTCAGCCTCCAGACTAAATGACCCCAGTTCCCTCAGCTGCTCCTCATAAGACTTGTTTTCATAAGAATTTGTCATCTGCAAATTTAATGAGGGTGCACTCAATCCCCTCATCCAGATCTTTGATAAAGATATTAAACAGAACTGGCCACACACAAAATTGAGAATTCTCACAGGAATATCAAAATCTGAGTATGTTTTCACAAGCACAGTAAAAGACAATTCCTTGGTGAGCTACAGGCAACTGAGGACATTTCAGTAGGAAGACTTAGGCAATCTTAATCACATAAAGTGTTAGCAACACTGCCTATAGTTGTTCCATCATCAGTGAGCTTGGAAGCACAGAGGAGCACACAAAGTTGTGTTTATTTATGATGTATTTATTTATGAGAATGACAGAATAATTTAGGTTCGGAGTGACCTCTGGGGGTCATCTAGTCCAACCTCGTAGTCAAAGCAGGGCCATCTTCTAAGTTAGATCAGGCTGCTGAGGGCCTTGTTTTGTCCTGTTTTGAATATCACCAAAGACAGAGATCCTGTAGCCTCTCTGGAAAAACCTGCTCCAGCGCTTAACCACTCGCAGGGAAAGAATTTTTTCCTTATGCTCAAATGGGTCATCTCTTGTTGCAGTTTGTGACCATTGCCCCTTACTATTTTGCGTGTATCTCTGAGAAGAAACTGGCTTGTCCATAAAACCTCCTGTAGATAACGGTAAACAAACCCAGTTTCTTCAGTTTCTCCTTGTATGTCGTGTGCTCCTGCCCTCTAACCATCCTAGTGGCCCTCCACTGGACTGCCTCCAGCTTGTCAATGATATTTGTTAGCATTTATAAAGCTCTCTAGATTGCACAATCCTGCAAGAACACACTGACTTAACTGTAAAATAAATATTATGAATACATTTTATGGATCATTCATGATTCATTAAAGAAAATGATTGCTAACAAAGTAGTGGATCAAGGCAGTAATTAAAGCAGAGTACAGGGCAGTTTCTGTCTGGTTACAAATTTTCAGTTGCAATTCTTTTCTGTTAGAATATCCTACTTATATCAAAGCCACATATTTCTGTGAACTGAGATGATTTTGACAAGCTTCTGAAAAATATTTCAGAAAAGAAAGCCTCATTAATAATTTTCTACACTTCGGAATTGGAAACGCTCCTTGTGACTGAATGACAGTCAGTTTGTTTGAACTTGTGTCTACAGAGAAGCTCTCCAAATTATCCAAACCCCCTTCCTTGGGAAACAGCAACTGAAGAGAACTCCTCCAGCATAGCGAGGGCAGTTACCTTATCCTATGGCATTATTTTGTAAACCTCACAAAGGTTTTTATGGATTTGTCAGGCCACAGTTGAGTTCTCCTTGCCCTTGTGAAGTCTATATCTCCTCTTTTTTACATTATGCAGAAAAAAAATTAGGAAAGTGGGGACCACATGCCAGCAGTTATGATATTCCCAAAGGAGAATAAAAAATATGTATTTCTGACAATGCTTGACATTGCAAGTACCGGGGCTGCCAACCTCATTCCCACATTGCTAACACTGAAAACTAGGGCTTTGGGGAAATGCAAGGCCAGGTTTCCTGGAAGCATCCTTCCTCCACAGAGCGCTTCAGAATGGGAAACAGACAGAAGAGCTGCATCAGTACTGCTTGATGCTACTTATCCATATGACTTCAGAGGTGCCACTCTACCCCCTTGGTCATGCTGTTGTGGGTCAAGTGTCCACCCAAGGCTCTGCACTCCTATATTCACTCATGACCCATAAGATTGATCCTACTCCAATTATATTTAAAAATACCTTTTTAATGTCTTTTTCCGATAATAAAAAAACGCACTGAAAAGGTCAGTATTTGTAAATCGCAGTCTATCCGGTATATAAAGGACTGTAGTCATGGTGTTGAGTGAGACTGACAGAAACTTTGCAATGTAACTTCAAATATTTATCAGTGGTACTATTTTAAAATAATAAAAAAAAAACAAACAAAAACCAACCAAACAAAAAAACACCAACAACACCTAAAACTAAAAAAGAGTTTTGACATTTAGCGTTATGATGCATTTGAAATTGAAGGGCTAAGTATGTTGAGATTGGTGCATGTAGATTTAAGCGCCCAATAACAATTCTGAACTGACATTTAAAAATATACTATCTTTACTGTATTTTTAACATCATTAGAAGTAATATAAATAATAAAAGAATAGTAGTAGCATCGCTAAAAGAGGTGACAGAAAAATATTTTCTCTTTAATTCTGTCTGTCTTTTTTGTCAGAGGCAGTTTTACTGTCTGTCTTGGTATAGTCAATTAATATCTTTGCAGTTTGTCTGACACAACAATGTGATAGCAAGAGAAAAAAATGGAAATGAAAATGCGCACATTACGCTACTAAAAGGCTTATGGATTTGAAGACAGGAGGAAAAATCTAAAGGTTTTAAGAGATTTCTGAAGATAAATTATGGAGGTGTCTCTTTTAAGTCCTATGCAGTTCTGACATCTAAATAACAGATGAAGACCTCTCCTGAAGAGAAGTGGGGATCATATGCTTGATTTGCAGCATTACCTAAAAACCCATAACAGCTGTCCCCTTTCCCTCCCTATCTTTACAAAACAACTGTTGAACTCTCCTAACAACTCCCTGCTTCATCTTCACATATTCCTTTCCGATCTGGCACAGTACCTTGTGCTATGATTTCCAAATATCCTTTTGACACACGCTTGTGCATGCACTACTGCATCTGCTACTAATTAGGGAGGGATATTTAGCCTGGTTTGAAAATGAGGCTCTTTGGCAAGGAAAGGAAGGCTGCAAGCCAAAAACACCTTCTCACTCCATTTCTATTAATTTTTATATACAATGAAACAGAAAGAGAAGAACCTGTGAACCTTCTCCAGAAGGCCAGCGTATCTGTGCAAACAGATTCAGGTCTCTTTCCAAGATGCCAGAAAATTATTTCTTTTGCTTTCCTTTGAACTCCCAGTCAGATTGGCATTTTTCCACGTACCTGTCCATGACAGACCTTTTCTATCAACAGTTGTTAAAGCTCTGTCTAGGCTTGCACAGAATGAACAACAGCCACAAATTCATACTACCTAAGCCAGCCAAGCATTATGTCACTGAGGAACAGAAACAACAGACAAAGTTATCAACATGTCAGCAAATGTGCACAATGGATGAGAAAGCCCTTATAACCTACATTAATTTAAAAGGCTTTGCAAACATTTCAGACCAGAAGAACAGGATATTTAGTGACAATATAAGTTTTGTGCTAAATTAAGGTACATTCTTGTGAATGTTAAATCAGTAAATATGTTGCTGTTAATGCCACAACATCATTCCTACAGGACAGGTACTTCAAAATATAGCATCTATCATATTCAGTAAGTTTGTACTCTGACTTGCAGAATGGATTTCAATATCCACAAGCAACAGAAAGATGTGTACATCTATGTAACAGTCAGCAACGGTGAGATTCATTTAATTCAGTTTTAGATATCCATGATGTATGTAGTACAGTCAGCAGCCTTTATAATCAGTGGAGAGGAATAGGCACAATTCATATAACATCTACTTTAGGATGAGCTGAATCATGGTTGAAGCATGCCCGTCATTCTCGTGTTACCATCATTCTACCTTCCAAAGCATCTCTATCTACAGACATCTAAAATTTCCCCAGAAATGTTACGTGAGGAAGATTTGCTTTCAAAATCTTGGTGATTTGAGTTCCTCAGTGACAATTTTTTACTGCAGACCCTGGACAGGCCAACTGAGGGAAATGCTTTGTGGGACCTGCAATTACAGAACAGCTGGTAGGGAACATGAAGATCTGCAGCAGCTTTGGCTGTAGAGACCATGAGAGTTTAAGAACTGGTGAAGGCAATAGAAGTTGCTGTAAGGGAAATTCTGGTTAGACAGAGATCTTTTTTCCCCACAGTGGTCAAGGACAGGAATAGGTTTGCCAGAGTGTCGTGGATGGAGTGATGCACTTCACTTGTAAGAGAGAAGTAGCAATATATTTATTGATATAAAACAATGATTTAACAAAGTTTGATAGTAGATGCAATATCTTTAACAAGATTTGATGGCAAGGTGCACTTGGTTATTTACTGCATAGAAGACAGGGTCAGACAGAACTGTCAGGGAGACCCTCCCATTGAGTCAAGGTTTCAGAAAGGACCCCCTTGCTTTCTAAACTCCTTCTCAGAGAGGAGTCTAGGTGAGGCTGGATCCAATCCTAGTCCAAGACTTGGTCTAAAGGATTATATGTGCACAGTCAATCCTTTATATCACTTAGCTAAGAATTTCAAAGTTTAGCATGCTATAAATGATTTATTGAGGATCTGTTGCAGCAAGGAATCTCTTAACCTCAAGAAGTAATCTTGAGAGGCGTCCCTACTCAAGGGGAGATTCTGGCATGCAGCCCACTGCCATTCAGGAGAACTCCAAAGGCTCTTGGGCTGTTTACTATTTATGGGGGTAAGATGATTGACTTATAGTCATATTTGCATATTGACCACAGTGCCAGTATTGTGGTGAGGTGGGCACATTGCTCAAGTTAGCCCTTGGCTATTGTGTTGTTATCTGCCTCCCTGAAACTACCTTTGAGCCCCAGATGCTGCCATCACGACTAGACGCACCCATTATGACAACCATGGGTGGTTATCGATTGCGCAGGGTTACAGGAGATAAAAATCAGGTTGGTGCCTGGCGGGGAGCACCCATCACACAGAGAGTTTGTGGAATCTCCATCGTTGGAGACATTCAAAACTTTACAAAGCTCTGAGCAACCTGACCTAACTTCAAAATCGACTCTGCTTTCAGCAGGAGGTTGGACTAGAGACCTGAAGAGTTTTCTTCCAATTTAAATTATTCTGTGACTGAACGATTCCATGACTCAATAGGGACCATGCAGAACAGATGCTTAACTGGTAACTAAGCGCACTGTGGTTCTTTAGTTAAAAGATATGGGAATCAGAGATTCAACTTTGGATGAAAACAGTAATATTTGGAGATGTGTTGAGAACTTCTAAGGCTTTTCAGGAGCAAAGCTTCCTCACAGAAAATCACTCCTGACATTTAAAGACTCAAGATTACTTCTTTCCTCGTTGCTGCAAAGGAACAAAAAATTGGTAAAATGCAACAACACGGAAAAAAAAAGAAGATATTCTTATAGGCTCTGCCCCTCTTGATGATCCAGCATTATGCTGCTTTCATGGTTTATGGCATTTTTTAGAGCTTCCTTGAGTTCGATTTATTTCATATTGGTATTATTACCCTTCCCCTTTTTATTTCATCTCTCTTGTATGCATTTTTAGTCTAATCACACTCTGCTGTCCAGTTCATTCTTGACTTGAATTGTAATACTAAAAATTGCTTTATTTACTCTCTCTATATTCATGCACAGATAAGAGATTAAAATAATCATGTGAATATGAAAATACATATAGTTAACGCACACAAATGCACACCTGCTGCTTCTGTTTCCATCTAGTGGACAAATAATGCTTATTTTTTCATAATCTTCTTCCATGCACTAGTTTTCTTTTTGTCTTATACCAAAGAGTTTCACACAGTTCAAAACAGAGCTAGAAAAATCATAGAATCATAGAATGGTTTGAGTTGGAAGGGACCTGTAAAGGTCATCTTGTTCCAACCCCCCTGCCATGGGCAGGGACACCTCCCACTAGACCAGGTTGCTCAAAGACCCATCCAGCCTGGTCTTGAACACTTCCAGGAATGGGGCCTCCACAACTTCTCTGGGCAACCTGTTCCAGTGCCTCACCACCCTCACAGTAAAGAATTTATTCCAAATATCTAATCTAAATCTCCCCTCTTTCAGTTTAAAACCATTACCCCTCGTCCTATCACTATGCTCCCTGATAAAGAATCCCTCCTCATCTTTTCTGTAGGCCCCCTTTAGGTACTGGAAGGCTGCTATAAGGTCTCCCCGGAGCCTCCTCTTCTCCAGGCTGAACAACCTCAACTCTCTCAGTCTGTCCTCATAGGAGAGGTGCTCCAGCCCTCTGATCATCTTCGTGGCCCTCCACTGGGCTTGCTCCAACAGGTCCATGTCCTTCTTGTGCTGAGGACTCCAGAGCTGGATGCAGTACTCCAGGTGGGGTCTCACGAGAGCGGAGCAGAGGGGCAGAATCACCTCCCTCAACCTGCTGGCCATGCTTCTTTTGATTCAGCCCAGGATGTGGTTGGCTTTCTGGGCTGCAAGCACACATTGCCAGCTGATGTTGAGCTTCTCATCCACCAGTACTCCCAAGTCCTTCTCCTCAGGGCTGCTCTCAAGCCATTCTCCGCCCAGCCTGCAATTGTGCATGGGATTGCCGTGACCCAGGTGCAGGACCTTGCACTTGGCCTGGTTGAACTTCATGAGGTTCACACAGGCCCACCTCTCAAGCCTGTCCAGGTCCCTCTGGATGGCATCCCTTCCCTCCAGCATGTCGACTGTGCCACACAGCTTGGTGTTGTCAGCAAACTTGCTGAGGGTGCACTCAATCCCACTGTCCATGTCACCAACAAAGATGTTAAATAGTACTGGTCCCAGTACTGACCCCTGAGGAACACCACCTGTCATTGCTCTCCACTTGGACATCAAGCCATAGACCGCAACCCTTTGAGTGCAGCCATCTAGATGGTTCCTTATCCACCAAGTGGTCCATCCATCAGATCCATGCTTTTCCAATTTAGAGACAAGGATGTTGTGCGGGACAGTGTCAAACACTTTGCATAAGTCCAGGTAAATGCCATCTGTTGCTCTCCCCTTATCTACCAATGCTGTGGCAACATCGTAGAAAGCCACCAAATTTGTCAAGCACAACTTGCCCTTGGTGAAGCCATGTTGGTTGTCACCAATCACCTCCTTATTTTCCATGTGCCTTAGCAGACTTTCCAGGAGGATCTGCTCCATGATCTTGTGAGGCGCAGAGGTGAGACTGACTGGCCTGTAGTTCCCTGGGTCTTCCTTTTTTCCCTTTTTGAAAATGGGGGTTATATTTCCCCTTTTCCAGTCAGTGGGATCTGTAGAACAATGTATGAAATTTTGCTGATTCACTGCAGGTTTGTCACCATAATAAAATTTGGAAACAGGCTTCTTGGACATCTAGCACATCTCTAAACCCACCGAGAGTGTTTCCAATGATAAATCTTACTGTCTCCCTGGAACCTCTTACTATTCCTCACAAAAGAAAACAAATCTGAAAAACATTATTTTAAATCATAGAATCATAGAATGTGTTGGGTTGGAAGGGACCTTTAAAGGTCATCTAGTCCAACTCCCCTGCAGTAAGCAGGGATATCTTCAACTAGAGCAGGTTGCTCAGAGCCTCAGCAAGCCTGGCCTTGAATGTCTCCAGGGATGGGGCCTCCACCACCTCTCTGGGCAACCTGTGCCAGTGCTTCACCACCCTCATTGTAAAGAACTTCTTCTTAATGTCTCATCTAAACCTACCCTGCTCCAGTTTAAAACCATTGCCCCTCATCCTATCGCTACATGCCCTTGCAAACAGCCCCTCCCCAGCTTTCTTGTAGGCCCCCTTCAGGTACTGGAAGGCCGCTATAAGGTCTCCCTGGAGCCTTCTCTTCTCCAGGCTGAACAACCCCAACTCTCTCAGCTTGTCTTCATAGGAGAGGTGCTCCAGCCCTCTGATCATCTTCGTGGCCCTCCTCTGGACTCACTCCAACAGGTCCATGTCCTTCTTGTGCTGAGGGTTCCAGAGCTGGATGCAGTACTCCAGGTGGGGTCTCACAAGAGCAGAGTAGAGGGGGAGAATCGCCTCTCTGGATCTGCTGGCCACAGTTCTTTTGATGCAGCCCAGGATGCAATTGGTCTTCTGGGCCGCAAGCACACATTGTTGGCTCATGTCCAGCTTTTCATCCACGAGTACCCCCAAGTCCTTTTCCGCAGGGCTGCTCTCTATCACGTCATCCCCCAGCCTGTATTGATAACGAGGACTGTCCTGAGCCACGTGCAGGACCTTGCACTTGGCCTTGTTGAACTTCATAAGGTTTGCATGGGCCCACCTCTCCAGCTCGTCCAGGTCCCTCTGGATGACATCCCATCCCTCTGGCATGTTGACCGTACCACTCAGCTTGGTGTCATCTGCAAACTTGCTGAGGGTTGCTTGTGCAGTAAAAAATGGTGCTACTCATTAAAAAGGAAAGGCCGTAATTATGAGAATTATGAAGTCCTGTTAAGAAATGGAACAGCTTATCACATCCAGGATGAATGTCATAAATCAACAATTAGTTATGAGAGGTAGAGATTTAGGTCTCAGTATTCTGACATAGAAACAAACATCTCAAATTTCCATGACAATACTGTATGAAGATTCCATTGTGTCTGCTCATAAGATCATGTCAAGGCATCATGAGCCCAATGGACTTAAGCTATGATTTATTCTCAGAGCGGAATATATGTACTTTTTAGAGAATCATCTTAATAAAGATCTTTAATCATTCTCCAAAGCATAAACAAGACTGTCCAGCTTGTGACAGCAGACAAAAGGTCAAATCATACACTCAGCATGGTGAGAAACTTACTATTTCCTAAATCTGAACAGAGTTTGTTTGCTTGTTTCTGAAGGCAACCTAACTCAAAGCATTAATGCATTATATGTCTTGCAACCCAAATTTCAAAAGCATAAGAATGGGTTCCTACTTATGATTGTGGTATGTATAGAGCTCATATAGATGTTTGGATGTTCATCAACAATATTGCCTGCCTTGTCGTCACATTGTTTTACACTAAAAATATGTAGTTGCTACAAATTCCTTTTTTCCTTTTTCCCACTAGGGAAGTGATCATCCCCCTGTACTCAGCACTGGTGAGGCCGCACCTTGAATACTGTGTTCAGTTTTGGGCCCCTCACTACAGGAAAGACATTGAGGTGCTGGAGCGTGTTCAGAGAAGGGCAACAAAGCTGGTGAGGGGTCTGGAGAACAAGTCTTATGAGGAGCAGCTGAGGGAGCTGGGGTTGTTTAGCCTGGAGAAAAGGAGGCTGAGGGGAGACCTTATCACTCTCTACAACTACCTGAAAGGACACTGTAGCAAGACAGGTGTTGGTCTCTTTTCTCAGGTAGTAGGTGATAGGACAAGGGGAAATGGCCTCAAGTTGCGCCAGGGAGGTTTAGATTGGGTATTAGGAAAAATTTCTTCAGTGAAAGGGTTGTCAAGCATTGGAACAGGCTGCCCAGGGAAGTGGTGGAATCTCCATCCCTGGAGGTATTTAAAGGATGTGTGGACAGGGTGCTCAGGGACATGGTTTAGTGGTGGGCTTGGCAGTGCTAGGTTAACGGTTGGACATGATGATATGAAAGGTCTTTTCTGACTTAAACGATTCTATGGTTCAATGATTCTAAATTTGGTGGGGACAAGAACTAAACTGGGGGAAAGTGATACGGACAACGATGTGGGGTCCTCCACAGACTGCAGGTGGATATCTGCTCCACTGTTAACCTCTGTGGGCTGCAGGGGAATCCTCTTCTCCAGCACCTGGAGCCAGCTGGCATTGGACATGGGGGAAGCTTCTAGCAGCTTCTCACAGAAGCTGCCCCTGTAGCCCCCCCCCACTACCAAAACCTTGGTAGTTTTATTGGTGCTAAATGACTACATATTGAAGGGCTTTATTAAGTCACCTTTCTTGACAGTTTGGTGTATCCTCCCTTACAGCATCCTTTCTTTTTAAAAAAGGAATTACTTTGTCCATGGACTAAACAGGGGATATAAGTTAGACTGTCCCATGCTTGGCTATGCTCACAGAGTGGTGCTTATATAGTAACTTGTAAGAGAGCCTGAGAGGGTGTCATTTACAGACAAGAGACAGGGTAGAGTTCAAGAGAAGAGGACAGGACTTCACACCTTTCTAAACTGTGAATTTAATGCTATTCTTGTCATACTCTTCTTTCTGAGCTCTCCGTATATTCATTATGCATAACTCATCAGTAAAAAGGAATATCAGTTATTGGCACAGAGCTATGAACTGACATGAGCTTACCCTGTATTTTTGACTAAAAGTAGAAAAGAAAAGAAAGTTTGTATCATGTTTGTGTTACATAGCAAGCCTTACTAAGATTGAGTATATAACTTATTGACCAGGGATGACAAGACTAGGCTGACAGATTAAATAAAGTGTAATTTATTTTGTAGTAGAAAAAATATTTTAAAACACAATCAGTTGATACTCATGTCTGCCTTGCAGGCTTCTCTTTTCAGAACAGCTGTAAAACAGTAATAGTTGTGCCAAGGAAGAATAAAATTCCTTTAGCCTTATATCCTGTCTCCTATATCTTAAATGGTTGCTTACCAAATGCATAGTGAATAGCAGAAGAATAGAGCAAGCACTTAATATTCTGCCTTCCTCCAGTGATGTGTGTCTTGGGGGGTTTTGGAGCCAGAGTTGGTACCTTTATATTTATTACCTTTGAATAGTTTTTATTGTAAAGTTGGCTATTGTCCTCGTGAACATACATATGTATAAAATTTTAGGATCCCAAATGTCATGTAATAAGGACTTTCACAACTCAACTACAAGTTTTTTTGAGAAATGTTTCCTTTTGTTCCTTTGAACCTTCTACTTACTACTAGCGTTAGCTGCCCCGTTTTTTTGTAATCAATCCCAGTTCCTTTTCCGTTATTTCTAATTTTGTAGATCTCACTACTAAGCTGCCTCTATTCAGGCTGGAAAGTCCTAGCTTATTTAATCATAAAAAATCTGTTCTTTAGCTTTTTTGTTTGCCTTGTCTGAAAGCAGTTTAAGATAGGAAATCATTTTCCTTTCCAATTCTGCTGAAGGGGGAAGAGAGAATCACAGAATCACAGAATGATAGGGGTTGGAAGGGACTTCTGGAGATCATCTAGTCCAACCCCCCTGCCAGAGCAGGGTCACCTAGAGCAGGTTGGACAGGAACGCATCCAGGTGGGTTTTGAATGTCTCCAGAGACGAAGACTCCACCACCTCTCTGGGCAGCCTGTTCCAGTGCTCTGCCACCCTCAAAGTAAAGATGCTCCTCCTCATGTTTAGATGGAACTTCCTATGTTGAAGTTTGTGCCCGTTACCTCTTGTCCTGTCACTGGGCACCACTGACAGATGGTGTATGTGTCACACACTGAGAGATGTGTATGTGTGTCCGTGCATGCATACATACACTCCTGCCCTCTGCACCATGGTGGTTTCATCCTCGGAGGTTAGCTCCATTGTAGGACTCATGTGCAACTGAGTGAGGGCAGACCGGAGCACGGAGAGCCCCATCATGCAAATCCACTTCTGCCAAATGTGATGACAGCTGTTTGGAAGTTTACAGACTTTCTGCAGTGATAATGGGTAATGGCTCTTTGACTTACCTTCTGCAAGGCAGCATTAGAGATACTCTGTTGTAGTGCTGTTCCTCTAGATGCTTAACAGTTCCCATATTTCTGAAGCAACTGATACTTTAATCTGCTCCTCAGTTAACACAGTTTGAAAAGGGCTTGGCATTTGAGCTCAAAATATTTGCTGAGTGATTTCTAAAAGAAGAAAACTTGTTAAAACATATTTGATTTATAGTTTGGAGAGACTTACCAGGCATGCTCAGGGGCCAGGTGTAGATTAATCTGTCAGCATTTTGCCACTGTCATAGGAATTTCCAACATGTGCCACCATGTTCTGTGCCTGCAGGATTCGAAAAGGATCACTCCTGGGTTTGGTTTCCCAGCTCAGATAACAGCACAAATGTCTTGCCAACAGACCGAGACCTACACTGACCTACAAGAGCATTATATAAGCAGTCACTTTAATAAAAGTAATAGGTCTATCTGCACTTCATGATAAAATTATGCTCCATGCAAAGGGCCAGTACAAATTTAGGCATGGTGTGAAACCCTCAGTATGATGGATAATGGAATTGGGGCAGATTTCCACAAGATGATGGTGTGTTCCTAATTGAAAAGCTGTTTTCAAAATGAAGAACGCCAGAGTACTTAGCATGAGCAAACTGGTTTCTCTAACCTGCTTAGGAATAGCTGGACTGTTTTGGCTGGAGATTTCCATAAAAGACAGGCACCTGATACTGAGATTCTCAACTCAAATGAATAAATTATAGCAAAACATCAAGCAACTGAATACCAGATTTTGTAGTGGAATATGTAAGGAAGATTTAGTAGATGGCATTGTTAACTCTGCTACCAATATATATATTTTATTTTAACATGTTTCTGTTGTGTGAACACTCTGTCTACCCACTCTGCCTACCCACTCTGCTCTTACTACTCTTTCTATCATCCAGCAATTTTTCTCTCTTATGCTAAGATAAGGTCCCCAAAAGTACTAAGGTTTTTGAGTTCTGTTTTACAGTTATAACTGTAGTCTCTTGACTACCATAATTTTCCTTCTTTCTCCTTTAAAATGTGGTGATTTAATTTGGATGCTTAGCTCAACCTTAATCATCTAGAAATGAACCTGGAAATTTTATAAGGTGTACATCAGTATTTCCCATGTTCTTTGGTTCCTGGTTTTGTTGGAACGATTTATACTTTGAAACTCATATTTTTAATGTTAATTTGACATTTCCATTTATTCTTCCTGGTAGAACTAAAAAGGATAGAGAAAGAATTAAAAAAAAGAGTGAAAAAAATATCTTCAGTTTTTCAAATTTCAAACCAAGCAAAGCTGAGTAGTAAGCTTGTAAGCTTACTGCTTGTAAGTAGTAAGCTTCATGCTATTGCTATTTCCTAAACTGGCTTGCTTATTCCTCTCTTAACATGCGCATGTATCATAATTGTTGGAGCTGGTTATACTGTCAACACAGCAACACAGATGTTATCCAAAATTTCAGGTTCATTTAATCAATATAAATTGCTCTCCATAAGTCCATCTGTGGCAAGTGTGAACCATGCAAGCTGATTTCTTTTGTATTTTATGCTCATTCCTGCAGCTAGACTCACATCACAAGTCATGACAAGGGACCAACTGGATTTCTGCTTGAGCCTCTTACTCCATGATATGTGCCCCCGCATCATTTTTAAGCTGTGCAGAATCACTGGCACTCAACTTTAGACACCTCATAAGGAGCAAGGGTGGTGGTTGTTTTTTGGGATTTTTTTTCCTGAAATAAATGCTTCATTATCAGTGAAAGAATTGGGCTCTTCTGTGCCTGACTGCTCATTCCCAAACTTTCACTGCTGCCTTGCACATGCTGGCACAAGCTTTTTTGCAGTCACATGGGAACTATTCCTTTTTCCCCCCAGTGTTATCTTCCAGCTGCTTCCTTTCCCCACTCCAGTGTACCTCCTGGTCATACAGGCTCTTGGAGCAGGAGAGAACAAGTGGCCTGGGAGCCTGCTTCTTCATGTGGCACAGCCAGCTGTGCCTACTACAGGAATTGACTGAACTTCAGTAAAGGAGGAGAGATCAGTACCTCCAGATGGCAGATCAGAGCACCTCAGCTCCTTCCTTAGGGGCATCATTTAGGCTCTTCTAAGTCAGAAGGTAAGAATCCATGTCTTTGCACCCGTAAAGCATGCCAAGGAGGCTAGGGAGAAGAAAAGTGGTAGAGCCCACCCAGAACAAGGAGGGCAACACTAGTGGCATGTGTCCATAGCACTCTGGTAAATGTTCGGTGGGGGGAGTTTTGACAACGGTATGTTGGGATTGTTAAAGAAGAGATGCCAGGCTTGTTTGTAGAGATCAGACAAAACAGACTGCAGCGTGGAAAGATTCCCTGCAGTCCCTTATTTTGATATTAGCAGAGAACCCACAAAGAGATTATCCAACCTGTAGCTATTGTATATACCCATTTAATGCAAATATATTATTTTAGGATTTGATTTAGGTCATTTGATTTACTGTATAGGGTTCTTAGCTGTATCTTGATATATTTAAGGAAATCTCCAATAGCATTGTATCCTTCATGGGCAACAAAGGGATCAAATTGAGTAAGGTCAGTGTAAATGAAGTTCTTGGGGACCTGACATAATGATAAAACTGCATCAGACGGTTGTATCAAATCTCATTGCTGGTCCTGTAAGTGTGGAGAAGGGCTTTATAAGTTGTGGATTGTACCTGCACCATTAATACTATGTTTGCATTGTCTGAGAGCAGCAGCGTTTGCTCAGAAAGCCCTTGCAGAGCCATTCCTGGGCACATGCACTGCAGCACAAGGAACACAGCTCTTAAGCACTGTTGTCAGGATCAAGATCCTTCACAGCTCGAGTCCATTGTCCTCTCTTCTCACACCTGTTCCCATTTCTCTTTCACTGTAACATCTGGAGACTTTTACCAAGACAAAGCATACAAGGAGTGTGTCTTCTCTTCTCCAAGTCCTGAAGGCATAGCATCTTGACAGGAAGCAGAAACAGAAGTTGTAAAATACAAAGGGAATTTTCTGTGTCACTGGTGGGGTCTCTGTCTTTGTGGCAGTCCCTCTTATTTATTATATTACTTTTCTATCTTAGGGAAGAAGGGTGAGCTTAAATATTATAACTTAGAGGACCATTACTGGATATATCTACTTAGAGATTTTTTTTATTGTAAACTAAGCTAGTATGCATTTCAACTCTCTGTTGTTTCTATAAAGATTAATCTGTTAGGGTGAGCTGTCCGATTACCTGGATGCTGTCAGATGTGATACATGTTTCTGCTTACCTTTTCAAAAGAAACAGCTCTAGGAGCAGCTGGAGAAAGAAAGACTTTCATGTTTCTTAAATTACCGACAGTTTTTTCCTATTTTTAAATTAAAATAGTGTTATATGTATTTTTATTGTCTTGGGCCTGACTGTGCTGTGCTAGGTCTACATGTAGCAGCTAATCATACATCCTAATACCATATCCTGTGCAGACATAGCAGAAGTTGTTTGCATTTTATTTCTGGAGTAACCATGAGAATATGATGGCTCATGTCATTCACTGTAGTGTTGTCTTGGTCACTGACATAAACAAGGTGACAGAAATGCTGAAATTTGCCATAAACTCAAAACTTTGCAGAAGATTTTGATGCTGACTTGAGCCTTAAACAGCCCCTGTGCAGTTTGTATATTCCCTCTGGAGATGATCTTTATACGCAGCACAGTGATGAGTGTTTCAAAGTAGGTGAAAGCAAGAGAGATAGCTTCTCTAGGCATAACTATTTTCTCCAAAGCATAACAAAAGCACGATTAATAACATGGCTCTTCACAGACTTTCAGTCTTTCTGCCAGATATGCCTTACTATTCGACTTATGCAAGTTAATCAAGTTGTTGATCTCTTAGATGAGACAGCGTATGTGCTAACCAAAATATGAGAATAGTTATAAGCCAAATCTAAGCAGTTCAGCTGGGACAACGTATACATAAACAGGACTTGCTGAAAGATGGTGACCATTAAAGCTCAGCCCATTTGAGGAGAGGTGGATCACTGTTCTTTCTGTATGATACCCTGGGATCAATCACTCCTTTCCTCATACAGAAACCATGAGAAATAGTGGAGTGTTCAGAGGATTTTCCCTTCTAATTTGCAATTTAAGCAAAAACTCTACTAGAGAAGGTGAAAAACAATTATGAGACTGTTCTAGTGTTACTTTTAGCCCAGCTATAAAAGGAGGGTGCTGAAAGTCACAGGAGGGGCCTTGCTCAGAGACTTCCAAATCAACTTTGCAGGTCATGGGGCAAATAATATACTACTTGCCTCACTAAAGCCAGCAGGATTGCAAACTAAAGAAAAATTTGTCTCCAGAGATGCGAATAAGCATCCAAGCTTGAAGTGCTGAACTCAGCTTTCCGATATCCTGAGGTTAGTCCAGCACTGTGACCAGCATTCAGTGCTAATGAATGTCTGCTGAGGAAGGGCTTTTTTTTTAGTGGAAATTGTAGTGTTCTTTTGGTAGATTCTTTACTGAAAATGTTTTAAGAGACAAAGCCATGTTTTTCACAGTCTGCAAGGTTCAACATTAGCAGTTGATGTAAACCTGTTCAGGATAGTTCTGGTCTCAAAATCAATGATGAAGAGCAAACATTATGGGCTTTTATTGATGACTTAATTTCTTAGACATGCCAGTAAGTGCAAGTGGGTCTGAAATGTTGCAACATGCTCTACAGACTGTTTGCTTTTACTGTCTAGTCTTTTTCCTCTGTTGTGAGCTATTTGAGATCTTCGAATCTTTTGCCTTAGCTTTTGCCTTTCTGTTGTTTCTTGAATGTCAATCTTCCACAGAAAAAATTTGCTTTTTCTTTTTATCTGTTTTCATTAAAAAATAATTTTGTAGCTACTCAGAATAGCAAAGATTGAATCTTCTGAAAGAACCATCATTTGCTTCAGATTAGGGTTTTTTTGTCTGTTACTCTCAGTTTGTGTGTGAGCCTAGGCTGGTTCTTAATGCAAATGCCAGTTTGTGCAGGTTTTACTTTCTGACTTTTTTGAAAACATGAATAAATATTAAACATGACTGTAATACAGAATAATTGGTGTAACGTATTTCAGTTGAAAAACCACATGTGTATATTTGTGCATGGGCTTTCTATTCATAGGCAGGCATATGTTGCTGAAATCTTACTGCGCGAGCCGATGCAGGCAGGACGCAGGAGCAACCACAAACCACGGATGAAAGGCAAAGAATAAATTTAATCTTGATACCTCACAGACCAGGGAATCACCGAAGCAACACCCGGGCAGAGGCACGCAAGCAGGGACGCAGGCACCACGGTGCGAGAGAGAGTTCTTGTTAGCAAGAGTCCTTGGCAGCGAGAGAGTCCTTGTTAGCAAGAGCGCATGCAGACTTCCTGTTCTTGTTGGTATTTATAAGGTTCAAACAGGCATAGTTTTCCCACTGTGCTTTGATCTTCTTCCACAACAGGCCAGGATTCTCAAGCAGCTAGATAAGGTGTCCCTGAGTCCATCACAGACTTATGTCATCTAAGTGCAAGTGTTTTTCTTGCAAGCACCCGAGACTGAATAACAATTAGTGTGATATATGTGTTTTCCAGTACCCCAGGTGCGAGTCACTTGAGTGTATTTACAATCCTCCTTGCTGATCTTCCGTTGCTTTCCCACACTTGCCTTCTTATCTTCTTATTTAGAAATATTTAGCCAATCTCCTGCTATAGCTTCTGGCCTCTCTCATGATCAGTCAAGCACTCCGTCAAGCGTTCATTTCACCAACTAAGGCAGGGGGAACCACTGTCCTCCCTCACACAGTTGAGTTTGTGTGTGCACTGTTGTGTGAGCTGTGAAGCTGTCTCTCACTGTCCAGACTTGGAAATGACCTTGAATCTCCTGCACTTGAGATCAGCTTGGTACCAAGCAGCAATTCCTCACTGGCTTGGAAACAGCTCATAATCTCATTCTGCTTCTTTGTTTGGTGTGAGATGACAGTAACTACTGCAAAAAGCTGCTGTGGGGTGTCCTGTACCTCTACAGCAGAGAGCATGGGGCAGGTGATATCCATCGAAAGGAGGAGGGGAATGGGGTGACTCCCCAGCCTGTGTTGGAAATCAAACACGCTTCTAGAGCAGGGCTGTGCAGCACTCTTCACCTGTCCCATATCCCTCAGGACTGTGAACTCCACCAGTGCATGATCACTGCAGCCCAGGCTGCCTCCAATCTTGACATCATCAATTAGCTCACTTGCATTGGTGACCATCAGGTCCAGTATCATATCCTTCTGGGTAGGGCTGTCTATTACCTGTCTTAAGAAGTTATTCTCAATGCATTCCAGGAGTCTCCTGGATTACCTACAGCTCATCATGCTACTTTTCCAGCAGATTTTGTCAATATTATGTTTCTTCTGCCTTTACGTCAAGTATTTGCTGCCCTTTTCTGTCTTCCTCTTATACGCACCCCATTTGTGTCCTCTCATGCTTTTCTTTCCAAATGTGTTGTCTTCTTTTGTCATCCATTTTTTCCTCCTGTGCCTTTGTCCTTTATCTTGCTTTTGCTCCCTTTGTTCACTCCCACTGCAGATATTAGCTGTGCTGTAACTTTTTCTTTCTAAAAACACTTTCCATATTGTTCTCACATTGTCGCTTCTGTTTGCTTTCCTAACACCACTGTGCAGCCATTTGGTGCCACCCGATGCAGTGACATGCTCACTGCAGCGCCCTGCCTGCCACGGGGCTCGCTTGCCCCCGGCCGCCTCTGCCTGGCTCTGGCACTTGAGGCTTGGCCCCTCCTTGTCCCCTGGTCAGACCAAAGCATGGCTTTCCTGTGTGACTACTCACTCTAGTGCTGCCGAAGTGCCCCCTCTGCGCAGCTTCTTGTTTATAAGAAATGAGCTAATGTTAAAACAAGGGAGGTAAATTGTCAGATTTAGCTATGACCATCGTGATGTGCCCTTGCATGACTGTTCCATGAAGCTAATTGTGAAGTTGCAATTCTTAACCTGGATTCACACCTAACAGTCTTGCTCCCCAGACCCTCCAAGTATTTTCCTCTTAGAGTTTGGGGACATGACTGTCAGCTTGGAGCCCAGTTTGGGGATGCCAGATTATATTTCAGCTTGTCTTTCTGGAAAAATGTCAGTCCTAGTTCTGAGCACCCATCTCTGGTGGGAAGCTGGCAGCTTCAGAGGGACTGTGTCTCAGCTAGGACATCCCCTCACCACTAAGTGACTTTATTATGCTAAATTATGGTGAAGCAATGGGTTTGCTTTTAAACAGCTCTTAACTTTGAACTGGGCTTCAGACTAGAAATTGCTAGTACATGCGTAAGAGAGAGAAGGATGTTGGAGGTTGTTGTCAGTACTGTAGAAGTTGCTTGCTCAGAGAAGGGCATGGAAGACCTTTTGTGATGCACATACTGTTTGCCTACATGACCTGATTTGTGCTTCCAGTGTGAAAGCAGCTTTCCTCATATGCCCTACCACATAATGTTAGCCAATACTGAACATCTACAGCAATGGCCATGTGGTGGTTTGACCCTAGCTGGATGCCAGGTGCCCACCAAGCCGCTCTATCACTTCCCCCTCCTCAACTGGACAGGGGAAGAAAAATATGACAAAAGTCTTGTGGGTCAAGATAAGGACAGGGAGATCACTCAGCAATTATCATCATGGGCAAAACAGGGGGACTCGGGGAAATCAATTTAATGTATTACCAATCAAATCAGAGTAGGGTAATGAGAAATAAAAACTAAATCTTAAAACACCTTCCCCCACCCCTCCCTTCTTCCCAGGCTCAACTTCACTCCCGATTTTCTCTGTCCTTTGCCCCTGAGCGGCACAGGGGGATGGGGAATGGGGGTTGCAGTCAGTTCATCACATCTTGTCTCTACTGCTCCTTCCTCCTCAGGGGTAGGACTCCTCACACTCTTCCCCTGCTCCAACGTGGGGTCCTTCCCACGGGAGACAGTCCTTCATGAACTTCTCCAAAGTGAGTCCATCCCACGGGCTCCAGTTCTTCATGAACTGCTGCAGCATGGATCTTTTCCATGGGGTGCAGTCCTTCAGGAACAGACTGCTCCAGTGTGGGTCCCCCATGGCCACAGGCCAGCAAACTTGCTTCAGTGCGGGCTCTCCATGGGGTCATAGTCTCCTTTGGGTGCATCCGCCTGCTCCGGCATGGGGTCCTCCATGGAATGCAGGTGGATATCTGCTTCACCGTTAACTTCCATGGGCTGCAGTGGGACAGCCTGCCTCACCATGGTCTTCACCGTGGGCTCCAGGGCAATCTCTGCTCCTGCGCCTGGTCTGTACTGGTGTCTGCATAGTTGTTTCTCTCACATATTCTCACTCCTCTCCTCCGGATGCTATTGCACAGCAGTTTTTTCCCCCTTCTTGAATATGTTATCACAGAAGCGCTACCACCGTCACTGATTGGCTCAGCCTTGGCCAGCGGTGGGTCCATCTTGAAGCTGGCTGGCATTGGTTCTATTGGACATAGGGGAAGCTTCTAGCAGCTTCTCACAGAATCCACCCCTGTAGCCCTCCCTGCTACCAAAAACTTGCCATGCAAACCCAATACAGGCCATAGCAGATAAAAGCATTATTCATAATTATTTTTATACATACTTTCTTGAAAATGTAATTTCAATTTGAGTTACAACTATATAAGCAATTAAGAGATAATGGGAAATGAGTTTGTTACATTAACTGCCTTTCATTTACAAATACTGTGTCCTCCAGCTCTTCTTTCCTTTATATGTTATATGTAGGCAGGCCAGTTGATATGGCTTGCCTGTAACAGAAATCATTTGATTCCACCACTGCACATAGGAGGGCATGATTTGGAAAGCATATGCCAAAAGCCATGGAACGTGCCACATGTCCACAACCTTGCTCAGCCCTGTACTGTCTCATTTGCAATAGTACTGAATAATGATGCATGATTGGTTTTATCCCAGTTCTAAGCTTTATTTACTTAATTTTCTTATGTACCTGAGTAGCTCTGTGGGCCTTATGGACATCACATCAGTGAACCACATCAACTTCTGTTCTGTGGATGCTCAGTAGCACAGAGAGTGTGGGAAACCTCATAGTCGTTGAACTTTGATGCTGTAGAACAGCTCTGCTTCTGCAAGGCTTTTATTCTTTTAACTAATCAATCTTACTTGACAACAGGAAATTTGTCCTGAAAGAGAATAACCTGAAAGAGAAGAGCCATTGCCTCTTCATTCATTGTTACCATGCTCCAAAATTGTTTTTTGATTTTTTTGTTCATCAGTTACACTGCAAACTTGCTAAAAATTCCTTCCGGCATTCCCCAAAACATTGTGCACACCTCCCATCTGTTATGCAGGGATGCCTACATATTATTGCTCAAAGTAGCAGTCACCAAACTAGTCTTCAATGCAGTGGTGAAAACATATTCCTCTTCCATATTCCTCAGCAAAACATCCATATTTGAACTATTATAACATTTAGAGTTACTCTATGGGCAAAATAATCTTTTATGCAGCATTTCCCTTCAGTTTTCACTGGGATATAGCATCCATTCTGCTTTCTCTCTGTTGAGTACTTGTAGTGGTTTGGCCTCAGATGGCAACAAAGAACCACGTGCCGCTTGCTCGGGTCTTCCCAATACGGGAAGGATCACAAGAAAAAGGCAAAACTCTTGGGTTGAGACAAAGGCAGTTTAACAGAACAGCAAAGGGAACACACACAAAAAAAAAAAGCAACAATAACACGGATAGAAAAATATACAAACGCGATTACGGAACCGCCGCTCACCAACCAGACCCAATACATGCCAGCCCACTCCAAGCCCGACTTCCTGCCCCCTCCCCTTCTCTTAATCTCAGGGTGGGCATGGCTCACATGGCATGGAATACTTAACCCTGTCCCTGCCAGAACCAGGACATTATCCACCCCTTATTCCATACCATTTTTGCCATGCCCAGATCTTACAGTTTTCAGAACATGTGACTGGTGTACCCGGCATGGCTCATCCACACAGTCCATGGGCTGAAGATGTAGATCTTGAGGAAGTTGCTGGGCGCCAGCTGCTGAGGTCAGCTCTGATCCCATCACCACTTTGCTTTACTCAATTCTTCATCAAAGTCCATCTGTCCTTAACTTGGGTGATTCTTACTGCAGTACAGATGATAGCAATTATAGTAACGAGGACATACAGTGACAGTGTTACTTAGAAATTAACAACACACAATTTGATTCATTGGCTATTCTCACCCAAAATCAGATCCCCATGAGGTACACATCAGACTTCCCCATCCTTCTGCATTACCCACCAAGTGCACCCAGGTCCTTGGGCAAAAGCAATCCCACGGATGGGTTTGCCTTTGCCTGAGGCAGGACTAACCCAGACTGTCTTCCCTAACATATTCTTCATGTGCACTACGGGGACTTTAGCCCCTTCTATGGTACGTGGAAGTTTTGATTGGGCAGGGACAGCCCGATTGGTAGATCCCCTGGTGTTAACTAGCCAGGTAGCCTTTGCTAAATGCGCATCCCAATGTTTTAAGGTCCCACCACCCATTGCTCTCAGTGCAGTTTTTAACAGTCCATTGTACCGTTCTATCTTCCCAGAGGCTGGTGCGTGATAGGGGATGTGATATATCCACTCAATACCATGCTCTTTGGCCCAGGTGTCTATGAGGCTGTTTTGGAAATGAGTCCCATTGTCCGACTCAATTCTCTCTGGGGTACCATGTCGCCACAGGACTTGCTTTTCAAGGCCCAGGATAGTATTCCGGGCAGTGGCATGGGGCACAGGGTATGTTTCCAGCCATCCAGTGGTTGCTTCCACCATTGTGAGCACATAGCGCTTGCCTTGACAGGTTCGTGACAGTGTGATATAATCAATCTGCCAGGCCTCCCCATATTTATATTTCAGCCATCGTCCTCCATACCAAAGAGGCTTCAAACGCTTGGCTTGCTTGATTGCAGCGCATGTCTCACATTCATGGATGACCTGTGCAATAGTGTCCATGGTCAAGTCCACCCCTCGGTCACGAGCCCATCTATATGTCGCATCTCTTCCTTGATGGCCTGAGGTGTCATGGGCCCACCGAGCTATTAATAGTTCACCCTTATGTTGCCAGTCCAGATCCACTTGAGCCACTTCAATCCTAGCAGCCCGATCCACCTGCTGGTTATTCTGATGTTCCTCCGTGGCCCGATTCTTCGGTACGTGGGCATCTACATGGCGTACTTTCACAACCAGATTCTCTATCCGGGCAGCAATATCTTGCCATAGTTCAGCAGCCCAGATGGGTTTGCCTCTGCACTGCCAGTTGCCCTGCTTCCACTGCTGTAACCACCCCCACAGAGCATTTGCCACCATCCATGAGTCAGTGTAGAGATAAAGTACTGGCCATTTTTCTCGCTCGGCGATGTCCAAAGCCAGCTGAATGGCTTTCACCTCTGCAAACTGGCTCGATTCACCTTGTCCTTCACTGGCTTCTGCAACTTGTCGTGTAGGACTCCACACAGCAGCCTTCCACTTTCAATGCTTTCCCACAATCCGGCAGGACCCATCAGTGAACAGGGCATATTGCTACTCATTTTTGTGGCAATTTATTATATGGTGGGCCTCTTCCGCATGCGTCACCTCCTCCTCTGGTGACATTCCAAAATCCTTGCCTTCTGGCCAGTCCATGATCACTTCCAGAATTCCTGGGCGACTGGGGTTTCCCATTCGAGTTCGCTGTGTGATCAGTGCAATCCACTTACTCCATGTAGCATCAGTTGCATGATGTGTGGTGGGCACCCTTTCTTTGAACATCCAGCCCAGCACCGGCAGTCGAGGTGCTAAGAGGAGCTGTGCTTCTGTACCAACCACCTCCGAAGCAGCTCGAACCCCTTCATATGCTGCCAATATCTCCTTTTCTGTTGGAGTGTAGTGGGCTTCGGATCCTCTGTATCCCCGACTCCAAAACCCTAGGGGTCGACCTCAGGTCTCCCCTGGTGCCTTCTGCCAGAGGCTCCAGGTAGGGCCGTTCTCCCTGGCTGTGGTGTAGAGCACGTTTTTAACATCTTGTCCTGCCCAGACTGGCCCCAGGGCCACTGCATGGACTATTTCCTGTTTGATTTGTTCAAAAGCTTGTCGTTGCTCAGGACCCCATTTAAAATCGTTCTTCTTCCGGGTTACTTGATACAGAGGGCTTACAATCAGACTGTAATCTGGGATATGCATTCACCAAATACCCACAATGCCTAAGAAAGCTTGTGTTTCCTTTTTACTAGTTGGTGGAGACATAGCTGCTATTTTGTTGATCACATCCATTGGGATCTGACGGCGTCCATCTTGCCATTTTATTCCCAAAACCTCCTGTGCAGGTCCCTTGACCTTACTTCATTTTATGGCAAAAGCAGCCTTCAGAAGGATTCTAAAGGGTGAGCGAGTCTTGCTGATCACTCCTTGAACCTCTAGTTGGCGGATCAGCTTATGGATGGGAATCAGAGAGTCTCGGTTAGTGCAACATTACCACCAATGCACTGTTGTGGTAGCAATCGGCACCTGCTGTTCTTCGACCCTCAACAACCCCACAACAGAAGAGTCCTCCGAGAGACCAGGCAAGGTAGACAACTGTTTAACTTCCTCCGTCTCCAAGGCAGCTATGCCAAAGGCCCACCGATACCCTTTTGGGTCCTTAAAATACCCTCTCTCCTGAGGTAATCTATACCAAGGATGCATGGAGCCCCTGGGCCAGTCAATGGGATGCTTTTGCCACTCATTCCCAGTTAGACTCACATCAGCCTCCAGTACAGTCAACTCTTGGGATCCCCCTGTCACCCCAGAAATACAAATGGGTTCTGCCCCTCTATAGCTTGATGGTATCAGAGTACACTGTGCTCCTGTGTCCACTAGAGCCTTATACTCCTGTGGGTCTGATGTGCCAGGCCATCGAATCCACACTGTCCAATAAACCCGGTTGTCCCTTTCCTCCACCTGGCTGGAGGCAGGGCCCCTCTAATACTGGTCATGGTATCCGGTACTCACTTCTTGCAGAAATGACTTGGAGGTTCCTTCAAGAGGATCAGAAGCAAGATCAGGCCTTATGCTCTGTCTGGGGAACTGCCCACTGGAAACTGGGGCCGCACTTTTCCTGGAGGGATCCCCTTTTGTGGTTGTTCTTCCTTGCAACTCCTGTACCCGTGTCCGCAGGATCCAAGTAGGTTGTCCATCCCATTTCCTCATGTCCTCCCCGTGGTCACGCAGGTAGAACCAAAGGGTGCCTCGTGGTGTGTACCCTCTGTACTCTCTCTCTTGAGTGGGGAAACGCCTGCTCCTAATATCTGAGATGCTGGCCCGTACAGGTGGGGATTAGGATATATTCTCTCCAAGTTGCTGGACCTTCCGGGACAGTTTCTCCACAGCTGATACGAGGTGAGGTAGGAAGAGAGACTTTCTTCCTGTTACCGGAGCTGGCCAGCCACCTCATCCACCGTTGGTCCCTCTTCGCCTTTCCATTCCATCACTGCCAATGAGTTGGCATATGACGATGGTACGCTCCGTACAAACTTCTGCCACATGGGCCTTGTGCATTGGACCTCATAGGGGTCTGTGGGTAAGTCTGTATTGTCCAAGTCATAATGAATCATCTCCCGCACAGCTAATTCTCTCAGGTACTGGATACCTCTTTCCATGGTGGTCCACTTGCTTGGGTGACATACAACATCTTCACTGAAGGGGTACCTCTCCCTCACGCCTGACAGGAGTCGCCTCCAGAGGCTGGGGGCTTGTGTCTTTTTCCCAATTGCCTTGTCAATGCCGCCTTCCCTAGACAGGGATCCCAGCTGCCTGGCTTCCCTACCCTCTAATTCCAGGCTACTGGCCCCGTTATCCCAACACCGAAGCAGCCAGGTGACAATGTGCTCGCCTGAAAGTCTGCTGAAATCTTTTCGCATATCCCGCAGCTCACTCAAGGATAGGGATCGGGTAATTATCTCTGGTTCTGCCTCTTCCTCCTGTCCTTGTGATGGCGCTGGTTCATCGTCATCTCTTACTAAGCGAACTGATTTCTTCGTGTACTTCTTCTTCTGTATGGGGGCAACGGATACTGGCACGGGTTGGTTCCCTGGTTCAGCGGCAGTGGCTGCCACCGGGGTTGGAGTAGCCGCAGTGTCTGTCGCAGGGGTTGCAGTAGCCACAGGGGTTGCAGTAGCCGCAGTGCCTGTCGCAGGGGTTGCAGTAGCCGCAGTGTCTGTCGCAGGGGTTGCAGTAGCCACAGGGGCTGCAGTAGCCGCAGTGCCTGTCGCAGGGGTTGCAGTAGCCGCAGTGTCTGTCGCAGGGGTTGCAGTAGCCGCAGTGTCTGTTGGTCTGGTTTCCATCTCTTTCCCCTGAGGTTGCTGTGTAATATTGAGCAGTGCCTGGTAGATACTGGCCAGGGCCCAGCACAGTGCGGTGAGTTGTGCCTCTCTAGAATAGCCACAGCATTTTCCCTTCAGATATTCTACTACTTTATCAGGGTCCTGTAATTGTTCAGGGGTGAAGTCCCAGACCATTGGAGGTGAGAAGTTCTCTAGACACCTGCCCATGTTCTCCCACATGCCATGTCACCCCTGACTGTCCAGCCTCGGAGCAGATCTTCTGGGTGGTAGTCTTAAATAGTTGTTTAACCCTAAACAAGACCTGGAACACATTCAGGAGACATAACACTAGGAACATTCTGGTTTGAGCATCCCAAGGATATTCAAAATTCTCAAAAGCTGTCATACCTGACCCAAAGGAGAAAAGGGAGGCAAAAGAGCTGGGGAAAGTGTCCCTCCCTGCTTCCCCCATAGATTGAGTGCTATTCTTAAATTCCGAGAGACTGTGCCTAAGGTACAGGCAGGACAGCAGTACCACATAAACACCCCAAAATAACTGTCTGAACAGTGATGTTATCATATCATAAGCTGATATTGCACAGGACAGCAAAATGATAATCCTGATCCCTCTTTCAGCCATGATAAACAGCATTGCAGGGAGTACATAAGCCATATAGGAATTTACATAACACAGCCATGAGAACAAACTAAGCAACATGGTGACCAGCGACTATTTACCTAATATAAGAAATGCACACAAGGTCGTTTTAACAAGCTGTAATTGCATTTTATCGTTATCTCAACCCTTCAAGCCCCACATTGGGTGCCAAAAAGGACTGTCGTGGTTTAGCCTCAGACGGCAACAAAGAACCGCATGGCCGCTCTCTCAAACTCCCCCCCCCCCCCCCCATGAGGGAGAATCGAAAGAAAAAGGGAAAACTCATGGGTCGAGACAAAGGCAGTTTAACAGAACAGCAAAGGGAAGAAGAAAAACAATAACACGGATAGACGAATGTACAAACACTATTACGGGACCACCGCTCACCAATGCCCAAGCGGTGACTTCCTGCCCCCTCCCCCAGCAGCCCCCGGCTACAGACTGGTCATGGCTCACATGGGATGGAGTACCTGTGTCCCTGCTGGAGCCTGGGGAGAATTAACCCTATCTCTGCCGGAACCAGGACATACGTTACAAGGAACATAAAGGATAAACATAGTATTTAATGAGAACCAAATGTTATATTACATTACAGGAAGTACAAATGGTGTTCAAATATTTAAAATATAATTTTAAAAAAATAAAATTATGGAATAAAAATATATAAACTGGTAACAAGCTGCATGTGTATACATAAACACACACATAGTTATTTTGTTTAAAATGAGATAATGGGAATGCAGTAGTGTATCCTGAATTTCTCTGAGTTTTATGTTGAGCTGCAAGATGAATGTTAATATGCACTAAAAGGGGATGAGAGACTGCAATGAGTGGATACTGTTGGTCTTGTTGAAGAGAGTCTTTATAAACAAAATATAAAATGCAGGAAAGCATGCTTAGAGGGGATGGATCTTTGAAGTCTTTCCCGTTACAAATTTTGAAGTCTTTGCATTTTGTCATGCCATGGAAATTATTTCAGTTTTACAGATGTGGATTATACTGAAATATCAACATCAAAAATGTCATTAAATTATAGGCATCTACTTTGAAACATAAGAGGTCTAATTTGTTGATGTACCTTAACCATTTCATAGGTTAGGCATGCTTCTTTTCATTGATTTGTAGTTACATGTTTTCAGTACCTGGAAGCTCAGATCTCAAGGTGGGTATCCATAAAATGAGGAACACAAGGTCAAGGACACCTTCATCTGGTTTTAATGTACATGCAGAGTTGTGGTATATTGCAAATGCACATTGGTTTGCAGTATGCCTTGTGGCATAGAATACAGACAGTGGCATGCTAAAACTGTCTCCTGACATGGAACGTGGCCTGCAAGTGCGAAAGGCTGGTCACCGTTGGTGTAAGTGGCTTAACAGTACCACAAACCAACTCTTGGAGAGAGGCAGTGATAGAATCTGCTGCTCAGTGGTGACAAATCCTTTTCCTACAGCATCTTGTATCATTCATAATAAAATTTTGACTTTCTATAACTAACAAGAGAATGTTAGTGTTTATCCCCAGATCACTATCACTTCCCATTCTCTTCACCTTCTCATTCTGGGGAGAAACTGGATGACCACACATGTATTCAAGACGAATTATGATTATGAGCATTCATAATTTGAATATGATAGAATGAAAACGTTTAACTTGAGTGGTTGGACTCGCAGTATTCCTAAAGCCTGGTTTCTTATATCCTGCCTTTATCCTGCCCTGGATTTCCTGTTTATCCACCTCACTTCACTGCATTGTGTGTCTGTCATCTTACCACTACTAAATTGTGGAATCACGTATCATGATGTTGGGTTGTCCTATTGTCTGTTACTTGGGAGAAGAGACCAACCCCCACCTCTCTACAACCTCCTTTCAGGTAGCTGTAGAGAGCGATAAGGTCTCCCCTCAGCCTCCTTTTCTCCAGGCTAAACAACCCCAGCTCCCTCAGCTGCTCCTCATAAGACTTGTTCTCCAGACCCCTCACCAGCTTTGTTGCCCTTCTCTGGACCCACTCCAGCACCTCAATGTCTTTTTTGTGGTGAGGGGCCCAAAACTGGACACAGTACTCGAGGTGGGGCCTCACCAGTGCCGAGCACAGGGGGACGATCACTTCCCTAGTCCTACTCACCACACTGTTCCTGATACAGGCCAGGATGCTGTTGGCCTTCTTGGCCACCTGGGCACACTGCTGGCTCATTTTCAGCTGGCAGTCGACCAACACCCCCAGGTCCTTTTCTGCCGGGCAGCTCTCCAGCCACTCTTCCCCAAGCCTGTAGCGCTGCATGGGGTTGTTGTGACCCAAGTGCAGGACCCGGCACTTGGCCTTGGTGAACCTCATACCATTGGCCTCAGCCCATTGATCCAGCCTGTCCAGATCCCTCTGCAAAGCCTTCCTACCCTCAAGCAGGTCGACACTCCCACCTAACTTGTTGTTGTCTGCAAACTTCCTGAGGGTGCACTCAATCCCCTTGTCCAGATCATTGATAAAGATATTAAAGAGAACTGTCCCCAATACCGAGCCCTGGGGAACACTACTTGTGACCGGTCGCCAACTGGATTCAACTCCATTCACCATCAATCAACTGAGGCAATTTTACTCATGCCTCTGAAGTAGAGGCACAAAATTTCATTGATTTTTCTTTCTTTTGTTTTTAAACAATGGTCTGTTTTTCCATTAAAAGAAAAGAAAGTTCAAGTTTGAAAGCTGGAACATTCCTGAATTTAAAAAGTTATAAATATAGTACTGTTCTTGAATCTTTTATTCTGATTTATCTTTTAGCTGTATTATAATAGTTTGCAATTTCATGATCGTATGCTGGTTTTAAGCAGGTGAAAATTGTTTGATAAATGGTGTAAAAATGTGTAAAAAGTCAAATCAAGGTCAACCAAAAGCATTTGGGGATTTAGGCCAAAGCTGTCACATATTGAATACCATACCAAACAAAACCAGGTGCAATAGTCAAAATGTTTCATTTCAATATTTTCTGAAAAAAGAACAGTGTGATTTCTCCCATTTGCTGCAATACTTCATTTAATTATTTTTTCCAATTTAAAAAAGAAATTTCTATAAAGTTCAGTGAAATGTAACATGCTGGCTAAGGAACAGAAAAAAACCTCTTTGTTTAAATCGTTCTATTCAAACATCAGTTATTTTAAGTTGGCAAGAAGAATTTTAAATAATTTGGTGGGGAAGAATAAGCCACCCGACTAACAAAATCTCTTATTTACACACATATTTTCAGGCTTTCTTCAATGTCCAAAGTGTTAAATAAGGCAATGATGTGGGGTGAGCAAAACTGAACGTCTCCCATCTAGTTGACCAAGGGAAGCCAGTAGGTGTGGTTGTTGTTTTTTTTATTTTAGAAAAGCTTTTGATACTGTCTCTCACAGTATCCTTCTGGACAAAATGTCCAGCACACAGCTAGACAAGTGCATAATACGACGGGTGAGCAATTGTCTGATGGGTCGGGCTCAAAGAGTTATAGTAAATGGGGTTACATCAGGCTGGCAGCCAGTCACCAGTGGGGTCCTGCAGGGCTCAATTTTAGGGACGGTGCTCTTTAATGTTTTTATCAATGATCTGGATGCAGGAATCAAATGTACATTAAGTAAGTTTGCCAATGATACTAAACTAGGAGGAGCTGTGGACTCCCTCGAGGGTAGAGAGGCCTTACAGAGAGATCTGGATAGACTAGAGAGCTGGGCAATCACCAGCCATATGAAATTTAACAAGAGGAAGTGCCAGATTCTCCACCTGGGACAGGGTAATCCTGGTTATACGTACAAATTGGGGGATGAGAGGCTGGAGAGCAGCCTCGTGGAAAGAGATCTGGGGGTTTGGGTTGATGGCAAGTTGAATATGAGTCAGCAGTGTGCCCTGGCAGCCAAAACACTCAAACGTGTCCTGGGGTGCATCGAGCACAGCATAGCTAGCCAGTCGAGGGAGGTGATTGTCCCACTCTACACTGCACTGGTGCAGCCCCACCTCGAGTACTGTGTGCAGTTTTGGGTGCCTCAATATAAGAAGGACATCAAACTATTAGAGTGTGTCCAGAGGAGGGTGACCAAAATGGTGAAAGGCCTTGAGGGCAAGACTTATGAGGAGCAGCTGAGGTCACTTGGTTTGTTCAGCTTGGAGAAGGCTGAAGGATGACTTTGTCACAACTTCCTCAAGGGGGGCAGCAGAGGGGGAGGTGCTGATGTCCTTTCTCTGGTGACCAGCAATAGGGCACGTGGAAATGGTATGAAGCGGCATCAGGGGAAGTTCAGATTGGACATTAGGAGAAGGTTCTTCACTGAGAGGGTGGTCGGTCACTGGAATAAGCTCCCCAGGGAAGTGGTCACGGCACCAAGCCTGTCAGAGTTCAAGGAGCGTCTGGATGCTGCCCTTAGTCATATGGTTTAATTTTAGGTAGTCCTGCGAGGAGCAGGGAGTTGGACTCGATGATCCTTATGGGTCCCTTCCAACTTGAGATATTCTATAATTATATGATTCTATGAATATTCATGTATTAGTTACTGCCTGATGTGGACGCTTGGCAGTGTAGAATGTAGAGCACACAATTTGAACCATTAAGCCAAAGAAATACAAATTGTTCTGGCATTGAGTTGCCATGTCTATCTGAGCCATAAATAAAGGAGTTAACATGCAGGAAGGCTACAAAATCCTCGTGTGTGGTAGGAAGCATCTGGTGCATGTGGATGTCTGTACCTTAATACTTTTTTCTAACTTTGAGTGTAAATGTTTTGGACCAAATATTTACAGTTGTGATACTACAAAAATATTTGCAAAGATCTTGACATGCAGAGTCCAGTAGCATCATGTCGTTCCCTGTCCAGTGATCATTTCATTGATCATAGACAACTGACTAATATTACATTTTAGGTGCCTCATGGAGAAATTTTCTTAAATAAATGATCATATTTCACAGATAGTGAAAAGAGGTAGATGCTTCCACATGCATGTGATCTCCCTCTGGAAAGCTTTCCAGGCCGAATAGGAAACACTGGCATTTTAGAATGACTGCTTCATTAGACCCTTAAAAATCAGGAAAAAGTTAAGTACTTACTTTGAAAGCAGTGAATCTTACCTGCAACTTTTGTTTTTATTTTTCTCACAAAGATTGACAAGGCTGACTAATTGTACCAGTCATTTGATGGCCCTACATAATTTCAGTTTTGACAAAGAACAGAAATTATGAATATAGAAGCAGCATGTGGCAGAATAGGCACATGCTTAGAGCTGCCATTATCTCTCTCAGAGCAAGGTTATATCTACATAATACACAAACCTGAATTCAGTTCAAGGTAGCTACTCTAATGAGTAGACACATTGCAAAACTGCTCAGCTGGGTAAATACTAACCTGTGTTTAGTCTAATACTGAGCTCTGCAGTACCACACTTTCTTTAAAGCAAGTGCAGGGCTAATTCAGGTATATCTGTACTGAACTACAGCTACAGTGCTGGCATATCCCCATGCTGCGTGTCAGGCTGTGATACTAACGTTTCCACACTGCACAACAGATAGCTTGACCCATCTTTCAAATTTGGCTTTCTACAGGTAGGCATCTACGTTTATGCATGCAAGAAGAATTTAAAACTTGCCTTGTTGTACGTAAGCAATTGGAAGGAAAGTTAATTACTCATAAAAATGCTGAGTTTCATTTTAACAGCATGTTAATCTGGCTTATGGATTTGTTTAATGTGTCTCATTCTGTCCCCTGCCATTTTTCCTGACAGACTTTTTGCAGTGGCCACAAATCAGCAAGTGCAGATCACCTGAACTGGAGACATTTTCATGTTATTGGACTGATGGAAATTTTTATAACCTCACTGCTCCAGGAACAATACAACTATTGTACATGAAAAGGTAATTATATGGAAACAACAAAAGAAAGAGAAAAAGAGAGAGAAGTGATATGCTTTGATATGCACTGAAATATATTGCCTAACCCGGTCTCCTGCTTAGCACAAACCATAGTGTCTGTCGTGGTTTGGGCTGGGCTGGCCACTAAACAAATGACAGATGCTCACAGTGTCTAACCGTGTATACCTTTATCAAGTCCTGACTCTGGCAGAGCTCCAGCATTTCCTTTGGAAAAGTGTCTGGTCTCATCAGCTAAGCTTAGTGGCAGAAATGCTTCTTACTCAATTTATGTAGTGTCTGCCTTTTTACTTCTTAAGAACCCACTCCAGTATTGAAGGCTGCACTTGGCACAATTGGTTTAGCTTAATCCTCCTTCTGTACAGTTTGAATGGCTTTTAGTAAGAAAAGGCATTTGCGGCATATTTTTAACAATCCAAGACTGTAATTTTGGAAAAGATCCCTATTTGCTCTATATTTGGACTGAGAAAGAGTATTGAGATAAAGAACAGCAGATCTGTTTTTCTAAAGTGACTTCAGACATACTGAATAAATGTCTGTCACTTTTCCTGTAGAATATTTCTAATAATCTGGTTGTTCCCATTTTGCTTTACTGAAGACTTCTTTGGTTTTGGACCTGCTGCATAGTTTCAGCTTGGCTGTATGAGAATGACCCTACACAAGTAGCAGTGTTTCTCAGTCTGAGAATTCATGACACTCTTTATAACTGCTGCTTTGTCTTTTTTAAGAGATGAAATGAAATATATGAATGTGATATTTCCTGCTGCAATTATTTTATTTACAAAGAATTTATTTATGAATTTTTGAACAAAGTCAGAATGGAAAAACATAAGGGGTTTCTTGCTAGTAGTTCCAAGCCCGTGTTTTAGAAGTTCTGTATCCCAAGGAATTTAGCCCATCCTCACTCACTGCGCTGCATTTCTCTTCCATTCTTTCACATCCTGCAGTCCTGTGTTGGTTTGTGTCAGGTATCCTGCAGCATTCACCCTCGGGCACTTTCCGGTGTGAGCAATGAGTGCTCCAGTGCCTACACCCCAATTCAGCTCCCCAGGGCAATGCACTCCCCTGTCCTTGGCTTTCCAGGTGGTGCAGTACTTATCTGCCTTAAGGACTGGCTTTCACTGTTTCAGATCTCATTATGTAATGGCCATCTTCTTGCAATTTAATTTTGCTGGAACAACAGTTGCTAAAATGCATACCAAATTTACCTAAGTCTGTGCTTAGGTAAATTAGAAGTGAGTTAACTGACAGAAGGAAGGCAGATAATACTGTTATGAATTTGTCTTTATCTACAAAAGGCAAATTTACCAACTGAAACATAGTCAAGTTGGTTGGTTGGCCGGCCTTCATCTGTGAAAGACCTCGGAACCCTCCTCACCTCTGATCCTTCTTCTCAATGTTAGCATTTTCTGTTTATCCTACTCCTTATTAGTAAGTCTACAGCCAAACAGGCCTATAATGTCTATAACTTTTCCCTAATACTTGTCTGAATTTCTTCCTATACTGGTTTAAGCTACACTTACTGTATAGCCTCTATATTTTAAAGCTTACAAAATGAGTTAAGTTTAGGCAGTAAATCAATACTCCTTAAGAACTTGAAAATATGCAGAGTATTTATGGGATTTACAAAAGCAGGCGGCAATACAGATACCTCTCTTAAAATGAAGGTTTGACTTTTTTATAAGCCTTTAGGTATCAATCATATAAATAACCTAATAAAGCTTTGTTCTTGCTCCAGTACCATCAATAATTCCAGCATGCCTTGAGAATAGTTCTTCTCAGGAGAGCAAAGGTTTGAAGTTCAGTGTTTCTTCTTTCAGAAAACAGATAAGGAATTGCTGAATACTATACTTGCCTCAAGAAAAATAGTACTATAGATTATGTTGTACTGCAGCTGTATATATTGTATGTTATTGCACCTTTCAGCTTAAAAGCACAAACATGGCATGATTCCCTGAGACACTATCAGTTAGAGGACAAAAGAGAATTTTTTGAACAAAATCTTGGTCTGGGATGAGACAGTTGCAAAACTCCTAACAGCAGCATTGGAGCAGCAATTTCACTCTGCATTCTTTGCTACAAATATCTTCTGTAATGAGTGTTAAAGCAGTAAAGAGATAGATGTCCAGTTATACTGTTATTACTAGTTTTATACACAAAGGATAATCTTTGCTTAAATATATCATAATGATTTGTACATATAACCGATACAAAAATTGATATAAAAATGAATTTATAGTACTTAAATTGTATTACGTCTTCCCCTTACTGAGACTTGTTTGTAAATTTTTTTAGAGGTTTTGGGGATGAACTTGTTTGATTTTTCATGTATATCATTCATTTTTTTTCAATCCATTTACTAATTGAAAATAGATAACATGAATTGAAAGAGGACTAAAACATAAATTAGTAAATTGTTATAACAATAAGTCATAGTGATAAGAGGATCAAGATTATTTTCTCAGAAACTTCCTAAAAACAATAAAATCCCCACCATCACATAGTGGCTGTTCATGAGACAGAGCCAAATTTAATCTGGCTCACAGTTTGAAAAACTTACATCATTGTTAGTAGCTCCTTGCTGAGTATCTTTTAAAAATTCTACTCTTATCTTGATGTGTTGCCAATTACATTCACTAGACTAAAATTCTGTCCCCTCTTATGTCTATCCAAGTTTACTAGTCATGGCTAGCAATAGCTATACAGACCTTGTGAGGCTGCTGTGTTTTTCAAATAAGGTGTGAAAACACACATCATCTGAGCAGTAGTGAAGAATGATGACTTAATAGTGAAGTGTCTAACCATAAAGTACCTAAAAATGTACGTGTGATAGGGAATCTTGAAAGTCTAATTTTCCTTTAGTTAGTTATCATATTTTAAATTGGGCTGTTCTTTTGACTTACTAAAAAAAAAAACAAAACAGCAGGCCCAGATCCACCTGACATGGGATGAAATCGGTGATCACAGCTCAGTCCTCAGTGAAGAGGTCTGAACCAGGGAAGACTCTGCTGGCTCTCATTATCTTGTTGAATTTCTGCTGGAAAAGGTCCATTTCACACTCCAGTGAAGTGCACTTAGGGCAAGGAAGCATGGAGTTCTAACTCCAGAGCTGAACACCATTGTGTCCATACAGCACTGTGGCTGAGATACAGGGCTTACTAGTTTGGGGGAGCGAAACTCATCTCCCTACACTGCATTAGATATACAGCCTAATATCTCCATGTGGCATACTGTGTTATAGGGGTGCCTGACCCTGTGCTATGCCTTCCCCAGGGTACCTCTGAACCTTTCCCCAGTACTGCCCATCTCCCAGTTTTCACTATTTTTCTGTTAAAGTTGGTGAAAGCCATTGCCTTGGTTGCTGTGTTGCCTGTCATGCTTGGGCCAGCCTCTGCCTCAGGTGCCTCCATCCCAGTCCCAGAGAGTACTCTCAGCATCCCAGGGGCTCCAGCTGACTAGTGGCAAACAGTTGCTCCACAGTCTGTTTTAACCCCCTCTTACAGGGCCAGACTCACACAGGCAGCACAGTCACACAGCTCAGCGTGACAGCAGGTTTGTCACATGTTTCTTTAATATGGTAATCACACAGAATCACAGAATGGTAGGGGTTGGAAGGGACCTTCGGAGTTCCAGTTTGTGCCCTTTGCCCCTTGTCCTGTCACCGGGCACCACTGAAAAAAGACTGGCCCCATCCTCTTGACACCCACCCTTTAGATACTTATAAGCATTGATGAGAACCCTTCTCAGTCTTCTCTTCTCCAGGCTAAACAGACCCAGGTCTCTCAGCCTTTCCTCATAAGACAGGTGCTCCATTCCCTTGATCATCTTTGTAGCCCTCCGCTGGACTCTTTCCAGTAGTTCCCTGTCTTTCTTGAACCGGGGAGCCCAGAACTGGACACAGTACTCCAGATGTGGCCTCACCAGGGCAGAGTAGAGGGGCAGGATGACCTCCCTCGACCTGCTGGCCACACTCTTCTTGATGCACCCCAGGATGCCATTGGCCTTTTTGTCCACAAGGGCACATTACTGGCTCATGGTCAACTTGTTGTCCACCAGGTGCATTTGTAAGATGCAACACAGGTTAGAATGCCTTTACATAACTTTTCTTCTTAAAATTAATTCTGTAATGGCTATTGCACTAGTTTTAAGACTTCCATTTTATTTCAACAAGGTTTTTGGTGTTGTGAAGTCAGTAATGTGTTATAACAGTAAAAAGGATTTACAACTTGATAAGATCAGTGGGAGATATTCATACCACCTACTTATGGCATGTAACTGGAAGCAGATGCCTTTCTTCACTGACTGTATTTACAGAGAGCTTGGATTCTCTGCTTTTGATCCCCTGAATCACAACAAAGCCTGATGTCTAGTAAGTCAAAAGTAAATGATGTGAATTTTCTCTGAACTCTTCTCATGGTATCCTTACAGTTCCAAGTAGTAAAAAGGCCTTCAAATATTTATTTCTGAAATCAAGAAGCAGGGTAAAATTGCCAGTACAACTCAAACAAATAAATCCCAGTCCTTCTGTCTTTACAGTTAGAACCCAGGCTCTCAACAACGGTTCCACTGTACTCTCTGAAGATGGGAAGAGATTATGAGATACGAGTCCGATCAAGACAACGTACCTCCGAAAAATTTGGGGAGTTCCGTGAAATCCTTTATGTATCTTTTTCTCAAACAGGCATTGAATTTGTTCATTGTGCTGAAGGTAAATAAGCGAAGTGCAGCAAAGTCTTTTTATAACCATTGCTGTCCTTTTTTCTTTTGGGTGTGGGGAGGTGGTTCTCCTTACCTTTGATTTTGTATGCTTGAATGGATTGATAATTCAGACCACTACATGAAAATCATTTGGTGAGATTGAGAGTGTACAAATTCCATATACAAGTTCAGAAGTAAACTCAGCAAGACTTTCCCAGCTCATCAGAGAGAAAAAATACAGATAGCTTTAAGAATCAGAAATAATAACTGCTGTTGCACATCATATAGAGCCTAAAATGAGCCTAGGCCTAGCTAGAGAGGTGGGCCTAGCTAGAGATCCTAGGACAAGCTAGAGAGGTGGGCCCGAGCAAACCTTATGAAGTTCAACAAGGCCAAGTGCAAGGTCCTGCACTTGGGTCGGGACAATCCTCGTTATCAATACAGGCTGGGGGATGATGTGATAGAGAGCAGCCCTGCGGAAAAGGACTTGGGGGTACTCGTGGATGAAAAGCTGGACATGAGCCAACAATGTGCGCTTGCAGCCCAGAAGGCCAATCGCATCCTGGGCTGCATCAAAAGAACTGTGGCCAGCAGATCCAGAGAGGTGATTCTGCCCCTCTACTCTGCTCTCATGAGACCCCACCTGGAGTACTGTATCCAGCTCTGCAGCCCTCAGCACAAGAAGGACATTGAAGAAGAAGAAACAGGCACCACATTTTTTCTATTAAAAGAATGAGACAGTGCCTTTACCTAAAGCATTCTCAGGTCTGAGCTACTAAATTAACTCTTCAAAATAAGAGCTCTTCAGCAAACTATTTTAACAAGCTGCATCACTTAATTTTCCAGAATATTAGTGGATGTGTTTAATAAAACCACCCATAACTCTTATCTTTCAAAATCTTGCTCGATTGGCCTTTAACTCTTTGTATTACTAGTTTTCATTCTTAATTTATATGAACAGCTAATGTTCTGTCCACGTGGCATTATTTTGTCAAGGTTTTCAAATGAATTACACTAAGTTGCCAAGATTTTATATGAACAAAATTAAAATACTATGAAAATCTAAGGCCATCATACAAGCACGGTTTTCTTCAATCACTGCAACACAGATTCTACAAGTTGATCCATATCTATACATCTCACACAGCAGCAGTGATTTGATTTGATGGATCAGTTCTCCACCATGTACTGCATTGCTGAATTGGGACATAAGTTGGAAATTCGCAAAGGAAAATTGAGAAACCATAAGATGGTCTGGCAAAATTTATTCTTACTCATTTTGTATTTTACCCTTAGGAACACAGAATTATAATTTAAATTTTCCATGTTAAAAGTTAAGTATTTAAATTCAAATGTAACATTCTAACTTTTTGAAGCAGCTGGACATTCACAGGTCTCACTGACATGACAAGGAGCTACTGGTTCTCCATTAAATTAGGGACCTAACATAAACATATCCAAATAGGATTTTAAATACTCATGCCTGAAAACACGTCTAGTCAAAATCTAATCTGAGAACAGAGGGATAAAACTGATGCCTGAAATTTTTGTTTGTCCAAAAGGACGTATATTATGTTCATGTATAGAATTCTAAAGCTTCCTGTCCACTATTTCTTAGCCCAAAAAAATGAGTGAAGTTTGTATGGAAAACTTAAGATTGTGAACAAATGAGAAGAATCTAAGGCTGCAGACAGAATCAATTTCTCTATACTTTGTATTCTACAGTGTCAGCTTAAGTATGATGGAATTGCCAATATTTAAAAGATAAAACATTTCATTCATCGGCATTGTTATTCATTCCTACCAAATCACATTTCTCAATGGCCTAAATTCTCTCTTTGTAGCCACCTGCAAGGTAAATAAAAGGAAGAAATATTTTTCTTTTTCTTTTTTTTTTCTTCGCAATTGGCAGTTCACAACATAATTAATGTTCTGCCTTTAGAAAGAGTAGTATTATGCTTTTTGACACCACCATATTTTAGTTTCTGTGAGAGAAGACTAGCTTGTCTATGATTTAGTATGCTATTAATAATGTTCTCTCAGCTTGGGCTAACAAGCAGTAACATGATCTGCAGCATTATATGCCATCAGGACTACTGGTAGCATGTTCCAAGCAGGCAGAATGTTTCTCATGGCTTGTTTTGCTACGGATATTGTCTGTACTAAGATCCTGTTTATATTAAAAAACTCAGTCTGTCTTTGCAAGGAGTCTCAGTGGACTCACAAATGCAATATGGAAACTGTTGAGACCAAAAGGGTATTTTTATTTCTGCTTAGCACAGAACTTTCACTTTAAGTAGCCAAAAATTCTCCTATCAGTTTTTATGACTTGGGAATCCTCAGGCAGCAGAAGAGAAGGTTGAAATTAAAGATGCGAGAGAGATGCATTTTCCTGCTAACATGTTTTTGTTCTGTTGTTTCAGAAATTGAGTTTCCGTGGTTCTTAGTTGTTATCTTCGGAGCACGTGGGCTGGCTGTAACAGTGATCTTAATCCTGTTGTCCAAACAAACAAGGTAGAGAGTTTTTATTTGTCAGATTTTATGTACTTGTAGCTTAAAAAATAGAGTGCTTCAATTTTTTTTTCAAATCTGAGGGACTAGAAACTATTTTGAGGATTGTTGTCCATCCTCTTAAGCTACATGGCTGGCATATGCATGTACTGGGCCTTCAGCAGTGAGAATATTATTATGTTGACAGCTCCTCTTCCTTTTAGATTGCAGAACATTTTATACTACAGTATTTACTTAGCTAATTGTCCTGGTTCCGGCAGGGACAGGGTTAAGTATTCCATGCCATGTGAGCCACGCCCACCCTGAGATTAAAAGGAGGGGAGGGGGCAGGCAGTTGGGTTTTTGGAGCGGGCTGGCGCATCCCGGGTCCGGACCGGCGGGGAGCGGCGGTTCCGTAATCGCGTTTGTATATTCCTCTGTCCGTGTTATTGTTTTCTTGTTCCCTTTGCTGTTCTGTTAAACTGCCTTTGTCTCAACCCAAGAGTTTTGCCTTTTTCTTCTGATCCTTCCCGTACTGGGAAGCGCTGAGCGAGCGACACGTGGTTCTTTGTTGCTGTCTGAGGCCAAACCACGACACTAATTTACTTAAGCTTTGAAGGGGATTAGTTTTTTAGTCCATTTAAATTTTGTAAATACTGTTTTTACCCACCTACTGTTCAAAAGTTTCACACAAACATATGTCTATATATTTGGTTTTGTTCTTAGACTATTCCACTAATCTCTGACTATTTCTTCATCAAGCCAAGGGAAAGAGCTTAAGTCATAGGGCAGTATTTGGTCCCTGTGTATAGATTGCAGCTCCTATAAATAACAGGAATAAAATAAAACAAAGCTCAGGATTGCTCTTTACTGTGAGGGTGGTGAGGCACTGGAACAGGTTGCCCAGAGAAGTTGTGGAGGCCCCATCCCTGGAAGGCTTCAAGGCCAGGTTGGATGGGGCTTTGAGCAGCCTGGTCTAGTGGGAGGTGTCCCTGCCCATGGCAGGGGGGTTGGAAACTAGGTGATCTTTAAGGTCCCTTCCAACCCGAACCATTCTATGATTCTATGATTCTCCTGCTTTGCATAAGAGGCTGTCAATCCCCTCGCTGAGCACCAATGTGAGGAATGGGTGTGAATAGGAATTGGTACAATATTTTTTTCCATGAGAAACACTAAATTTATTTCAGGAGCCCCTTTTATATTCTCTCTAGTATGGATTTACTGATCAGGATCAATCACCAGGAAGGTGGCCAATGTGGGCCTAACAAGAAATACAATACTGATTTTCCTCAGTGGATCGGTCTTTTAAGAACTGACATATAGAGAAAATAAAGAGAGCTCAATGCATATGGAATATAAGAACAGATGCTCCTGCTATGGCAACCACATTTTTCTAGAATAAGGAACAATTTCTGAAAGGACAGTCCAGCAAAGCTGTTGTAATACTGTTATCTCCAATACCAGCTTCTGATACAAAGGGAGACTTCCACACTTTTCCTGAGAAGCCAAAATTGGCCTCAGCATCATTAAAATTCTAGCACAGAAACAAAGGCTTCTCAGACTCCACAGAAGTCACTCATATTACTCTGAGATATAGTCAATACAAACACTTTCCAAACAAAGTTGTTATTACAAGACATATTAATAAGAATCAGCCAATACCACTTAGAAGAAACTTTCACTTGAAAAGCTTATTAAAATGACACAAAATATTTATATTTAGCAGTTTCAACATTTTTTTACTTCTTCCCTTAACTTTTCTATCTCTGAGAAGTTATCCAAAAGTTTATCAAGGTTCACCATACTGATTTTCTTCATAGTTTCTTCATGGCTGTGATTCATTTATTTCTGGAACATTTCATCCAGTGATCACTGTATATATTAAAAATAGATCCATGAATTTATATATTTCTCATTCACATTATGTCAAAAGTTTTCATATACACAAATGCAAGCAGAACACAGATAACTTTTTTTTTTTAAAATTAAAACTACTTTTGCATGTTAAGCTAAACTTCAACCAACCTAAGATCTTACATTTTTAGGAAATGCAGTGAATGTCATAAAGCTCAAGCCAAATCTATCAAAATTTTAGATGATATCATTAAATTTGGAATTTTTTGTTGCAATTAAAAAATAAACCTGAATCCATTTCCATAGATACAGTGATGCAATTTTACCTAAATATATAAGTGCTCTGCACATAGGATGCTTTTAAAACATATGACCAACTTCTCTTTATATGTGCTGCTAAAAGAGATTGGTCTTCTTATTCTCACTTTAAAGAGTAGGAAATTCAGTCAGTTGAAACAGTTACTTATCCTCCACTGTGCATATTTTAGAGGTAATGGATGAATTTTTGTTAAGTTTGATTAACTTAAAAAATGTAACTTAAGTAAATGAGATTTTACCAGGTACACATTAATGCAGGATCTAGACCTTTTACCTGTGTACATGCTTTAATTCTTAACTACTCAGGCTTCAAGTTACTTAAATATTTTCTTATAAACAATACGCATTTATATTAGTGACGAGACACTGCAGCACATAAACATTACCATATGAGTAAAAAGACAGTATTTTGAAAGCACCCATATAATTCTAGATTATTAACACAATTCCTATTTTTAGTAGAAATTCTACTTGCAGAATCTTCAACATACGTTTGCAAGATGGATCTGAAAGACACAATATTAATGCTTCTAAAAATATTTAAACTATCTCTGAACATCAGGCTCCATCAAACAATAATTCCAATACCAGATAAAGCATGTATTACAGAAAAAAATCGTCATTTCTATGTAGTAATGTATGAACTGCCTTTTTACAAATAGTAAAAAATTGAAACAAGAAAGATAGACCAAAATTTAGAATGTGTGCACTACCGAGAAACTGAAAGGGTTTCCAGATAGAAGTACTTACAGTAAGGTTATGCAGAAATAGTAAATGAAATAAATGCAAGTAAATGAAATGCAGAAACAGTAAATGAATAACTACTGAGCAGGCACCAAAATTACATAACTGAATTGTTTTCTCAGTCATTCAATATTTACAAGTCCTTATGTACATGTAACTTCTTTAGCAAAGCAGTAAGACGCCAGAGGAGGTTTAGATTGGATATTAGGAAAAATTTCTTCAGTGAAAGGGTTATCAAACATTGGAACAGGCTGCCCAGGGAAGTGGTGGAATCACCATCCCTGGAGGTATTTAAAAGATGGAAGATGTGGTGCTTAGGGGCATGGTTTAGTGGTGGTGTTGGCAGTGTTAGGTTGATGGTTGGACTCAATGATCTGAAAGGTCCCTTCCAACCTAGACGATTCTATGATACTATGATAAAGATATTAGTTCTGTGTGTTTAATACACATTTTTTTCTTGTATTCATGGTTTCCTCAGAGGGGCTAAGGCTAATTAACTTCTTTTTTAATCAACAATTTTTAAGGATATATGTAACATTAAAGATCTAATGCTTGTAGGTTAAATTACTGATCTTTTCTTCTAAGTTAGCAATCTTAATGCTAAGTAATGTTATTACAGTTATTTAGGACACTCAATTTTTTAAAACAATAACATATTCCATTAGTTGATAATCTAAGCATACACTGTGAATGCCAAGTCCTGATCTTTCCAGTTCGTACCAGGGGCAGTGTTTTATCTGTTTGACAATCACCGTTCATTTTCATCATTCTCTTAAAACTAGGTTTTACCATCTGAATTTTGACTGAGGAAGGGAGTTCAGGGAGCTGCTATGTTGTGCTGTTTTGTTTGTGTGTTTCTCTGTTCCATGGCATCATTTGTTCTTTTAGAAGACAGGATGTGCTCAGCACTTGGCAGCACTAGGCAACAGCGCCACTGGGAATAAAACTCCTGCTGAATTGAAACAGTAAATTAAAAATAGTATGTTGCATTATTAATGATGTATTTTTCCAGCAGGAAAACTCATCACTTTTATTTTTCTGTATATTATTATAATATATGTTATGTCTTCCAAAAGCATTTTTGTTAAGCCTCCCACCCTTATTTTGAACTATGATTTTTGTTTCACTTGAGGGGTTTCGTGGTTTAATGCAGCCAGCAACTAGGACTATGCAGCCGCTTGCTCACTCACCCCAGTTGCGATGGGGGAGAGAATCAGAAGAGTAAAAGTGAGAAAAAAATTGTGAGTTGAGATAAAGACAGTTTAATAGGTAGAGCAAAAGCAAGTAAAGCAAAACAAAGAATTGTGGTCTATCTTGACTTAAGCAAAGCGTTTGACACGGTCTCCCACAGCATCCTCATAGGGAAGCTTAGGAAGTGTGGGTTAGATGAATGGACAGTAAGGTGGATAGAAAACTGGCTGAAAGATAGAGCTCAGAGGGTTGTGATTAGGGGCACAGAATCTAGTTGGAGACCAGTGACGAGTGGTGTTCCCCAGGGGTCAGTACTGGGTCCAGTCCTCTTCAATATATTCATCAATGACCTGGATGAGGGGATAGAGAGCACCCTCAGCAAGTTTGCTGATGACACAAAGCTGGGGGGGGCGGCTGACACACCGGAGGGCTGTGCTGCCATACAGAGAGACCTGGACAGGTTGGAGATCTGGGCAGAGAGAAACCTTATGAAATTCAACAAGGGCAAGTGTAGGGTGCTGCACCTGGGGAGGAACAACCCCATGCACCAGTACAGGTTGGGGGCTGACCTGCTGGAGAGCAGCTCTGTGGAAAGAGATCTGGGAGTCCTGGTGGACAACAGGATGACTATGAGCCAGCAATGTGCCCTTGTGGCCAAGAAGGCCAATGGCATCCTGGGGTGCATCAAAAAGAGTGTGGCCAGCAGGTCAAGGGAGGTCATCCTCCCCCTCTACTCTGCATTGGTGAGGCCACACCTGGAGTACTGTGTCCAGTTCTGGGCTCCCCGGTTCCAGAAGGACAGGGAACTGCTGGAAAGGGTGCAGCAGAGGGCTACCAAGATGATTAGGGGACTGGAACACCTCTCTTATGAGGAAAGGCTGAGGGATTTGGGTCTCTTCAGTCTGGAAAAAAAGACGGCTGAGGGGGGATCTTATCAACACTTATAAATACTTAAAGGGTGGGTGTCAGGAGGATGGGACCAGGCTCTTTTCAGTAGTGCCCGGGACAGGACAAGAGGCAATGGGCACAAACTGGAGCACAAGAAGTTCCACCTAAACATGAGGAGGAACTTCTTACCCTGAGGGTGGCAGAGCACTGGAACAGGCTGCCCAGAGAGGTGGTGGAGTCTCCATCTCTGGAGACATTCAAAACCCGCCTGGACGTGTTCCTGTGTAACCTGCTCTAGGTGACCCTGCTCTGGCAGGGGGGTTGGACTAGATGATCTCCTGAGGTCCCTTCCAACCCTATGGTTCTATGATTCTATGATTCTATGATTCTAATTCATTCACTACTTCCCATCGTCAGGCAGCTGTTCAGCCATCTCCAGGAAAGCAGGGCTCCATCACGCCTAATGGTTACTAGGGAAGACAAACACCATCACTCCGAACGTCCCCCCTTCCTTCTTCTTCTCCCGGCTTTATATACTGAGCATGATCTTGATCTCATATGGTACGGAATATCCCTTTGGTCAGTTGGGGTCAGCTGTCCCGGCTGTGTCTCCTCCCAACTTCTTGTTGCACTCCCAGCCTACTCACTGGCGGGGCAGTGTGAGGAGCAGAAAAGGCCTTGACTCCTTAGCAACAGCCAAAAACATCAGTGTTTTACTAACACTATTTTCATCCCAAATCCAAAACACAGCACTATACCAGCTGCCAGGAAGAAAGTCAACTCTATCCCAGCTGAAACCATGACAAGGGGAAAATTAAAGATTTAAAATATATTTTTTACTGTCATAAAACTGATGCATTTATTTAATCTCTTTTTAACCTCTGTCCTCCATTCTCTCTCAGTATCCTTTTTTAAGTGTTGTAGCTGATGATCTGATTTTTTAATTTAAGGTTTCATTTTTCCTTCATGTAACAGTGAAGCCTGTATTTATAACCAAACTAAAACGAGAAGTTCCAAATTTTTAACAGCATATCTCAACTGAATATAGTAATTATTCAGTAATAGGCTCTTTAAATAGTCTCACCATTTTACTGAACTTCACCCTTCTTTAAGATAGGCGCCTAACATTTGCATTGACTATAACCTTGCTTTAATTACTCACTCTTCAAAGACCCTGAGGACGTTTAAAACATGGTTTTCAGATCAAAATGATCACCACCCAAGTGGCACCCAGAAATGGGGTAAATCCCTTCCCCTCATCCGATTTCACAGAGGCCTCATGACAACTGAAACAGGACAGAGGTGCACCATTGTAAACCCAACTGAGGACACCTACTGAGTCATACCTCTGCAGTTCGTTTACACAAAGTTCCCTGAGTGGAAGTAAGACTCTCTCACAGTCTCACATGCAAAATGTTCTATATTTGTTCAAAGAATGAAAACATAAATATATACAAACGCATGTTCATTAAGTAGGTTAATATACTAGAACACATTTAAATATAGATATTTAAATGTATAAATAAATCTATATATGTTTGTAGGCACGTATATCTGTTAAAACAATGTCTGTAGCCATTGAAGTAACCTCAGTAAAAATAGTTGATTCCATGTTACCATCACTCATGCATGTTTGCTACCCAAGTCTTGGGGTAGGAGGTTTTAGAAAAAAAAGAGGTTAAGAATGTGACCTTATCCTCATAATTGGAGCTATCAAACAACGTAAAAGGCCACTTAGTTTCACCATGCACTTGAGCTGTTATTTTGTTCAGAAACAGAACAGAAATGTTCTTCCACAAAGTAGTTTTTTTTTTTCCTCTGTACTTGTATCTTTTTGTTTGGTAAAAGATGACCTAATCCTTCCTTTATAGCTTCAGTAATTTTAAAAATAATGGCTTAGCATTAGTGTTTACAGTATGTATCAAAATAAAAGTTTCATTATTTGTGAAAGGACATTGGTAGGCAGTAAATTTCTGATGTTGCTTATAAGGAATTCCATATTCTTGTAATCTCAACAGGAGCGTTCTGTGAAGCAGGATGAATTAAAAATAAGGAAGATAAACACTAGGTAAATTGGAAATGAAATCTCCTAAAATGTGTATCATTCTGTGACTCTGTAAAAACCTGGATTTTGTAATCTCCAGAAGGAGTCATTAGGGTCAGATGTAAAAATCAAATGTAAAAACCAAAGCTCAGGATTGTGTCATTTATAAAAATGACAAAATGGTCTCAAAGTGAATTAATCCCCTAAAATGTGTGTTCTGCTATGGGTTTTGGCAGAATAATTCATCTTGGATATCATACCAGTACCATCCTAGACTATGGAGCAATACTGTGGTCAAGCCCCAGTGCACACATGTATGTTGTCAGTGGTCTTGTATATACACTTCGAAAATGAACACTGAGGTGTTTTGCACATACCAGCATAAGGACAAGCCACTGAAATGAAAACAAGATGGTACAGTTGGAGCAGCTCTAAAAACATAATTTAGGCAAGCAGCACTATGCTTTGTCAGTGCTTAACTTAAGGAAGCCACTCCCTGTAATAGCATCCCAACCCCAGAGTTAAGAGCAAGTCTCCTGATACAATGCCTGACAAAAGCTAGATGTATCAGAATGCATGTGGAACCAGGAGCTCGCTAAGATCAGCACACTGAGCAAGGAGTGGCTTAGTCACAGAAGATCCTGAGGGCTGAAGCATGTCTCTGATCACAGCTCATTAATGTCTTCCATGCTAATCATGATTGCCAGAGGAGGCTTTTCTCCACCAGGGACCCTTCATCTGGAAAGTTTTTCTGGACCTATGGCCTGTACCCTTTCCTTCAAACTGGTGCACATGGTGGTGAGAGTGGCAATGTTTTCTGCAGAAAAGCAGGATGCATATGTTTCCAGTAATGCAAAATATCCAGGCTCGGTTTCCTCCTGTATCTGAAAAGATATAAATTCAGAGTTTCCTCAACTCTAATCTAACCATAGGGTTAGGCCATACTCTTTTAGAGTTGAGAGATGTATGCTTGAGTTACACAAGGCTAAGAAAGGAGCAGGGCATAGTTCTACCTCCTGAATGATTTCTTCAGGTAGTGAGTGGTAAAATCCTTTGTCTGTTTTGTTAGAAGCAGTGCCCAGTCCTGTCAGAATAGATGATTTGTGGATTCAACTGTAAGTTCAAATCTTAAACTAGTACTCTGAAAGCCCAGCCAGTGCACAGCTAACACAGCCCCTCCAGGGATTAGGTGGAAACTGATTTATGGCTTTGTGTCTCTCATTGAGGCTTGCTGGACAGAAATTTGAGGCTCTGCCAAAAACAAAAACAGATGGGGAATTTGGGCCTGCCATAGTTAAGCAGAAGTTGCCTAAATTTCTCTCTAGCACTTCTTAAGATCCCTCTGATCCTCCCTGGACCTCATCAAGGTCACTAACAATGCATCAAAACTACTATTTGAATTTGCATCTACCATTCCCGCAGCTTACTTTCTAAAATAGGAAAGTAACCCAGTATAAAGAGAATGCTGAATTTTCCTTTTGGGAAGTACAGTTTATCTGTTTGCAAAGGAAGCAAAGAGGTAAAATGGAGGAAGTAGGCATGACTTACTGTTGTTGGATTGCTATTAATGGAAAAATCATCTTTCTATTTGGGTTTTCTTTTTTGTTGTTTGGTTGTGGGTTCTTTCTCAAAGAATTAGAAATTCACTTTATGAAGAATTAGAACAATATCTATTTCCACAGTATGTACATGCATAAATAAGATACTAGTTCTTTCTCTACAAGGGTAAAACCCTGTTATTATTATATATTACTTGTTACATTAATAATTCAGAAAACAGAAGTGTCATAGAAATGGAAAAATACTAGCCTAAAATTTTGAAGTTGTGTTTCTGTTTTATTTATTAGTTCTAAAGTAATTCACTCTTTTCATCGACTCCTTTTTTCTGTTCCCCTATTTAAATTTATTGGGCTAATGCAAGACTACTTTGTCCCTGAAAAAAAAATTGTATCAGGTTCCTTTGAAAATTATGTAAAAAGGGAAACTATTGACAGTGTTCTAGGAATTTACTGTCTGTAGAGCATTAAATTATCAAAGACTGGAGTCCAAAATGGATTCCCACATAAATGTATGTGATTTCAACAAGAAAGGCTGCAGAAAACTTGTTTTTTATTTGGAATGAGAGAAAACAATCATTCTTTTCCTTAGCATTATTTGAAATTGAATCTTCAAACATTTCAGTTTTGAAATAAATAAGTATAAATGCAACGTAAAGCTCTCTTCTTTCTTAACTACTCATAAAGGACCACTGTCAATTAAAAGCCATCATTTTTTTTTTCCAGGTTAAAAATGCTGATTTTTCCTCCTGTGCCAGTTCCAAAGATTAAAGGGATTGACCCAGATTTCTTGAAGGTAATATTGTGCTCTAAAATCTACAGTGGGAATCATTGTAGTAGTAGCAGGTGACAATTGTCCCAGGCAGAACAATTTTGTAGGAAAAAAATATGACATGGGGGTGTTGCCACAGAATTAGTTTTCATAAAATACAAAAAACCCACACCATTTTGCAATTATTACATCACCTACAGTTACCTTTCCTTAAGTTAACACCGTAAAAAGCGCAAGCATTTTTATTCTTTCCTTTATAACATTATTTTTTTCTTACTTTATAGAAAGGAAAGCTAAATGAAGTGAACTCCATCTTAGCCAGCCATGACAGCTACAAGACATATCTATACAATGACGACTTGTGGGTTGAGTTTATTGAGTTGGACATAGAAGACCCTGAAGAAAAGAATAGAGTCTTGGATACTGAAAGGCTCCTGAGTGAAGATCATCTGAAATCACACAGTTGCTTGGGAGCGAAGGATGATGATTCTGGATGGGCCAGTTGTTGTGAACCAGATATTCCAGAGACAGACTTCAGTGCAAGCGACACATGTGATGCCATCTCTGATACTGATCAGTTCAAAAAGATAGCTGAAAAAGAAGAGGCTCTCTTGTGCCTTGATAAGAAAGATAACGAGTCACTTCCAAGTCTTGCTGACACAGACATCCAAAAGCCACATACTAATACTCAGTCCAAAAATAGACAGTTGTGGCCACCTTTTGCAGACATCATTGACTCAGCTAGACCATCAATCCATACCCAGCTAAGTAACAAGAATTCATTGACAAATACTGACTTTTACGCGCAAGTGAGTGATATTACTCCAGCAGGCAGTGTTGTATTTTCACCAGGGCAAAAATCCAAGGTGGGCAGAGTACAGTGTGAAGACTGCACAGAACAAAACTTCACCATGGACAATGCCTACTTCTGTGAGGCAGATGTGAAAAAAATTATTGCTGTGACTTCCCATGAAGAGCATGAGTTGCATGTTCAGGGGCAAATCTGTAATGAGGACGCTTACTTCACCGCAGAGAGCCTTACCACTACCGGAGTCAATCTTGGAGCTTCAACAGCAGAAACCCCAAGTTCAGAGATGCCTGTCCCAGACTATACGTCTATTCATATCGTTCACTCTCCACAAGGCCTTGTGCTCAATGCAACTGCACTGCCTGTGCCAGACAAGGAATTCAACGTGTCTTGTGGCTATGTGAGCACAGACCAGCTGAACAAAATCATACTGTAGCTCTTCTTTGATTAGGTGTGTGCAGTATTTCACAGCAGAGAGTCAGCTCGGGCTTGTATGCCAAAACCAAAATGAAGTCTAAAACTTTCTTATGGTTCTTATAATTTTATCTGAAATGTTGAAACATAAAATATTCATCAAAATATTCCTATTGAGTTCTGTAAATATTATCTATGAAATTGTCTTGAGATTGTTTTACTAGCAGTGACTGTTGTTCTTTTGGGTGTTGATTTTTGTGATACTAAACACTGAAATGACTATGTTTAATGTACAGTAAATCATGCTTTTTGATAAAGCTAAAAATCAGGTGGTTTAAAGTCTAAGAATTTAGTAAAAATCGTGCTGTTTGCAGAGATCTTTATAACAATAATTGGGAACTGAACATCTAGGTGAAAAAACAAAAGTAGTTTGAATAAACACATCTATTTTGATTTATATAAATTAATAAACTATATTTTAATATTTTAGTCATAAAAACATAAATGTTTTCTATTACACTATGCACTGTAGGTTAACTATGATGACCCATCTAAGGAATGTAATTGCTGCAATCTTAAAAAGGAGTTTTCTGTTTTAGAAAAGTTTTGTTTGCAGCAAAAAGAAAAAATAGATTTTTACAGAGCCATTTTATACCTCCAAAGAAACCTGTAGAAAAAAATTCAAATATTGTAGAAACTTACAGTAACTGATTCAATTACTTTCTTATGGTAACTAATATAGAAAAATACATTAAATTTAAAGTTTTGTAGAAAACTAAAATATATTTGGTCAAAATATTCTGGTTTTCATCAGATTCTGGTTAATGCTAATAATATACTATTTTATAAGCAAGATTTTGTTGATCACAGTATTAAACAGTGTGCAACTACACTTTCATTGAAAATTTTTGAAAATGTGAATAAGTTATGGTGACTTAGCAGCATTATCTTTTCCCATTTGACCAACTTCTGAAGCCCTACTACAGCCAAAGGTATCCCTACAGTTATTAGTTTGCACCACATAAAGTCTGAATTAAAAAATAAAATAAGGACTTCAGAATTTAGCCAGCAGTTCATTTTTAAAGCTAGAACAGGATTAAAGGACTTAAGTGGAACAAGGGAACTGAATACAGTATTGTTCAAAAGTGTTTATCATTTTTGCAGCCTAACAGCATCTCCTCTGAGCGTATTAGGCAGACTTAGGAGAGAAAAATGAAACTCTATGGGAAAGCTCTCTTTGTTCTTACGTATATTAAGAACTTGACGGAGCTTTGCAATGAACTGTTGTTGCTTCAGAAGTTACCTTCCTAGGTCATAGTTCCATTATACCATTTCTTAGAAAGCAAATAGAGATGTTCATTTCCTTTCTCTGACCCGAACAGAAGTGTATGAAGTTCAGTGAATGCAGGTCTTGCTCATGATGTCTCCCACTGAACTCACTGATGCTCTCTTTGTGACCAAGGGCTACAGGGCTGGGCCCAACTATTGGGTGGGATTTTTAAGTTTAGCACTTACTTTATGGTAAGTGTGCATTAGATATTCTGCTAATTTGCTGCTATATTTTTTAATAGCTACATTATTTAGTTTCATATAAAATTTCATAGATGATAGACACTAATTCAAGCAATGCCTGTGTGTGTGTTTGGAAGAAGTTTCTTACTCTGTTTTTATTGCCAAAAATAGTTAAATATCTCAATCAAACTCAGAATGTCATTTTGTTACTTTACTGGTCACACAAGCCATTATATGCCAGTCAGAAGATGTGTCTTTCAGTTTCTATTTAACTTTCCTTATGTCAGTGGGGTTTTTTGTTTTTCTCAAAGTTTAATAAATGTATTGTCTTTGATCTGTCCTGACACAATGTGTTTTATTGCAGATAATTAAATTTTTATGGAAAATAGAGACTTTATCAGGAAAAATCAAGTATTTCTCATTGAATAAAGTAGAATGCAGCCTTCCTTAGAATAGAAGCAATGCCTACTAGGATCAGTGTTTTCACTGATTGTGAAAAATAGAAGCATGAACTTAAATTTATAGATGGAGATAGGGCATGCTGTACCCAGAACTGGCCAAGACGTGTTACTAATTTAGCAGACCGGTTTACCTTTGGCTGGAACAGCCTGTGGTTGCAAATAAATAAGGTGCACTAGTTCAAGATTTACACCTACAGTTGAATCCACAAATCAGATATTCTGACAAACCTTGATAGTTACTTGTGATAGTTAAAACCTAGCAGTATATGAACTCTGAAATGTCAGAAATGTCTGATAGTCTGTCTCTATGAAAAATGCTGTACACACTCCTAGTGTGTAACTTAGTAATGTACTACTGCTTCTCTTCTCTCTCTAGGGGTAGAGAGGGAGCTGTTGGAGGAATCCAACTAGACAAGGGTAAACCCTTTCATCCCAAGGGAATCTGAGAGTGATTCAATTCCTCTACACAGAAGTCCAGTACCATTTAAGGTATGTAATCGGGCTTCCAGGTGCTGGTCCAGAACAGCACAGGTTTTGTGTAGATTCTGTCTTATCTAAAAGCCTGAATGATGGTAGATGTCCATGTTTGGCAGTTGATCCCTGGTGGAAGAAAACAGCTCCAGGAATGTAAATGTCTTTGTTTCAGGTAGGTCTAAGTTACCATTATAGTTAATAGTCTAAAGAGCTACTTAGCTGACCAGATACAGATGTCTGCTTTAGGTGAGCTGATTAGGGCTCTCCACTGTTCAGACTAGAATGAGAGCATGGACATCTTGCTCATGTTCAGACATCAAAGTATATTTGTTAATTAAGGTGTCTCAATGTTGAGCTGAATTTCACCTTAGCTGAACCCTTGAACAATCTAAGCCAGAGAGGAGCATTGGTGTTCTCTTATGGTTTATGCCCTCTGTAAAAACAACTTTGCCTGTAGAACTCAGTGCAAATGAACTATCATAAGTAAATATGCTTGCTTATACCTCCTGCTTGAAGAATTAAGCTTCAGAAGGCTTATGCCTTTTATAAGGCTCTAAAAAATACCTTGAGCTCCAGTGGGAGTCTGAGGATTCACAGCTAGACTTAAAGTAAGAAATGGCAATGAAGACAGTGGTTCACCACTGCCATGTGGGGAACTCCAGCTCCCACTGCTCTCACCTGTGCCAGTTCCAGTGCACTCTGCCATGCTCTTCCACAAGCTGATCCAACTTTCTAAAACCCAAGAAAATAATGGATGCAAAATATCAGAAGTAACCTTCTTTTGATCGATGAGTTAAACTGATTGAGCTAAGTCCCAGATGAGCACCAGGGAAGAAAGGCCAAGAGCAAAGGAGGGAGGAGCTAGAGCGATCTTCCCAGGAATATCTTTTTGGCCAAAACAGCTCCCTCATGCAGCTCACTCATGCAGGCAAGAGACAGGAGGAATACACAGATCAAGGTAGGTGTGTGTTTGCAGGGATATAGTGTAATGACTTCTTTTGGTGGTGACTATCACCTAGGTCAGTTTAAAGGGACTGTGAAAAGCCAGCTTGAGCTCCTTCCCACCTCCAGCAGCAGTGCAGCTCAAGTAATCACATGCCTAATGACTGCAGTCTGTGTACAGTTCACATGTGGGTGTTTAGAAGAGAAACCCAAGTTTCAAACTTGTGGTTGCCTCCAAACTTCAGGTTTTATACTGTCAATCCGCTGTTTTCCTACAGAACACAGCAACCTATTATTTCAAGATATGATGCACTTGCCAAATACAGAAAAGCTCATATTACACTGTTGCAAAGCAACCTGTTTATTTACTTTCACCTTTTCTTTAAAGTAGGGGGGGAAATATATCTGTGCTCTACAGAAAGAGCCTCTGGACCAGTAATTTTTTGTCTTCTCTCTTACTCATATTGAGAAATAATGCTACATATTGTCTCAATGCTGGACATATGAGTTAATGTAAAAGTGACGGAATTCATTCTTTTAGAAATGTCTACTAAAATTGTACTTTCCAAGTTTAATCAATGGCTAAAATGTTCAGGGTGAAAAGAACAGTCATTCTTGGAATGGCATTTTATTCATATATTTCCTGGCAGATGCTAGTCTATATGAATATCTGTATTCTGAAACCATGTTAGTTCTCAAAAGCAAGGAGGACTCAAGTTGCTGTGCTGACTGCCTTTTGGTGTCATCAAGAAGCACACCTCAGTTTGGAAGAGTTTGATTTTGAGCCTCTTTTCTCCATCAAGGACAATGTGCATTTCCAAGGCTTGGAGTTACTGTTACAAGAGACTGAAACAGCACCATCTAGACCAGTTTCCACTGAGATAAGAAATAATTTTGTGAAATATTATGACTTACACTTCTATTCTTTACTACTCGAGTTGAAATATTTGCTTGACATGATACAGAAGGTGAGATCAGCAGATTATGAGCTGTTCACTCTTTCCGAATGAAAATTAACATTATCAAAGGAATGTTTTGTATTTCAAAATAGTAAGAGTATTAAAGAAGTGGTGGGAGATGTTCTACAGACTTGCCCTGTTTATGGTGGCAATGTACATTGGGAGCACTCTACTGTCATTCACAGCTTAATATATACAACTATATATGCATCAGCGCAGTTGTAAGAAAGGGAAATAATGCTCTGTTTCAAAGAGAAACTTAAAACCTTATGAAATGTAGCCACAGTCAACCTTTTTTTCCTGCACTGAGATGTGTTCTCTCAGGCACCCATTACCAGGCACCCTGTAAAAAGGAGTGCCTGACTCAGGGTGCCAGATTGACTGATTTGAGAGCAAAAGGGAAAAAAAAAGTTTAAAGCATGTTGTTGTTTTTATTAAAGCAATGCAAACTTTGTTGGGGGGGGGGGAAGAGGTAAATGCTACGGAAGATTACTTTTTCATTACACATTTTTCAGTTCTAATTCAGAATATCCTAGGTCACTAAGACAGTGGAATTGGTAAGCAGTTAACCAGCTTTTATAGCCAATTGACTTTGAGGAGATACCACTGGATATACTTCTCTGTTGGAACTCCCTCTGTTTAAATCTGACTTTACAGTACAAATTCTGTTTTCTGACTAATCATTATTATTTGCACACACAGTGCTTTAATGGCCATAGAAACCATGCCCTCAGGTCAAAAGAAGCAAGATGTAGCCCAAATCCATTTCCATGATTTGTATATTACTTAAACACTCTGGCATAACTGTACTGAGCAAGCATTTCCTCACCTTCTCTAATCAAGTCTATTAGAGAGAGTAGGCAACATTCAGAAACAGATGGAAGAGAAGAGAAACAGTAACAGTGGTGTTAGAGAACCAGGCACAGTGGAGCAGCTGCCAGGAGTCAGCAATGCACAGGGTAATTAGCTGTAGGTGGAGCTGTAGGAGTGGTATGGATGATAACAACTGTAGTCAGTCGTTGTAGTGAAAAGCAGATGCAGCTATTAAAATCGACGCACCTAGTAAATTGACACAAATGACAGGTTTAGTTTTTTTTTCCCTACAGGCTTTGGTATTTCTTTTGCAGAACATGAGCTTCTTTATCCTAATATATGAAATTTAGCTGATTAATGATACATTAGCTTCCTGAAATTAGTCAAAGCAAACAGAGAATCCTTCCACATCACGCTACAAATTGTGAGAGAACATAGCTGAACTTCCCCTCCTCCAAACTGGAAGGAATAAATGTCTGCAGAAGGCTTAGTAGGAGTAAAAGCAAAGTTGAAGAGCTGATAATTTTCTGTAGCCTCCGGTCACAGATGCTTCTACTACTGTCTTTGGTCTGCTTTTGAGCTCATGCCAAAGGAAATAAAATCTGTTCCATAAGAGACACCTGAGGCCTAGGCATGCCAGGAAACTGATCCCTCACATTTTTCTTTTTGGTAGTAAAATTAACAGAACATATATTTTACATTTTTTTTTTTTACTTGTATTGCATATGAAACCTTACAATATTATACCAGAAAGGCATAAAGTATAGAACCATAAAGTGTCAGGTAACTTTCCCATACTAAAAAAGAAATTAAATTTTCTGATGTTCTTCACAACAGCTATCCGTGTAGCATGTACAGCGCTACAATATCGAGTTACAAACAAAGGAAATAGCAACCTTGCCCTTCTGAATGGGAAACTTCTTCAGGAACTAATTCTGTGAGCCAACTAAATGTACTTTCCTTGGAAGAGTAAGGCACAAGCTTGGAAAGTTACCAAAGGCAATATGATTCCTAGCAAAATTGTGCTACCAAACAAGTGGGTCTAATCCTTCTTCAACAGCAGTCTGAGTGCCATATGCTTGTTACCCAGAGATGTTAAGATCGTTATGAGCACAATGATTGTTATGATCGTTATGTCCTCTATCTGTGGCCTAGCTGTGTGGGATTGTTTAAGATAAGTTTTTTCCTATATGTTAGAATTTTCCTATATGTTAGAATTTCCTATATGTTAGAATTCTTTTTTTGTCATGGCATATTTTTTGAATGGAATCAGGAAGATTTGCTAGTGCCTTGTAATGCCATGAAAACTTCTAAGTGAAATTTTCTGAGCCACACTACTGATGGAAGAATGTGCAACTCTGGGCAAGGACCTGTGTTAACTGCAAGTAGATTTGTAAACCTACAGAATTTAAAAATGCAAACTTTTGCTCAGGTTTGGTTCATACAATTTGTAGTAGTACTCAGACTACAAGAACAGACTAGCCAAAGAATAACCTATTTTATGAAAAACTCTAAGGACACAAAGTCTGTTGCTTTTATAGTGTAAATAATAGCAAAATTGTGTCACTTCCTTTCTGGAATGTGATTAGTATTTGGAATGTGATTAGTATTAATTAGCTGATTTCTACCAATCTCCAATCAATCAATTATAACAACCTTTTGAATTTACTTCATTGAGGAATGTATTAAATGACTAGAAGCAAGCTGTATGCTTTTAGCTTGTCACTGATAGTTGAGCACAAACAGAAATGCAAAAAAATATAAGCATATATGTCTTTACAAGTTGTCTTCCTGCTTCCATAGTGTAGTAAATGGTGCTTTAGACACAAGCATTCCTTTCTCACAAGACTACCCCCAACTGTTTAACTTCCATAGAAGAAGGGCTAATAGTCAGTGGAGGAAAGATTAAGAAACAAATGAAAGCAAACAAAATACTGTCCAAATGGACTCCTTTGGATAAGATCAATTAGATAAGATTATTGGAAAATGTGGTCCCTAACAAAGCAATATGTTCTTATGGTGTGTTAGATGTATTTAAGAAAATATGCTTCTTGCCAATCTGACACATACACACACATTTTTTTGGTTCATAAACTCACTACCACCCTGTTTTTTTTAAGGAGTGTATGAAAACTAGGTCAGGAGAAGCTTAGCATTACTTTAAAAGTACAAGAGATCTAGAATTACAAATAAATAGTTATAAGAGTATAATTGTTATAAATGTGCTTAAAATTATAACAGTTTCACTCATCAGTATGTCAACAGAAAGATCGATCTGATGTAAATGAGAAAGCAAAGGAATGCAGACTAGGTTACTTAGGAAGGCACTGGAAGCAATAGAATTACTTCTCTTTATTTCATCTTTCTCTATTGTTCTTCGTCCCTAAGGTTCATCAGTCATCTTTGTCATATCCTATTTAAACTGGATATCTCTCTGTTAAATGTTTCTAAGCAAAGACTGTTTTTTGTAGGCTTGCATGGTGGCTTGCAGGACAGAGCTTTGGCATGGTTGGAATGCTGACATGGTTGCAGTATAAATAGTAAATGGTAATTCGTAAAGTGAAAATCTTTTAAGAAGCAAAGTAATTATTTCAGTGACTTCAAGTTTTACAGAAGCAAATCTTCAAAATCAACAATATATTTTTGCATAATTATGTTCTCCCGGAAACTGACTCAAAGTGGATCATATTGATACATTCTAATGAAGAATCCTTGACTACTGAAGAACTACATTTAAATTACACTCAGGGCATGAGAATACCTGAATCCGCCTGTGTGCAGATAGACACTTTCTTCCCTGTAGCATAGATTAAACTTTTGGATTAATGCAGTTAAATTATTTAGTCTAGATATGTGCTTTCTCTTTGGGCATGGGTATGTCTGTATATGCTTGAGAAAATTTAAACAGAGTCAACATAAATGAGCATCTGTGTCAGACAAAGAGCAAATAAGCAGTGCTACAAACTAATGTTTTCACTCCTGCTTGGGTGATGGTTGAGACTTTTAAAACAAAAATATTGTTCTGACAAGCTAAATGACTGCAAAGTTGTCTTAGACTCTAATGACATATGAGGGGCTTTTTTCCTCTTGGAAACAGCGCATACCAGTCTGTCTATGCAACAAAGTGCTGGAACATGCTCTCTACCTTCAATACCATATGGCTAAATATTTTATTAGAAGTTATGCTGCAGATGAACATAGGCTATTTCAGACAAAGACTTGTAGACAGCATGATACAGTGAGCTGGTTTTCCATTCATAGTCACTTAGAAAGTTATTTCAGAACGCAAACCAAAGCCATTTTAAGATAAGCATGTGGTACAGCTAACAGAAGATTGTGTGATTTTTACATCTGACCCTAATGACTCCTTCTGGAGATTACAAAATCCAGGTTTTTACAGAGTCACAGAATGATACACATTTTAGGAGATTTCATTTCCAATTTACCTAGTGTTTATCTTCCTTATTTTTAATTCATCCTGCTTCACAGAACGCTCCTGTTGAGATTACAAGAATATGGAATTCCTTATAAGCAACATCAGAAATTTACTGCCTACCAATGTCCTTTCACAAATAATGAAACTTTTATTTTGATACATACTGTAAACACTAATGCTAAGCCATTATTTTTAAAATTACTGAAGCTATAAAGGAAGGATTAGGTCATCTTTTACCAAACAAAAAGATACAAGTACAGAGGAAAAAAAAAACTACTTTGTGGAAGAACATTTCTGTTCTGTTTCTGAACAAAATAACAGCTCAAGTGCATGGTGAAACTAAGTGGCCTTTTACGTTGTTTGATAGCTCCAATTATGAGGATAAGGTCACATTCTTAACCTCTTTTTTTTCTAAAACCTCCTACCCCAAGACTTGGGTAGCAAACATGCATGAGTGATGGTAACATGGAATCAACTATTTTTACTGAGGTTACTTCAATGGCTACAGACATTGTTTTAACAGATATACGTGCCTACAAACATATATAGATTTATTTATACATTTAAATATCTATATTTAAATGTGTTCTAGTATATTAACCTACTTAATGAACATGCGTTTGTATATATTTATGTTTTCATTCTTTGAACAAATATAGAACATTTTGCATGTGAGACTGTGAGAGAGTCTTACTTCCACTCAGGGAACTTTGTGTAAACGAACTGCAGAGGTATGACTCAGTAGGTGTCCTCAGTTGGGTTTACAATGGTGCACCTCTGTCCTGTTTCAGTTGTCATGAGGCCTCTGTGAAATCGGATGAGGGGAAGGGATTTACCCCATTTCTGGGTGCCACTTGGGTGGTGATCATTTTGATCTGAAAACCATGTTTTAAACGTCCTCAGGGTCTTTGAAGAGTGAGTAATTAAAGCAAGGTTATAGTCAATGCAAATGTTAGGCGCCTATCTTAAAGAAGGGTGAAGTTCAGTAAAATGGTGAGACTATTTAAAGAGCCTATTACTGAATAATTACTATATTCAGTTGAGATATGCTGTTAAAAATTTGGAACTTCTCGTTTTAGTTTGGTTATAAATACAGGCTTCACTGTTACATGAAGGAAAAATGAAACCTTAAATTAAAAAATCAGATCATCAGCTACAACACTTAAAAAAGGATACTGAGAGAGAATGGAGGACAAGAGGTTAAAAAGAGATTAAATAAATGCATCAGTTTTATGACAGTAAAAAATATATTTTAAATCTTTAATTTTCCCCTTGTCATGGTTTCAGCTGGGATAGAGTTGACTTTCTTCCTGGCAGCTGGTATAGTGCTGTGTTTTGGATTTGGGATGAAAATAGTGTTAGTAAAACACTGATGTTTTTGGCTGTTGCTAAGGAGTCAAGGCCTTTTCTGCTCCTCACACTGCCCCGCCAGTGAGTAGGCTGGGAGTGCAACAAGAAGTTGGGAGGAGACACAGCCGGGACAGCTGACCCCAACTGACCAAAGGGATATTCCGTACCATATGAGATCAAGATCATGCTCAGTATATAAAGCCGGGGGAAGAAGAAGGAAGGGGGGACGTTCGGAGTGATGGTGTTTGTCTTCCCTAGTAACCATTAGGCGTGATGGAGCCCTGCTTTCCTGGAGATGGCTGAACAGCTGCCTGACGATGGGAAGTAGTGAATGAATTAGAATCATAGAATCATAGAATCATAGAACCATAGGGTTGGAAGGGACCTCAGGAGATCATCTAGTCCAACCCCCCCTGCCAGAGCAGGGTCACCTAGAGCAGGTTACACAGGAACACGTCCAGGCGGGTTTTGAATGTCTCCAGAGATGGAGACTCCACCACCTCTCTGGGCAGCCTGTTCCAGTGCTCTGCCACCCTCAGGGTAAAGAAGTTCCTCCTCATGTTTAGGTGGAACTTCTTGTGCTCCAGTTTGTGCCCATTGCCTCTTGTCCTGTCCCCGGGCACTACTGAAAAGAGCCTGGTCCCATCCTCCTGACACCCACCCTTTAAGTATTTATAAGTGTTGATAAGATCCCCCCTCAGCCGTCTTTTTTCCAGACTGAAGAGACCCAAATCCCTCAGCCTTTCCTCATAAGAGAGGTGTTCCAGTCCCCTAATCATCTTGGTAGCCCTCTGCTGCACCCTTTCCAGCAGTTCCCTGTCCTTCTGGAACCGGGGAGCCCAGAACTGGACACAGTACTCCAGGTGTGGCCTCACCAATGCAGAGTAGAGGGGGAGGATGACCTCCCTTGACCTGCTGGCCACACTCTTTTTGATGCACCCCAGGATGCCATTGGCCTTCTTGGCCACAAGGGCACATTGCTGGCTCATAGTCATCCTGTTGTCCACCAGGACTCCCAGATCTCTTTCCACAGAGCTGCTCTCCAGCAGGTCAGCCCCCAACCTGTACTGGTGCATGGGGTTGTTCCTCCCCAGGTGCAGCACCCTACACTTGCCCTTGTTGAATTTCATAAGGTTTCTCTCTGCCCAGATCTCCAACCTGTCCAGGTCTCTCTGTATGGCAGCACAGCCCTCCGGTGTGTCAGCCGCCCCCCCCCAGCTTTGTGTCATCAGCAAACTTGCTGAGGGTGCTCTCTATCCCCTCATCCAGGTCATTGATGAATATATTGAAGAGGACTGGACCCAGTACTGACCCCTGGGGAACACCACTCGTCACTGGTCTCCAACTAGATTCTGTGCCCCTAATCACAACCCTCTGAGCTCTATCTTTCAGCCAGTTTTCTATCCACCTTACTGTCCATTCATCTAACCCACACTTCCTAAGCTTCCCTATGAGGATGCTGTGGGAGACCGTGTCAAACGCTTTGCTTAAGTCAAGATAGACCACAATTCTTTGTTTTGCTTTACTTGCTTTGCTCTACCTATTAAACTGTCTTTATCTCAACTCACAATTTTTTTCTCACTTTTACTCTTCTGATTCTCTCCCCCATCGCAACTGGGGTGAGTGAGCAAGCGGCTGCATAGTCCTAGTTGCTGGCTGCATTAAACCACGAAACCCCTCAAGTGAAACAAAAATCATAGTTCAAAATAAGGGTGGGAGGCTTAACAAAAATGCTTTTGGAAGACATAACATATATTATAATAATATACAGAAAAATAAAAGTGATGAGTTTTCCTGCTGGAAAAATACATCATTAATAATGCAACATACTATTTTTAATTTACTGTTTCAATTCAGCAGGAGTTTTATTCCCAGTGGCGCTGTTGCCTAGTGCTGCCAAGTGCTGAGCACATCCTGTCTTCTAAAAGAACAAATGATGCCATGGAACAGAGAAACACACAAACAAAACAGCACAACATAGCAGCTCCCTGAACTCCCTTCCTCAGTCAAAATTCAGATGGTAAAACCTAGTTTTAAGAGAATGATGAAAATGAACGGTGATTGTCAAACAGATAAAACACTGCCCCTGGTACGAACTGGAAAGATCAGGACTTGGCATTCACAGTGTATGCTTAGATTATCAACTAATGGAATATGTTATTGTTTTAAAAAATTGAGTGTCCTAAATAACTGTAATAACATTACTTAGCATTAAGATTGCTAACTTAGAAGAAAAGATCAGTAATTTAACCTACAAGCATTAGATCTTTAATGTTACATATATCCTTAAAAATTGTTGATTAAAAAAAGAAGTTAATTAGCCTTAGCCCCTCTGAGGAAACCATGAATACAAGAAAAAAATGTGTATTAAACACACAGAACTAATATCTTTATCATAGTATCATAGAATCGTCTAGGTTGGAAGGGACCTTTCAGATCATTGAGTCCAACCATCAACCTAACACTGCCAACACCACCACTAAACCATGCCCCTAAGCACCACATCTTCCCATCTTTTAAATACCTCCAGGGATGGTGATTCCACCACTTCCCTGGGCAGCCTGTTCCAATGTTTGATAACCCTTTCACTGAAGAAATTTTTCCTAATATCCAATCTAAACCTCCTCTGGCGTCTTACTGCTTTGCTAAAGAAGTTACATGTACATAAGGACTTGTAAATATTGAATGACTGAGAAAACAATTCAGTTATGTAATTTTGGTGCCTGCTCAGTAGTTATTCATTTACTGTTTCTGCATTTCATTTACTTGCATTTATTTCATTTACTATTTCTGCATAACCTTACTGTAAGTACTTCTATCTGGAAACCCTTTCAGTTTCTCGGTAGTGCACACATTCTAAATTTTGGTCTATCTTTCTTGTTTCAATTTTTTACTATTTGTAAAAAGGCAGTTCATACATTACTACATAGAAATGACGATTTTTTTCTGTAATACATGCTTTATCTGGTATTGGAATTATTGTTTGATGGAGCCTGATGTTCAGAGATAGTTTAAATATTTTTAGAAGCATTAATATTGTGTCTTTCAGATCCATCTTGCAAACGTATGTTGAAGATTCTGCAAGTAGAATTTCTACTAAAAATAGGAATTGTGTTAATAATCTAGAATTATATGGGTGCTTTTCAAAATACTGTCTTTTTACTCATATGGTAATGTTTATGTGCTGCAGTGTCTCGTCACTAATATAAATGCGTATTGTTTATAAGAAAATATTTAAGTAACTTGAAGCCTGAGTAGTTAAGAATTAAAGCATGTACACAGGTAAAAGGTCTAGATCCTGCATTAATGTGTACCTGGTAAAATCTCATTTACTTAAGTTACATTTTTTAAGTTAATCAAACTTAACAAAAATTCATCCATTACCTCTAAAATATGCACAGTGGAGGATAAGTAACTGTTTCAACTGACTGAATTTCCTACTCTTTAAAGTGAGAATAAGAAGACCAATCTCTTTTAGCAGCACATATAAAGAGAAGTTGGTCATATGTTTTAAAAGCATCCTATGTGCAGAGCACTTATATTTAGGTAAAATTGCATCACTGTATCTATGGAAATGGATTCAGGTTTATTTTTAATTGCAACAAAAAATTCCAAATTTAATGATATCATCTAAAATTTTGATAGATTTGGCTTGAGCTTTATGACATTCACTGCATTTCCTAAAAATGTAAGATCTTAGGTTGGTTGAAGTTTAGCTTAACATGCAAAAGTAGTTTTAATTTTAAAAAAAAAAAGTTATCTGTGTTCTGCTTGCATTTGTGTATATGAAAACTTTTGACATAATGTGAATGAGAAATATATAAATTCATGGATCTATTTTTAATATATACAGTGATCACTGGATGAAATGTTCCAGAAATAAATGAATCACAGCCATGAAGAAACTATGAAGAAAATCAGTATGGTGAACCTTGATAAACTTTTGGATAACTTCTCAGAGATAGAAAAGTTAAGGGAAGAAGTAAAAAAATGTTGAAACTGCTAAATATAAATATTTTGTGTCATTTTAATAAGCTTTTCAAGTGAAAGTTTCTTCTAAGTGGTATTGGCTGATTCTTATTAATATGTCTTGTAATAACAACTTTGTTTGGAAAGTGTTTGTATTGACTATATCTCAGAGTAATATGAGTGACTTCTGTGGAGTCTGAGAAGCCTTTGTTTCTGTGCTAGAATTTTAATGATGCTGAGGCCAATTTTGGCTTCTCAGGAAAAGTGTGGAAGTCTCCCTTTGTATCAGAAGCTGGTATTGGAGATAACAGTATTACAACAGCTTTGCTGGACTGTCCTTTCAGAAATTGTTCCTTATTCTAGAAAAATGTGGTTGCCATAGCAGGAGCATCTGTTCTTATATTCCATATGCATTGAGCTCTCTTTATTTTCTCTATATGTCAGTTCTTAAAAGACCGATCCACTGAGGAAAATCAGTATTGTATTTCTTGTTAGGCCCACATTGGCCACCTTCCTGGTGATTGATCCTGATCAGTAAATCCATACTAGAGAGAATATAAAAGGGGCTCCTGAAATAAATTTAGTGTTTCTCATGGAAAAAAATATTGTACCAATTCCTATTCACACCCATTCCTCACATTGGTGCTCAGCGAGGGGATTGACAGCCTCTTATGCAAAGCAGGAGAATCATAGAATCATAGAATGGTTCGGGTTGGAAGGGACCTTAAAGATCACCTAGTTCCAACCCCCCTGCCATGGGCAGGGACACCTCCCACTAGACCAGGCTGCTCAAAGCCCCATCCAACCTGGCCTTGAAGCCTTCCAGGGATGGGGCCTCCACAACTTCTCTGGGCAACCTGTTCCAGTGCCTCACCACCCTCACAGTAAAGAGCAATCCTGAGCTTTGGTTTTATTTTATTCCTGTTATTTATAGGAGCTGCAATCTATACACAGGGACCAAATACTGCCCTATGACTTAAGCTCTTTCCCTTGGCTTGATGAAGAAATAGTCAGAGATTAGTGGAATAGTCTAAGAACAAAACCAAATATATAGACATATGTTTGTGTGAAACTTTTGAACAGTAGGTGGGTAAAAAACAGTATTTACAAAATTTAAATGGACTAAAAAACTAATCCCCTTCAAAGCTTAAGTAAATTAGTGTCGTGGTTTGGCCTCAGACAGCAACAAAGAACCACGTGTCGCTCGCTCAGCGCTTCCCAGTACGGGAAGGATCAGAAGAAAAAGGCAAACTCTTGGGTTGAGACAAAGGCAGTTTTAACAGAACAGCAAAGGGAACAAGAAAACAATAACACGGACAGAGGAATATACAAACGCGATTACGGAACCGCCGCTCCCCGCCGGTCCGGACCCGGGATGCGCCAGCCCGCTCCAAAAACCCAACTGCCTGCCCCCTCCCCTCCTTTTAATCTCAGGGTGGGCGTGGCTCACATGGCATGGAATACTTAACCCTGTCCCTGCCGGAACCAGGACAATTAGCTAAGTAAATACTGTAGTATAAAATGTTCTGCAATCTAAAAGGAAGAGGAGCTGTCAACATAATAATATTCTCACTGCTGAAGGCCCAGTACATGCATATGCCAGCCATGTAGCTTAAGAGGATGGACAACAATCCTCAAAATAGTTTCTAGTCCCTCAGATTTGAAAAAAAAATTGAAGCACTCTATTTTTAAGCTACAAGTACATAAAATCTGACAAATAAAACTCTCTACCTTGTTTGTTTGGACAACAGGATTAAGATCACTGTTACAGCCAGCCCACGTGCTCCGAAGATAACAACTAAGAACCACGGAAACTCAATTTCTGAAACAACAGAACAAAAACATGTTAGCAGGAAAATGCATCTCTCTCGCATCTTTAATTTCAACCTTCTCTTCTGCTGCCTGAGGATTCCCAAGTCATAAAAACTGATAGGAGAATTTTTGGCTACTTAAGTGAAAGTTCTGTGCTAAGCAGAAATAAAAATACCCTTTTGGTCTCAACAGTTTCCATATTGCATTTGTGAGTCCACTGAGACTCCTTGCAAAGACAGACTGAGTTTTTTAATATAAACAGGATCTTAGTACAGACAATATCCGTAGCAAAACAAGCCATGAGAAACATTCTGCCTGCTTGGAACATGCTACCAGTAGTCCTGATGGCATATAATGCTGCAGATCATGTTACTGCTTGTTAGCCCAAGCTGAGAGAACATTATTAATAGCATACTAAATCATAGACAAGCTAGTCTTCTCCTCACAGAAACTAAAATATGGTGGTGTCAAAAAGCATAATACTACTCTTTCTAAAGGCAGAACATTAATTATGTTGTGAACTGCCAATTGCGAAGAAAAAAAAAAGAAAAAGAAAAATATTTCTTCCTTTTATTTACCTTGCAGGTGGCTACAAAGAGAGAATTTAGGCCATTGAGAAATGTGATTTGGTAGGAATGAATAACAATGCCGATGAATGAAATGTTTTATCTTTTAAATATTGGCAATTCCATCATACTTAAGCTGACACTGTAGAATACAAAGTATAGAGAAATTGATTCTGTCTGCAGCCTTAGATTCTTCTCATTTGTTCACAATCTTAAGTTTTCCATACAAACTTCACTCATTTTTTTGGGCTAAGAAATAGTGGACAGGAAGCTTTAGAATTCTATACATGAACATAATATACGTCCTTTTGGACAAACAAAAATTTCAGGCATCAGTTTTATCCCTCTGTTCTCAGATTAGATTTTGACTAGACGTGTTTTCAGGCATGAGTATTTAAAATCCTATTTGGATATGTTTATGTTAGGTCCCTAATTTAATGGAGAACCAGTAGCTCCTTGTCATGTCAGTGAGACCTGTGAATGTCCAGCTGCTTCAAAAAGTTAGAATGTTACATTTGAATTTAAATACTTAACTTTTAACATGGAAAATTTAAATTATAATTCTGTGTTCCTAAGGGTAAAATACAAAATGAGTAAGAATAAATTTTGCCAGACCATCTTATGGTTTCTCAATTTTCCTTTGCGAATTTCCAACTTATGTCCCAATTCAGCAATGCAGTACATGGTGGAGAACTGATCCATCAAATCAAATCACTGCTGCTGTGTGAGATGTATAGATATGGATCAACTTGTAGAATCTGTGTTGCAGTGATTGAAGAAAACCGTGCTTGTATGATGGCCTTAGATTTTCATAGTATTTTAATTTTGTTCATATAAAATCTTGGCAACTTAGTGTAATTCATTTGAAAACCTTGACAAAATAATGCCACGTGGACAGAACATTAGCTGTTCATATAAATTAAGAATGAAAACTAGTAATACAAAGAGTTAAAGGCCAATCGAGCAAGATTTTGAAAGATAAGAGTTATGGGTGGTTTTATTAAACACATCCACTAATATTCTGGAAAATTAAGTGATGCAGCTTGTTAAAATAGTTTGCTGAAGAGCTCTTATTTTGAAGAGTTAATTTAGTAGCTCAGACCTGAGAATGCTTTAGGTAAAGGCACTGTCTCATTCTTTTAATAGAAAAAATGTGGTGCCTGTTTCTTCTTCTTCAATGTCCTTCTTGTGCTGAGGGCTGCAGAGCTGGATACAGTACTCCAGGTGGGGTCTCATGAGAGCAGAGTAGAGGGGCAGAATCACCTCTCTGGATCTGCTGGCCACAGTTCTTTTGATGCAGCCCAGGATGCGATTGGCCTTCTGGGCTGCAAGCGCACATTGTTGGCTCATGTCCAGCTTTTCATCCACGAGTACCCCCAAGTCCTTTTCCGCAGGGCTGCTCTCTATCACATCATCCCCCCAGCCTGTATTGATAACGAGGATTGTCCCGACCCAAGTGCAGGACCTTGCACTTGGCCTTGTTGAACTTCATAAGGTTTGCTCGGGCCCACCTCTCTAGCTTGTCCTAGGATCTCTAGCTAGGCCCACCTCTCTAGCTAGGCCTAGGCTCATTTTAGGCTCTATATGATGTGCAACAGCAGTTATTATTTCTGATTCTTAAAGCTATCTGTATTTTTTCTCTCTGATGAGCTGGGAAAGTCTTGCTGAGTTTACTTCTGAACTTGTATATGGAATTTGTACACTCTCAATCTCACCAAATGATTTTCATGTAGTGGTCTGAATTATCAATCCATTCAAGCATACAAAATCAAAGGTAAGGAGAACCACCTCCCCACACCCAAAAGAAAAAAGGACAGCAATGGTTATAAAAAGACTTTGCTGCACTTCGCTTATTTACCTTCAGCACAATGAACAAATTCAATGCCTGTTTGAGAAAAAGATACATAAAGGATTTCACGGAACTCCCCAAATTTTTCGGAGGTACGTTGTCTTGATCGGACTCGTATCTCATAATCTCTTCCCATCTTCAGAGAGTACAGTGGAACCGTTGTTGAGAGCCTGGGTTCTAACTGTAAAGGACAGAAGGACTGGGATTTATTTGTTTGAGTTGTACTGGCAATTTTACCCTGCTTCTTGATTTCAGAAATAAATATTTGAAGGCCTTTTTACTACTTGGAACTGTAAGGATACCATGAGAAGAGTTCAGAGAAAATTCACATCATTTACTTTTGACTTACTAGACATCAGGCTTTGTTGTGATTCAGGGGATCAAAAGCAGAGAATCCAAGCTCTCTGTAAATACAGTCAGTGAAGAAAGGCATCTGCTTCCAGTTACATGCCATAAGTAGGTGGTATGAATATCTCCCACTGATCTTATCAAGTTGTAAATCCTTTTTACTGTTATAACACATTACTGACTTCACAACACCAAAAACCTTGTTGAAATAAAATGGAAGTCTTAAAACTAGTGCAATAGCCATTACAGAATTAATTTTAAGAAGAAAAGTTATGTAAAGGCATTCTAACCTGTGTTGCATCTTACAAATGCACCTGGTGGACAACAAGTTGACCATGAGCCAGTAATGTGCCCTTGTGGACAAAAAGGCCAATGGCATCCTGGGTGCATCAAGAAGAGTGTGGCCAGCAGGTCGAGGGAGGTCATCCTGCCCCTCTACTCTGCCCTGGTGAGGCCACATCTGGAGTACTGTGTCCAGTTTCTGGGCTCCCCGGTTCAAGAAAGACAGGGAACTACTGGAAAGAGTCCAGCGGAGGGCTACAAAGATGATCAAGGGAATGGAGCACCTGTCTTATGAGGAAAGGCTGAGAGACCTGGGTCTGTTTAGCCTGGAGAAGAGAAGACTGAGAAGGGTTTCTCATCAATGCTTATAAGTATCTAAAGGGTGGGTGTCAAGAGGATGGGGCCAGTCTTTTTTCAGTGGTGCCCGGTGACAGGACAAGGGGCAAAGGGCACAAACTGGAACTCCGAAGGTCCCTTCCAACCCCTACCATTCTGTGATTCTGTGTGATTACCATATTAAAGAAAACATGTGACAAACCTGCTGTCACGCTGAGCTGTGTGACTGTGCTGCCTGTGTGAGTCTGGCCCTGTAAGAGGGGGTTAAAACAGACTGTGGAGCAACTGTTTGCCACTAGTCAGCTGGAGCCCCTGGGATGCTGAGAGTACTCTCTGGGACTGGGATGGAGGCACCTGAGGCAGAGGCTGGCCCAAGCATGACAGGCAACACAGCAACCAAGGCAATGGCTTTCACCAACTTTAACAGAAAAATAGTGAAAACTGGGAGATGGGCAGTACTGGGGAAAGGTTCAGAGGTACCCTGGGGAAGGCATAGCACAGGGTCAGGCACCCTATAACACAGTATGCCACATGGAGATATTAGGCTGTATATCTAATGCAGTGTAGGGAGATGAGTTTCGCTCCCCCAAACTAGTAAGCCCTGTATCTCAGCCACAGTGCTGTATGGACACAATGGTGTTCAGCTCTGGAGTTAGAACTCCATGCTTCCTTGCCCTAAGTGCACTTCACTGGAGTGTGAAATGGACCTTTTCCAGCAGAAATTCAACAAGATAATGAGAGCCAGCAGAGTCTTCCCTGGTTCAGACCTCTTCACTGAGGACTGAGCTGTGATCACCGATTTCATCCCATGTCAGGTGGATCTGGGCCTGCTGTTTTGTTTTTTTTTTAGTAAGTCAAAAGAACAGCCCAATTTAAAATATGATAACTAACTAAAGGAAAATTAGACTTTCAAGATTCCCTATCACACGTACATTTTTAGGTACTTTATGGTTAGACACTTCACTATTAAGTCATCATTCTTCACTACTGCTCAGATGATGTGTGTTTTCACACCTTATTTGAAAAACACAGCAGCCTCACAAGGTCTGTATAGCTATTGCTAGCCATGACTAGTAAACTTGGATAGACATAAGAGGGGACAGAATTTTAGTCTAGTGAATGTAATTGGCAACACATCAAGATAAGAGTAGAATTTTTAAAAGATACTCAGCAAGGAGCTACTAACAATGATGTAAGTTTTTCAAACTGTGAGCCAGATTAAATTTGGCTCTGTCTCATGAACAGCCACTATGTGATGGTGGGGATTTTATTGTTTTTAGGAAGTTTCTGAGAAAATAATCTTGATCCTCTTATCACTATGACTTATTGTTATAACAATTTACTAATTTATGTTTTAGTCCTCTTTCAATTCATGTTATCTATTTTCAATTAGTAAATGGATTGAAAAAAATGAATGATATACATGAAAAATCAAACAAGTTCATCCCCAAAACCTCTAAAAAAATTTACAAACAAGTCTCAGTAAGGGGAAGACGTAATACAATTTAAGTACTATAAATTCATTTTTTATATCAATTTTTGTATCGGTTATATGTACAAATCATTATGATATATTTAAGCAAAGATTATCCTTTGTGTATAAAACTAGTAATAACAGTATAACTGGACATCTATCTCTTTACTGCTTTAACACTCATTACAGAAGATATTTGTAGCAAAGAATGCAGAGTGAAATTGCTGCTCCAATGCTGCTGTTAGGAGTTTTGCAACTGTCTCATCCCAGACCAAGATTTTGTTCAAAAAATTCTCTTTTGTCCTCTAACTGATAGTGTCTCAGGGAATCATGCCATGTTTGTGCTTTTAAGCTGAAAGGTGCAATAACATACAATATATACAGCTGCAGTACAACATAATCTATAGTACTATTTTTCTTGAGGCAAGTATAGTATTCAGCAATTCCTTATCTGTTTTCTGAAAGAAGAAACACTGAACTTCAAACCTTTGCTCTCCTGAGAAGAACTATTCTCAAGGCATGCTGGAATTATTGATGGTACTGGAGCAAGAACAAAGCTTTATTAGGTTATTTATATGATTGATACCTAAAGGCTTATAAAAAAGTCAAACCTTCATTTTAAGAGAGGTATCTGTATTGCCGCCTGCTTTTGTAAATCCCATAAATACTCTGCATATTTTCAAGTTCTTAAGGAGTATTGATTTACTGCCTAAACTTAACTCATTTTGTAAGCTTTAAAATATAGAGGCTATACAGTAAGTGTAGCTTAAACCAGTATAGGAAGAAATTCAGACAAGTATTAGGGAAAAGTTATAGACATTATAGGCCTGTTTGGCTGTAGACTTACTAATAAGGAGTAGGATAAACAGAAAATGCTAACATTGAGAAGAAGGATCAGAGGTGAGGAGGGTTCCGAGGTCTTTCACAGATGAAGGCCGGCCAACCAACCAACTTGACTATGTTTCAGTTGGTAAATTTGCCTTTTGTAGATAAAGACAAATTCATAACAGTATTATCTGCCTTCCTTCTGTCAGTTAACTCACTTCTAATTTACCTAAGCACAGACTTAGGTAAATTTGGTATGCATTTTAGCAACTGTTGTTCCAGCAAAATTAAATTGCAAGAAGATGGCCATTACATAATGAGATCTGAAACAGTGAAAGCCAGTCCTTAAGGCAGATAAGTACTGCACCACCTGGAAAGCCAAGGACAGGGGAGTGCATTGCCCTGGGGAGCTGAATTGGGGTGTAGGCACTGGAGCACTCATTGCTCACACCGGAAAGTGCCCGAGGGTGAATGCTGCAGGATACCTGACACAAACCAACACAGGACTGCAGGATGTGAAAGAATGGAAGAGAAATGCAGCGCAGTGAGTGAGGATGGGCTAAATTCCTTGGGATACAGAACTTCTAAAACACGGGCTTGGAACTACTAGCAAGAAACCCCTTATGTTTTTCCATTCTGACTTTGTTCAAAAATTCATAAATAAATTCTTTGTAAATAAAATAATTGCAGCAGGAAATATCACATTCATATATTTCATTTCATCTCTAAAAAAGACAAAGCAGCAGTTATAAAGAGTGTCATGAATTCTCAGACTGAGAAACACTGCTACTTGTGTAGGGTCATTCTCATACAGCCAAGCTGAAACTATGCAGCAGGTCCAAAACCAAAGAAGTCTTCAGTAAAGCAAAATGGGAACAACCAGATTATTAGAAATATTCTACAGGAAAAGTGACAGACATTTATTCAGTATGTCTGAAGTCACTTTAGAAAAACAGATCTGCTGTTCTTTATCTCAATACTCTTTCTCAGTCCAAATATAGAGCAAATAGGGATCTTTTCCAAAATTACAGTCTTGGATTGTTAAAAATATGCCGCAAATGCCTTTTCTTACTAAAAGCCATTCAAACTGTACAGAAGGAGGATTAAGCTAAACCAATTGTGCCAAGTGCAGCCTTCAATACTGGAGTGGGTTCTTAAGAAGTAAAAAGGCAGACACTACATAAATTGAGTAAGAAGCATTTCTGCCACTAAGCTTAGCTGATGAGACCAGACACTTTTCCAAAGGAAATGCTGGAGCTCTGCCAGAGTCAGGACTTGATAAAGGTATACACGGTTAGACACTGTGAGCATCTGTCATTTGTTTAGTGGCCAGCCCAGCCCAAACCACGACAGACACTATGGTTTGTGCTAAGCAGGAGACCGGGTTAGGCAATATATTTCAGTGCATATCAAAGCATATCACTTCTCTCTCTTTTTCTCTTTCTTTTGTTGTTTCCATATAATTACCTTTTCATGTACAATAGTTGTATTGTTCCTGGAGCAGTGAGGTTATAAAAATTTCCATCAGTCCAATAACATGAAAATGTCTCCAGTTCAGGTGATCTGCACTTGCTGATTTGTGGCCACTGCAAAAAGTCTGTCAGGAAAAATGGCAGGGGACAGAATGAGACACATTAAACAAATCCATAAGCCAGATTAACATGCTGTTAAAATGAAACTCAGCATTTTTATGAGTAATTAACTTTCCTTCCAATTGCTTACGTACAACAAGGCAAGTTTTAAATTCTTCTTGCATGCATAAACGTAGATGCCTACCTGTAGAAAGCCAAATTTGAAAGATGGGTCAAGCTATCTGTTGTGCAGTGTGGAAACGTTAGTATCACAGCCTGACACGCAGCATGGGGATATGCCAGCACTGTAGCTGTAGTTCAGTACAGATATACCTGAATTAGCCCTGCACTTGCTTTAAAGAAAGTGTGGTACTGCAGAGCTCAGTATTAGACTAAACACAGGTTAGTATTTACCCAGCTGAGCAGTTTTGCAATGTGTCTACTCATTAGAGTAGCTACCTTGAACTGAATTCAGGTTTGTGTATTATGTAGATATAACCTTGCTCTGAGAGAGATAACGGCAGCTCTAAGCATGTGCCTATTCTGCCACATGCTGCTTCTATATTCATAATTTCTGTTCTTTGTCAAAACTGAAATTATGTAGGGCCATCAAATGACTGGTACAATTAGTCAGCCTTGTCAATCTTTGTGAGAAAAATAAAAACAAAAGTTGCAGGTAAGATTCACTGCTTTCAAAGTAAGTACTTAACTTTTTCCTGATTTTTAAGGGTCTAATGAAGCAGTCATTCTAAAATGCCAGTGTTTCCTATTCGGCCTGGAAAGCTTTCCAGAGGGAGATCACATGCATGTGGAAGCATCTACCTCTTTTCACTATCTGTGAAATATGATCATTTATTTAAGAAAATTTCTCCATGAGGCACCTAAAATGTAATATTAGTCAGTTGTCTATGATCAATGAAATGATCACTGGACAGGGAACGACATGATGCTACTGGACTCTGCATGTCAAGATCTTTGCAAATATTTTTGTAGTATCACAACTGTAAATATTTGGTCCAAAACATTTACACTCAAAGTTAGAAAAAAGTATTAAGGTACAGACATCCACATGCACCAGATGCTTCCTACCACACACGAGGATTTTGTAGCCTTCCTGCATGTTAACTCCTTTATTTATGGCTCAGATAGACATGGCAACTCAATGCCAGAACAATTTGTATTTCTTTGGCTTAATGGTTCAAATTGTGTGCTCTACATTCTACACTGCCAAGCGTCCACATCAGGCAGTAACTAATACATGAATATTCATAGAATCATATAATTATAGAATATCTCAAGTTGGAAGGGACCCATAAGGATCATCGAGTCCAACTCCCTGCTCCTCGCAGGACTACCTAAAATTAAACCATATGACTAAGGGCAGCATCCAGACGCTCCTTGAACTCTGACAGGCTTGGTGCCGTGACCACTTCCCTGGGGAGCTTATTCCAGTGACCGACCACCCTCTCAGTGAAGAACCTTCTCCTAATGTCCAATCTGAACTTCCCCTGATGCCGCTTCATACCATTTCCACGTGCCCTATTGCTGGTCACCAGAGAAAGGACATCAGCACCTCCCCCTCTGCTGCCCCCCTTGAGGAAGTTGTGACAAAGTCATCCTTCAGCCTTCTCCAAGCTGAACAAACCAAGTGACCTCAGCTGCTCCTCATAAGTCTTGCCCTCAAGGCCTTTCACCATTTTGGTCACCCTCCTCTGGACACACTCTAATAGTTTGATGTCCTTCTTATATTGAGGCACCCAAAACTGCACACAGTACTCGAGGTGGGGCTGCACCAGTGCAGTGTAGAGTGGGACAATCACCTCCCTCGACTGGCTAGCTATGCTGTGCTCGATGCACCCCAGGACACGTTTGAGTGTTTTGGCTGCCAGGGCACACTGCTGACTCATATTCAACTTGCCATCAACCCAAACCCCCAGATCTCTTTCCACGAGGCTGCTCTCCAGCCTCTCATCCCCCAATTTGTACGTATAACCAGGATTACCCTGTCCCAGGTGGAGAATCTGGCACTTCCTCTTGTTAAATTTCATATGGCTGGTGATTGCCCAGCTCTCTAGTCTATCCAGATCTCTCTGTAAGGCCTCTCTACCCTCGAGGGAGTCCACAGCTCCTCCTAGTTTAGTATCATTGGCAAACTTACTTAATGTACATTTGATTCCTGCATCCAGATCATTGATAAAAACATTAAAGAGCACCGTCCCTAAAATTGAGCCCTGCAGGACCCCACTGGTGACTGGCTGCCAGCCTGATGTAACCCCATTTACTATAACTCTTTGAGCCCGACCCATCAGACAATTGCTCACCCGTCGTATTATGCACTTGTCTAGCTGTGTGCTGGACATTTTGTCCAGAAGGATACTGTGAGAGACAGTATCAAAAGCTTTTCTAAAATAAAAAAAACAACAACCACACCTACTGGCTTCCCTTGGTCAACTAGATGGGAGACGTTCAGTTTTGCTCACCCCACATCATTGCCTTATTTAACACTTTGGACATTGAAGAAAGCCTGAAAATATGTGTGTAAATAAGAGATTTTGTTAGTCGGGTGGCTTATTCTTCCCCACCAAATTATTTAAAATTCTTCTTGCCAACTTAAAATAACTGATGTTTGAATAGAACGATTTAAACAAAGAGGTTTTTTTCTGTTCCTTAGCCAGCATGTTACATTTCACTGAACTTTATAGAAATTTCTTTTTTAAATTGGAAAAAATAATTAAATGAAGTATTGCAGCAAATGGGAGAAATCACACTGTTCTTTTTTCAGAAAATATTGAAATGAAACATTTTGACTATTGCACCTGGTTTTGTTTGGTATGGTATTCAATATGTGACAGCTTTGGCCTAAATCCCCAAATGCTTTTGGTTGACCTTGATTTGACTTTTTACACATTTTTACACCATTTATCAAACAATTTTCACCTGCTTAAAACCAGCATACGATCATGAAATTGCAAACTATTATAATACAGCTAAAAGATAAATCAGAATAAAAGATTCAAGAACAGTACTATATTTATAACTTTTTAAATTCAGGAATGTTCCAGCTTTCAAACTTGAACTTTCTTTTCTTTTAATGGAAAAACAGACCATTGTTTAAAAACAAAAGAAAGAAAAATCAATGAAATTTTGTGCCTCTACTTCAGAGGCATGAGTAAAATTGCCTCAGTTGATTGATGGTGAATGGAGTTGAATCCAGTTGGCGACCGGTCACAAGTAGTGTTCCCCAGGGCTCGGTATTGGGGACAGTTCTCTTTAATATCTTTATCAATGATCTGGACAAGGGGATTGAGTGCACCCTCAGGAAGTTTGCAGACAACAACAAGTTAGGTGGGAGTGTCGACCTGCTTGAGGGTAGGAAGGCTTTGCAGAGGGATCTGGACAGGCTGGATCAATGGGCTGAGGCCAATGGTATGAGGTTCACCAAGGCCAAGTGCCGGGTCCTGCACTTGGGTCACAACAACCCCATGCAGCGCTACAGGCTTGGGGAAGAGTGGCTGGAGAGCTGCCCGGCAGAAAAGGACCTGGGGGTGTTGGTCGACTGCCAGCTGAAAATGAGCCAGCAGTGTGCCCAGGTGGCCAAGAAGGCCAACAGCATCCTGGCCTGTATCAGGAACAGTGTGGTGAGTAGGACTAGGGAAGTGATCGTCCCCCTGTGCTCGGCACTGGTGAGGCCCCACCTCGAGTACTGTGTCCAGTTTTGGGCCCCTCACCACAAAAAAGACATTGAGGTGCTGGAGTGGGTCCAGAGAAGGGCAACAAAGCTGGTGAGGGGTCTGGAGAACAAGTCTTATGAGGAGCAGCTGAGGGAGCTGGGGTTGTTTAGCCTGGAGAAAAGGAGGCTGAGGGGAGACCTTATCGCTCTCTACAGCTACCTGAAAGGAGGTTGTAGAGAGGTGGGGGTTGGTCTCTTCTCCCAAGTAACAGACAATAGGACAACCCAACATCATGATACGTGATTCCACAATTTAGTAGTGGTAAGATGACAGACACACAATGCAGTGAAGTGAGGTGGATAAACAGGAAATCCAGGGCAGGATAAAGGCAGGATATAAGAAACCAGGCTTTAGGAATACTGCGAGTCCAACCACTCAAGTTAAACGTTTTCATTCTATCATATTCAAATTATGAATGCTCATAATCATAATTCGTCTTGAATACATGTGTGGTCATCCAGTTTCTCCCCAGAATGAGAAGGTGAAGAGAATGGGAAGTGATAGTGATCTGGGGATAAACACTAACATTCTCTTGTTAGTTATAGAAAGTCAAAATTTTATTATGAATGATACAAGATGCTGTAGGAAAAGGATTTGTCACCACTGAGCAGCAGATTCTATCACTGCCTCTCTCCAAGAGTTGGTTTGTGGTACTGTTAAGCCACTTACACCAACGGTGACCAGCCTTTCGCACTTGCAGGCCACGTTCCATGTCAGGAGACAGTTTTAGCATGCCACTGTCTGTATTCTATGCCACAAGGCATACTGCAAACCAATGTGCATTTGCAATATACCACAACTCTGCATGTACATTAAAACCAGATGAAGGTGTCCTTGACCTTGTGTTCCTCATTTTATGGATACCCACCTTGAGATCTGAGCTTCCAGGTACTGAAAACATGTAACTACAAATCAATGAAAAGAAGCATGCCTAACCTATGAAATGGTTAAGGTACATCAACAAATTAGACCTCTTATGTTTCAAAGTAGATGCCTATAATTTAATGACATTTTTGATGTTGATATTTCAGTATAATCCACATCTGTAAAACTGAAATAATTTCCATGGCATGACAAAATGCAAAGACTTCAAAATTTGTAACGGGAAAGACTTCAAAGATCCATCCCCTCTAAGCATGCTTTCCTGCATTTTATATTTTGTTTATAAAGACTCTCTTCAACAAGACCAACAGTATCCACTCATTGCAGTCTCTCATCCCCTTTTTAGTGCATATTAACATTCATCTTGCAGCTCAACATAAACTCAGAGAAATTCAGGATACACTACTGCATTCCCATTATCTCATTTTAAACAAAATAACTATGTGTGTGTTTATGTATACACATGCAGCTTGTTACCAGTTTATATATTTTTATTCCATAATTTTATTTTTTTAAAATTATATTTTAAATATTTGAACACCATTTGTACTTCCTGTAATGTAATATAACATTTGGTTCTCATTAAATACTATGTTTATCCTTTATGTTCCTTGTAACGTATGTCCTGGTTCCGGCAGAGATAGGGTTAATTCTCCCCAGGCTCCAGCAGGGACACAGGTACTCCATCCCATGTGAGCCATGACCAGTCTGTAGCCGGGGGCTGCTGGGGGAGGGGGCAGGAAGTCACCGCTTGGGCATTGGTGAGCGGTGGTCCCGTAATAGTGTTTGTACATTCGTCTATCCGTGTTATTGTTTTTCTTCTTCCCTTTGCTGTTCTGTTAAACTGCCTTTGTCTCGACCCATGAGTTTTCCCTTTTTCTTTCGATTCTCCCTCATGGGGGGGGGGGGGGGGAGTTTGAGAGAGCGGCCATGCGGTTCTTTGTTGCCGTCTGAGGCTAAACCACGACAGTCCTTTTTGGCACCCAATGTGGGGCTTGAAGGGTTGAGATAACGATAAAATGCAATTACAGCTTGTTAAAACGACCTTGTGTGCATTTCTTATATTAGGTAAATAGTCGCTGGTCACCATGTTGCTTAGTTTGTTCTCATGGCTGTGTTATGTAAATTCCTATATGGCTTATGTACTCCCTGCAATGCTGTTTATCATGGCTGAAAGAGGGATCAGGATTATCATTTTGCTGTCCTGTGCAATATCAGCTTATGATATGATAACATCACTGTTCAGACAGTTATTTTGGGGTGTTTATGTGGTACTGCTGTCCTGCCTGTACCTTAGGCACAGTCTCTCGGAATTTAAGAATAGCACTCAATCTATGGGGGAAGCAGGGAGGGACACTTTCCCCAGCTCTTTTGCCTCCCTTTTCTCCTTTGGGTCAGGTATGACAGCTTTTGAGAATTTTGAATATCCTTGGGATGCTCAAACCAGAATGTTCCTAGTGTTATGTCTCCTGAATGTGTTCCAGGTCTTGTTTAGGGTTAAACAACTATTTAAGACTACCACCCAGAAGATCTGCTCCGAGGCTGGACAGTCAGGGGTGACATGGCATGTGGGAGAACATGGGCAGGTGTCTAGAGAACTTCTCACCTCCAATGGTCTGGGACTTCACCCCTGAACAATTACAGGACCCTGATAAAGTAGTAGAATATCTGAAGGGAAAATGCTGTGGCTATTCTAGAGAGGCACAACTCACCGCACTGTGCTGGGCCCTGGCCAGTATCTACCAGGCACTGCTCAATATTACACAGCAACCTCAGGGGAAAGAGATGGAAACCAGACCAACAGACACTGCGGCTACTGCAACCCCTGCGACAGACACTGCGGCTACTGCAACCCCTGCGACAGGCACTGCGGCTACTGCAGCCCCTGTGGCTACTGCAACCCCTGCGACAGACACTGCGGCTACTGCAACCCCTGCGACAGGCACTGCGGCTACTGCAACCCCTGTGGCTACTGCAACCCCTGCGACAGACACTGCGGCTACTCCAACCCCGGTGGCAGCCACTGCCGCTGAACCAGGGAACCAACCCGTGCCAGTATCCGTTGCCCCCATACAGAAGAAGAAGTACACGAAGAAATCAGTTCGCTTAGTAAGAGATGACGATGAACCAGCGCCATCACAAGGACAGGAGGAAGAGGCAGAACCAGAGATAATTACCCGATCCCTATCCTTGAGTGAGCTGCGGGATATGCGAAAAGATTTCAGCAGACTTTCAGGCGAGCACATTGTCACCTGGCTGCTTCGGTGTTGGGATAACGGGGCCAGTAGCCTGGAATTAGAGGGTAGGGAAGCCAGGCAGCTGGGATCCCTGTCTAGGGAAGGCGGCATTGACAAGGCAATTGGGAAAAAGACACAAGCCCCCAGCCTCTGGAGGCGACTCCTGTCAGGCGTGAGGGAGAGGTACCCCTTCAGTGAAGATGTTGTATGTCACCCAAGCAAGTGGACCACCATGGAAAGAGGTATCCAGTACCTGAGAGAATTAGCCGTGCAGGAGATGATTCATTATGACTTGGACAATACAGACTTACCCACAGACCCCTATGAGGTCCAATGCACAAGGCCCATGTGGCAGAAGTTTGTACGGAGCGTACCATCGTCATATGCCAACTCATTGGCAGTGATGGAATGGAAAGGCGAAGAGGGACCAACGGTGGATGAGGTGGCTGGCCAGCTCCGGTAACAGGAAGAAAGTCTCTCTTCCTACCTCACCTCGTATCAGCTGTGGAGAAACTGTCCCGGAAGGTCCAGCAACTTGGAGAGAATATATCCTAATCCCCACCTGTACGGGCCAGCATCTCAACTATTAGGAGCAGGCATTTCCCCACTCAAGAGAGAGAGTACAGAGGGTACACACCACGAGGCACCCTTTGGTTCTACCTGCGTGACCACGGGGAGGACATGAGGAAATGGGATGGACAACCTACTTGGATCCTGCGGACACGGGTACAGGAGTTGCAAGGAAGAACAACCACAAAAGGGGATCCCTCCAGGAAAAGTGCGGCCCCAGTTTCCAGTGGGCAGTTCCCCAGACAGAGCATAAGGCCTGATCTTGCTTCTGATCCTCTTGAAGGAACCTCCAAGTCATTTCTGCAAGAAGTGAGTACCGGATACCATGACCAGGATTAGAGGGGCCCTGCCTCCGGCCAGGTGGAGGAAAGGGACAATCGGGTTTATTGGACAGTGTGGATGCGATGGCCTGGCACATCAGACCCACAGGAGTAAAAGGCTCTAGTGGACACAGGAGCACAGTACACTCTAATGTCATCAAGCTATAGAGGGGCAGAACCCATTTGTATTTCTGGGGTCACAGGGGGATCCCAAGAGTTGACTGTACTGGAGGCTGATGTGAGTCTAACTGGGAATGAGTGGCAAAAGCATCCCATTGACTGGCCCAGGGGCTCCATGCATCCTTGGTATAGATTACCTCAGGAGAGAGGGTATTTTAAGGACCCAAAAGGGTATCGGTGGGCCTTTGGCATAGCTGCCTTGGAGACGGAGGAAGTTAAACAGTTGTCTACCTTGCCTGGTCTCTCGGAGGACTCTTCTGTTGTGGGGTTGTTGAGGGTCGAAGAACAGCAGGTGCCGATTGCTACCACAACAGTGCATTGGTGGTAATGTTGCACTAACCGAGACTCTCTGATTCCCATCCATAAGCTGATCCGCCAACTAGAGGTTCAAGGAGTGATCAGAAGACTCGCTCACCCTTTAGAATCCTTCTGAAGGCTGCTTTTGCCATAAAACGAAGTAAGGTCAAGGGACCTGCACAGGAGGTTTTGGGAATAAAATGGCAAGATGGACGCCGTCAGATCCCAATGGATGTGATCAACAAAATAGCAGCTATGTCTCCACCAACTAGTAAAAAGGAAACACAAGCTTTCTTAGGCATTGTGGGTTTTTGGAGAATGCATATCCCAGATTACAGTCTGATTGTAAGCCCTCTGTATCAAGTAACCCGGAAGAAGAACGATTTTAAATGGGGTCCTGAGCAACGACAAGCTTTTGAACAAATCAAACAGGAAATAGTCCATGCAGTGGCCCTGGGGCCAGTCTGGGCAGGACAAGATGTTAAAAACGTGCTCTACACTGCAGCCAGGGAGAACGGCCCTACCTGGAGCCTCTGGCAGAAAGCACCAGGGGAGACCCGAGGTCGACCCCTAGGGTTTTGGAGTCGGGGATACAGAGGATCCGAAGCCCGCTACACTCCAACAGAAAAGGAGATATTGGCAGCATATGAAGGGGTTCGAGCTGCTTCGGAGGTGGTTGGTACAGAAGCACAGCTCCCCTTAGCACCTCGACTGCCGGTGCTGGGCTGGATGTTCAAAGAAAGGGTGCCCACCACACATCATGCAACTGATGCTACATGGAGTAAGTGGATTGCACTGATCACACAGCGAACTCGAATGGGAAACCCCAGTCGCCCAGGAATTCTGGAAGTGATCATGGACTGGCCAGAAGGCAAGGATTTTGGAATGTCACCAGAGGGGGAGGTGACGCGTGCGGAAGAGGCCCCACCATATAATAAACTGCCAGAAAAATGAGAAGAAATATGCCCTGTTCACTGATGGGTCCTGCCGGATTGTGGGAAAGCATTGAAAGTGGAAGGCTGCTGTGTGGAGTCCTACACGACAAGTTGCAGAAGCCAGTGAAGGACAAGGTGAATCGAGCCAGTTTGCAGAGGTGAAAGCCATTCAGCTGGCTTTGGACATCGCCGAGCGAGAAAAAATGGCCAGTACTTTATCTCTACACTGCCTCATGGATGGTGGCAAATGCTCTGTGGGGGTGGTTACAGCAGTGGAAGCAGGGCAACTGGCAGCGCAGAGGCAAACCCATCTGGGCTGCTGAACTATGGCAAGATATTGCTGCCCGGATAGAGAATCTGGTTGTGAAAGTACGCCACGTAGATGCCCACATACCGAAGAATCGGGCCACGGAGGAACATCAGAACAACCAGCAGGTGGATCGGGCTGCTAGGATTGAAGTGGCTCAAGTGGATCTGGACTGGCAACATAAGGGTGAACTATTCATAGCTCGGTGGGCCCATGACACCTCAGGCCATCAAGGAAGAGATGCGACATATAGATGGGCTCGTGACCGAGGGGTGGACTTGACCATGGACACTATTGCACAGGTCATCCATGAATGTGAGACATGTGCTGCAATCAAGCAAGCCAAGCGTTTGAAGCCTCTTTGGTATGGAGGACGATGGCTGAAATATAAATATGGGGAGGCCTGGCAGATTGATTATATCACACTGCCACGAACCCGTCAAGGCAAGCGCCATGTGCTCACAATGGTGGAAGCAACCACTGGATGGCTGGAAACATACCCTGTGCCCCATGCCACTGCCCGGAATACTATCCTGGGCCTTGAAAAGCAAGTCCTGTGGCGACATGGTACCCCAGAGACAATTGAGTCGGACAATGGGACTCATTTCCAAAACAGCCTCATAGACACCTGGGCCAAAGAGCATGGCATTGACTGGGTATATCACATCCCCTATCACGCATCAGCCTCTGGGAAGATAGAACGATACAATGGACTGTTAAAGACTACACTGAGAGCAATGGGTGGTGGGACCTTGAAACATTGGGATGCACATTTAGCAAAGGCTACCTGGCTAGTTAACACCAGGGGATCTACCAATCGGGCTGGCCCTGCCCAGTCAAAACTTTTACGTACTGTATAAGGGGATAAAGTCCCCATAGTGCACATGAAGAATATGTTAGGGAAGACAGTCTGGGTTAGTCCTGCCTCAGGCAAAGGCAAACCCATCCGTGGGATTGCTTTTGCCCAAGGACCTGGGTGCACTTGGTGGGTAATGCGGAAGGATGGGGAAGTCTGATGTGTACCTCATGGGGATCTGATTTTGGGTGAGAATAGCCAATGAATCAAATTGTGTGTTGTTGATTGCTATGTAACACTGTCACTGTATGTCCTCGTTACTATAATTGCTACTAGTTGTACTACAGAAAGAATCACCCAAACTAATGACAGATGGACTTTGATGAAAAACCGAGTAAAGCACAGCAGTGATGGGATCAGAGCTGACCTCAGCAGCTGGCACCCAGCAACTTTATCGAGATCTACATCTTCAGCCCACGGACTGTGGGCATGAGCTGCACCGGGTACACCACTCACAAGGTCTGAAAATACAGCATGCAACAGGTCAGCACCACACACCATCTCGCCTGCCCTGAGAGACTGTTCTAACAGATGGAGTCCAAAGTCATGGATTAAATGAACTCAACGGACATTTTAGAGGGATGGCCCATAGACTAAGGACATTATATCTGTATGAATATATATGTACACACATATATATATAAGACAGGGGAAAGTAGTGGCAATTGATTGGAACCTGTAAGATCTGGGCATGATGTAGATGGTATGGAATAAGGGGTGGATAATGTCCTGGTTACAATGGAGATAGTGTTAATTTTCCACAGGCACCAGCAGGGACACAGGTATTCCATCCATGTGAGCCATGCCCAGTCTGTAGCCAGGAGCTGCTGGGGGAGGGGGCAAGAAGTCTCTGCTTGTGAGTGGGCTGGGGCATCTTGGGTCAGGTTGGTGAGCGGCGGTTCCGTAATCGTATTTGTACATTCCTCTCTCCGTGTTGTTGTTGTTGTTTTCTTCTTCCCTTTGCTGTTCTGTTAAACTGCCTTTGTCTCAACCCACGAGTTTTGCCTTTTTCTTTTGATTCTCCCTCATGGGGGGGGTGGAGTTTGAGAGAGGGGCCACGTGGTTCTTTGTTGCCGCCTGAGACTAAACCACAACACCTTATCAGTAAAGTTACAAAACATTCAGAGACTGGGAAGACTGAGGACACTAAAACTGAGGTTTCTTACTCTTAAAACCTTTCTCTCTATTTCCAGAGTACCACTGCATTTCTTAAGTGGCTTTTAATTTCTGCAACAGATGAAGTACGCTAAATAACAGTTACTTATCTCATAAGATCAAAGCTCTGTTGAAAATTGTAGATCATATAATTAAAGAGTACATCACAAATAATGGATTCAGAGAGTTGAATTAAGATCTCAGCTCCAAGATTCAGTTTTCCACTCAGTCTTTTTGACCTTTTGTTATGGTTTAACCCCAGCCAGCAGCTAGGACCATGCAGCTGCTCATGCAGTTCTCCCCCTTCCCCCAAAATGGCAGGGAGAAGTGGGAGAAAAGGAGGGAAAAGGGAAAGAAAAAGCCTCGTGGGTTGCGATAAAGACAGTTTAATAGAAACAATAACAGAAGAGGAAAATAACAATAACAATAATAACAATAACAATAATAATAATGACACAAGTCACTCGCACTGCCCAGTGAATTGGCACCATCCTGAGCAGTGATCGCAGATTCCCCCCTGGCCAACTCCCATTTAAATACTGAGCATGATGTCTATGGTACAGAATATTCCATTGGCCATTCCGTTCTTCTGTCTATACTCCTTCTCAGCTTCTATGAGAAGCTGAAAAGAGTCCTTGAAAAGCATAAACATCGCTTAGCAACAACTAAAACAATATGCATTGTTGACAATCCTTTCCAAGCAATCACTAGAAAGCAAATTAACTCTTTCCCAGCTGAAACCAGGACACCTTTAATCTATTTTTCTATCAAGTCTGATTCTCATGCAGCCAAGTACATTATCCAGCTACATTCTCCTGTTCCATGCTTCCAAAAAAAAACAGTAGAGGGAGCACGAGCAGCACAGAAACATTGCCTACCCTCATTCATGTACTGGGTCAAAAGAATTAGTGGAAAAATCCTGTTAAATATCTGAAGGGCTAGGTGTCCTGGTTTGAGGTAGAACAGAACCAAATTTCTTTTCAGCAATTTTACTTTTCAGTTAAGTCTCTTCTAACTAATTGCACTGTGAAATTAATGGCATATTTTTCAGACAGTGTCTGCTTCTAGCAGATAATGTTTGATGTTTATAGTTAATACCAAGGGATGGTATGCAGAGAGGCTCTTGCTTATACTTATTGCTATAACAACCAAGGTCAGCTAATTTTGTTATTTGCCCCGTTGGAGGGTCAGAAGCGGAAAAGCATAAAGGGGTCCCACCTGCAGGGAGGAGCGGACAGGACAGGTGACCCAAAATTGACCAACAGGGGTATTCCATCCCATCTGCCCCATGCTCAGTATAAAAGCTGAGGGATCAAAGGGTCAGTCTCTCTTCCTTCAATGGCCAATGTCTGAGGAAGACCCTGTCTGTTCATCTGCCTTTGATCCCGATCCGTGCGTTCCTGACTCCAGCTCTGGAATCCAGTTCCCACCCATTGCTGAGTCCATTCTGGGGCTTCCCCAGTGCCTGCTGGTGACATCATCCTGGGAGCTTAATACGGTTTTGTATATACTGTATCTATTCCATCATTTCCCTTTTTATTTTATTATTAATATTTCATTAAAGTAGTTTAGTTTCTTCTAAACTTGTAAATCTCTTTATCTCTCCTCCTCCTCTCCTTGGAGTGAGAGGTGGAGGAGAGCATCTGTTGTCCGTCATTCGCCGATCCGGCCTAAACCACGACAGTTAGCATGCCCATTTGTACTGACTAGTTCTAGTACAAATTTTCTCCCATTTGAAAATGTATGGAAATATACTCAAATGCTTCTAATTCATGAACAAACTGGAAATACATCTGTGCATTTGAGTAAATAATTGGACAGCAGCTAGTTTTACAATGAATCACAGCTATTTAAGTGCAATCCATTCTTTTGTCCAGTCCCAAGAATATTTCCTTATCTTTCTTATTGTTAAAGGATGTATCTTGACAAATTCCTTACACAATTATAGCTGTCACTGGAAAATATTACTGGGAACCCACAAGTTTTGCTTGCCTATATTAAGCAAGAAAAAGCAAAAGGTTGCTAAATGTTTGCAGCTTTGTGGCTCACTGGCATACCATCTGTTATGGATTCTGTGTGGTTCCTTCTCTGTAAAGAACACTCCCTACATGCAGAAAGACTGATCAGCCTAAGTGCTCTTTTTCCATGTTTAATATCTAGAATTTATTACAGTTTCTTCCATCTGCATTTATAATTGAAGCTATTGACTTTTTTTATAGGGCAATTACATCAACCACTTTTTTCTTTAACACCTTTGAAACACTAAGTCAACAAATATGCAGTCCTGAAGATACTATGAAAATGTAGCATTCAATATGTCTGTCCCTCCTCGGTTACTTGGAAGTGTTATGTACTGCTACAGAGCAATTCCTACAAGAAATATTTAAAGTAAGTGAAGTAATTATTGGCAAAAAAATTAAAATAAAACACTAATTCATTAAAATTAGTGCCACCTTAAGTGTTCTCTAGACAATAATGTGATTGCTTTCTTTTTAAAAACTATGGTAGATTTTAGTTCAGAATTGTAGCCTGCATCACAAGAGTCCATTTACTCACCATAGAAAACATTTAGGAGCAGAAAACCAGAATGCCAGACTTGTGTCTGTCTTAAGCGGATCTGCAATGATTTACACTAAACAAAAACAGTGGTCCCAAATCTCACCTTTGTTTAGCCAAGAACATATCAAGACAAAACAAAGTTCATTTATGATCTTTCAGAACATGTATACACTTGCCCAGTTACTCATCTTTTTCCACCTTTGGTTAAAGTTTTTCATTCTTCTCTTTCCCTTGAGTTTTATAAGTTTTCTTTCTTCCTTTGCATTTCCTTCAGAACTCCCACTCTTTTACCTTAAACAGTTCTAGAGAGAGACTTCTTGCAGTCAAGGATATCAAGGAGCCCTCAGGTTCTCACTTATACTTGTTGAAGATTTCTTGAGGTGTGAAATGCTATTCTCATTTCTGTTTCTCATACTAACAAAGAGTTCTTCAGCCAGGATAGAATTCCACTTCCTCCACCCCACTGCTACTAGCAGCCACAAACCCTTCAGGGTAGGTGGAATAACAGCCTTTCCTTCCATAGTGCTCTTTCTCTCTGCTCCCCTGCTGTAAGCAGCATGTTTATTTGGAATCATATGTGAAACATTCACCAGAATGCGGTCTCATGTTTTTTTCCTTAGCCGTTCTGTGAATTGCTTTGAGATCTACTGCTAAGCCTTACATTCTAAGGCTGAGTTGTTGTTGTGGTTTAGCCCCAGCCAGCAACAAAGAACCATGCAGCTGCTCTCAACCCCCCACAGCTGTGGGGGAGAATCAGAAGAAAAAGGCAAAACTCGTGGGTTGAGACAAAGGCAGTTTAACAGAACAGCAGAGGGAAAAGGATAACAACAACAACAATACTGATAGAGGAATGTACAAACACTGTGCCACCGCTCACCGACCGGACCCGGGGAAGCCCCAGCCCGCTCCAAGCGGTGACTTCCTGCTCCCTCCCCCGGCCAGCTCCCCGGCTATAGACTGGGCATGGCATCGCATGGTATGGAATACCTTTGTCCACTGCCAGTTCCTTGGGAAAATTAACCCAATCCCCGCCGGAACTAGGACAGTTGCTTATCCTATAAATTCATCTTCTCTTGTGTTAAATTTGTAATAGGATGAACTTGAGAATGCTCTTCAAGTTGAGGTGTACATACATTAAGAATGTATGTTTACAGTGTTCCTCAAGAAATTGATGCAGCTGTCCAAACCCAGCAATTTCAGTTGCCTTTGGACCAACTCTTCAAATGATACTTTCAGGACATGTGGCTGAGCTGTGTTCTGGGAAGCATCTTGGGACATAAGGCTAAGAGAAATCTTTTTTCCAAGCCACAGTTGGCAATATCACTGTATAAAAGCCATTCTCACAACTAAAGTCTGTTAGGATAACTATTGCCAGAATAAGAATGGAAGTATCAATGCTACATTTGGTCCCTTGCATCTTCTCCAGTTTTGCACAGGATTCCTCTGCATCCCCATCAGTAATAAAAGTGGTTTTTTAATTCCACAGTCAAAAAGATTTTACAAAATGTTGGGAACTGAAGTAATCTTAAACTTGATTATTCAAATCATGTGCTTTGGTTAGCATTAGTAGCTAACTTGCTTAGCATGAGTAGCTAGATTGGAGAAGCCTTAGGCTGTAAGCTGTAACCTAGCAACATAATGAATTTAGACTGAACTCCTTCTTAGTCCAAGAAGAACGACTAGTAGTTTTGCATGACTTTGATATATTGTAACTTAACTAACATAATGAAATTGCATAAGTAATATTAATGAAGATTGTATGCTTAGCAATATGGATTAGAGTGACTGTTATGATCAAAGGGAACTATAATTCTTGGAAATGAAGAAAGGGACCATTCTACCTGAAGTCAGCAGAAGACAGATGAATTTCAGATGCAGATGGGACACAAAGATTATGAAACCGTGTAAGAAGGTAAAGGTGCCTGCACCAAAACTCCAATCACCAAAGAGGACAAATAACCACTGAACGATTTGATTGGACAAAAGACACATGCTTGTCGCATGAACAGGTGCATGAATAGCTTATGTAATAGATTGTGAGGCTTTAAAAAGCACAGGAAAATAACTGAGGGGGTCCCTATTTGGAGGCACCCGGCTCAAGCTGTATTAAACCGACTCTGTGACAGAACCTAGGATCTGAACTCTTCTTTGCAGTTGGAGGCTAGGATTGGATCCAGCTGCACCTAGACTCCTCTCTGAGAAGGAATTTAGAAAGCAAGGGGGTCCAGTCTGAACCTTGTGACTCAGCGGGAGGGTCTTCCCGGACTCTTCTTCAACACAAAGAATCAAACTATTAGATGCAACACTTCTAGTGCTCTGATTCTGAATACACAGTATGCTGTTACAAAGCAACACGTTAATCATAAATCTGTCTTCTGAAGGGTCAATGTTGCAGGTGAATTTGATAAAGGTGCAAACACCATTTCTATCCATTTAAAAAAAAAAGGCAAAATGCTTTAGAAACATTTTACAATTAATATAATTTATAATCACTACACAAACCATAATGTTTTTTTGAAATATTTTTAACATTACAATCACTGCTGATCTCCAGTAACACAGTAAATGTTTACCTGAAGATTCCTCTGACAGCATCCACTGCAGATTATAGCAATTTGCTGCCCAAAATGGTTTGTGAAACTTTGATCACCATTAATGAATGCAGTTCAAAAATATAAACTTATAAGCACTTCATGTGCTTATACTTGAAGTGTTTACCTTATTGTTAAGCACGTTAACCTAATAGAACAGCCATGTTAACTGCCTTAATTTCTAAATATCCTTTTGGCATCTTTCATTTACCTTTTACTTCCTTATCATCAAATAGCTTTCAGAACCACCTCTTGGATGTCCCAAATTGTTCCAAGTTCCTGCTTTTCACTTTTTTCCTTACTGCTACTAACAGCTCTGCAATCTATCTTGCTTATTGACCAGAATCCTTGGCTTTCAACAATTCTGCCTCCTATCTATAACTTTACTAATTTGCACAACTACTATGATTTCCATATTATTGAGATTTGTTTTTTCCTGACTATCCCTGCTGCTAAAACTTTAGTTCATATTTCATGCTGATTGCTCTGGTATTTTTACTTGGACTTCTGCCATCCACAATTTTTTTCCATCATATGTTTCAAAACAGCTCCAGAGGTCGTTCTCTTCAGTTATATCAGCATAACTATCTCCTCAAATCATTTTACTCTTATCTCATTGAAGTGAGGCACTACTATTTACAATGCCCAAATCTCTTCTTCATCTGTTTCCAGTCCATTCTGCTTCCACAGTTCTTGCTGCAGTCATCCCAGCTGCTCTCGCTTCCTGTGTTGTCTCTTTCACTTTCTCTGCTATGTTTGTTTCTCTGTTTCTTCCATAATCATGCTTATCACTGTGTTTACTTCTTTGACCACTGATATTTTCAGAGAACTGTCCAGAAGGACACCGAGATGTCTTTCCTGAGAAGCAGCCAACTGGAGCCAACCACTGTTTATATAAAATGCCTCCCATATGCACTGCTACTGGTTTTCATCTCGCCTTTTTATTACTTTGTCATTCTGTATCATGAGATTCTTGGTATAACTGAACAGATTAGCATCATTAGCAAACTTCACTCACTTACTCAATAGCTTTTCCAATTTGTTTCTGATAATGCAAAATTATTTAAGTCCCAGTGAAGATCTAAGTGAAACCAACTGGCAATCTCACTTCAGCATGAAACTAAGTTTATTCCTACCCTGTTTCCTAACTTTTAGCAAGTTGACTTGTCAGGGACCGAAGTTCTACAAAAAGATGCACCTTTCAGCAACTCTACAAAATACAGAATAAGAAACCACAAATCTATGCTAAGTACTAGATATTATTTCTCTTTTCAAATACCCATCTGAAAAGATATACTTCTAGAACAGAAATATTAATAAAAAAGTTGCCAAATAAAGGAGGAATTAAAGAGAAAACTATTAAATTAAGATTTTTCTATGATGTAGAGGCTTAAAATTGTCACCTGTAAAATAGTAAATGCCATTTCATTATTTAGCTTCCATTGAACAGTTTGATTCCTCTTAATATTAATATAAACTATTATTACTGTTCATAACTATTTAGCACCATAATGATATCTGCTATACAAAGTAAGAGAAATATGACCAAAACTCCGATCACATTAAAGCTGACAGTAACACCAAGTGCAGCCTATGGAATAAACTTACAAAAGTGGTATCAGCTTAATTGAACTCAGTCTTGAAGGATTATTCCTAACACCTTATAACAGAGTTGGAAATGTCACTGTGATAAAATTTTGATGGTGATATTATAAACACAAAATGGGCTGTCACATTGTTTAATCTGACATCTTCAGAGATTAAATCTCACACAGATAAAAAGTGTAATCACTTTGGACAGCTCTTCAGTCCTCAAGAAGTTAAACAAATGCCTAGGCAGAACAAGACATGGAGACACCAACAGCCGGCTGAATATGAGCTGTCAGTGTGTCCAGGTGGCCAAGGAGGCCAACAGCATCCTGGCTTGTATCAGAAATAGTGTAGCCAGCAGGACTAGGGAAGTGATCATCCCCCTGTACTTGGCACTGGTGAGGCCACACCTTGAATACTGTGTTCAGTTTTGGGCCCCTCACTGCAGGAAAGACATTGAGGTGCTGGAGAGGGTCCAGAGAAGGGCAATGAAGCTGGTGAAGGGTCTAGAGCACAAGTCTTATGAGCAGTGTCTGAGGGAACTGGGGTTGTTTAGCCTGGGGAAAAGGAGGCTGAGGGGAGACCTTATTGCTCTCTCCAACTACCTGAAAGGAGGTGGGTGTCAGTCTCTTCTCCCAAGTAACAGACGATAGGACAAGAGGAAATGGTCTCAAGTTGCACCAGGGGAGGTTTAGATTGGATATTTGTGGAGATAGAGAGTAGCATAGGGAATGTGTTTGGCCTTGATGAGACAAAGCTGTACCTGTGAGAGGCGCCTTGAGAGAAAAGATAAGCAAGCGTCAGGAGATATCAGCAAGGAAAGGAATGTGAAAAGCAAAGCTGCTACTCCACATGAACAGACAGAGACGACCAATTAGAAGACACTGAGAAGCGCGTGGCAATCGACCTTCAACCTACCAGCAGGATGCTGCCTGCGCGTGGACAGTACCTGTACCTATAAAACTCAGGAAATTGTTGTAATAAAGGTCTTTGGTCCATACCCTGCCAGAGTCCGTGAATCAATGCTCCACAGATATTAGGAAAAATTTCTTCAGTGAAAGGGTTGTCAAGCATTGGACCAGGCTGCCCAGGGAAGTGGTTGATTCACCATCCCTGGAAGTATTTAAAAGACATGTAGACATGGTGCTTAGGGACATGGTTTCGTGTTGGACTTGGCAGTGCTAGTTTAACGATTGGACTCAATGATCTTCAAGGTCTTTTCCAACCTAAACAATTCTATGGTTCTATGATTCCATCAATATCCAAGGTCCTTACAGAATTTAAGTGAGCAATATTCAAAGAGGAATACTAAAACCTCAATATACCTCTCAGCATGGTACAGGGAAAATGTATTCCAAACCTCAAACTAGGTTATCAGATTACAATCATAGAATCGTTTTGGTTGGAAGAGACCTTTAAAATCATCAAGTCCAACCGTTAACGTAGCACTGCCAAGTTACCACTAAACCATGTGCAAAAATCTTTTTTCCCCTTTGAGACAGGTGTACCCCGTCTGTCGCCTGCTGGCCTGGTGTCATGTAAACTAACCCATGATCAAAAAACCCAAAGTCCTGATGCTGATACCAGGCTTGGAGCCAGGTATTGATCTGCTGGCTCTTCCTGTTTCTTCCCTCATCATTCCCTGCAACTGGATTGATAGAGGAGAACACTACTTGTGCTCCTGATCCAGTCATCCCAAGGCCCTGAAGTCTCTCTTGATTGCCCTCAGACTTCTTGTTGCAGCTTCACTGTTCCCTACCTGGAAATTCAATAATGGACAGTAATCTGAGGGCCGTACCAAGGTTCTCTTCATATCTTTAACCCGGGCTCCAGGAAGGCAGCAGACTTCCCTGAGAAGTGGGCCCAGTCTGCATATTGGGCCTTCTGTTCCTTTCAGAAGGGAGTCTCCTACGACAATGACCCGTCTCTTTCTTTATGGAAGCAGTTTTGATGCAGGGTGTAGGCCAACTTAACCTCAGCGACACTTATGAGTTAGACGAACCATCGTCCTCGTTACTGTTAGGTTCCACTTGCAGAGCTTCATACCTGTTATGCAAGGGCACCTGGGAAGGTGGGGTTGTTGCTGAGGAGATGTGCCTGCTGCACCAGGCAGGAACTTGTTGCCATTGCCCCCTATCCTTCAGGTTACTATGTTCAGTCAGGTGGAGAGAGGGTAAGGAATCCTCTGTATTATGTATCTTGTCTTCCTGTTGGGCCTGTCTCAGGGAAGGTAGGATGTGATCCCAGTAGTTAATCTCTCTCTCGTGCTCCCTGACGCTCCTCAACCTACTCACCTTCTCACAGAGCTCTGTTACTAAGAGGAGGAGTTCCTCTACCTGGGCACACCTCCCACAGGTGTGCTCACTGCTGCAGTCCTGTGCCAGTGTAAGAGCAGGGCACACCCTGCAGCCTGACACCTGGGTGTCTGCATGTTCCCACTGGAGCTCTGTTTGGGAAGCTGTATCAGTCATGGTGGGTGCAGAGCTTAGAGAAGCCATGGCTTTCTGCTGGGTGGATACCATCACTGGTCGAGCTGGCAGAGCTTTCAGTGCCCTTCCTGTGTGCCCTTCGAGTGAACTGCCATTCCACACCCTGGTCACTAGCGCTCCCTAGGGCCATTTAAATCTCCCGCGGTTGCTCCTGGCAACACCCAAGCCATGTCAGCCTTGCTCTCGAGAGCTGCAGGCTCCTGGCGGAGCTCTCTGCTCTTCCTCGGGTTTCCCTGGTTCTGGGAACCCCCTGTGTCCACCTCAATCTATCATCCAGCTGCAGCACTTACTGTTGCTGCTACTGCGTTCCTCGCCAACTCAATTGTCCCTAAACAAACCAAATCACACAAGCAACTAAGAAATATAATTCTTTATGTTATCTTAGAGCACCAGTCCCATCAGTCTGACATGCCATCTGCAATTAATGACAAATTTTGACATTTCAGAAGGCGGCAAAATATGCATTCAAGAATGCATCTCACTCATTTTTCAGTGGGCAAAACATTTCTGGTGACCAGGTAAACCATAATGTTTGTCATATTGATACCAATGGAACAGCTCAGCTTGGGGCACAATAATGGCAGTGCTGACCTTACTTTTCCTAAATGTTGACCTTATTGTTCTAAACAGACATCTGAGCTGCTTATGGATTAACATAAATCACAGGCTAGCACTTTAAGTAAAACTATTGATGTTAGTTTGCCTAAAAATGCTGGCATTGTAAACTGTGGCAATTCACAAGAAGATCAAGAGGCCTGTATGGGAGGATAAGGTAAATGGCACAAGAACATCATCGGGTGTCCCAAGTTTATCTGATCCTTTCCCTCCTTCCCTGACAACACATTGCTTCCTTGGAAAAGGAGATAACACAATCAAAAGAAAAAATATGAAGAGGAAAAAATAAAAAAGAAAATACAAAAGGAAAGTTTTTATTTCACAGATACTGCATGCACTCAAAAATCTCTTAAAGTAGGTGGATATTAACATCAACTGGAAAATAATTACTTTTATGCAGTTCTCAAAATATATTTGTGGATTAAATTTATCTGGTTTATGCAAATGAGATGGATTCCATTACATGACCCAAGATTAAGCATTACTGTTTTTCACATAGTATCTTAGATCCTTGCTATTTTATTTTTTTATTTTATATGACTGAAAATAATGGAAATGTTTCTTAGAACTTCCTGAATGCAAGCAAAAAACATACTGTTTTTTAAAAAATAACTTACCTTCTTTTACTGATTCCTCCTTTGATTGGCTTAATGTTAACAACCTGTTGCATTTTCCAGCTGAAGAACCAGTAGGTTATTTGTTTCATTAATTTCTGATATTTTCTAGAAAATTGTAAAAAAACTGAAGTTATACTAATATCTTTTGATCTAAATATCCTCATCCTGGATGTCATCTCCAAGCGTGTAGAGGAAAAGAAGATTATCAGGAGTGGTCAACATGGATTCACCAAGGGGAAATCATGCGTGACCAATCTGATAGCCTTCTATTATGGCATGACTGCCTGGGTAGATGACGGAAGAGCAGTGGATGTTGTCTACCTTGACTTCAACAAGGCTTTTGACACTGTCTCCCACAGCATCCTCATAGGGAAGCTTAGGAAGAGTGGGTTAGATGAGTGGACAGTGAGGTGGATTGAATACTGGCTGAAAGGCGGAGCTCAGAGGGTTGTGATCAGCAGTGCAGAGTCTAGTTGGAGGCCTGTAACTAGCAGTGAGCCCCAGGGGTCAGTACTGGGCCCAGTCTTGTTCAATATATTCATCAATGACCTGGATGAAGGGATAGAGTGCACCCTCAGCAAGTTTGCTGATGACACAAAGCTGGGAGGGGTGGCTGACACACCAGAAGGCTGTGCCACCATACAGCAAGACCTGGACAGGCTGGAGAGTTGGGCGGAGAGAAACCTTATGAAATTCAACAAGGGCAAGTGTAGGGTGCTGCACCTGGGGAGGAATAACCCCATGCACCAGTACAGGTTGGGGGCTGACCTGCTGGAGAGCAGCTCTGTGGAAAGAGACCTGGGAGTCCTGGTGGACAACAGGATGACCATGAGCCAGCAATATGCCCTTGTGGCCAAGAAGGCCAATGGCATCCTGGGGTGCATCAAGAGGAGTGTGGCAAGCAGGTCGAGGGAGGTCATCCTCCCCCTCTACTCTGCCCTGGTGAGGCCACATCTGGAGTACTGTGTCCAGTTCTGGGCTTCCCAGTTCAAGAAAGACAGGGAACTACTGGAAAGAGTCCAGCGGAGGGCTACAAAGATGATCAAGGGAATGGAGCTGAGAAGGGAGGAAAGGCTGAGAGACCTGGGTCTGTTCAGCCTGGAGAAGAGAGAAGAGAAGACTGAGAAGGGTTCTCATCAATGCTTATAAATATCTAAAGGGTGGGTGTCAAGAGGATGGGGCCAGTCTTTTTTCAGTGGTGCCCAGTGACAGGACAAGGGGCAAAGGGCACAAACTGGAACACAGGAAGTTCCATCTGAACATGAGGTAAAACTTCTTTACTTTGAGGGTGGCAGAGCACTGGAACAGGCTGCCCAGAGAGGTGGTGGAGTCTCCTTCTCTGGAGACATTGAAAACCTGCCTGGATGTGTTCCTGTGCAACCTGTTCTAAGGTGACCCTGCTCTGGCAGGGGATTTGGACTAGATGATCTCCAGAGGTCCCTTCCAACCCCTACCATTCTGTGGTTCTGTGAAGTTTTAAATTTTGAGTTTTAAATTAATATAAAAATTAACATTTTCACAACACTACAGTCACAAGCCTGTATTATTTGCCATTCTGGAAATTCCGTTATAGAGAAGAACAATGCCAGACTTGAAAGTCTGTTCTATTGATAGTTTACCCTGCAGAACTAAGAATGCCGACTTACATAACTAGTTACAAACTGGTTTCTTCTCAATTCTGTAGTCCAGAGGAGGGCCACAAAGATGATCAGAGGACTGGAGCACCTGTCCTATGAAGACAGGCTGAGAGAGTTGGGGTTGTTCATCCTGGAGAAGAGAAGGCTCCAGGGAGACCTCATTGCGGCCTTCCAGTACCTAAAGGGGGCCTATAGGAGAGATGAGGAGGGATTCTTTATCAGGGAGCATAGTGATAGGACGAGGGGTAACAGTTTTAAACTGAAAGAGGGGAGATTTAGATTAGATATTAGGAAGAAATTCTTTACTGTGAGGGTGGTGAGGCAATGGAATAGGTTGCCCAGAGAAGTTGTGGAGGCCCCATCCCTAGAAGGCTTCAAGGCCAGGCTGGATGGAGCTTTGAGCAGCCTGGTCTAGTGAGAGGTGTCCCTGCTCATGGCAGGGGGGTTGGAACTAGATGATCTTTAAGGTCCCTTCCAACCCGAACCATTCTATGATTCTATGACCTCAGTTTCTTCCACAATGTTTTTCCCAGTCACTGCCTTTTTCTTCATTATAGTCGAGTGTCATTAATCACCAGCGGAAGGAACAGCATGGTTACAGGACACAGAGTCTGACATCAGCTCTAATTACAAAGCAGCAGTTACCTCTTTGAAGATACAACAGAAGTCTTGTTCAGTTTGGGGGATGTTGATGTGAGTCTTGACAATTTAGTAGCCAGTTGTAAAAAGGCTCTAGGGACCATGTACAAACAGATTTTCTGAAGTCAATAGCTTGACTGAATTTGAAATGACCACATTTTCAGAGGGAAGGTGAGACAAATAGTTGATAGAGGCTAGGTCTCCTCCATTGACAGCTGAAAAGTTCCTACTCTAAAGAATAAATATTTTAACAATAATGGCCATTCACATGACAGGAGGACAAACACATGAAAACTAATGACAAAGGACATTTTAGGAAAACACCTTTTGTCATAGCCCATAATGGATTTTTTTCTTCATGTTCATTTTTACTACCTTTAGGTATGCAATTCAATTACTGTAAGCTTATTATTTTAAGTACTTACTGTTAGTTTTCATACCTTCATACACTTTTTATCAATTTATAATACTCACTGTATGTAAAACTTAAATTTGAAATAGCCTTAAAATATGTATTTAGACAGCTTTTTTAAGCTATCCAAATGGATTTACAAAAGGGAGATGTTTTAAGATAGGAAAGAATTTAACAAATTTAATTAAATGCTAAGAAATTAAACATTTAGGATCTTTATCAGCGTCTTCATCACTGATATTTTCAACAGCCTTGAAGAACTAAAACATTGCAGCAGACAATCCTCATTTAACGTAGAAAAGTAATTTCTTTTGCTTTTAAATTTCCTTTATTAAAACATTTAGTTGTAGATATTGTTGTATAGCAAAGTTCCTCAGTGCTGCAGTCTTCCTCCCTTTATAGATTGCTAAGTTAAATGGAGATTTCCAGAGAGTTTGATATACTATCTGGAAACTTACAGATCTATCCAATAATAAAACTGGCTTGTTATCATTTTTCAAACCCCTATCCTATACACTGTGTTCACTGCATCTTTCCAAAATGAACTGCAATTCCTATACACACCAAACTTCTGCTGTTTAAATAGCTACTAACAAAATACTCATCAGGCTTTCCTCTTGCATGCCATTGTCTTACCTGAAGTCCATCTATGAAAGCAGAAACATGAGATGATAACATTGCTAAATAAGCTAAATCTCAAATATGAAGTAATTTAAATTATTCTTATTTTAAATTACCAGTTGTCTTTACTTTTTCTGAAGTTTTGTGATCTGCTAAAAGAAGGCTAGGAATCTTTAAGCTGATTTATGTGTTGAAAGTGAGATTTAAATGATTATAGTCCATAAGTCATTCCTGCAAATGATGTCCTTTTCCAAAGTTATGTGATGAATTGTCATGGTTTCAGCTGAGACAGAGTTGACTTTCTTACTGGCAGCTGGTATAGTGCTGTGTTTTGGATTTGGGATGAAAATAGTGTTAGTAAAACACTGATGTTTTTGGCTGTTGCTAAGGAGTCAAGGCCTTTTCTGCTCCTCACACTGCCCCGCCAGTGAGTAGGCTGGGAGTGCAACAAGAAGTTGGGAGGAGACACAGCCGGGACAGCTGACCCCAACTGACCAAAGGGATATTCCGTACCATATGAGATCAAGATCATGCTCAGTATATAAAGCCGGGAGAAGAAGAAGGAAGGGGGGACGTTCGGAGTGATGGTGTTTGTCTTCCCTAGTAACCATTAGGCGTGATGGAGCCCTGCTTTCCTGGAGATGGCTGAACAGCTGCCTTACGAATTCCTTGTTTTGCTTTGCTTGTGCGTGCAGCTTTTGCTCTACCTATTAAACTGTCTTTATCTCAACTCACAATTTTTTTCTCACTTTTCCTCTTCTGATTCTCTCCCCCATCCCAATCGGGGGGAGTGAGTGAGTGGCTGCGTGGTCCTGGTTGCCAGCTGGGGTTAAACAACATGAATGAAATAAGGTTAACTTCTTAAAAAAAAAAAAACCACAACAAAAATAATAAAACCAAACAACAACTCCCCCCCTCATTTGGAAAGCAAGATTTTCAGTCATCTTTACAGTGGGCAAAGCAGTATATTTTTCCAACTATTCCAAAAAAATAGGTTGAATGTTCTTGGAAGACCAAGAAGGATTATGTTTAAAATTATGTTATTAAAAATGTTTGTTTTTCTCTCACACTTTTGAGCGCAGTTTAAAAAACAGTACTTAAACATGGTGTTTATTATTTATTTTCAATTGTTACAATGAATTCCAAAATTAAAATGGTGAAGAAATTATTAAAAAATACTGGATTTTTCACTTATTTTAGAATGTACTACTTTACAGAATGTAAAGGGTCTAACACAAATCATTGTAATCTGAAAGGTAAAAGCAACAATTTTCTTATATGTACTGTAATTTAGAATGAGCAGGCATTTAATTTTTTTATTTATATTTACTTGCAGAAACTCACTGGCAGCCAAACAGAAAGGAAACAAAATGTACCTAAAAACAACCCTGTGCAGATTTTGGTGGTCTATGTGCTTAATAAACCTCTATTGCTATTATCCCACTTAGAGTCCATACGTAAAAGAAATTCTGTCCAGTGAGATTTTTAATCAGGAGTTGGGTTTTAAATTTATTTCAGCACGGCACAGGAAATGTTACAAAAAGCAAGAAAGTATCATTTGACTGTTGGACTGTAGTCTATTAAAGCATTTACACATAGTTTTTACCAAAGTGCTTTGTTAAACCAAAGAATTTTGTCAGTGTAATACTATTAAAATTTAGCTGTTATTCATATATACTTGACAATTATTCATTGATATTTTAAAACAAAATATATAAATATTTGTTATATCTTTATATCACAGTTTAGTTGTACACATGTACTGGTTGCGGCGGGGATAGAGTTAATTCTCCCCAGGACACGGGTATTCCATGCCATGTGAGCCATGCCCACCCTGAGCTGCCGGGGGAGGGGGCAGGAAGTCGCTGCTTGGAGCGGGCTGGGGCGTCCCGGTCTGGTGAGCAGTGGGGAGCGGTGGTTCCGTAATTGCGTTTGTATATTCCTCTATCTGTGTTATTGTTGCTGTTTTTTCTTGTTCCCTCTGCTTTTCTGTTAAACTGCCTTTGTCTCAACCCAAGAGCTTTGCCTTTTTCTTCTGATTCTTCCCGTATTGGGAAGACCCGAGCGAGCGGCACGTGGTTCTTTGTTGCCGTCTGAGGCCAAACCACGACATGTATTGATAAAACTGGCAGTCTTTTGCAACGAGCGAGGGAAGACAAGCAGCCGACTCAATGTGAGTGATAAAGCAAGCTTCAGTTTATTGCCCGAATACGCTTCATTATATAGCTACTGGTTACATCATCGCTTGAATATTGGCTAATTATAAAAGTCATCTGCTCACTGCGATTGGCTCTCTGTCCACACGACAGGGTTCAGCCTTAGTTCCCTATTCTTATCAGCTCCTTATTCTTGCTTCTGCATTCTCATGGCTTGTTTACTTAGTACTTTCCCATCGCCGAGCTGTAACTTTCCACTTGCTTCTACGCTATTCTCATCTCACATAACTCCTCTATTGTCCCATGACCTTGCTCCTCAAGCCATTCTGCAACAATTCCCCCTTTTTTCTTTTTTTTTCCTTTTTTCTTCTTTTTTTTTTTCTCTTTTTTTTTTTTTTTTTTTTGAACAATCCAGGCTTGGTTTATTACTTTTAACATAGCTCTCTTAATACAAGAAAGGACTACACATAAGCACAAACTTATGATTACAAGAATTATTATAATATGCAAGCCTTCAACAAGCAATTCTAATACTTCCAAACAAGCTAGTTAGCCACTCATCAAAAAAAAACCCATGAGTTTGCTGAATTTTGTTTGTATGTTCTTTTAACCACTGCAACTGTTTGTGAATTGATTCACTGTGATCGGACAAATTCATACAACACATACCCTCAAAATCTTCGCAACCATGTCCTTGAGCTAATAACAAAAAGTCAATTGCTGCTCTATTTTGCAAAATCGCATGGCGCAGGCTATTCTGATCTTCTAACAAACTTTCAATTATTTCTGTGGTGACATTGGCTATCGTTACATTTATAGTATTATGCTATCTGTTCACGCGCTCTAACTCTTACTGATTGGCTGCATGCTATTTTCACGAGCTGTCCACGCGCAGGCAGCATCCTGCTGATAGGTTGAGGGTCGATTGCCACGCGCTTCTCAGTGTCTTTTAACTGATCGTCTCTGACTGTTCACACAGAGCAGCAGCTTTGCTTTTCACATTCCTTTCCTTGCTGATATCTCCTGGCACTTGCTTCTCAAGGCGCCTCTCACAGGTACAGCTTTGTCTCATCAAGGCCAAACAGATTCCCTACGCTGCTCTCTATCATCTCCACAATTCCCCCTTTTTTATTTTTTCTGCAATAAAAGCTTGATTAATCATTTTTTGCACTATTTTCTGTAAGCAGCCTAAAATACAGCGCATGACAAGCATTGGATGACAAAGATGACATGTTTGATACCCCATGTCTGTAAAGAGACCTGTATTTTAGCGAACACATAAGCTGGTCTGTTATCAGTTTTTCCAGTTTTCGGTACTCCCATGACTGCAAGGCATTGCAACCAATGTCGAATAACATCACGAGCCTTTTCTCCTATATGAGCACTAGCTACAACAAGGTGAGAAAACAAATCAACTGAAACATGTAGATAGCGCAAACGTCCCAATTCCATAATGTGTATAACATCGAATTGCCAAAGTTCATCAGGTGTAAGCATGCGCAGGGTAATCCCCACAAATGATGGCAGAGGAGCCGGCTGCTGACAGCGCAAACGACCCTGTGAAATCAATCGTGCTAACATTTCAATCATCGTAGATACTGTTTTTGAAAAGTTATGTGGCAAAAATACTCACTCTAATGCAGTCAGGCTCTTTGCGAGTGTATCATCCCACTGTCCTATCAGGGTGTAAGGTTGAAATTTTTGATGTATCATAAACAAATCTGCAGTGTGCTGTAATGCTTTCTGAGCTGTTGGGGTTAATGAACGTGGAACCTACCAGGGAGGGGGGGTGGGCAGACACAGCACTTCAGGGCGTCCCCTGTATCTTCAAAGTGCGCTCATGTGTGACCCCCTCTCTCCGATCCGAGACAGCCCCCTTATATCCTGTCCCGGATTGAATGGAAAAGTACAGGCTAGGGTCGCTGCATGCGTGGCCAGCACATGCAAGGAGCCTCACCAGACTCATGATCCAGCTTTGCTAACTGCGGATGTCTGATACCTGACTACCTTGTACTCCCTCCTTGTTATCTTCTTCTTTGAAAGTTAGGTTCTCATAGATACACATATAGTTTTTCAGCAACAGTACTGAGTCCCTTTTTCCCAACATGCATACTGGGTTTGGTTCAACTAGTAATTCTCCGTCGTGTCTCACTCGAACCATCCTCTATTATCCCTTACACATGCTACCCCGTGGCCCATAGTTGGGACACAACAGTATTCTATAACTCGTACAAGGGTATGATGCAAAGCAACATCTGCAACTGATCGTATAATGCTTATTAAACATAGCAAACAGCATACTAAACATAACAGACAGATTCCTTCCACACAGATAATGAGTATAATTTCCTTCAACCAACCCCACCCCCAAGTCCATCCAGCAAAGAGATTTCACCCAGTGGTCTCCACAAGTTGCTGGCTCGGTCGGTGCAGTTCTTGCAACTGGGCATGGATGGATTTGGAGTGGTCACTTAGATTCATACAACACAGTCCTTTAAAATCTTGACAACTGTGTCCGTGAGCTAAAAGCAAAAAATCAATAGCAGCTCTGTTTTGCAGCATTGCATGTTGAATACTATCTACATCTAGCAATAACTCAGAAACAGCTGTACTAGTAGCATTACTAAATTTATCCCTGGCAGCGAGAGAGTCCTTGTTATCAAGAATCCTTGGCATTGAAAGAGTCCTTGTTAGCAAGAGCGCATGCGGACTCCCTGTTCTTGCTGGTACTGTGCTTTGATCTTCTTCCACAGCAGGCCAAGATTCTCAGGCAGCTAGATAAGGTGTCCCTGAGTCCATTACAGACTTATGTCATCTAAGTGTTTTTCTTGCAAGCACCTGAGACTGAATAACAATTAGTGTGATAGATGTGTTTTCCAGCACCCAGGTGCGAGTCCCTTGAGCGTATTTACAATCCTCCTTGCTGATCTTCCGTTGCTTTCCCATATTCCACCCCCCCGCTCAAGAGACTGCTTCTGCTGGGGTTCATTTAGTCTCACAGGGTATAACACAGAGTAATTTACAAAGGCGTGCAATAACATATATACATACAGGAAAAAAACCCAAAACATATCTCTATAATACTGCTTGAATCAGGTGTCTTATTTCTCTTTTTCTGCTGCTGTCTTGTAGCATGTATGGCATACTTTTGTGCTAAGACGGCACATTTCCCTTCTAATTGTTCCCTTTTTCTTCTCTCATCACTTACAGCTGACATAAAAGTCTGCCTTGCAACAAGAGCTCACCCTTAAGTTTCTCATTTTCCTACAGAGCATCCTATAGATTCTAGCTTAACTCCTTTTCCCAATCAACCATTATCTTATAGGCAAACAACAAACAACCAGCCATACGCCCTGCATGGGTAAGCTGTTCCCGAGACTGTAAGCATGTCGGCTGGTGAAAACGCCCCCAATATTTCAGGACTTCCATCAGTTCTACGGCCCATCATGGTCTATCTACCCGGGGTGCACTCGCCTTACATCTAAACATTGTGTATGTACAAACTTCTTCGCTTGACAGAGTGTCAGCCCTAGTCACGTACGAGAACAGTACCACACCAGGCAGAGCACCTGCTCAAGCGGAGTCACCAAACGACACTGCACACAGCAACAAACAAACAGTAGCACAGATGTTGATCAGCAGACATAAATTGGCACCCACACACACTTACACAGCAGACATACAAAAAACACCACTTCTATCTCAGGGAGATGGCTGGGGCGGGGGTGGGGGGGGGGTGGCGGCTCTTTTCACTTGTATAAGCAGGTCCATTATCGGTCTTAATTTCTCGTGGTAGTCCCATGACTGCAAAGCAACTCGTAAGATGCCTAATTACATGTAAGGCCCTCTCACCAGCCTGAGCTGTGGCCCAAAGAAAGTCACTATAAGTGTCAATAGTAACATGTACATATTTCAGTCGTCCAAACTCGGGAACGTGTGTGACATCCATCTGCCAGAGCTCACAAGGGCCCAATCCTCGCAGGTTAACGCCTAAACCGAGCCCAGGGCCGTGGTGACTACAGGTGGGACAAGCACGCACGATTCCTCTGGCTTCATCCATAGTGACATTGAACTGTCGATGCAATCCCTTAGCGTTTTGATGGAACATGCCATGTGATTCCCTGGCTTTGATGAATTCACTCAGGGGGGCTGCCACTGTCACCAGTCTGTCTGCTCAGGCGTTACCTTCTCCTAACCCTTGGTCCCACATGTGACTCCGAATGTGGATGACACAAAATGGAGCAGTACGTTGCTTAATCGCTGCCTGTAGCGCTCTCAGCAGCTCAAAGAGCCGCCAATTAGACAGCTCTTTTATTCTTGCGTCCGCTCTGGCTCTGTCCTTCTCCCCTGACATTCTGACAATACACTGCTATACCCTGATTCTGGCTGCGCACACATAAGCGGTTGAAAAGGAGGAACAAACGCGATACCTGGCGCAAACGGAGGAGGCTTAATAATGGAGGAACGCGATAACGACTTTCGTCTCTGTTGCTGTAAAATCTCCTCTGCAGTTGTAGCAGAGGCAGCCATAGCTTTAATCAGGGTTAAAGGTGGACATAAATCAGGTTCAGTCTCTGGATTTATTAGGCCAGGATCAAAGGGATCTTCTGGCTCTTTGCCTCCTGAATTCTGTTTTTGGTAATGTTTTTCAGAATTGGGAATTTGAGCATATTTAGGCTAAGGGTCTGCAACTGGGGGTGTCATTTCAAAAGACTGAGGTTCCTTTGGGGGAGCTTGTGGTGCCCCTCCAGCAACCCCTTGCAGGGCTCTGGCAAGGACAAGTGCAGCGTCTCCCGCGTTTGCAATTCCTCCCCCACTTTTAGCCATTGAGTCAAATCGTAGGACCACCCTTCAGGGAACCATAAGCAATAATCACGTATCCATACAAGCAAAAAATTTCCGAGTCAAATACTCATTCGCATCCTACGAACCCATCTCTGCTTCTTCTAGCATAGTACAAATCCATCTCCTCACTTTCTGTTCTTTAACACTATCTCCCTTTTCTGATACATTACACTATTGCGTATCCCCAGACTCGTCCGCTGCTGTTTCAGATGGATCACCTGTTCCCGGACTCCCACACACCCTCTCCTCAACCGCCTGCAAACCCTCCTTGATAACCTCATGAGCCTTTTTATAAGCAGCCCGTATCGCGCCCGCTTTCAAACCCTTATCAAGTCTCTGCATTTCCGTGAGCAATTGCTGCATAGTGTTCTGTTGATCGCGGAGAGCGTCACGGAGCTCCGCAGTATCTTTAGGTGGATAGACGGTTTTCGGACGAACGTCCTCGGAGGATGATGATGTTTCCATAGGCTGAGGAGAGTCGGGGGGAACCTGCATGGATGACTCCGGTAGACCAGAGTACGGTGGAGCGGTCGGTTGCGGAGGCGAAAATGTCCATTTGTCAGACGCTCCCCAGAACTCCTTTTCTGACTGCTTTATTCCAGGAAATGCATTGGAGGACGAACTGTTTCCCTCTTCCCCAGCTGCATCTAACACCCTCTGGGCTGTGGTGGCAATAACAGCTGATCCATGCATGCCTGCAATCAGTCCCTTCACCTGTCGATAAGTGCCTGCCAGGTTCCAGGCTTCCTTATTCTCTGACTGCACTGCTTCCCACATTTCCACTCCAATTCTAGTCCATGTTGAAAGGTCAAACAACTGAGTCGGATCTCTGAGCAATCCTCATTGTCAGCATCAAGGTAATAGTTCCAGTAAAGCACTCTCACTAAGGTTTTCCCTGGCACTTTTTGCCAGCTGCAGCAAACTTTGTACCGCTGCCTTTTCGCCTTATACTTTTTCATACAGTTAATAACGTCTCGTCAAGATTTCATCAACTTTTTTGTAGTTTTCTCGTCATCTATAACTTTATCCCATAAGCAATCTCCAAACGTTCGCCACTCTTCTACTTCAAACATATCGTCTGGGTCCTTAAAGTATCCTGGAGCTTTGCCTAATGCAATTAACCCGGCCAGATCTTTTATAGGGCCTACTCCCCGCTTTTCTAAAAAGCATTGTAAAAATTGTAAAGCTACCTCTCTATCCATTTGCGACGCGTCATCTTCCTCTTTATGATCCCTTGATTACTTATGATCCCTTGATTACTCTGTTTGCAGCCTTTTTTCTTTTCCGTTTAGGTAGCTTTCCTCGGACGGCGATCCTCCTCTTAATTATCCGAAGATCAGGTACGGACAGACATATCATGTGCCAGCCATATCATGTACTGTCTTTTACCCCCTGGTCGCTGCTACCAGTGCTTTTCCGAGCTCGCTGTCCGGTGGGAACAAGGCTGGGGGTCCCTGTTCGGGCGCCACTTGCGACAAGCGAGGGAAGATAAGCAGCCGACTCAATGTGAGTGATAAAGCAAGCTTCAGTTTATTGCCCGAATACGCTTCATTATATAGCTACTGGTTACATCATCGCTTGAATATTGGCTAATTATAAAAGTCATCTGCTCACTGCGATTGGCTCTCTGTCCACACGACAGGGTTCAGCCTTAGTTCCCTATTCTTATCAGCTCCTTATTCTTGCTTCTGCATTCTCATGGCTTGTTTACTTAGTACTTTCCCATCGCCGAGCTGTAACTTTCCACTTGCTTCTACGCTATTCTCATCTCACATAACTCCTCTATTGTCCCATGACCTTGCTCCTCAAGCCATTCTGCAACAGTCTTTCTGTATTACTGTATTATAAAACACTGCACAGACTCTTAGGAGTTTCTGTATTAAAGACTACATAAAAATGAATTTGAACTTGACTGAATGTCTATTGTTTATGTTTTGTTTGATGTTGTAGGATTTCTATGCTGAATGGCTGCATTAACTTCATAGACATTTACCCTTTTAGTGGAGGACAAACACGGTAAAGGTAATCATGTAGATTTGGCGCTAGGGAAAAGTGCTGGAGAAGTTAATATAACAAGTTCATTGACAGGAATTATGTGAGCAAGCTCATAAGAACATATAGTCATTGCATGCAGTAGCTCTTCTGTTGTCATGATTGACATAAAGGTTGCCAAAGGGATGATCATTGTGTCCGTTTTGACAAATTAAATTATTATGCTTGTTTATTTGGATTAATATGTTTTCATCTGGTGACAACACATGAAGCCTGGCTGATTATGGATGCCCCTGAAGACTGTGGCCTAGAAGAGAAATTCACATTTCATGTTGCCAACATTCAGACAGGATAGCAGAGGGGCTGGTTACAGCCAGTGCTGCTCACTTGTTATTTTTTCCTAAGGTGCCTCAGCCAAATAAACCAGCAGCTCTGTTGGAGCTGTTAGGTGTTGCTCAGCTGTTTTCTTCAGCTATGGGAACTTGGAGCTACAGGAGCAGAGCTGGGCACCACGGAAAGGAACACTTAGATTTGCTGAGTAGTATTTCAGTGCAGTTTTTGATGCCACTTAACGATACTAATTTCAAGTACCACTCAATTTAAATTATAAAAGAAAAACAATGTGGTGTGGATGCCCTGCGTATAAGAATGGTTATGCAATGGAGGGAGGTTAGTTCAATGAGGGGAGCTGAAGAGAATTATGTGTATTGATTCATACTGATAAGGACTGGGGGTATAAGTGCTCCCAGGCCCCCTGCCAGTCAGGCTTCCAGAATATTTTGACAGATCGCATTAAATAACATAGTTAGTTACACAAAATACAGCAATATAACTTTCCAAAGCACATCTAGAAGAGGAAACACATGCATTTTCCTTCAGCAGTCAGAACATACCCGTGTATTTGTTTGTTTTGACCTGACAGTTGTTGTGCGATTTGGTATACTATTTATATAGAACTTACTTAGCATAACTTGCTTAGCATTAGTAGCTAAATTTGCTGAAGCTTTAGGCTGCAAGCTGTGAACTTTTACCTAGTCAAGTAAAAGAAGGCCCCAGAGCTGGTTCAAGCCAGAAGATAAGGAAGCTACATTTATTAACAGAAACTGCAACCTTAGAGATAAGAAAACAGCCTGCCTAGAGACAATGAAAGGACCCAATGAAGACCCCAGACCCTAATATTACTACTGGTCTGAACTGTTGCATGAGGGATGAGGAATTTAGATTGTGAGGGTATAATTGCCCAGGGATTTCTTTGTTCAAGGTCCCTCTTTGGAGGCACCCAGCTCGAGTTGTAATGCTATTAATAAAAAGGACTTTATAGAAGAATCCCCTTTTGGCTTATCGATTCAGTGGAAACCTAGAGTTGAACCCTGTTATGGCAGCTGGCACATGTAATTTCCATAACACAGTAAGGGCAGTCAAATATTGCTGGCACTTTGTTTATAACAGTAATTTGCACGGACTTGTTGATTCATTTATGAAACTAGTGAATGTACAGACTTGAGGTCCGAGAAAAATAACGGTGTTTAATCTTATCTAAATGGTGAATTTAATTGCATCTTTCTTTCCCGTTCAGAAAGCAGCCGTGCCCCTCCCAGGGGCGGAACAGACAAGGCCATCTCCCCGCCGCCACACCACCCTCCGGCGAGACACCAGGTGGCCACCGCCAGCCGCTCCCCCGCCCGGCGCAGCTCTGGGCCGAGACTGCACGAAGTAGACTCCACTCGACTCCACTCGACTCCACTCGACTCCACTCCCCGCCCCGCCCCACTCCCAGGCCCGCCCAGGCTGTGGCTCCTCACGGCGGCACCACCCACTCCCAACGGCCGCTCCCCGCCTGCAGCCGTGCAGCGCTGACACCACCACCCCCCGACAACAATTCCCACAATGCACCGAAAAATCGAACCGCGTCCCCCACCGTCTGTTCATCCTGTCATGTGAAAGGTGACTCTGACGTCACTTCCGCCGCATGGTGCAGGCCGGGAATGCGAGTCGCGATTGGCTGACGCCTGCCCCGCTTTTCAACGAGCTGGGGAGCAGGAAGCGGTAACGGCGGAGCGGATGTGGCAGGGCGAGGGCCTCCTCGTGGTGAGTACCTTGGGGAACTGCTTCCCCATTCCGCGGAATGCCGCGCCGGGGCACGACCCGTCCGGGAATTGAAAAGGAATCGATTTAATGCGCGCTTTGATGACGTAATAATGACTAACGGGGCGGTGGTGTTGCTAAACGTACGGCTCGGACCGGCACCGGCCGGGTCTCCTCCTCGGGCACTCCCCCGTGGAATACTCGTGCCTGCCGGTGGTCGCCCACGCCGCTCTCGGAGCGCCCATGCCCGGTGGGCACTCGGCGCTGGCTAGGCCTTCCGCTTTCTCCCACTCCTGGGACTCGGCGGGCGCTCATTGGTTCCTCCGACTGGGGCGGGCTCTGCCGCCGCCTTACGATTGGTGATAGTCGCGCTGACGGCCAACGGGGTCGCGGTTGGGGTGCGTGAGGCTGCGGCTGGCTGTGGGGTGCGCAGCCTGAACCTCGGATGTAGCGCGAGGGGCTCGGGCGGGGTGGGGCCTCGCCTCTGAGAGCTCCGTTGAGCCTCGGGCTGGCGGGGACTGCAAGGGGCACTGGGTTGTGGTGCCGCCTCGCAGCCGCTATGGGCAGCGATAAACCTCTCCTGCCCTTTGGCAGTGTGGCACCCGGCATGTACCCTGCTCGGTAGGGTGCGGATGCCTGGCTCGCCTCTGCCTCAGCGGGGGCGAGACCTTGTCTGTAGCTGAGAGGGGACAGAGGGGCTGGCTCGCGTTCTTGCTCTGCGGTTGTTATTTTTGAAGAAAAATATATAGCAAAGTGCACAAGAAGTTCTCATGTCTGTGTTATCTTGAAGCAGTCGCTGTTGTTACCCACCAAACACCCCTCATTCTCCTTTCTTGAGTTGGCTACAACGAGGTGGCAGTGGTTTGGCCATTGCTCAGTCTGCTGATCTGCGTTGTCTGAATTGCCATAACTCTGCTCTGCTTGCCTGTGTTTGTGTATGATCTGTATAGAATAAGAGGACTTCCTGTTTAAGTGTAGGAGTATGGAAATAAGATTACTTCATTGAGGTAGATTTATGAGAACAGATCTGCAAATTGCATGTATATTATCTGAGATGCATCCAGTGTCAGAAGTTGATAAGGTTAAGTCAGTAGTAACTGGGTTTTCCAAGAAAATCCAGGTAAATAACTGAGTTAGTCCAGTTTCTGTCACTCATCTATGAGCTTGTATGTAAGCGTCAACTTGTATCACTTCTGTCTGCCTTCCCTGGCTTCTTGGGTTTTCTCCGAGGACTGTGCCTTTCACTTCTTGCTCCAAAGTAGTCATGTTCTCATTAAACATATGTTGTTCTGTTGAGCTTTCTTCTGCGATATCACTGAGTTTAAAATGAGAATACTCAATGAATGCCGCAACTGTATTTAGATACGTGATAAATTAACTTTTTTTTACTAGTTTTGTGTTAATTCAGGAAAATAAATTATCTATCATAAGTTGTTTTCTTATTCATGATTTTCAGTGTTCTGAGAGACTGAAACCTGTTTAAATTTCTTAGATGGGGGGGCTTGCTCTGTTATTTTGAGGTGTTTTTTTTTTTTTTGTAAGATCTTCCTCCAAACATGCAATTTGGAAGTAAATTTTGGTTAGGTGGAAATCATGATATTTGGGGGGGCTGAAATTTTGTTTGGTTTAATGTTTAAGGAATTATGCTTTTAACTGCCAAGTCATATATCCTTGTATGATGTGTCAAAATGGGCAAGAAGAATTAAACAGCGAAGTAAATGGCTGACAGCTTCCCACATGATACTTTATGTGGAATACCAGATGATGGAAGAAAGGCAGGAGCTGCTAGTCATCTGTCTTAGACTCATCATTACAAATGAGGTGAAGGCAGCAGCAGCATTCTCTCCCTTCAACTTCACCGTCCCCCTTGCCCTCACAAGATCCTGATGTGTATTTCAGCATCTACTTGGCAAAGCAATGATAGCAGCTAGAACTAGACTTCCATAAGCAGTTGCTTCTGCTCTTCTTTTTTTATGCTCTTGGCAAAATGACTTCTCTATGGAACAGTTTTTCTGAGATGCAAGGAAGTGTGTGTTTTGTGGTAAAAATAGGAATTCCACAATTTCCTTTACTTGATGTCTGTTAGTCATAAGAAAATAACTTTGCTTTTATCATAACCTGGTAATTCTTCTCCTCTCTACTTCCACTGAACCCCATATACCAGTATGTGTGTTTGCTGGAAGCGAGGTAGAATTTACACAGCTGCACAAGGGGAGTTAGCAAGCATAGTGGCATCAGCTCAGATGTGGTTAGTACATGTAAGGAACAGGTTTGTACTCGGGATTTTCCAATTCCAATCGCACACAAAAAAATCTATCCGTACTAAGTATAACAATATAGTGAAGGGTATGTCTCAAATTCCTTTAAGACTCATTCAAACCTAATCACTGTTTTCTCTCAGAAACCCTATGTTCCTCAAAGTGAGTTAGACTGTGAAAAGAAACAAAGTTTCTGCATTAATGTGACTTTGAAATGTCTTTGCTTTTTCTGTGGCATTCTCAGTGTGAGAGCCATGTGAATATGGGAGTTAAAGATGAGTCATTTTGCCTGGAGTTAATTTGTGAAATGCTTTCATTGAAGCACTTGGACTCTCTCCAGAGATTCTTTTGCATAAGTAGCACACTAACATCTGTGTGTCATCCACAGGCACAGATTTCTGCTAAACCTCTTCAGGTTTGAGAACCTCTGCAACTCTCACCTCAGCTATGTTTGTTGTATAAGTAAGGGAGGAAGAGCCATCAGATTATAAACCTACATGTCTCTTTCAAAAGGTTGGCAAAGGATATTTCACCTTGCAGTGGGAGAAGTGTAAAGGCTGGATGAATAAGCAGCTCTTTGCTCTTGGGTGTGACAGCACATTAAATCTCTGGTAACTCGTATATACTCAGAAGCTGAGAAGTGCTGCTTTATTGCATCTTACGTAAAGGAAGTAAATAGCTTGTGTTCACTAGATACAAAATGTGACTTAAGTATAAAAATTTTCAGAACCATTCTTCCACCAAGTGGATTGGTAGAATTGCAAGAAGTAACTTTATAATGATTCTGACATTATTCTGCTGAGATGTAGAATAGTTAGCTGTGGAGATGTTATATCCCTGTAGTATTTACTTTGAGGAAGGTGATTCCCTGCTGAATCTGTAGAATAAAGAAATGCACTTACCTGCTTTGACTGTTTTTTCATGTATATAAATAAGGCCATGCTCCACTTCATAGAATCATAGAATTGTTAGGGTTGGAAGGGACCTTAAAGATCATCTAGTTCCAACCCCCCTGCCATGGGCAGGGACATCTCCCACTAGATCAGGTTGCTCAGAGCCCCATCCAGCCTGGCCTTAAAAACTTCCAGGGATGGGGCTTCCACCACCTCTCTGGGCAACCTGTTCCAGTGCCTCACCACCCTCATGGTGAAGAACTTCTTCCTAACGTCTAGTCTGAATCGACCCATCTCTAGTTTTAATCCATTCCCTCTAGTCCTACCATTACCTGACATCCTAAGAAGTCCCTCCCCAGCTTTCTTGTAGGCCCCCTTAAGATACTGATAGGCCACTATAAGGTCTCCTCGGAGCCTTCTTTTCTCCAGACTGAACAACCCCAGCTCTCTCAGTCTGTCCTCATAGGAGAGGTGCTCCAGCCCTCTGATCATCCTCGTGGCCCTTCTCTGGACACGTTCCAGCATGTCCATATCTCTCTTGTAGTAGGGGCTCCAGAATTGGACACAGTACTCCAGGTGGAGTCTCACGAGAGTGGAGTAGAGGGGGAGAATCGCCTCCCTCGACCTGCTGGCCACGCTTCTCCTGATGCAGCCCAGGATACGATTGGCTTTCTGGGCTGCTAGTGCACACTGATGGCTCGTGTTGAGCCTCTTGTCTACCAGCACCCCCAAGTCCTTTTCTTCAGGGCTCCTCTCAAGCCAGTCACTGCCCAGCCTATATCGGTGCTTGGGATTGCCCCGACCCAGATGGAGGACCTTGCACTTGGTCTTGTTGAACTTCATGAGGTTGGCATGGGCCCACCTCTCCAGCCTGTCAAGGTCCCTCTGGATGGCATCTCTTCCCTCCAGCGTGTCAGCCGTCCCACACAGCTTGGTGTCATTGGCAAACTTGCTGAGGGTGCACTCTATGCCACTGTCCATGTCGCTGATGAAGATGTTAAACAAGACCGGTCCCAGTACTGATCCTTGAGGGACTCCACTTGTCACTGGCCTCCACTTGGACATGGACCCATTGACAGCCACTCTTTGGGTGCGGCCGTCAAGCCAGTTCTTTATCCACTGAATTGTCAGTCCATCAATCCCATATTTTATCAGCTTGGAGACCAGGACGTCATGCGGGACAGTGTCAAAGGCTTTGCTCAGGTCCAGGTAAATGACGTCAGTTGCTCTCCCCTTGTCTATTGATGTTGTGACCTTCTCATAGAAGGCCACCAGGTTTGTCAGGCATGATTTGCCCTTGGTGAAGCTGTGTTGATTGTACCCAATCACCTCTTTGTTATTCTTCTGCCTCAGCAGTGCCTCCAGGAGGATCTGCTCCATAATCTTACCAGGCATGGAGGTGAGACTGACTGGCCTATAGTTCCCTGGTTCCTCCTTCTTTCCCTTTTTGAAAATGGGGATTATGTTTCCCCTTTTCCAGTCAGTGGGGACTTCACCAGATTGCCATGACTTTTGGAATATAATAGAGAGCGGTTTAGCAACCTCATCCGCCAGTTCCCTCAGTACCTGTGGGTGTATCCCATCGGGTCCCATGGACTTGTTCACTTTCAGGTTCATCAGATGGTCACGAACCTGATCTTCACTTACAATGGGCGGTTCTTTCCAACCCCTGCCATTGTCTTCTGTGACTCTGGGAGTGTGGCTGGAGCCCTTGCCAGTGAAGACTGAGGAAAAGAAGTCGTTGAGAACCTCGGCCTTCTCCATATCACTTGTCACCAGCTCCCCCATTTCCTTTCTGAGGGGGCCCACACCCTCCCTAGTCATCTTCTTACCTTTAATGTACCTATAGAAATTTTTGCTGTTTCCCTTGATCTCCTTGGCTAGATTTAATTCTAACTGAGCTTTAGCTTTTCTCACCAGGTCTCTTGCTGTTCGGACAGCTTCCTTATATGCCCCCCCATTCTAGCTGTCCTTTCTTCCACTCCTTATAAAGTTTCTTTTTGTGTGACAGTGTGTCCAGGAGCTCCCTGTTCATCCAGGCAGGTCTCCTAGCCTTCTTTCCTGCCTTCCTCTTTGTTGGTATAGTTTGCTCCTGGACATGGAGAAGGTGATCCTTGAATACTGACCTGTCTGGGCCCCGCTTCCCTCTAGAGCACTTAATTAACCCAAACGTTTCCTACCTGTCAGCTTGTCCTGGTTCCAGCAGGGATAGGGTTAATTTTCACAAGGAGCTGAAACGGCAGTCAGCCGGGTTGGTTATTCAATACCATGTGACGCCATGCTCAGTATATAGCTGGGGGAGCTGGCCTGGTGGGGGAAGCAGGAACCGATGCTAGGGAGTGGGCTGGGCTTCAGATTCTGGTCGGTGAGCGGCAGTACGTTAATCATGTTTTGTATATTCCTCTGTCAGTATTATTGTTGTTTTCCTCTTTCCTTTGCTGTTCTGTTAAACTGCCTTTATCTCAACCCCCTAGTTTTGCCTTTTTCTTCCGAATCTCTTCCCATCCCGCCGCTGGCGGGGTGGGGGGAGGGAAGTTGAGTGAAGGACCGTGTGGTTCTTTGTTGCCGGCTGGGGCTAAACCGCAAGTCCTTTTTAGTGCCCAACGTAGGGCTCGAAGGATTGAGATAACGACAAATACGACCAGAGCTTGTTAAAACGAACTTGTTGTGTGTGTTTATTATATTAGGTAGATAGTCACTGGTCACCATGTTGCTTAGTTTGTTCTCATGGTTGTTATGTAAATTCTTATATGCTCTATGTCCTCCCCGCAATGCTGTTTATCGCTTCTGGGAGAGGGATCAGGGTTATTATTTTGCTGTCCTGTGCGATATCAACTTATGATAATATCACTGTTCAGATGGTTCTGTTGGGGAGTATATATGGTATAGCTGTTCTGCCTGTACCTTGGGCACCATCTCTTGGAATGTATTAATAATAGCACCCAGTCTATGGGGGAAACAAGGGGGGGCACTTTCCCCAGCTCTTTTGCTTCCCTTTTCTCCTTCAGGCCAGGTACAACAGGTTTTGAGAATTTTGAATATCCTTGGGATGTTCAAACCAGCATATTCCTATTGTTATGTCTCCTGAATGTGTTCCAGGTCTCATTTAGGGTTAAACAACTATTTAAGACTACCACCCAGAAGATCTGCCCCGAGGCTGGATAGTTGGGGTAGCATGGCATATGGGCAGATATCTAGAGAACTTCTCGCCTCCAATGGTCTGGGACTTCACCCCTGAACAATTACAGGACCCTGATAAAGTGATATAATATTTGAAAGGAAAAATGCTGTGGCTATTCTAGAGAGGCACAACTCACCGCCCTGTGCTGGGCCCTGGCCAGTATCTACCAGGCACTGCTCAATATTATGCAGCACCCTCAGGGGGAAGAGATGGAAACCAGACTGACAGACACTGCGGCTACTGCAGCCCCTGCAACAGACACTGCAGCTACTCCAACGCCTGTGATAGGCACTGCAGCTGAACCAGAAAACCAACCCGTGCCAGTTTCAGTTTGCCCGTATACAGAAGTAGTAGTACACGAAGAAATCAGTTCGCTTAGTAAGGGATGTCAATGAACCAGGGCCGTCACGAGGACAGGAGGAAGAGGCAGAACCAGAGATAATCACTCGATCCCTATCCTTGAGTGAGCTGCAGGATATGCGAAAAGATTTCAGACGCCATCTGGACAAGCACATTGTCAACTGGCTGCTCCAATGCTGGGATAATGGGGCCAGTAGCCTGGAATTAGAGGGTAGGGAAGTCGGGCAGCTGGGATCCCTGTCTAGGGAAGGCGGCATTGACAAGGCGATTGGGAAAAGACACAAGCCCTCAGCCTCTGGAGCCAGCACCTGTCAGGTGTGAGGGAGAGGTACCCCTTCAGTGAGGATGTTGTATGTCACCCAAGCAAGTGGACCACCATGGAAAGAGGTATCCAGTACCTGAGAGAATTAGCCGTGCGGGAGATGATTTATTATGACTTGGACAATGCAGACTTACCCACAGACCCCTATGAGGTGCACTGCACAAGGCCCATGTGGAGGAAGTTTTTACGGAGCGTACCATCATCATATGCCAACTCACTGGCAGTGATGGAATGGAAAGGCGAAGAGGGACCAACGGTGGATGAGGTGGCTGGCTGGGTCCGGCGATATGAAGAAAGTCTCTCTTCCCCCCTTGTCTCAGCTGTGGAGAAACTGTCCCGGAAGGTCCAGCAACTTGGAGAGAATATATCCTACTCCCCACCTGTACGGGCCAGCATCTCAGCTATTAGGAGCAGGCATTTCCCCACTCAAGAGAGAGAGTACAGAGGGTACACACCACGAGGCACCCTTTGGTTCTACCTGCATGACCACGGGGAGGACATGAGGAAATGGGATGTACAACCTACCTCAACCCTAGAGGCACAAGTACGTGAGTTGCAAGGAAGAACAACCACAAAAGGGGATCCCTCCAGGAAAAGTGCGGCCCCAGTTTCCAGTGGGCAGTTCCCCAGACAGAGCATAAGGCCTGATCTTGCTTCTGATCCTCTTGAAGGAACCTCCAAGTCATTTCTGCAAGAAGTGAGTACCGGATACCATGACCAGTATTAGAGGGGCCCTGCCTCTGGCCAGGTGGAGGAAAGGGACAACTGGGTTTATTGGACAGTGTGGATTCGATGGCCTGGCGCATCAGACCCACAGGAGTATAAGGCTCTAGTGGACACAGGAGCACAGTGCACCCTAATACCATCAAGCTATAGAGGGGCAGAACCCATTTGTATTTCTGGGGTCACAGGGGGATCCCAAGAGTTGACTGTACTGGAGGCTGAAGTGAGCCTAACTGGGAATGAGTGGCAAAAGCATCCCATTGTGACTGGCCCAGGGGCTCCATGCATCCTTGGTATAGATTACCTCAGGAGAGAGGGTATTTTAGGGACCCAAAAGGGCCTTTGGCATAGCTGCCTTGGAGACGGAGGAAGTTAAACAGTTGTCTCCCTTGCCTTGTCTCTCAGAGGACTCTTCTGTTGTGGGGTTGTTGAGGGTCGAAGAACAGCAGGTGCCGATTGCTACCACAACAGTGCATTGGTGGTAATGTTGCACTAACTGAGACTCTCCGATTCCCATCTGTAGGCTGACTCATCGACTGGAGACCCAAGGAGTGATCAGCAAGACTCGCTCACCCTTTAACAGTCCTATATGGCCGGTGCAAAAGTCTAATGGAGAGTGGAGGCTAACAGTGGACTATTCATTCAGGCCACAATTCACACCACTGCAGAGTGCTGCCGTGCCAGACATGATAGAACTTTAATATGAACTGGAGTCCAAGGCAGCCAAGTGGTATGCCACGATTGATATAGCGAATGCATTCTTCTCAATCCCTTTGGCAGCAGAGTGCAGGCCACAGTTTGCTTTCACTTGGAGGGGCATCCAGTACACCTGGAATCGACTGCCCCAGGGGTGGAAACACAGCCCCACCATTTGCCATGGACTGATCCAGACTGCACTGGAACAGGGTGAAGCCCCAGAACATCTGCAGTACATTGATGACATCATTGTATGGGGAAACACAGCCGAAGAAGTTTTTGAGAAAGGGGATAAAATAGTCCGAATCCTTCTGAAAGCTGGTTTTGCCATAAAATGAAGTAAGGTCAAGGGACCTGCACAGGAGATCCAGTTCTTAGGAATAAAATGGCAAGATGGACGCCGCCAAATCCCAATGGATGTGATCAACAAAATAGCAGCTATGTCTCCACCAACTAGTAAAAAGGAAACACAAGCTTTCTTAGGCATTGTGGGTTTTTGGAGGAAGCATTTCCCAGTCTACAGTCTAATTGTAAGCCCTCTATATAAAGTGACCTAGAAGAAAAATGTTTTTAAACGGGGCCCTGAGCAATGGCAAGCCTTTGAACAAATCAAACAGGAAATAGTCCATGCAGTGGCCCTGGGGCCAGGCCGGGCAGGACAAGATGTTAAAAACGTGCTCTACACTGCAGCCGGGGAGAATGGCCCTGCCTGGAGCCTCTGGCAGAAAGCGCCAGGGGAGACTGGAGGTCAACCCCTAGGGTTTTGGAGTCGGGGATACAGAGGATCCGAAGCCCGCTACACTCCAACAGAAAAAGAGATACTGGCAGCATATGAAGGGGTTCGAGCTGCTTCGGAAAGTGTTTGGTACAGAAGCGCAGCTCCTCTTAGCACCTCGACTGCTGGTGCTGGGCTGGATGTTCAAAGGGATGGTCCCTGCTACACATCATGGAACTGATGCTACGTGGGTGTTATGGTTTGAGAAACCCATAACAATTTACTGTCGTTTAGACAATCATTCTGTTGCCCCCTGACCCCTCCCACCCAGGAAGGGGAATTGGGGAAAATAAGGAAACATGAGGGTTAAAATATAAATAGATTTAATAGGATAAGACTAAATAATTAAACTTAATACCAAAGAACCAGTATTCATCCCGATATATTAATATCAAATATACAAGGATTATACTCAGCCAATTATATCAGTAGGAAGCTATGCCCTCCCAGCACTGGACAGCAAATGTCAGACACTGCGAGCGCTATGGCTTCGGGAGGAAGGGAAGGCCTTGGAGTTCAAGCACCGGGGCAAGGAGTTCTCTGGACCGCCACCATCAAGCGAGAGAGAAACTACGCAGGAAACTTTCTAATTTATATAGGATGTGACGTTCATGGTATGAAATAATCCTGTTGGCCAGCCTGCATTAAGTGCCCAGGTATTGCTCTTCCTCATCCCTGCACCTGGCAAGGCTCAAAAACACTGAGGCCTTGAATCCCACATAGCCTAGCTGACTATAAAGTAAATATTTTTCTGAATTCAGACACTAGAGTCTTCTAAAAGTGCAGTTTTCCCAAGCATTAGAAGAGAAGTTAGTCTTGTGTCGCTCAAACCAGGACAGTGGATTAAGTGGATTGCACTGATCACGCAGGAGGCTCGAGTGGGAAAACCCCAGTGTCCTGGTTTGAGGTAAAATGGAACCAACTTTCTGTTTAGTAATTTTACCTTGCAGCTAAGCCTCTTCTAACTCTCTGAAATTAACAGCATATTGTGCAGAAACTGTTTGCTCTCAGAGTGGTAAGACCTATGTTTATAGTGAATACCAAGGAATGGTGTGCAGAGAGGCTCTTGCTTATACTTATTGCTATAACAACCGAGGTCAGCTAACTTTATTATTTACCCCGTTGGAGGGTTGGAAGCGGAAAAGCATAGAAGGGTCGTATCAGTGGGGAGGAGCAGACAGGACAGGTGAACCCAAACTGACCCACAGGGATGTTCCATCCCATCTGCCTCATGCTCAGTATAAAAGCTGAGGGAGCAAAGGGGTCAACCTCTTTCTTTAATGGCTAGCGTCCGAGGAGGACCTTGCCTGTTCATCTGCCTTTGATCCCGATCCATGCATCCCTGACTCCAAGTCTGGAATCCAGTTCCCGTCTATCGCTGAGTCCAGTCTGAAACTTCCCCAATGCCTGCCATTGATGTGATAATCATCCTGGGAGCTTGATAAAGTTTTGTGTATATTTCCTTATTTTCTTTTTATTGATTTTTTTTACTATTAATATTTTCATTAAAGTAGTTTAGTTTCTTCTAAATTCATAAATCTCTTTGTCTTTCTCTCTCCTCGGGGTTTTTGAGAGGTGGGAGAGAGTGTCTGTCATTCATCTCGTTGGCCAGTCCGGCCCAAGCCACGACACCCAGTTGCCTAGGAATCTTGGAAGTGATCATGTACTGGCGAGAAGACAAAGATTTCAGAACATCATCATCAGAGGAGGTGATGTGTGTGGAAGAGACCCCACCATATAATAAACTGCCAGAAAATGAGAAGAAATATGCCCTGTTCACTGATGGGTCCTGTCATATTGTAGGAAAACAATGACAGTGGAAAGCTGTTGTGTGGAGTCCTACACGACAAGTTGCAGAAGCCAGTGAAGGACAAGGTGAATCGAGCCAGTTTGCAGAGGTGAAAGCCATTCAGCTGGCTATAGATTTTGCTGAATGAGAAAAATGGCCAGTACTTTCTCTCTACACTGATTCGTGGATGGTGGCAAATGCTCTGTGGGGGTGGTTACAGCAGTGGAAGCAGGGCAACTGGCAGCGCAGTGGCAAAAACCCATCTGGGCTGCTGAACTATGGCAAGATATTGCTGCCCGGATAGAGAATCTGGTTGTGAAAGTACGCCACGTAGATGCCCACGTACCGAAGAATCGGGCCACGGAGGAACATCAGAACAACCAGCAGGTGGATCGGGCTGCTAGGATTGAAGTGGCTCAGGTGGATCTGGATTGGCAACATGAGGGTGAACTATTCATAGCTCGGTGGGCCCATGACACCTCAGGCCATCAAGGAAGAGATGCGACATATAGATGGGCTCGTGACCGAGGGGTGGACTTGACCATGGACACTATTGCACAGGTCATCCATGAATGTGAGACATGCGCTGCAATCAAGCAAGCCAAGCGTTTGAAGCCTCTTTGGTATGGAGGACGATGGTTGAAATATAAATATGGGGAGGCCTGGCAGATTGATTATATCACACTCCTACGAACCCGTCAAGGCAAGCGCTATGTGCTCACAATGGTGGAAGCAACCACTGGATGGCTGGAAACCTACCCTGTGCCCCATGCCACTGCCCGGAATACTATCCTGGGCCTTGAAAAGCAAGTCCTGTGGTGACATGGTACCCCAGAGAGAATTGAGTCGGACAATGGGACTCATTTCCAAAACAGCCTCATAGACACCTGGGCCAAAGAGCATGGGATTGAGTGGGTATCCCCTATCATGTACCAGCCTCTGGGAAGATAGAACGATACAATGGACTGTTAAAAACTACACTGAGAGCAATGGGTGGTGGGACCTTGAAACATTGGGATGCACATTTAGCAAAGGCTACCTGGCTAGTTAACACCAGGGGATCTACCAATCGGGCTGGCCCTGCCCAGTCAAAACTTTTACGTACTGTATAAGGGGATAAAGTCCCCATAGTGCACATGAAGAATATGTTGGGGAAGACAGTCTGGGTTAGTCCTGCCTCAGGCAAAGGCAAACCCATCCGTGGGATTGCTTTTGCCCAAGGACCTGGGTGCACTTGGTGGGTGATGCAGCAGGATGGGGAAGTCAGATGTGTACCTCATGGGGATCTGGTTTTGGGCGAGAGTGGCCAATGAATCACATTGAATGATGTTAATTGCTAAATAACCCAGCCATTGTATGTCATCACTACTGCAATTCCTATATGCCGTATCAATGGTACTATAGTAAGAATCACCCAAACTAATGACAGATGGGCTTTGAAACCGAGGAAAGTGTAGTGGTTATGGAACTAGAACTGGCCTCAGCAGCTGGCACCCAGCAACTTCCTCGAGATCAATATCTTCAACCCGCAGACCGTGGGCATGAGCCACAGCAGATAGACCAGCCACGAGCTCCAAATGCTGCATGCAACAGTCTGGCACCACACACCATCTCTCCTGCCCTGAGAGACTGTTCTAACAGATGGAGCCCAAAGTCATGGATTAAATGATCTCGACGGACACTTTAGAGGGGAGGCCCATAGACTAAGGGAATGATATGATAATGGAATGCATCAGGCATGCTGTCATTGGACGGGGTGCATTTTTCTGCAAGGGGGAAGAGGGTGTTAGCTCATGAGCTAGGAGGGCTTATAGACTGAGCTTTAAACTAGACTTGTTGGGGGAGGGGGATGTTGTCAGGGTTGCTCATGACAAGACAAGGGATGATGCTCCAAGGTCTGAGGTATGGGTCATTAGCAAAGGCCCTCAACCTGTTGCTCTGAGATGTGCTGAGTATGCTGCAGCACGCTTGAAGTCTTATGGGGACAAGCCAGGGGCTCCTGAGGAAATAGGAACCAGGGAGTCACAGATAAAACACCCCAGAGGAAGACACCTGAAGAGCAGCATGAAGGAAATGCAGCTGCTCCAGCCAGTGAGTCAGCTTCATCAGGCACCCAGCTGAAGTGCCTTTACGCAACTGCACATAGCATGGGAAACAAGCAAGAGGAGTTAGAGATGTGCACACGCCTCCAGGGCTACGATCTTATTGGCATCACAGAGACATGGTGGGATGGCTCTTATGATGGGAGTGTTGGAATGGCGGGATACAGACTCTTCAGGAAGGACAGGCAGGGGAGGAGAGGAGGGGGTGTTGCCCTCTATGTCAATGAACAGCTGGAGTCCATGGAGCTCCACCTGGGGATGGATGAAGACCCAACAAAGAGCTTATGGGTCAAGATTAAAGGGAACACAGGTGCAGGTGACATGACAGTAGGGGTCTGCTACAGGCCACCTGAGCATGATGACGGAGTGGATGAGGCCCTCTATAGACAGATAACAGCATCGCATTCACAGGCCCTGGTCCTCATGGGGGACTTCAACCACCCCGATACCTGTTGGAGGGACAACACAGCAGGGCACAAGAAATCCAGGAAGTTCTTGGAATGTGTCAATGACAACTTTCTTCTTCAAATGGTAGAGGAGCCAACGAGGAGAGGAGCCATGCTGGACCTTGTCCTTGCCAACAAGGAGGGGCTGGTGGGGAATGTTAAGCTCAAGGGTAGCCTTGGCTTCGGTGATCATGAAATGGTAGAATTCAAGATCCTTTGGGCAGCGAGGAGGGTACGCAGCAAGCTCACTACCCTGGACTTCAGGAGAGCAGACTTTGGCCTCTTGAGGGACCTGCTTGGCAGGGTTTCATGGGAAAAAGCACTGGAGGGGAGAGGGACCCAAGGAAGCTGGTTAATATTCAAGGATCACCTCCTCCAAGTTCAGGAGTGGTGTATCCCGAGAAAGAAGTCAGGCAAAAAAGCCAGGAGGCCTGTGTGGATTAACAAGGAGCTCCTGAACAAGCTCAAAAGCAAAAAGGAGGCCCACAGAGGGTGGAAGCAAGGATGGGTAGCCTGGGTGGAATACAAAGAAACTGAGTGACCAGGAACCAGATTAGGCAAGCTAAAGCCCAGATAGAATTAAATATGGCCAGGGACATCAAGGACAACAAGAAAGACTTCTATAACTACGTCAGGGGTAAAGGCAAGACTAGGGAAGATGTGGGCCCTCTCAGGAAGGAGACAGGAGGCCTGGACACCAAGGATATGGAGAAGGCTGAGGTACTGAATGACTTTTTTGCCTCAGTCTTTACCAGCAAGGGCTCTAGCCACACCACCCAAGTCACAGAAGGCAAAAACAGGAGCTATGAGAATGAAGAACCGCCCACTGTAGGAGAAGATCAGGTTCGGGACCATCTGAGGAACCTGAAGGTGCATAAGTCCATGGGACCTGATGAAATCCGTCCACGGGTCCTGAGGGAGCTGGTGGATGAAGTCGCCAAGCTGCTTTCCATTATATTTGAAAAGTCATGGCAGTCTGGTGAAGTTCCCGCTGACTGGAAGAGGGGAAACATAACTCCCATTTTCAAAAAGGGAAAAAAAGGAAGACCCAGGGAACTACAGGCTGGTCAGTCTCACCTCTGTGCCTGGCAAGATCATGGAGCAGATCCTCCTGGAATCTCTGCTAAGGCACATAGAAAATAAGGAGGTGACTGGTGACAGCCAACATGGCTTCACCAAAAGCAAGTCATGCCTGACAAATTTGGTGGCCTTCTATGATGTTGCCACAGCATTGGTAGATAAGGGGAGAGTAACTGACGTCATTTACCTGGACTTATGCAAAGCGTTTGACACTGTCCCGCACGACATCCTTGTCTCTAAATTGGAAAGACATGGATTTGATGGATGGACCACTCAGTGGATAAGAAATTGACTGGATGGCTGCACTCAAAGGATTGCAGTCAACGGCTCGATGTCCAAGTGGAAACCAGTGATGAGTGATGTTCCTCAGGGGTCAGTACTGGGACCGGTGCTGTTTAACATCTTTGTCGGAGACACAGATGGTGGGATTGAGTGAACCCTCAGCAAGTTTGCAGATGACACCAAGCTGTGTGGCATGGTCAACACGCTGGAAGAAAGGGATGCTATCCAGAGGGACCTGACTGGAAAAGGGGAAACATAACCCCCACTTTCAAAAAGGGAAAAAAGGAAGACCTGGGGAGCTACAGACCAGTCAGTGTCACCTCTGTGCCTGGCAAGATCATGGAGCAGATCCTCCTGGAATCTCTGCTAAGGCACATGAAAAATAAGGTAATTGGTGACAGCCAACATGGCTTCACCAAGGGCAAGTCATGCCTAACAAATTTGCAGGCCTTCTACGATGGTGCTACAGCATTGTTTGGGGGAGGAACTGACATCATCTACCTGGACTTATGCAAAGCATTTGACACTGTCCCGCATGACATCCTGGTCTCTAAATTGGAAAGGCATGGATTTGATGGATGGACCACTCGGTGGATAAGGAACTGGCTAGATGGCCCCACTCAAAGGGCTGTGGTCAATGGCTCACTGTCTACGTGGAAATCAGTGATGAGTGATGTTCCTCAGGGGTCAGTACTGGGACCGGTGCTGCTTAACATCTTTGTCGGAAACACAGATGGTGGGATTGAGTGAACCCTCAGCAAGTTTGCTGACAACACCAAACTGTGTGGCGCAGTCGACACGCTGGAGGGAAGGGATGCCATCCAGAGGGACCTGGACAGGCTTGAGAGGTGGGACCATGCAAATCTCATGAAGTTCAACCAGGCCAAGTGCAAGGTCCTGCACCTGGGTCATGGGAATCCCATGCACAAATACAGGCTGGGCGGAGAATGGCTTGAGAGCAGCCCTGAGGAGAAGGACTTGGGGGTGCTGATAGATGAGCTCAACATGAGCTGGCAATGCACACTTGCAGCCCAGAAAGCCAACCACATCCTGGACTGCATCAAAAGAAGCATGGCCAGCAGGTCGAGGGAGGTGATTCTGCCCCTCTGCTCCGCTCTCGTGAGACCCCACCTGGAGTATTGCATCCAGCTCTGGAGTCCTCAGCACAAGAAGGACATGGACCTGTTGGAACGGGTCAAGTGGAGGGCCACAAAGATGATCAGAGGGCTGGAGCACCTCTCCTATGAGGACAGACTGAGGGAGTTGGGGTTGTTCAGCCTGGAGAAGAGAAGGCTCCGAGGAGACCTTATAGCAGCCTTCCAGTACCTAAAGGGGGCTTTTAGGAGAGATGAGGAGGGACTCTATCAGGGAGTGTAACGATAGGACGAGGGGTAATGGTTTCAAACTGAAGGAGGGTAGATTTAGATTGGGTATTAGGAAGAAATTCTTCACTGTGAGGGTGGTGAAGCAGTGGAACAGGTTGCCCAGGGAGGTTGTGGAGGCCCCATCCTTGGAAGTATTTAAGACCAGGCTGGATGAGGCTTTGAGCAGCCTGGTCTAGTGGGAGGTGTCCCTGCCCATGACTTGGGGGTTGGAACTAGATGATCTTTAAGGTCTATTCCCACCCAAACCATTCTATGATTCTATGATTAATTGGAAAGTGTAAGATCTGGACGTGATGTAGATGGTATAGAACAAGGGGTGGATAATGTCCTGGTTCCAGCGGGGATAGGGTCAATTTTCACAAGGAGGCGGCTTCGGATACAGCTAAGACGGCTGTCCCAAACTAGCCAAAGGGGTGTTCAATACCATGTGATGCCATGCTCAATATATAGCTGTGGGAGCTGGCCGGGAGGGGGGCAGGAATCATGGCTCATTTCGGGTTCTGGTTGGTGAGCAGCTGTACGTTAATTGTGTTATGTATGTTTTTCTGTCAGTATTATTGTTCTTGTTTTCCTCTTTCCTTCGCTGTTCTGTTAAATTGCCTTTGTCTCAACCCGCGAGTTTTGTCTTTTTCTTCCGATTCTCCTCCCATGCTGCCGCTGTGGGGGAGAGTGAGCAAAAGATTGCGTGGTTCTTTGTTGCTGGCTGGGGCTAAACCACAACACAGCTAAAATCAGGTAAGTCTTTTACCAAGACAGTTTGGTTTTTCTTTTGTTTTTGTAGTGCCTGAGAAGTGCTAGTAAGTTCATGTTTGTATACTAACCTGACTGTGCACAGTATTTACTGAGTGGTGCAGTATTCTTACCGTCCTGCCACATCTTTTGCAGAGTAGTCCTTTTGCCATGGAAGCCGAAGAAATGATGGAATGTATCCAGGAATTCCCTGAACAGTATAAAATTATTTTGGATAGACTTAATGAACAACGTGAGCAGGATCAGTTTACGGATATCACTCTGATTGTCGATGGTATGCACAGGCCTGAGAACCAGTTGGTATAAAGAGAATTCTGAAAGCTGTGCTGGGAAGCTGTTGGGTTTGTCACAGGTCAGCTGTCAAACTGGGTTGCTAACAAATTCTTGGTTCTGTATTGGTGTGCGAGTTGCTTGCAGAGTTTCATTTAAAGTCTTGGGCTGAACAGAGTCTCCAGCAGTGATTAATAATTTTGCTTCTGCTTTTCCAAAGAAGGGGCTAAATATTTTCAGATAGAAGCCCACTTTGAAACTGCTGTACTATATTTACTGTGTTGTCTAAGGATTTACAAAACACTGTAAAAATATCTTTCCCTAACTTGAGATGACTGTTTGCATGCAGAGAATTTATACAAATATTGGTTGATTGTTTAAAAAACAAAACAAACAAACAACCAAAAAAACCCAAACAGCTTTAAATAAGATTGCTTTCTTGCTTCTCTGGTATCTGCCTACTATTTTAATATATAGTTAAAATAGTCCCTTTTCTTTTTCTATGTGTTCTAAAGACATAGGTATTAATTTAAAAGGAAGATGGAGATATAAGTGCTTATTATCACATTAGGAAAGGTGGTGTCTGATAGATTTGCAGCTGTTCTTTTCTTTGCATCGGCACTTAATCTGCACTATGAGTAAGAAGGTGTTATCCTAAACCAAAATTTTTGTCTCTCTTTGTAGGTCACCATTTCAAAGCTCATAAGGCTGTTCTTGCTGCCTGTAGCCAGTTCTTCTACAAATTCTTCCAAGATTTCACTCAGGAGCCCTTGGTGGAGATTGAAGGTAGTCCGATTCATGCAAATGAAAACCTTCAGAGTTGTGTGTCCAAGCTCAAAATGAATGTAGTATCCTTGGTATGGTCTTAATGCATGCTTGGTCATATCGATTACCTTCTGTCCTGGTTCTGGCGGGGATAGGGTTAATTTTCCGCAGGCTCTGGCAGGGACACAGGTATTCCATCCCACGTGAGCCATGCCCACTGAGCTGCCAAAGTCGCTGCTTGGAGGGGGCTGAGGTGTCCTGGGTCTGGTAGGTGAGCGGTGGTTCCGTAACCGTGTTTGTATATTCCTCTATCCATGTTATTGTTGTTTTCTTGTTCCCTTTGCTGTTGTGTTAAATTGCCTTTGTCTCAACCCACGAGTTTTGCCTTTTTCTTCTGATCCTTTCCCGTATTGGGAAGGCCCGAGAGAGCGACACGTGGTTCTTTGTTGCCGTCTGAGGCCAAACCACAACACCTTCCTAGATCTCAGTTCTTGAGTTGTTCTGAAGTAGTGTTGTGGTTTAACCCTGGCTGGCAACTAAGTTCCATACAGCCAGGCTTGCTTGTCACCCCCAGTGGGATGGGGGAGAAAGAAACTCATGGGTTGATATAAAAAACATTTAATAATTAAAAAGAAATAATAATGTTTAAAAAGTGGTAAGGAAAAGAGGAAAAAATAACAAAGAGAGAGGAAAATAAAACCCAAGACAGACAAGTGATGCAAATGAAAACAATTGCTTGCCACCAACTGACCGATGCCCAGCCAGTCCCTGAGCGGTGGCCCCTCTGCCCACCTTCCCCCTGGTTTTATTGTTGAGCATGGCATCATATGGTATAGAATATCCGTTTGGTCAGTTGGGGTCAGCTGTCCCAACTGTCCCCTCCCAACTTTTTGTGCACCTCCAACCTACTCACTGATAGGGCAAGTGTGAGTAGAAAAGGCCTTGATTCTGGAAGCACTGCTCAGCAGTAACTAGAATATCAGTGTGTTATCAACACTATTTTCGGCTCAAATCCGAAACGTAGCCCCATACAAGCTACTATGAAGAAATTTAATTCTGTCCCAGCCAAAACCAGTACAGGTAGCTATTGCCACTGGAAAAAACTTCCCCTGAAGAAAAATTAAATAGAAAAAGATGCCTTGGTTGGGGTGCAATACTTGCCTGATGGGCAAGGAGCAATTTCCTGGGGCAATACTTCAGCTTCTGGTAACTTGCTGCTCAGAGGTCTCTTGAGAGAGAGAGATCATATTTTTATGTTTAAATTTATACTTTTATACAAACAGCTTTTTGTCCATCTTATCCTTCCTTTTCTCTTTGTCGTGGCATGACTCTGTAGTTGTTCCAGATTCACGTGTTTCTATAGTAGAATTTTTATTCCAATGTGAGCCTTTCAAGGGTGGCATCTTCACGAAACTGGCTGTCAAAGTACTGTGAGCAAAATGGTGAGCAGGCAAGTGCGCAAGATTTATCAGATAGATGAGACAGGAATTGCTAAAAGAGGCTGTTTTTCTTGCTCGTATACAGGTGTAAGTAACATGGCATTTCGTCACCTAATTGAGTTCACCTATACAGCAAAACTAATGGTCCAAGGTGAGGAAGAAGCAAATGACGTTTGGAAAGCAGCTGAGTATCTACAGATGTTAGAAGCAATCAAAGCACTTGAAATCAGGTAAACAAATAAGCCGCTTTTTCTTCCCAACACTGAAATGTAAAGTCTTAAGAATCCTTTTACGAGAGCTCACTGCCAGTATTTTGCAGTGCTGTTCTTTATCCTGGAACCTCCTAAACTTTTGTGGGACTGTATACTCTTCTACTATAAGACATGGGTCAGAATTATAAAGGCTAAAAAATGAACATCGCATTCATAGAATCATAGAATCATAGAACCATAGGGTTGGAAGGGACCTCTGGAGATCATCTAGTCCAACCCCCCTGCCTGAGCAGGGTCACCTAGAGCAGGTTACACAGGAACACGTCCAGGCGGGTTTTGAATGTCTCCAGAGATGGAGACTCCACCACCTCTCTGGGCAGCCTGTTCCAGTGCTCTGCCACCCTCAGGGTAAAGAAGTTCCTCCTCATGTTTAGGTGGAACTTCTTGTGCTCAAGTTTGTGCCCATTGCCTCTTGTCCTGTCCCTGGGCACTACTGAAAAGAGCCTGGTCCCATCCTCCTGACTCCCATCCTTTAAGTATTTATAAGTGTTGATAAGATCCCCCCTCAGCCGTCTTTTTTCCAGACTGAAGAGACCCAAATCCCTCAGCCTTTCCTCATAAGAGAGGTGTTCCAGTCCCCTAATCATCTTGGTAGCCCTCTGCTGCACCCTTTCCAGCAGTTCCCTGTCCTTCTGGAACCGGGGAGCCCAGAACTGGACACAGCACTCCAGGTGTGGCCTCACCAATGCAGAGTAGAGGGGGAGGATGACCTCCCTTGACCTGCTGGCCACACTCTTTTTGATGCACCCCAGGATGCCATTGGCCTTCTTGGCCACAAGGGCACATTGCTGGCTCATGGTCATCCTGTTGTCCACCAGGACTCCCAGGTCTCTTTCCACAGAGCTGCTCTCCAGCAGGTCAGCCCCCAACCTGTACTGGTGCATGGGGTTGTTCCTCCCCAGGTGCAGCACCCTACACTTGCCCTTGTTGAATTTCATAAGGTTTCTCTCTGCCCAGATCTCCAACCTGTCCAGGTCTCTCTGTATGGCAGCACAGCCCTCCGGTGTGTCAGCCGCCCCCCCCAGCTTTGTGTCATCAGCAAACTTGCTGAGGGTGCACTCTATCCCCTCATCCAAGTCATTGATGAATATATTGAAGAGGGCTGGACCCAGTACTGACCCCTGGGGAACACCACTCGTCACTGGTCTCCAACTAGATTCTGTGCCCCTAATCACAACCCTCTGAGCTCTATCTTTCAACCAGTTTTCTATCCACCTTAAATTCTTTGGTCTGGAACTCGATGACAAGTGACATGGCTGGTAAATGCTGCAGACATCGTAGGGCTGTGACTTTGTGGTAGCTAATATCAGGTCTCTGTGCTATCTGACTGCCCACGCCCCTGATTGAGAGCTGGGTGTACAGTGACGATGTCTCTCAGGTAGTTAGACCACATTAACAAGTTTGTGCTGGTGTTTTGATTTCATGCAGCTTTCTGCTTTCAAGAGAATAGGCAGTGATTTTAAAACTTCTTGGTGCAAAATTAATCTCTCAAACTTCTTGAACAAATGTCATTGTTATAATCGGTTTTATATGGGATCAATACTTAATCAAATGTTACTCTGGCACCTTTTATCTGGTACAAGGAACTGTACTCCATTACCAAACTCCAACCTCAGAAAAGCAGGTGCCATTCCCATCATGCTGTTTTTCTTCCCCTTTCTTCCCTTTCACAAAGTGCTGTCATGTTCTCGTTACTTCTGTGTGCTACACTGTTCTTCTGTCATGAAGCAGAGGGAGGGGCAATAAATGCCTCCCAGCATTATGCTTATTGTTTTCTCTTCTAGACCTGCTGAAAGGTCTTTGTGTTCAGGCTAAGGAAAGACTGTTGCTTCCTCTTTATCTCCCCATAGACACACTAGTTAAGGAGAGTGGCATTGACCCCGAGTTCCTCTAGTAGCCAGCTAACTTAACAAAAAAAAAAAAAAAAAAAAAAAAAAACCCACCAAAAAAAACCCAAACCAAAAACAAAAAAACAAACAAAAAAAAAAACCCAAGCAAAACACAAAAAAACCCTCCACAACATGGTACACTGGAAACTTGATTTTCAACTTTGGTGTTGACTTTTTTGAATCAACTTATTCTGTGCTTATTCTATGGGTTGGTGGCAGAGCTGAATAAGTATGTGGGTTTTTTTAACAGGAAAGATGGGATTGTGCATTTTTAGTCCTACCCTCCAACCCCACCAACACTCTTTTTTTGACATTATTAAGATTAGGCATGGTATCACCAAAAGATTTTTTTTTTCATTCAGGAAAAAAGCAGACCTTTGCTGTTGAGAAATTTAAAAGACACTTGAAACTGAAAAAGCATGTTCTAATCGGTATTGCTTTTGAGTCTGTGTACACCAGTAGAGCTGTTCAACCAAGGTTCAAATCAGTCCGTCAAGCTAAACTGTCCAGCCTGCAATTATTTCCCACTGTTGTATAATGTTATGCAGTTTGTTGTTTATGCATCACTAGTAAACACTGTAATTCTTATGTTACAAGGAAACCAATGTTTTGCTTAACAAAGACATGTGCAAGCCAGTCTGAGTTATTTCCATAGTTCATTTTTGATTTTTGGTGGAGATTTTTTGTTTAGAAAAACAAACTTGAGTACCACTGTCAGTCTCGGTTTTCCCCTCTGCAGTAGGAGGGGGAAGAATTGCAATACAGTGCCTCTGTCTGAGTTTTGACTGAAAGGGGTAAGCTTCAGAAAGTTCAGCTAAAGTAGAGATTATTATAGAACTAACCATTTGTGTAATGCATCAGAGTTGCACGTTGCATAATCTAGACTAGAAAGAAAACAACCAACTGTTATTCCTTGAAGTACAGTGTGTTGTATGTGTGTATCCCCATTCAAAGTTTCACACCTGAGCCACACAATGTGCTCAAGGATGGTAGTCTCCTCTTTGAGCAGGTACATGATCCTGGAGCTATTTGCAGTAATGTTCAAAGTAACTGTCACCTTCTAGATATCAGAAATCCAGGTTAGATGAAACTATAAGTTTAGCTGCTCTGTCTTCCTGTATCTGAATATAGTAAGGTGCAATTTAATAAGCTGTATCCTGCATTAGGTCATTAGTCACACATCTCTGCCATACGATGTACAGATACTGGAGAAAAACCTTCTCTCTCCTATTACTAGAAAACCTGAAAGTGATAGGGAGTAGGTTACATAAAAGGGTTCATCAGGCTGCAAAGGAAGGTAAAAACACAAATTACTCATCAGTCTGATTTGAGGGGAAGATAGCCACTCATTTTCGAAACTGATAATCAGTTCTAAAATCTCCAGCATGTAAGTGCTGTGGATAATCGTGAGGGTGTGACTTGAAAGCATTGGCCCACTCAGCTCTGTCTGTGTTTGAGATGGGATGCTATCCCCAGAAAATTAAACTAGAATACTCTTTCCACATCCCAGTGGTTTGCCTTTTTTTTTTTTTCTTTTTGGTACCTCAGCTGTTATTTGTGTGCTTTCTTGAAGTACAAGATGTTATAATAATCATTGTGTGAAGTCACAGCTGTAGTGTTTTTTAACAAGCTGTAAGCGCTGCAGGCAATTGCACACACTCCAGAGCTTAAGAGGTGAATAGCGTAGGAAGGACTTGAATCTTATTTCTGAGTAGGCAGGCCAAAGAACTCCTTCCTTTGGGGAAGTTTTCCTTCCAAGTACAGAATTTCATAAGTTTCCTAGATAAACCGGTGTCATTAGGCTAACTGGCCTTTCTTCTTGATAGGTGGTGTTTATTGTTCAAACGGAACTATTAAAAACCACTTTATTAACCTTATGTCAAAGGCTCCACAGCTTTAACTGTGCTATTCTACAGCTCTAAGGAGGATAGATTAAGGACAAATTAGCTTCTGAAATGCATGAAGGTTCATAGAATCACAGAATATTTTGAGTTGGAAGGGACCTTTAAAGGTCATCTAGTCCAACCCCCCTGCAATGAGCAGGGACATCTTTGACTAGATCAGGTTGCTCAGGGTCCTGTCCAATCTGACCTTGAATGTCTCCAGGAATGGGGCATTTACCACCTCTCTGGGCAACCTATTCCATTGTTTCACCACTCTCATTGTAAAGAACTTCTTCCTTATATCTAGTCTGAATCTACCCTCTTTTAGCTTAAAACCATTACCCCTTGTTCTATCGCTACAGGCCCTGCTAAAAAGTTTGTCCCTGTTTTTCCTGTAGGCCGCCTTTAAGTACTGTAAGGCCGCAATGAGGTCTCCCTGGAGCCTTCTCCAGGCTGAACGACCCCAACTCTCTCAGCCTTTCCTCATAGGAGAGGTGTTCCATCCCTCTGATCATTTTTGTGGCCCTCCTCTGGACCCATTCCAATAGGTCCATGTCTTTCCTGTGATGAGGGCTGCAGAGCTGGACGCAGTACGCCAGGTGGAGTCTTACCAGAGCAGTTATGTGGTCGTTCATCATTCAGCTTCTTTGAGAAACAGCTAGGGAGTGTTTAATGCAGAAGCTCAGTATCAGGCAGGAATTGTTATGTAAGTGCTTATGGATCTTAACTATGTTTATGCAAATGCTTTGCAGGAACAAAGAAAATTCATCACCCTTAGAATCAAATCAAACACAAGGTAAAAATAAACTGAAAAAGAGGAAGATAGCTGAAACCTCTAACGTTATCACAGAAACACTGCCATCTGCAGCATCGGAGCCTGTTGAAATTGAGGTTGAGATTGCTGAGGGGACAATTGAAGTGGAAGATGACAGCATGGAAGCACTTGAAGTAGCTTCTGCAGAGCAATCTATAAAGTACATACAGACAACGGGTACATCAGATGAATCTGCTTTGGCTCTTTTGGCAGATATCACCAGTAAGTATCGTCAGGGAGAGAAAAAATGCCAGATCCAAGAAGAAGGTGATAGTGCAACTGATCCCTCATGCAAACAGGTAGAAGGTATTGAAATTGTGGAATTTCAGCTGTCACATGTGAAGAATTTATTCCACTGTGAGAAATGTAACCGTTCATTTAAATTGTTTTACCATTTTAAGGAACACATGAAAACACACTCTACTGAGAGTTACAAGTGTGACATATGTAATAAAAGGTACCTACGAGAGAGTGCTTTGAAACAGCACCTCAACTGTTACCACCTTGATGAAGGTGGTGCCAGCAAGAAGCAAAGACCTGGCAAAAAAATACATATATGCCAGTACTGTGATAAGCAGTTTGACCACTTTGGACATTTTAAAGAGCACCTCCGGAAGCACACAGGTAAGAGCACTGCTATGGTCCTGTACTTATGGCTTTGGCTCTAGTATTTTGGGGTTTTGCATGTTTTGGGGAAATAAAGAATATGCTGAAGAGAATACGTGATTCCTGAATGCTAGAAATACTTGGCTTCTAGTTACAACTAAAATGCTATTTTGGGTTGTTTGGGGTTTTTTTGTTTGTTTTGTTTTGTTTTCCATTGATATAAGCTTTGAGGGATTGAGGTGGTTAAAAATAGGTACCTAAAACCAGAAAGCACCGATGAAGCTTCTCTCTCAAGTCTATTAAATCTTAAAGATTTTTTTCAAAATAATTTCTTAAAGTATGTTTTCTTCTTCAAAAGCACCAAACTGAGGAGCTACTCTTATTTTTTCACAGTTCTATTAGTAAATGTTTCTGTTGAAATGTGATCTGAACTGTGATCTTCTCAGTAGAATGCACAGTTTAAAGGGTTTCTTTAACTAAGAGAACTTCTGAGTAAATGCCTATTAATGCATTAGGCATAAAATGCCCCCCTAACAACTCTCTCTTGTACCATCTTGTTTGAAAGTTTCATCCTTGCTCTTGACATCTCATCTATGATTTCATTTTCTTTGTTAATTAACACAGCAAAACATTTCTAGTGACTTTAGTAGACTTTTGTTACTGTAAAATCTGCCTCTAAAATCTGGATAGTATCTTCTGAGCACAAAATGACTTGTGCTCCTTCTATTTAATATGGGAGGTTAAGATGTTATTTCTTCATCTCACTGAAAAGTCTGTACTATCTGAATAGGTACTGAGCATTATATAGATAGCTCTCTGAATGTAAAATATATGTTGTCCTGATCTTTCATATGCTTTTGTTTAATGTGTCAGTCATGAGTCATCAGTAAGAATTTAATGGAGGGTAGTAGTCCTATTTCTTTCGTGGCTTGTTGTTGCTAAAGTCTTTGCATCTGTGTATGGGACTGCTGAGTACTGATATATGACACTATCAATAGCCCCTTAAAAATTGCATTTATAAAAATGCAAAATCCTTATTACCTATGAAGTAGGGAGTGTTTCTCCATTATGACCAAGCCAAATACAAACTACTTAACAAAAGTATTTTCAGAGAAAAGTTTGTGGTGGATTAACAGAGTAACCCAAATATCACAGTATGTTGGTTGCTGTTGTGACAAAGGATTTTGGGGATGAAACAACTTAGCATATCACAGGAGATGCAAATTACTTTCTAAATATTTATTGATACAAGTATAACATATGGAATCTAATTACTTAATTACTTCCAGTTCAGCATTTTGAAAGCCTTAAGCTTAAAATTAAACCAGTTACTACCATTTAACTGTGGTCTCCTAAGGTCAGTGGAAAAACTTCCAGTGAGCCAAAGGCTTTCTGAGTTCTTAATTCTGTATAGCTCTGGTTGAATACGAAAATGAAATTCAAAGGCCGGGAGAAAATGTCCTACAAAGTATTTGATCGTGTTGCTGCTTAATCACAACACCAGCAATAACATGAAAGTAGCAATTGGAGCAGAAATAGTCACCTTATCAGGGTTGGTAATTCTTTTTGATGTAGGAATTTGATATTACCAATAGCTATTATCTTTGTCTCAATAAAAGAAAGGAAGGAGAACTATGGAGTTTTTCTCACATGTGCGTACAGTGCCTTAAGCAGCCTCTGAATCTTTGGGAAAAAAAAAATTAAATTGTCTTATGTCATGTAACTGAACGTACTAACAAAGTAATCTCCAGAATTTATAGAGAGGGAAGTTTTTTGGCTTGATCTAATGATTCTCTTTTCTTTTCCCTTTATGAGAATGAATGAGATTTCACTTAAGTAATTCATAGGACAGAAATTCTGCAAGGCTGCACTTAAATAATGTGTATCCGTTGAGTTCAATAGCTCTAATTTATCTTAGACAAGAAGAGCAATTTCCTCATACAGAAATCAATCTCAGAACGAAGCTACTGCTCTCAATATGCTTGTCTAATCCTGGTATTTTGCAAAGCTTATATCCCCTAGCAGAAAGAGACACTGAACAGCTTTGATTCCCTCTGATTTTACTGGGAATTTTGACTGCTGAATATTTCTCAAAATTAGGCCTTCTTGATTTTTTTTCTTTTTTTTCCTTTTATGGAGAGTGTGTGTGCTCACATGAGCAAAGGTGGAAGTGAAGGAGTTGTGATGTGCTCCAAGCAGCCAAATTAATCAGTCCTTGTCTAAAAACTCTGTAACTGAAGTAATTTGTATGCAGATTATACAAACTTCAGAGGAAAAATTAATCAATGTCTTTGCCATTCTTCATAAATCTAAAATATATTTTACAGGAAGTGTGCTTTGAACTGCAAATAACATCTTCCATAGGAGTGAATAAATGGACTCTATTTGCATACCTTGAATAAATGATCCCAAGAAGTTCATTTGATAAATGCCTGCCATTGTGTTGGGTGGGGGATGGGGGGGGCAAACAAAAAACCCAAACTAGGCTTACTATTTCTCTCCTAAACCCAATGTAAATAATGATATGTCAGCTTTATGGTTATGGTTGAATTCCCTGGTATTTCTTACATATTAGGCAAATAAGTCACTGTGGTGTTATGAATGTCTTTTGGGTTAAAAAATATTTATTTTAGGCAATCTCCTTCCTGTGGCTGTACAATTATAAAGGAGCAGCACAATATTGGACTATCTTAGGTCAGAATTTCTGTCCTGTGAGCGAGTTACGATTGACAAGTGAAATCTCGCCCGTTCTCATAAATGGAAAAAAGATAATTGTTAGATCAGGCCAGAACCCTCCCTCTTTATAAAATCTCACTTAGATGAGACTAAACTCGTAGTTGGATGACACCCGGGGCAAGAGAAGCAAGTTGTCACCTTTAACAGAGGAGTTTATCCCCTAGCTCGCCAGTGCATTTCTCAAGCTAGAGGCAGGCTGACATGCCCTCTGTGTTTTCCATTGCTGCTGTAACCAGTGCTGCCAAGGTCGCAGTGTTGATTTGCACTATGCAAGAAGTCACACAATGTCTTTTGGCCTTTGGATATTGCCACTGTTGTCTTTGAATTGTCACTTTCAGATACTTTTGGCAGAATATGTTGAAGATTATTGAAGTATTTGAGTAATAATAGAATAAATCTGTCCTTGGTTGGACGGTGCCTTGCTCCAAGTAACTCTTTAAATGTGACCAGATCGCAGAGCAGGTGAAGGTCTGCGGTGTGAGTTTTGTTTTGTAATATCCTCTTGGCTCACCAATGTATTTGGTTGCTCGTGCAAAGTCCGTGATTTTTGCTTTGATGGCAGTTCAGCATCCTCTGCATTACCTATACAACAGTCTCCAAAAACATAGCCTTTTATAACCATTAAGGGGAATATTCCCACCATTTAACATTTTTCTGTGGCCTTTAGGTGTATAAGCGGGAATTATAGGCTACTTGTGGATTTCTTTTGAAAAGCTATTTAGGTACTTCTGAATATCTTTATTTCTGAAAATACAGGTTTATTGGCTTTCCATCTCAGTAGTCAATAACTACTGCATTCCTGAAAATGTAGGCTTTTAAACTTAATCTAGCTAGAATAGATTCTTATGTTACTCACTGAAATGTCTCGGCCTCTTTTGGAGTTCATTAAGTAGTTTGTTTCAGTAGTTATGTTGGTATCAGTATCTTCACAGATTAATTATCAGACTTTCAGAAGAAACACACTGTTCCTAATTTTTTTTACTTTAATTTCCTTGAATTTTATTGTGTTTGTGCATGATGAATTAGTAAACAGAGACACCGGTTGTTCTTTGTTACTATTTGATGATGGTAATAACAACATACTACTTTGGATTAAAGTGTTGGGTTTGGTTTTGTTTGTTTTAATACTGATGCATTGTTACTTCATGGTCATTCTGTGCGAACTTCTTTTTCTGGAGCTCAGTTTCAGCTCTCAAGCATAAACTGTTATTGTTCTTGAAAATAAAAATTTGTATTATTTAAGTACTTCCTTCTTTAATGTGTTACTTTGTATATACAAATGTTGAGTTTTTAACTGTTAATATTATCAGGTGAAAAGAGAGAAATAGCTTCTATTTCTTTAAGATATTTTGTCAGTATAGTAATCTGACTTCCATAAAAACCTAAATGTACCTTAAATGGCATTGGTAATGATGTTACATTGTTGTTTGTTTGTTTATTTGTTTTATAAATGAGAGTTATGACTCCACATTAGATTTTTGCCCTTTTAGTTACATAAATAAAGTTTACATAGAATGTCTTTCTCTTCTTCTGTAGAATAATCCAGTTGGCCACGTCCTTACAGCATATTTATCAAAAGGGAGAGGGGAAGGAGGGAGAGCTGACTGAAAACTGTCTGGTTTTATATGCTTACAAATCCCTGTGTCTGTATTACCAGGTGAAAAACCATTTGAATGTCCAAACTGCCATGAACGTTTTGCTAGGAATAGCACACTCAAATGTCACCTGACGGCCTGTCAGTCTGGAGTTGGAGCTAAAAAGGGAAGAAAAAAGCTGTATGAATGTCAGGTGGGTAATGGAAGTAGCAGAGTCTGAGGCTAGATGGCTCCTTCCTGTGCTGAGGGAGTGTGGGAGTACTGAGCAGGAAAGGCAAGGAGAGTGGGCTTATGTCTCCAAGAACTACTTCTAGTAAAATAAATCATAAAGATTGCATTCAACCACAACATGAGGGTAAATTCTTATATCTAAGTAGTTCCATTTAAAATATGGAATTACTGATATGGAGTTTCATAATACTTTGTTAATCAGAGAGATTCTTGTGGGTAGGTAAGTGTTCATCTGCATCTTACTGATCTTTCTGCTTCCTATTCAAGGTTCTTGATGCACTGATCTAGGCCTTTCCTGCTCGTGAGCATGCTTCACTAAAGTCCAAAATACGAAGTACTATTTTATTCCTATTTTATTATTCTTCTATTTAATACCAATGTATTGACTTTGTCTGGAAAGTCATTCCAACTTATGATGACAATCTGTAATGTCTTTTAAGCAAATATAAACATTGTAGATGGATAGCTAGGGTACTTGGTCACTACACGTAGCTGACATTTGAAAAGCTGTTCAGAAGAATGTTACTTAACTTTTAAAAGTTGATTATGAAAAGCTAGAAAATATGAGAGCTGAGGTTGGTTGTAGCATTTCTATTTGCCGTTTTGATGCTCCACTGCTGTGACAGTCTCAAATAAGAACACACTTCCCCCTCTCCCCCCCTTAAGGCTATCACCTTATTCAGTTCACAGAATGGCTGTGGTTTGAGGTTAAATTGTGTTGTGTAATAAAGAAAACTGATGGATATCAGCTTTATTTGTTAAAAAAACCAACAGAGTGATCTTATTCACAGAAAGCAGTGAATACTGAAGAAGAATTAATTCTGTGTGTTGCTAATCATTTAATTGGAAGTTACACTGATGCTGTTGCATCATTTAGTTATGCTAGTCTGAAGTTAATTCTTGGGAGCATACCTTTGTCTTAAAGATAAGTTTGTTTTGAATATGAGAACTACTGTATAACACAAAATTGTACCTAGTAGCTTCATTGAAGATACTGTTTTGTCTTTATGACCGTTTGGTTTAATTGCTTCGCCTCATAGCTTTCTCCGTTACAGATATTGTTAATGTGGGTTAGTGTTATTTCAGCCTGTAGCAACTACAGCAATTCTTGGATAATTTTTTCTTGACTTTTTTCTCTTTAGAACTAAATTTGAATAGTGTTCAATAAATAAAATCTTGGCTCACTGAACAAAGAGGAGAAAACAAAATTGCGCTTGCTTGATGAGCACTTTTGGTGCACTTCGTTGTATGCCTCAAGTACAGAATTAGGCTTTACGTGGCAAGAACAGTAATTATGTGCTTGGCCATTACTGATAGTCATTACCTTTATGCGTGACTAAGTAATTTTGAGTGCTTATCTATAAGGTTAGTATTTTAAGAAGTGTGTGTGCAACTTCATTGTAAAGCATGAGCCTGGGGGGGACAAAAAGCACATCACTAGCATCACAAACATAGAATTATAGAACGGTTTAAGTTGGAAGGGACCTTAAAGATTATCTAGTTCCAACCCCCCTGCCATGGGCAGGGACACCTCCCACTAGACTAGGTTGCTTTGAGTCCCATCCAACTGAGCCTTGAACCCTTCCAGGAATGGGACATCCAAAACTTCTCTGGGCAACATGTTCCAGTGTTTCACCATCCTCACAGTAAAGAATTTCTTTCTAATATCCAATCTAAATCTACCCTCTTCCAATTTGAAACTGTTACCCCTTGTCCTATCGCTACACTCCCTCATAAAGAGTCCCTCCCCATCTCTCATATAGGCCCCCTTTAGGTCCCCTTCAGGTACTGAAAGGCTGCTGTAAGGTCTCCCCGGAGTCTTCTCTTCTCCAGGATGAACAACCCCAACTCTCTCAGCCTGTCTTCATAGGAGAGGTGCTCCAGCCCTCGGATCATCCTCGTGGCCCTCCTCTGGACCCCCTCCAACAGGTCCATGTCCTTTTTATGTTGGGGGCCCCAGAGCTGGATGCAGTACCCCAGGTGGGGTCTCACGAGAGCAGAGTAGAGGGGCAGGATTACCTCCCTCAGCCTGCTGGCCATGCTTCTTTTGATGCAGCCCAGGATGTGGTTGGCTTTCTGGGCTGCAAGTGTGCATTGCCACCTCATGTTGAGCTTTTCATCCACCAGTACCCCCAAGTCCTTTTCCTCAGGGCTGCTCTCAAGCCATTCTCCGCCCAATCTGTATTTGTTCTTGGGATTGCTCTGACCCAGGTACAGGACCTTGCACTTGGCCTTGTTGAACTTCATGAGGTTCGCACGAGCCTACTTCTCGAGCCTGTCCAGGTCCCTCTGGATAGCATCCCTTTCTTCCAGCGTGTTGACCATGCCACACAGCTTGGTGTCATCTGCAAACTTACTGAGGGTGCACTCAATCCCACTGTCCATGTCTCTGACAAAGATGTTAACCAGCACTGGTCCCAGTACTGACCTCTGAGGAATGTCACTCATCACTGGTTTCCACTTGGACATCGAGCTGTTGACTGCAACCCTTTGAGTGCAGCCATCCAGTCAATTTCTTATCCACTGAGTGGTCCATCCATCAAATCCATGTCTTTCCAATTTAGAGACAAGGATGTTGTGCAGGACAGTGTCAAATGCTTTGCACAAGTCCAGGTAGATGACATCATTTGCTCTTCCCTTATTCACCAATGCTGTAATGCCATCGTAGAAGGCCACCAAATTTGTCAGGCATGACTTGCCCTTTAGTAAAGCCATGTTGGCTGTCACTAATCACCTCCTTTCCAACCCTATGATTCTATGATTCCTTATTTTCTATGTGCCTTAGCAGAGATTCCAGGAGGATCTGCTCCATGATCTTACCGAGCACAGAGGTGACGCTGACTGGCCTGTAGTTCCCCAGGTCTTCCTTTTTTCCCCTTTTTTAAAAATGGGGATTATGTTTCCACTTTTCCAGTCAGTGGGACCTTCAGACTGCCACAGCTTCTCAAATACGATGGATAGTGGCTTAGCAACTTCATCTACCAGTTCACTCAGGACCTGCAGGTGTACCTCATCAGGTCCCATGGATTTGTGCACCTTCAGGTTCCTTAGATGGTCTTGAACCTGGTCTTTTACAGTGGGCAGTACCTCATTCTCCTAGTCCTGCCTTTGCCTTCTGTGACTTGGGTGGTGTGGCTAGAGCACTTGCTGGTGAAGACAGAGGCAAAAAAGTTGTTGAGTACCTCATCCTTCTCCGTATCCTGGGTGACCAGGCCTCCTGTTTCCTTCTGGAGAGGTCCTGCATTTTCCCTAGTCTTCCTTTTATCACTGACATACTTATAGAAGCCTTTCTTGTTACTTTTGATGTCCCTGGCCAGATTTAATTCTGTCAGGGCTTTAGCTTTCCTAACCTGATCCCTGGCTGCTCGGACAATTTCTCTGTGTTCCTCCCAGGTTACCTCTCCTTGCTTCCACCCTCTGTAGGCTTCCTTTCTGAGTTTGAGTGTGTCTAGGAGCTCCTTGTTCAGCCATGCAGGCGTCCTGCTGGTTTTGCCCAGCTTCCTCTTTCTTCGGTTATATTGCTCCTGAGCTCGGAGGAGGTGATCCTTGAATATTAGCCAGCTTTCTTGGGCCCCTCATCCCTCAAGGGCTTTATCCCACGGTACTCTACCAAGCAGATCTCCGAGGAGGCCGAAGTCTGCTCTCCTGAAGTCCAGGATAGCAAGCTTGCTGTGTGCTGTCCTTGCCACCCTAAGGATCTTGAACCCCACCATTTCATGGTTGCTGCCGAGGCTGTGCTTGAGGTTCCCATTCCCCACCAGCTCCTCCTTGTTGGTGAGAACGAGGTCCAGCATGGCACCTCTCCTCGTTGGCTTCTCTGTCACTTGGAGAAGGAAGTTATCATTGATGCATTCCAGGAACCTCCTGGATTACAGAATCACAGAATGGTAGGGGTTGGAAGGGACCTCTGGAGATCATCTAGTCCAAATCCCCTGCCAGAGCAGGGTCACCTTAGAACAGGTTGCACAGAAACACATCCAGGCAGGTTTTCAATGTCTCCAGAGAAGGAGACTCCACCACCTCTCTGGGCAGCCTGTTCCAGTGCTCTGCCACCCTCAAAGTAAAGAAGTTTTACCTCATGTTCAGATGGAACTTCCTCTGTTCCAGTTTGTGCCCTTTGCCCCTTGTCCTGTCACTGGGCACCACTGAAAAAAGACTGGCCCCATCCTCTTGACACCCACCCTTTAGATATTTATAAGCATTGATGAGAACCCTTCTCAGTCTTCTCTTCTCTCTTCTCCAGGCTGAACAGACCCAGGTCTCTCAGCCTTTCCTCATAAGACAGGTGCTCCATTCCCTTGATCATCTTTGTAGCCCTCCGCTGGACTCTTTCCAGTAGTTCCCTGTCTTTCTTGAACTGGGAAGCCCAGAACTGGACACAGTACTCCAGATGTGGCCTCACCAGGGCAGAGTAGAGGGGCAGGATGACCTCCCTCGACCTGCTTGCCACACTCCTCTTGATGCACCCCAGGATGCCATTGACCTTTTTGTCCACAAGGGCACATTGCTGGCTCATGGTCATCCTGTTGTCCACCAGGACTCCCAGGTCTCTTTCCACAGAGCTGCTCTCCAGCAGGTCAGCCCCCAACCTGTACTGGTGCATGGGGTTATTCCTCCCCAGGTGCAGCACCCTACACTTGCCCTTGTTGAATTTCATAAGGTTTCTCTCCGCCCAACTCTCCAGCCTGTCCAGGTCTTGCTGTATGGTGGCACAGCCTTCTGGTGTGTCAGCCACCCCTCCCAGTTTTGTGTCATCAGCAAACTTGCTGAGGGTGCACTCTATCCCTTCATCCAGGTCATTGATGAATATATTGAAGAGGACTGGACCCAGTACTGACCCCTGGGGAACACCACTTGTCACAGACCTCCAACTAGACTCTGTGCCCCTAATCAGGACCCTCTGAGCTCTGTCTTCCAACCAGTTTTCTATCCACCCCACTGTCCATTCATCTAACCCACACTTCCTAAGCTTCCCTATGAGGATGCTGTGGGAGACCGTGTCGAAAGCCTTGCTGAAGTCAAGGTAGACAACGTCCACTGCCCTCCCCTCATCTATCCATCCAGTCACACCATCGTAGAAGGCTATCAGATTAGTCAGACATGGTTTCCCCTTGGTGGATCCGTGTTGACTACTTCCGATGGCTTTCTTTTCCTCCACACGCTTTGAGATGGCACCCAGAATGAGCTGTTCCATCATCTTTCCAGCAATGGAGGTGAGGCTGACTGGCCTGTAGTTTCCCGGGTCTTCCTTCTTGCCCTTTAAGAAGACTGGAGTGACATTGGCTTTCCTGCAGTCCTCAGGCACCTCACCTGTTCTCCAGGACCTTCCAAAGATGATGGAGAGCATCCCAGCAATGACTTCTGCCAGCTCCCTCAGCACTCTCGGGTGCATCCCATCGGGACCCATGCACTTGTGGATATCCAGTTTACTTAATTGATCTCTCACTTGATCCTCCTCAACCAAGGGGAAGTCTTCCTTCATCCAGACTTTCCCTGTTACCTCCAAAGTCTGGGACTCCTGAGGGCTGGCCTGAGCAGTAAAGACCAAAGCAAAGGCGGCATTCAGTAACTCCGCCTTCTCCACATCCTCTGTCACCATGGCTTCTGTCTCATTCAACAGCGGGACCACATTTTCTCTAGTTTTCCTTTTGCCTCCAATGTACTTGAAGAAGCCCTTCCTGTTGTCCTTGACATCCCTTGCCAGGTTTAATTCCAAGGAGGCCTTGGCTTTCCTCATTTCATCCCTGCATACTCTGATGGCATTCTTGTAAACTTCCCAAGTGGTCAGTCCCTTCTTCCACATATTGTAAACTTCCTTCTTCCTCTTGAGCTTTTTCAGAAGCTCCCTGCTCAACCATGCAGGTCTCCTGCTTCCCTTGCCTGATTTCTTGCTCTTAGGGATGCACCGATCCTGAGCTTGGAGAAAGTGGTATTTGAATACCAACCAGCTCTCTTGAGCCCCCCTACTTTCCACGTTCCTAGCCCGTGGGACCTCTCCAAGCAGTTTCTTGAAGAGGTCAAAGTTAGCCCTCCTGAAGTCCAAGGTTGCAATCCTACTTGTTGTTTTGTGCTTAGTACCCATGATCCTGAACTCTGTCTTCTCATGATCACTACAGCCAAGGCTGCCCCATCGCTTATGCCCTGCTGTGTTGTCCCTCCAATAGATATTGGGGTGGCTGAACTCCCCCATGAGGACCAGGGCCTGTGAATGTGAGGCTGCTCCTATCTGTCTATAGAGGGCCTCATCTACTCAGTCTTCCTAGTCAGGTGGCCTGTGGCAGACCCCCACTGTAATATTACCTGTCCCTGCCCTTCCTTTAATCCAGACCCATAAGCTCTCGGTCAGTCAGCTCCTCATCCACCCCCAGGCAGAGTTCCATGCACTCCAGCTGGTCATTGACATAGAGGGCAACACCCCCCTCCTCATCTCCACTGCCTGTCCTTCCTTAAAGAGTCTGTATCCTTCCATTTCAACCCTCTAGTCATAGGAGCCATCCCACCATGTCTCCGTGATGCCAGTAAGATCATAGCCCTGGAGGTGTGCACACATCTCTAACGCCTCTTGTTTATTTTCCATGCTACATGCGTTTTCATAGAGGCATGATTTTAAGACTTCAACAGCATAATGGGGATGTTCAGCTCCATTACACATACCTGTTCCTTGAGTTAATCCCTGTCAGATACTCCATCATCCTTCTGTGCTGTTGCTGAAAACTGAGGAGCTGGAACATTCTGTTTCAAAAAGTGAAGGGGTGCCAACAGTGAAAACGGATGTTTTCTGCTTCTTTCTGCAGCCAAGAACACTTGCATGGACAAAGACTCCTGAGCCTGTTTTCTTTACTCCGAACCTGACTCTACCCCACTCTTCTCTCTCTTCTACCCTGGCCCCTCATTCATTTCTGCAGTCTTTGTGTGTTGTTTTCGGGCTACTTACCCAGTGCCAGCTGAAGGGAAGGAAGTGCACTCAAGTGCTTTGTGAAAATAGTATGTCTACAGTCCAAGCAGTACTTTAAGCTGGAAGAGACTTAAAGGGATGGAGTTTAAAGAGATTTTTATCTGCTGAAATCACTCAAGTATTTTTTTGAAATGGCAAAATGGGAGAGTTTAGTCTAGCCAGGTAAATCTTCCAATGCCATGAACAAATGAAAGCTGATAAGGAAAAGTTGGCTAGTAGTACTGCATCTAGAACTTCAGTAAAAGGACAGTTTGTATTACACTTCCATCATACGGTATTATTACATAAACAGCTTTCCACCCAAAATTCTAGTGCCAGACATTTATTAGGGCGTGAATCTGGATGTGAATTTCACATAAAGTTAAAATAAGAAAACTTTCAAATGCTGTACTGACTTATAAATTTTGTAGGTATCATGTGTATGCACAACTCAAAATAGCACACTGTTTCTTAAAAATAAATAAATATCAGGTCTTCTGTTCATCTGAAGCTGACTTCTCAGCTTTTACCTCTAACGTACATGGTTGTTTTTTTAATCCAAGTAGCAAGAAGGTACACTACGTGAAGCTATGATCTGAAATAGGCACTATACTTTGTCATGTTTCTGTTGGCATTGTTTAACATACTGTATCTTTTGTTTCAGGTTTGTAACAGTGTGTTTAACAGCTGGGATCAATTTAAAGATCACTTGGTAGTACACACTGGTGACAAACCCAACCACTGTACCTTATGTGACTTGTGGTTTATGCAAGGCAGTGAGCTGAGAAGGCATCTCAAAGACATGCACAATATTTCAGAACGAATAGTGACAGAAGAAGTTCTTCCAGTGGAAGCTGTGGAAGCTGAACCAGTAACATCAATGACTATAATAGAACAAGTGGAGCAAGTCCATGTCCTACCAGTAATTCAGGTACAAGTGGATCCTGCACAGGTAACTGTGGAACAGATGCACCGTGATCTTGTACAGGACAGTCAAGTGAAAGACACGCAGATGGAACAACTGCAAGAACAGGTGCAAATTAGTTACTTGGAAGTTGAACACATTCAAACTGAACAAGGTGCTGAAGTTCACGTGGAGCATGTAAATCAAATACAGATGGAAGAAGTACAGGCAGAACTTATAGATGGAACAGACCTGGAACAAGTAGAATATGAAAGTGTTGATCAAGGAGAAGTAGAAGAAAAGGAAACTAGTCAAGTAGATGATGTAGATAAGGAAGATCATGAACAAGCTGAAGACTTAAAAACTCAACAGTTAGCGGACGCACAGAATAAAAAGGTGGATGACAAAAACAAATAACCACACGGCGCAGGTTTAGGAATTAAATGCCCAAGTATTTTTGTTAGCTTTTACATTGGTTTTTGAATGATCAGTGGTCATCTTTCCAATATATTGTCCTTAGGAAGCTGGACAAGTGGACCAAAGTTAGCTTTCTTTCATGTACAACTAAACTTCTCTCATATGTGAAAAATAACTTTCTCATTCATGTAATACCATGGAACAGAAACTACCACAGAGATGGACAGTTTTTTGAGGATTTTAATAATGAATAACTTGTATCACTGTTACACCATCCTTGGGTATATGTAAGAGTAACTTTACCTCTTTTCCTCTTGCCATAGAAGCAAACTCTTGTTATAGATTTGTAGGGTGTCTGTGGCAGAAGAATCAGTAAAATCTGGTGGGTTCTAATGTAAGTGGCCAATCGGGTACCCATGAATTTTCTGGGCAGACTGTTTGCCGTTTCCTAACAATGGTCCTTAACTTTCAGGCTGGGGAAAAAACATTGTGAGAAATGAGTGCCTTTTCAACACTGACTGGTTAAATTTCCACAAAGCTCCTAGAGCGTTCAAGAACCTGGTTCAGTAAAAGGCAATGTAGGTAATGTTATAGCGCTTTATATTTTTGCTTAAAATTGTCAGCTACTGATTATTTTTTTTTTTTTTTTCCATTAAATTTAGGGGCAGGGTGAGAGAGGAAACAGATTCCACATGGAGGCAGCAGGGCACTCTAAAAGGGACACTTTACATTAGGAAAAGCTCAGTAGAATCTGTGGTAAACGAGCTGAAAGAAAGCTACAGCAGACTCTTCTTTTATAAATCGTCATTTTTGAAAATGAGTATTTTTAAACATAAATATAGAGAAGACTTGTCTATATGGTATCAGGTTCCTGGGTTTTTTGAAATTAAATTCTGACACTTGACACAAAGATGATGTGCTAAAAGTAAAAGCCATAGGTATGAGTGCTAAAATGTGGATTGAAAAGTAGGAGTGTAAATATTTTAATCAATATTAGACAATAAAACAATACCAGCCATTAAATATTGCATTATTTGCTTCTTCCAATAAATTAGGAACAGCTGAGTGGCTGGCAATTACAGTGCCAGATCCCAGTGGCAAGAATCAATCTCATTTTAATAAGATTAATAGCTCATTACTGTAAAGTTAAGTTTGTTTAGAAAATACTTGTCTAGCGCTATGTTTAAGGATGCTAAGGACTTCTAATTCTCAATTATTAACTTGAGATTAGAGGCACCTCCATACTTCTGGAAAACTTTATTTTCAAAGCCTTAACTAAAGGGAGGAATTTTTGCAAGGCTGTTCCCTAATGCTCTTGGTAATCCTGTAGATCTTAGTTAAAATCAGGCTTTTCTATTCAATCTTCTCCAAGTGCAGAATTATTTCCTGAGATTTGTGCTTTTATTTAGTCTCATTCAAAATGATTCTTGTGTTTCATTATAGCGTAGACTTTGTTGCAAAACAAACATGGATCTCAATTAAAATTTCAAACAATTTGATTAACATAACTTGTATTCTTTTTTTATGATGTTTTATGTTTGCTGAGATGCAAGTAATATGTGATGAGATTCTGTGCAGAGGGAAGAATGTGGCCCGATGTTAATCATGAAAGTAAAAGTTGGCTCTTGTATTTATACCTGGCTTCTGATAAGAAGCCTGTCTTTTGATAACGCGCAGGGTACAGGCCTGCTTGCTTAGCTGCATAACCCTAATTTTTTAGGTATTTGTGCATATAGACACAAAGTCTGTATCTGTGGAATTAAAGGAACAATCTGGCTGTGTGTCTAACCACTGAAACTAACTTCTAGGTAATTTAAGGTCCAATGTAAATTGAGAAGGTACGTGGTATTGGTAACAGGGCCATGGTTTGGTAAGCACAGTTGGTCTGGTTTTATTGTTCTGTTTGATCTCCCCTTTTCAACAACAGCTTGTGAATTTGGTATGAGAGAAATGATGCTCTGTTGTTGCACCCAGTGCTGCCCCATCCAGACTCCTGCTGAGCCTGGGTGGGAGTGCGGTGGGGGCATGAGCAATCCCCTTCTCACCCTGAGGGACAGGGTGAAAGACTCTCCTCACGTAATAACTCCACTGGAAAGTGTTTCCCTTTGCAACCCCCTCTTCTCCAGAATTTCCTTCCCAAAAATCTAAAGCCCAAATTGCTTCCACCTGTGGAGTCCCCCATGCCTCCATACTGCAACAGCTGATATTGGGAGAGGGATGATTGACTTGGAGAGTCAGAAGTTATGGTTGCTGGTTGCTCTCTGTAACAGCCACCTTGCCATCCTCTTTCTGCCCCAAATGTCTGTATAGACCTATGCACCATTGGATTGGACCTCTAAATAAGTATATACTGCTGGTCCCCAGAGTGCCCTGTGTTATGCATGTACTGGTCTGTAGCTTGCAATGGGCACTTGTTGCCTGGGGCCTGCGGTGGGCCATGACACATGGGGTGAATGCTTGAATTTATGCCAAATGAAACTAATTGGCTAAAGCAGTGGGGTCTAGGCAGTGAGAAATGGAAAAGTGGAAATGAACAAAAACCTGAGGTGTGTCTGGATACAAAATAAAAAGTGAGCATTAAATTGAGACTGAGGTTAGGGGTAGACGTGTAGATTTATATATAATATTTATGAGCGGCCACAAGCTATTTCTGAAAGAAGGGCAGGGACAAGAAAGGCAGCTGATCAATAGTTTGAGAGCTGCTGAATTATTCAGAAAATATAAGAAAGGATTAGCTGCTTTTTTCAAAAACAGTTGCCAAAGAGCATTTCATCTGCAGGCTTATGAGGATGAAATTGGATGTCAGTCCTGCGTGAAACGGTCACTAGAGGAGGATCATGCAGCCTCTGCTTTGTTTCACGCCTGCAGTGGAACTTTTAATTAGCTAATGGTGCAGAATAGGGTACTCTCTTACACAAATTCTGTAACTTGTTATTATTTCGAATGAGAAAACATTTAAATAGATGTTTAATTTGGTTGCTTATTTTTAAGGACTGAAGTATCTCTTCTATAGGGACTATCATGAAAATGTAACATGCAGTTAGAGTCTTTTTTTTTTATTTCTAACAACTTTAAGAATAAACTGTAGTGTTTGCTACTAGCAAATAATTTAAAAATTAAAGCAACCTGTTTATAATGAAAATACAAATACTTTGTAGCTTGTGAAATGCTTAGCCACTCAGGCAGGTACAACAGAAGCTGGAGCCCTTTCCTGACTCGCCAGCTCAGATCTAGTCCAGCTTCAGCCCCGGATAGACCCAACTATGGGAGCGTGCCCCTATTTGCATTGTTGCAAATGAAATTGCAACATTGTGTGAGAAATGCCCTGATGCTGTCTGCCTGCTTGGGTTTTTTCCCCTAACTGGAGCCTTGACATCTATAAACGTCTCGGCTAGGGCTTGTCTTTCTGCTTCCTTCAAGTGAGGGATGGTGCCCTTTTAAGGAAATAATTTGTATCATTAAAAGAACTGAAACTACGAAGGGGGGTGCAGCCTGTAGCTCCTAGGCAGCGGGTCTCAAATGTGGGGGCATGAGGACCTGAAGGGTGTTAAGTGGGGTGCGGGGGCCTGTGCCTGGCCAGGTGGCAGCCAGTCGCCGGCAGAGCTGTTCAAGCTTTCGCAGTAAAGGCGACGGCGGCCCCTTAGCCGGGGCGTTGGGAGCCGCGCAGGCCCCCTACCTCCCCCGAGGGCAGGCAGGGGGCGTGGTGAGGCAGGGAGGCCCATCCCCACCGCGTGAGGGGAAGAGTGAGGCGGGCAAAGGGCGGGCGGTTGGTAGGGGCTGCGGCGGCGCTGAGGCCCGCGATCCGGGGCGGGCCGCCTCTGCCCGGGGTTGGTCTGTGGGAAGGGGCGGCGAGCCCCGGCGGAGCCGGAGGCAGCGGGAGGGGGCCGATTTTCAGGTACGGCGGTGGGAGCGCGGCTCCAGTGGTGGCTGGCTGTGTCTCTCTGACCGGGCGGAGATCTGGCCCCCGGAGGTGGCACTGTCTCAGCCGAGCGCCCCGGCGTGGTCCTCGCCGGACTCCGCTGGCCGATCGCTGCGGGAAGCGGAAGCTGAGCCGCTGCGCGTCGCCAGCGGGCTGGGAACATGCGGGGACTGTTCTGATACTCTTCCGATGCAACTGGATCTTTTAGCCTTTGCCAAGGTGTAATGGGTTGGCCCTGTCTGGATGCCAAGGTGCCCACCAAGCCGCTCTATCACTCCCCCTCCTGAACTGGACAGGGGAGAGAAAATACAACGAAAGGCTCAAAAGGCTCCTAGGTCGAGATAAGGACATTGAGAGATCATTCATCAATTACCATCATGGGAAAAACAGACTCGACTTGGGGAAAATTAATTTAATTTATTACCAATCAAATCAGAGTAGGGTAATGAGAAATAAAAACTAAATCTTAGAACACCTTCCCCCCACCCCTCCGATCTTCCTGGGCTCAACTTCACTCCCGATTTCTCTACCTCCTCCCCCTGAGCAGTGCAAGGGGACGGGGAATGGGGTTGCAGTCAGTTCATCACACATTGTCTCTGCTGCTCCTTCCTCCTCAGGGGGAGGATGCCTTACGCTCTTCCCCTGTTCCAGCATGGGGTCACTCCCACGGGAGACAGTCCTCCACAAACTTCTCCAAAGTGAGTCCTTCCCACGGGCTACAGTTCATAAACTGCTTCAGCATGGGTCCTTTCCATGGGGTGCAGTCCTTCAGGAACAGACTGCTCCAGTGTGGGTCTCCCATGGGGTCACAAGTCCTGCTAGCAAACCTGCTCTAGCATGGGCTCCTCTCTCCACAGGGCTACAGGTCCCGCCAGGAGTCTGCTCCAGTGCAGGCTCTCCACAGGGTCACAGCCTCCTTTGGGTGCATCCACCTGCTCTGGTGTTGGGTCCTCCACAGGCTGCAGGTGGATATCTGTTCCACCATTAACCTCCATGGGCTGCAGGGGGGCAGCCTGCCTCACTGTGGTCTTCACCATGGGTGGGCTGCAGGGGAATCTCTGCTTTGGTGCCTGGAGCACCTCCTCCCCCTCCTTCTTCACTGACCTTGGTGTCTGCATAGTTGTTTCTTTCACATATTCTCACTCCTCTCTTCCGGCTGCTGTTGTGCAGCTGTTTTTTCCCCCTTCTTAAATATGTTATCACAGAGGCGCTACCACCATTGCTGACTGTCTCAGCTTTGGCCAGCGGTAGGTCCATCTTGGAGTCGGCTGGAACTGTCTGTGTCTGTCATGGGGGCAGCTTCTAGCAGCTTCTCATAGACGCTACCCCTGTAGCCCCCCCTGTTACCAAAATCTTGCCACACAAACCTAATACACAAGGAGCCTAATCTTGCATTCTTCTGGCATCAGCGGAGCTGTAGGAAGACTCCCACTTATGTAAACAAGCTTTGCCTCGAGCCTATGCTTATGCCACTGGAGGAGTTTTAATAATTTCAATAATATTTTGTCGCTAAATAAAGTGTTTCCAATTGCTCCCTCCAACTGGAGGTGTAACTCTGTGTATGATATCCTTTACTGGGGCTGTAATCTGATTCATGAAAATGCTATTATATGATATGCTCTGAAAAAGGAATAGAGAAATCCACCTGCTTTCAGGGGCCATGCTGCAAGAGTGGTGCTTCATGGGCAGACTCGCTTGGGGGGGCTCACAGATGAATTACACAGAGGTGAGGGGAGAAGAGGGGTTTTTGCTGTTAAAATTGAGTAAACAAGAGACAGTGACAATGTGGGTGTTTTTTAATTGTTATTGAAATGCAGGTTATTTGAAAGACACGTGTATTTTATCTGACACCCTCTTCTTATGCTAGGTCTAATTGGAGCCTAAAGCCAAAATATTTTCAGTCTAAGAAATCCCATACTGTGTTTAACATAAGAAGCATATGAATAATTCCATGTAAGAAGCCAGGACATGTTTCAGTGTTTTCTGGATTGGGGTATTATTCCTTATATCATGTAATCTGTTCATATAGCTTTAGAGTGGCTGGCACAGTTATTGATAAACAGAACAGCATGTGTCACAAGAAATTTGTCATTTCAGGGCTTTCTCCTTTAAGGATGTAGACTGATGTTTCAGTTGATTCACACCAAATAGATTTGTTGAAGTTTTGGGTGCGTATATGTCGATGTTTAGATTGTCCCTCTCCACAGTTAAGGAGGAAAATACAGTAAACTAAAAACTGGTACTCATTTTCAGGGAGAGAAGGGTATTTGTGCATGTGTGTGTAAAAAACCAAAATTTAAAAAGTATTCTATCAAAAAGGGACCTAAACTGTATATATAGCCCTGTCTTTATTCTCTATTACATCTCTGTTACTAACATTACCAGAGAGAAAGAATAATTTTTTTCTATTTTTTTTCCTTCTTGCTACTTTTTAAAACTATTTTTTTCTTGCACTAGGTAATTTCTTTTAAAATATTTTCTCAGATCTAAAACAGTTCCAGGGTCTGAGCAAACCCATTGCTGTAAATGACAGGGAATAATTTGGTCGAATTTATTTTTCCTGACCACTTAAAAATTATCATCCATCGTCTAGTGCCCTTAATTCAACTGATGCTTCTTTTCTAAATAGTATCTTATCCCACAAATAGATGTGAGGATCTTAAGGATTTTACTTAGTTCTAGACAGTTTGTCTGTTTGGGAATCAGAAACTAAATGTACCTGAATATGCTTGTTTTACTATTCTTACAGTTGCTTATTTGGGATCTTTTGGGATTGTTGTTTTAAAAATTGCAGCTTCTAGGGTATTTTTAAAAATGTTGTCCAGTTGTGGAGTCCTTAGCTTTGTCCTATGAAAATACTCAAAATTATTTTGTAAACTAACACAGGGCCTTCACTATTGCAAATATAAATAATTTATTATAATACATTTCATGGAATTTCACGGAATTTTCACAGAATTTCACAGAATTTTTCAGAGTTGGAAGGGACCTCTAGAGATCATCTAGTCCAACTCCCCTACTAAAGCAGGATTGCCTAGAGCACATTACTCAGGACTGCATCCAGGCAGGTCTTGAAAGTCTCCAGAGAAGGGGACTCCACAACCTCCCTGGGCAGCCTGTTCCAGTACTCTGTCACCCTCACCGTAAAGAAGTTTTTCCTCATATTTGTTCAGAACTTCCTATGTTCCAGCTTGTGCCCGTTACCCCTCGTCCTGTTACTGGGAACCACTGAAATGAGTCTGACTCCATCCTCCTTAAACCCACCCTTTAGATACTTGTAAACATTAATAAGGTCTCCCCTCAGCCTTCTCTTCTCCAGGCTAAAGAGTCCCAGGTCTCTCAGCCTTTCCTCATAAGGGAGATGCTCCAATCCCTCAATCATCTTTGTTGCCCTATAGTGGACTCTCTCCAGTAGTTCCCTGTCTTTCTTGAACCGGGGAGCCCAGAACTGGACACAGTACTCCAGATGTGGCCTCACCAGTGCAGAGTAGAGGGGGAGAATGACCTCCCTTGACCTGCTGGCCACATTCTTCCCTATGCAGCCCAGAATTCCGTTGGCCTTCTTGGTGACAAGGGCACATTGCTGGCTCATGGATAATTTACCGTCTACCAAGACCCCCAGATCCTTTTCTTCAGAGCTGCTTTCCAGCAGGTCCACCCCTAACCTATACTGGTGCCTGACATTCTTCCTCCCCAGGTGCAGGACCCTACACATTCTGATCTAGTAATTCTGTTTCGAAGGCAAGTTGCACTGGAAAATAATTGGTTGCTCATATTGTAGCGAAATTACAATAAACTGATCAATTAGCCCTTTGCTAAAAAGGGTTTTTCTTTGGGTCCTGTAGGTTGAACTTTATGGGAGGATTTTTTGGACTTCACCACTGGGGAAATGAGACGCTCTTGGAAGTTCCCACTTCACAAGATACAGAGCACTGACCCGAGCAGATATGACATCATGGCAACTGTAGTGCTTCGCCTGGGGGAAGCACAAATGACAGAGGTGGTTGTAAGATATATGTTCAAAATGTGCTCTTTGTGGGGGGACTTGGGGTTTTTGCTTTTTTTTGGAGGCAAAGTTACATTGAGGTGAGGAACGTAACAAATGAGAGCACACAAATTTGAACCATACTGACAAGTGATGGGATTAGCTCCTTACAGCTGGAAATACCACACAACTTTTGCATGGGCAGTCTTGGCCTCTGGCATTATTCCAGAGCCCCATAAATCAGAAGTGCTTGCTTTTCTTCCTGATTTTTACTGTGAGGTGGGGAAGAAACACCATCCTTTGAAACTCTCGTCTAACAATGAGAAAATCTCCAGCATAGATCTTCTGTGTGTTTGGATAAAACTAGTCCTTTGTGAATAGATAGCTCTCTTTTAAGACACTTGGCAAATATTAATTAGCTCAGCCTCTGACTGTTCCTATTGTCGTGGTTTAACCCCAGCTGGCAACCAAGCACCATGCAGCCACTCGCTCACTCCCCCCTCACAGTGGGATGGGGGAGAGAATCAGAAGAGTAAAAGTGAGAAAACTTGTGGTTTGAGATAAAGACAGTTTAATAGGTAAAACAAAAGCCATGTACGCAAGCAAAACAAGGAATGAATTCACCACTTCCCATCCGCAGGCAGGTGTTCAGCCATCATTACTTTTAAAGCTTTTGTTGCAAAATGAGAAAGTATTTAATCTGGAAGGAAGTTAGAAAATGTGAATATTCCCTGCAAGGTGATTAGAGTGTGTTTGATAACTTGTCTGGCACTGAACAATTCAGGAGAACTACTCATGGTTTGAATTGATCGTCAGTTATGTATGCCTCTCTTATTAAGTTGAAATTGATATGTTATTACTTCCATAGTTTTTCCTATAGTTTACTGAGATGTACTCATGAACTTCAGTGTTCATAAAAGCTTTCATGAAGTCAAGGTAACCAGGCTCAGTTCATGTATATTTTCCATTATATTTGAAAAGTCGTGGCAGTCTGGTGAAGTTCCCACTGACTGGAAAAGAGGAAACATAACCCCCATTTTCAAAAAGGGAAAAAAGGAAGACCCAGGGAACTACAGACCAATCGGTCTCACCTCTGTGCCTGGCAAGATCATGGAGCAGATCCTCCTGGAATCTCTGCTAAGGCACATGGAAAATAAGGAGGTGATTGCGGACAGCCAACATGGCTTCAGCAAAGCCCTCTTCCCCACAATAGGCCCATATATAATGTTGGTTTTTTATATAGCACAGTTGAAAGAATTAGCTTTTCTGAGTCCTGCAGGAAGTGATTGTGCTGCTGGTTGTCTTCTCTGACCTGCTAGGCCACTGTGAATTGGGTTAATTCTGAGCTGAGAGAGGGACAGCATGAAACTGTGCTACTAGTTATAGAGGGAGGATCCACCAGTGCTCCTCATTTTTGGTTTTATTTTTATACACGATGGAGTTGTGTAAGTTTTTTTTCTTATCAGTTACAGGTTCCACAGAATCCCAATTTAGAAACTTGGTTTTGCAGAAGTCAAGTTAAAGAGTCTCTGTCAGATCAAGCCCAAGTCTGGTCCAGTGTTCAGGAGGTACAAAAATTACACTGTAGAACTGAGCCTGGGGCTCTACTTTTAAATAAAGTTCCTCTTTGGCCAAGCACAGCATAATTGCACCAAAGGAGAGTTGTTCACTTACCATCATCAATAAATGTAACATTTAAAATGGGTAGTCAGTGTTTAAATCCTAGTGGCTCATTTTCATTAGCATTTAATAGGGAAGTCTTGCTTTTCCAAATGCAGTGAAACAAAGGAGCAGGAATAAACATTAGGAAACCATTTATATGCTTGCCACTCCAGCCTGGTGATAAGCCCTAAAAGTCTTCTCTGTTCCCTCCCTGCCCCCTTCCCTGGAGCGTCATGCTGCAGCATGTACTGGTGGCCTTGGGCTGCTCTCCCCGAAGCTCCCTCAACTGCCTCTGTAGGCAGCTCTTTCCACTGTGTTTGCCCACTCTGTGTTTGCTTCATCCACAAAGCATATGGATGTCACTGATCTCATACCCATGTTAATTTTATTAAGATTTTGTTGACCTTAAGCATAGAAAATGTTCTTGACGAAGTACTTGATTTAGACCTGTAGAGTGAAAAAAAACCTTCTGCTATCAGCCATTAGTGTCAGGTTTTCATCTATAACTTGGTTTTGTTGATTTTATTGTCCTTATAGTTTATACCTTCATAATGCCAAAACTGTACTTTTTTATTTTGCTAACAGATTGTCCATCACTTTCCTCCCAATACTCCTACACTGTGGAATTGCCTCTTAGTTTTCCAGCTGCGCCCCTGGGCTGGGAGTGGTGCCTGGAACAAGCTCAGGTGAGGCTCAGTCTCTGGATGCCCCCTTAGACCTGTCACCCCAGTAACTGCCTGGCTCTGTGAGGCCATGGGCTGCCATGTGCAGCAGCCAGGCCTGTGTTTGCTCTCCCAGCACCAGTATTCAAGTCCAGGATAGGATTTAACTCTATAGCTTCATCATTTTGCTATTTTTTAAGTCAAAAAATGTAAGGTTATTGCTTCTGTGTCAGTGTTGTTTCCTTTTGGATGCTGGTAGGCTACTAAATGTCACAGCTGGGAGGCCTGAGTTTATAATTACAGGTTTGCTTTATTTGAAAATAAAGCATATTTGAAAATAGATATTCTTTAGGCAACTATTTATCACACAGTTAAAGTGGTACATCTCTTAGAGCACAATATTTACTGATGATTTAGTTAATTTTTATATTTTGAAAGTGTTGGTATTCTTTACATACTTGTGTTCGCATACATGTTTTTCTTCTTTATAATTGGTGTTTGACATTTGGAAATATCCTGAGGCATGTGCAATGTGTAAGTGATTGCCCCTACCCCAGCTTACATTGCAGAGGGAAGTGAAAGGTGTGAAGCAATGAGACTGTGCAATGGTTTTTCTTAAATTCTGGTTTCTAGATTTACAATATCTTAGATTTTTCTTTCTAAGAATGGGGTGGAAGGAGAAAACACTTCTCAAACAATTGTTTTAATCTCCTGCCTGTAGCTCTGATGTGAATTTCTGATGTATCTTACTAGAGAGTAGTTTTGGGAGCAAAAGTGAAAATAATATTTAAAAGGTTCTAATGTCCTGGAAGGTATAAATGTTGATTTTTGAACACAATGTCAGCTGCTGTTTCATATTTTCAATTTTAGTAGCTTCTCAATGGCGTTACCTTCATAAAGACAGTAAAGTACAATATTGTAGGCCCTAATAGTGTGCACAGGTTGTCTGGATAAAGAGCTAAAGCTTCAGAGCGAATGGCATCTTCCATGCTTGCTTCTTGTTTAGGCCTCTACTGTACAACTCTATCCCCTCTTGAAAAGCACAGCCTTAGGATGAGCCAGGCAGTAAATCTCTTGAGCATTAGTACTTACTCTCAACAGCGCATAAGGTTGTTTGAGCTATCAAAGAGCATGCCACAGGGGCACGGGGATTTGAGTTTTCCAGGAATGATCAGCGACTCTGAGTGTCATGCCTTCCACTCTCGTGAAGAGTTGCCTGGATTGGTGGCAGAGCTGTAAGGGATTTACCGACATCTTGCCCTTTGTCTTGTAGTCCATATCTTGTTTATGTGTGGTGCATTGCACAGCTACACCACCACACTAAACACGGACATTGCAAACCTTTGTAGCTGCATTTATTGTATCCTTCTGCTTGGAAGGAACCAAATTCAGTGTAGGCTTCCTTTATCTGTGCTGCTGCAGCGAGGGGAGAGGGCAGCTACACTCTCGTCCTTAACGACTTGTAATCATATTTATCACTGGAAATGCATTTCTGCAGGTGTCTAGAGGATGGAGGTGCATGTGGAGAGCTCCCCGGAGCTGGGGACATTAATGAGATCTTGAAAAATGCTCAGATTCTAGCAGGAACAGATTTAAAAAAAACATCAAAGGAAAGCATTTCAGAAGTAGTGCTAATGCAAAGTGTTGGCTCTTCTGCAGCATATCAATGACTGATTTTTATCTTAATTTGAAGTGTAATCAGCTCCATTTGGTGGAAGAGATTTCTCTTGACAGCAGTTTAGTTGTAATTAACATTGACAACTTCTTGCATCGGTAATGAAGATATTTCAAATTATTTTATTTCTAGGCCTTCTTGCTCTTTTTTTTATTTAATCCCTCATGCTCTTTTCTGTCCCAGACCCCTTTTTGCTGCTTGATGCCACTTGAAACAGCTGACATCTTGCTAAGTGGAAAAAAAAGATGCAGATTTCCCTTCAGAATCAAGGAGTTGGAGCATCAGTAAGAGCTGGGTTTGGCCTTTTTCCCAGATGCAGATTATATCATCCTCTTTGGTGCTCTTGGTCTCTGGTGACCAGGATTTGATGACCTCCTGAGGACGCGTTTGGCAGAAAAATGAAAGCTCTGAAGTTAAGAGATACCCAGAAACTAGCCTTATACTTCACATGAAAATATAGTCATCAAGCAAAATATATTGAATATACATGGGAATATAAATTGGAGTTGCCAAAACTATGCTCAGCAAAAGAAACACATTGTAACTGAGGCTTAATTCTTACTAAACATCACATTGTCTCATCTGGGTATCTTGCATAGATCTATTCCCATGACCCTGATGCTGAGAATCTTTCTTTTAACTTTTCTTCACGTGAGAGGGCAATAGTCTGGTACATAAATTATATGAAAGAATTGCTATATGGGACTACATCGCAATCAGTGAATTGTCGTTCCCCACCCCCAGAAATTTGCTTTAATGGTGCTTATGGTTTCCAAGGCATGTCTGTAGGATAGCTGAGCAGCAACAGCATTCTCCCATGCTGTGAAAGACTGCATCTGAAACCCTTCTTGAGGTTCAGTCGGAGACCAAGCTTTGGAGGAGCCAGAATCTTTACATTAGAGGCTGAAAAGCTTAGTGCCAGCAAAGCAGGTAGTTCTAGCTCAAGGCAGTGTTGACTCTTCACATGTGGTACATCATCAGGCAAAATTAAAGATGATTTCATGTCTACTCTGAGCTGCTTGCTGGAGAATTGCTTCCAATACACCTCTTCAGGAGTTGATCCATCTTTTAAAGTTTCTCCTTCCTGAGGGGTTTCAGACTCTTAATGGAATGTGGTTTCTAGATTGAGGGGTACAGGAGATCAAACAAGTCAAAATCCCCTCTTAGCTGTAAATATAGCTAAGACTTCAGGGCAACATTAAGCATTTCTCATCTTGTTTCGTCTTGCTGTCCTTGTGTTAGCCTGTTCAGTTTGGGAAATCTAAACAGGCTGCTCTTTTGTATCTCTTGTTTCCATTTTCCTCTATTAGCAGATCTTATAACTTTATATTTTTTAATGTGCAATCATTTGAACTGCAAGTGACACTGTGATGAGTGTTGCCTTTAGTATTACAGAAAATTATCATTATGGTTTTAAAGTCAGCTTTTCTTTCTCAGTGTTTTCCTGCAAGCATATAATTTCACGTGCATACCACTTAAACAGCAGTTTCATTCATGTCTCTTGACAAAAATCCCACCCAATAGGTTTCATGTATTTTCTAGTTTAATTATAATTATAAATGGAAAAAAATCTGTTATGCTCAAGCAATTATCACCATTAAAGTAGTACAGAATCTTATAATATTTTAACTTTGTACATTTTCTTTCTCTTTTCTTTCTTTTTTTTTTTTAATGCTAATTACAAGCTAGTTCCACTGGTTGTTTTCCTGTTGTTGTTTTTTTCCTGCTTTACAAAGTAAAATTAAACTAGAGGGGTTTTCCCTTCCATTGAGTTCTGCTGCATTCGGGCAGCTGCCTTTTCTTGTGTTGATAGAAGGCTGCTAGAAAGGGGTAGAGCATTAAGCAGATCTAGGACAGATTAGTCAGTGAATGAAATGCTAGAATCATTATATTGTTATCTATTTAAAAATGGATTACTATTTCAGAACTTTTGTCAAATAGGAATAGCTTATAAACTCTTCTGTGTGTATGTGGTTGTGCCTCTATTCTCGGATGCATTTACGGATTCTAACTTGCAATTTTCCTGTGGATTTCTTTGGGGAGAAAACTGAGGGAAGGTAATGAATTTGAGTATCTTACCTATAGACTTTTGCATAAACTTGGGATTTTGGATTGTGTTATGTGAATGGTGGTTCTGAAAGTATAGATGCTGCATAAGTCTGCATCAGGGGAAATGGATGTTTGCAGGGAAGAGTATGGTTTAAAGATGTTCTAAAATGGTTTTATGCTCCACTTTTGCGTATCTTGACTTTTTGCTTCATCAGTGAACCTATGCTTCCTGAAACCATGGAATTTAATTTGTATCTGTGTAATACCATAGAGTTGAATTTATTCTTAACTTCCATTTTCGCAAGCTTGTCAAAATCTGGTCCTCAAACTTGAACACTGAATGTGTTATTTTGTTAAAATGTTAATTAGTATCATCTGTCTTAGCTTTTGAGATGTTTTATAGTCTTCTGTGTGGTAAATTTTATGATCTTTTCTATGGCAGTTCAAACACCCCATGATATATATTTAGCAGTTCCAAAAATCTTTGGAACAACAGTTCCTTTTCTAGTGGATTTAATTAGAAAAATTAAATTGAAAGAATACTGACTGGTTTCCTAATGCTGCTGGTTACTCAGATTTGTGCTACTCTTTCTTAAGGAACTCAGTTTATGTAAGTCTTTGGTTTGACAAAAAAAAAAATCTGTGTTCCAAGGCAGATACTCAACTAATCTCAATAAGATTAGCTAATGAAATTAAATATTAGCACAATTTATTAACATTAATATTGTCTCATTCAAATCAGGAAAGCTTTTGCTGTTCAAATGTGATATGACAAGCAGGATAGTTTTAGGGATTTGGGCTGTAGCAACTTTTTAGCATGACCCTGACTTTCAGTGAATCAGTGGCGAACTGTGTATTGCTTGGACCTCTGAGGTGTTCCTCTTCTGCACTTTCCCAGCCAGAGGGGTATTGGTCTGTGCCTGCCCTCAAACCCTGGCAGCCTTCCCTGCCCAAACCCTGGCTTCCCTGCTGATCCTTGCAGCAGGACAGGGCAGTTGCCTGGACATCTTGGGGTACAGGCTCCTTGGCACACGCTGCTGTATTTGGATATTTGGGTTGAGAGACAATATTATGAACTTTTCAGGGCTCCAAAACCAGACAAGCTTGGGGGGGGGGGGGGGGGGGGGGGTAAAAAAGAGCTTATTTTAGTAGGGTGCATGTCAAAGCTTTTAGCTGCAACACTGAAACCAAAGTTGTGAAAGAAAAATAAAATCTAGAGTTGTGCTCCATCTTGTTTGGGTTAATATCCCTCTCTTAGGATCCTTAATGTGTGCCACAGCAGATGAAGCTGAGAGAACAGTTCAATTTGCAGTAGGCTGACTTGAATGTTGCTCTCTGCAATTAGTCTGTTTCTCTAGATCCCAGTTTCAAAAATGCCAATCCTAATTTCACTTCTGTTTGGACTACAGTGCAAGGGGAGTCTTTAATGGGCAACGTTTCTTTGATATTCAGAGATTAGTAACTTATGACCTGTAGGATGTCAAATAAGATCAGATCGCATCCTGCTAAGCTTCTTGCCAAGTCTTGAAGACTTACTATGCATTAAGCAGTTTCCAGAGGTTAGTTGAAGCTTCAGTGATTCTAGTGAGCCTGTGATTATTCCCCTGCATGGCTCTGTGCCTGCAGAGGCCGGGGAGGACATACAGATGGCAAACCTGGTAGCAGGGCATTGCCTGGTGCAGAGGTTCCTCAGTATGTGGTATCCGAATACAGGGTCAGAGGCAGGAGCCGGTGTGAGAAGCAGATGCTCTGCATGGTGAGAGGACCACTGTATTGGGTTTGTGTGGCAAGGTTTTGGTAGCAGGGGGGCTACAGGGGTGGCTTCTGTGAGAAGCTGCTAGAAGCTTGGCTCATGTCAGACAGACAGTTCCAGCTGGCTCCAAGATGGACCTACCGCTGGCCAAAGCTGAGACAGTCAGTGATGATGGTAGCGCCTCTACAATAACATATTTAAGAAGGAGGAAAAAAATGCTGCACAACAGAAGCTGGAAGAGAGGAGTGAGAATAAGTGAGAGAAACCACTATGCAGTGAAGAAGGAGGGGGAGGAGGTGTTCCAGGTGCCGGAGCAGAGATTCCAGCATATGGTGAAGACCATGGTGACACAGATTGTCCCCCTGCAGCCCATGGAGATGCATGGTGGAGCAGATATCCACCTGCAGCCTGTGGAGGACCACACCGGAGCAGGTGGATGTGCCTGAAGGGGACTGTGACCCTGTAGAGAGCCTGCGCTGGAGCAGGCTCCTGGCAGGACCTGTGACCCTGTGGAGAGGAGTCCATGCTGAAGCAGGTTTTCTGGCAGGACCTGTGACCCCAGGGGGACCCACACTGGAGCAGTCTGTTCCTGAAGGACTGCACCCTGTGGAAAGGACCCACATTGGAGAAGTTCGTGGAGAACTGTCTCCTGGGGGTGAGACCCCACGCTGGAGCAGGGGAAGAGTGTGAGGAGGAAGGAGCAGCAGAGACAAAGTGTTATGAACTGACTGCAACCCCCATTCCCCATCCCCCTGTGTCACTCAGGGGGAGGAGGTAGAGAAATCAGGAATGAAGTTGAGCCCAGGAAGAAGGGAGGGGTGGGGGGAAGGTGTTTTAAGATTTGTTCTTATTTCTCATTATTCTACTTTGATTTGATTGATAATAAATTAAATTAATTTCCCTGAGTTGAGTCTGTTTTGCCCGTGATGGTAATTGCTGAGTGATCTCGCTGTCCTTATTTTGACCCATGAGCCTTTCATCATATTTTCTCTCCCCTGTCCAGTTGAGGATGGGGAGTGATAGAGCAGCTTTGGTGGGCACCTGGTGTCCAGCCAAGGTCCACCCACGACAACCACATCAGTCTGAGAAGGTGGCATGCTCATATATAGCTAGAGAAATACGGCTGCAACTGTTTCCCATTTCAGTGTTTTTATCTGATGGGTTCTAAAGATTTCCAATCTAATTGTCAGTTAGATAAAAAGTACAAATACATGTCTTTCTATCTAGTTTTTTTTTGTCTAAGTGTTCTAAAAGTTCTCAGTCACTTTGGGACATTTAAAACTGGCAAGGACAGAACAGTTGCAAAGCTACTTTCAGGGGATAGTTCTTCAGCATTTGTAAAACTGAGCAGACAATCTTTATGACGTTGCTCTGTTTCTCCCTGGTTCCTGCTGCTTTTATGTGGGTATTGTACATGTACATCTACACCTTCTTTTAGTCAAGTTCAGTAATATAATTACTGTAATGCAATGGTTTGTTAATGTTGATTCAGGATAAATCTCCTGAGTGTCTCAGACATTACTCTGAAAAACTGGAAATGTCAGACAGTATAAAGTACGTTTCAAAGTGCAGTGCAGGATTTTTATCTGTAAAATAATAGCAACTGCTTATCTTCTGCCCAGATCCATTTAAAATTTACTTTATGAATACTTAATCTTTTACTACTCAGTACTTTTGAGGAGTGTATATATATTGATGCAACTAAACTTGATTACCTTATAAGAGGTAACCAGAGTTATTTATATTTGCTAGGGCCTGTCTAATAAATAAGTGGGGAATAGTGAAAGAAAACTGTGATAGACAATATAAAATATAACATTCTCTGTTTTCCTTTGTATGGAAACATATTTTTGGTTTCTCTTTCCTGCAAATAATGGCAGGACAATTTTATTGCAGGCCATCTGCTTAGCAATGCATATCTGCATAAATATACAGTCATTTTCTTGAAATAAGACCTATTTGAATGGGTCTCAAAGAATTGTTTATTTCTTACTTCTTGTACTATAGCTTTCTTTTTCCAGAGATTTTTTTTTCACTTGAAAGCCTATGAGTCAAATTCGGTTTTAGTCAAGTAATTGAATTAGATGTAAATTTTGTCCTGTTATTTAAAAGGCTAATAAAGACTTTGTTGCATCTCTGTCACCTCGGAATACATGTTTAATGGAAGCTGGTTTTATCTTGGAAAAACAATTCCATGGCAAATAATTGACCAATTTGCATTATACCTCAGGGAAGGAAATAAAAGAGACTGTCCAGGTTAAAGTTTTGAGATTGTAAATTTTATTTCAAAATACAGTCAGCCTTCAAATTAATCTCTCCCACATATTTCAAAGGCCTGGGAAATCAATGGATTCTACTCCAGTCAGTGGCTCTGGGAGTGGGCTGGTTGGGTAAGCTTCTTGAGTGAGAGCTCAGGTTCCATCAAGGAAATACCCATGTTTGTCTTTAGGGGTCCATCCCAGAATGAATGTGGGATCAACCCAAAAGATGAGGTTTTCAGTCTTTCTAATGGGCTTGGCACTTGATCAAGCACAAGATGCCTACAAGGTGTGAAGGAATGGGGAGAATGGTGGAGGTTCCTCTGATGGAGAGACACTGCAGAGTTTGCAGGGGCCTGTGTACCTATTTCTGCCTGCAGGATTGGGGGTATATATATGGAAGTAGATGGGTTATAAAGCAATTGTACAACAGTAAATGCTTATGTTGGTCTTAAATTGGCCTATTTTATAAAATGAAACCCCACATAAGTAAAAAAGAAAAGATACTTCTCCATTTTCTTTGTCACAAATTTTCCTTTTTCTCACCAGGAAATAAAACTAGGTTTTCTTCTTTTACTGACGTTTTGACTGTCCTTTGATAGACACTTTCCCACACAAGTGGCACACTAGCCTTTGCAGGGCTGCGAACCTCTCTGAGAAAGGCTTGCACACTGATGTTTTCACAGCAATGCTCATTTATAACAAGGACCTGATTTTTATTGCTTAGGTCCCCTTCTGCTTGCTGTCTTTTTGACTGTGACTCTTGCCCATGTCCCCAGCTCTCACATTGGGTACTCTGAATCCTTCTGGCAGGGCTGGGGGCCTCATTTGTAAGCAGTGTTATGCATTGGGTTGTACTGAAGCAGGCACCGTTGTCCTGAATTTTTGGCCCTGGGTGTAGGGGAAGTGTTAGTCTGAGATTTTGTTTTGGTAATGATAACTGAAGAAACAGGTAAAAATGCAAAGTCTTTTCAAATCTTGTTCTGCCAGTGAGCTGCTGTGTCATAGAGATCATCTCTTCGGTGCACTGTTTGTATCCCTCTCTTGGCTTTTTATCTCTTTTGTCCACTTAGACAAAGGTCTTTCGATGTGTTTGTACCTGTTACAGCAATGCCAAATCAGAGCACAGCAACATCAACTGAATTAGATTTTACTGCTTGGACTTTTTGGAGTGAACATTATGTAATGTTCTTGCTCTCACATCTGTAACACAGGGAGCCGGTGGCTCTGCATCCAGCCAGCCCTCCATACTCTGCTTCAGACATGCTTGTTAAACTTCAGGTTGCAAAGTGCATTGTCTTCTCCTCTTAGTTGCAATTGTGGAAGAAGATGTGGGCTAGAGTCAGTGTGTTCCTGGGTGGGTGTTTTCTGGTTGGGTTTTTTTCCTTTTTACACCAGGATTTCTTATTTTCTTGGTTTGGCAGCAGCATGTAGAATAGGACATTTGTTGCGGTGAAGGAGTCGATACAATACAACCATTTGTTATCTCTTCCTGCTTCCCCTCTTGGTGCTGTGGCTATCAAGTGAGGTCTTTCATGGAAGCTGTTGAAGGTGTTTGTGTTCTCTTTCAAGTAATGTGCAGCAAGGAAAATAATAGAGTCCATGATCTTTAATATTTTTTTTTGTTAGCCTTCTCTTTCACTTTGTCATCTTGAAGGCAGCCTTGCATCTGTGGTCTAAGATGTGCACAGAGGACAGCAGAGTGCTTTGACTTGACTCTAGCTGGCACAGATTGTCACAAGTGACTGGAGTTACCCTGTGTCTACAGATTGTTGTGTGGCAGCACTGGGAGGCTCGTGGAGGAGGTGAAGATGATCACTCTCTAGGCACTCTGTCAGACCGTCAGATCATCTGCTGTTGCAGTGCGACCCATACATAGTCACTTGCTTATATGTTGGTACCTTTGTGCCTTGTCACAACCTAAAATGTGCTAAATAAATAAGGTAATGGAAGGAATGAGTGCTATAACTCACTACAATGAATGTTACAGTCATTGTCTTAAAATATTGTGGCATATATCTTGTATTAAACAAATAGGCTTTAATTTAACTGAAAAAGTTAATAGAGCTTATGCATAGTCTGCTGTACAGGGCCTGTCTCTCATTTCACCATCCTAAATTCCATGTGGTACAACACTTGTGTGGTTATACTTTCATGTTTCTAAAAGTATGTACAGTGTTGTTTTATATTGCTTTAGCCAGGGCTGCTGCATACATTAATCTTCTGTGTGTGGAAAAACAATGTGGTGTCTTAGGCAAGGATATTTATAAAGTTAAAAATTATGTTGATCATGTCTGGTTTTCATTGAACAATAATTGGCAAGCTAAATGCTATGCTAACAGTAGTAATTCTGGGATGTACTGAAATGGATGGCATGTGGACCTGAATTGTTTCTTGAGGCTCTCCACAGTCAATGCTGAGCATTGTTCGTATTTCCTCCTACCTGAGTTGGGAACATACAGATCTGAGTTCAGTCTGTAACTGTGCTATATTGTGTGTTTCGAATCATTTTTTAACTACTCATACAAAGCTCTGGGGTGCATATTTTATATAGTCACTCTGTTTTCTGGCATTCACAGAAATAACACTGAGAGTGCTTCTTACTCAAATCCAAAAAATGTGCTCAAGGCAAACCTTGAACAAACACTGATTTCCTTTGGCGATGACAGCTGTGCACTGAACCAATATTACTTGAGCAAAAGTACAAAAGTGAAGCTATTACTTTCCCTGTGTCAGTGAACATGGTGTGTGGCTGCACAGGAGACCTTTTGTGCTGTGTTTGGTCTGTGGTACATACAGGTCTTGTGGACTGTTCTGCTGGGCTCTCATCTTTTATAAAAGGTAGGCCTTCTAAACATAGGGATATACTAGGTTGTTGGCATTTTCTTGCAGTAACTGAACTTTCAAAGCTATGGTAAAAAAGAAGGATCAATATTTTCTTACAAATGAGTTAAAAAAACCCACTACCGTAAATTCAGTTCATTTTCACAGCTGGCTCACAGTGCGTATAATGTACTAAGGAGACAAGCTTGTTCTTCAAGGGAAGTCAAAGAAATTGAGCTAAACCCCTACCCTAAGGAAATACCTCCAAAATCCTGCTCTCCTCAGGCTAGACAGCAGAGGGGCTGAAAAGGGAACTTTACTTCATTCAGGAGAGCTCAAAGGGCTCTTGGACTGTTCACTATTTATGGGAGTAAGATGACTGACTTATATCTGTTGCATATTGACCACAGTACCAGTACTGTGGTTAGGTGAGCACATTGCTCAAGTTAGCCCTTGGCTACTGTGTTATCTGTCTCCCCCAAATCCACTTTGAGCTGGATACAGCCATCACGACCAGACGCACTCATTATGACTGCCACTGGTAGTTATCACTTGAGCAGGGTTACGGGAGATAAAGGTCAGGTTGGGGGATGGATGATATAACCATCACACTGTTATATAGAGGTTTTAATGACTTTCTTCATCTGTCTGCTTAGGAACACCACGCGTCTGGCAAAATTTTGAGAATGCTCAAGGCATTAAAGAAAGCTCATCTAAATAAAGGAGGGTTAACATGACATTGCAGTTACTTAATCCTGTATTGTCCTGCCATGTGACTGCAGGGATACTGAGACGCAGAATTTCTTTTGCCTGGTGCACAGATTATGCTTTTCCTGTCATCGTCCAGGATCACTTGCTTTGTTAAACCCGCCATGGAAGGAAACAGAGGAGCAACAAACTTTTTACAGCAAGGCTTCAAGGCACAGTGACATTTCCAAGGCACAGCGACATTTCCAAGGCACAGCTCACAGGCTGAAGAATGAATCAAAGGCAAACCCTAGGTTCAGCTCTTGGACTGGTACCAGAATCAAGGAGAACTACGCTCTTAAGGTCAGCTATTCAAAATTAACTGGAAGCATCTGGATTTATTCAGAACAATTAATCAGCTATTTGTTTGACCTTTAGCTATCAAGTTAGTTTTCAAAGCAGCAAGCTAAAGTCTGAAAAATTGTGTCAAATATTTTGCATGTGTCAAATATATTGCATAGACTGTGAGCAACTTGCCACTTTAGTGTGCAAAGTTTACAGTTTTAATTGCAAAGCCTCTTTTACCTTGTAGATGAAGATCCTAACACACTAAATCTCACACTAAAGTGAGAGATGGATGTAAACAGCTTCCAGTTTTGTCTCCGATTTTGAACAGAAATGAAATATGTAGATATGCCAGATTAATTTTTGAAGTAATTTCCAAACTAATCCTTGGACTTTTGGTAAGCTGCTTTTTTTGCTAAGTTTGTCACAGTGTCCATTATGTGCAGGATTGCATACTCATACAGAATTATTTAATTTAAACTCTTTATTGGGACATCCTGTTAAATGGGGATGTGATTACACTACAGACTATGACAACAGGATATGTGAATGGCAGAGGTCTTGGAAAATGCTGCTATGCCAGGTGGCATCATGAGGACAGCGGAGAGAACAACGGGCACCTGGAGGGCTATGGAGATGAAGAGGGCAGGCAGCACAGGTTGACCCCATTTGAGAAACTAATGCAGGCTGTGTGGAGATAGAGAGTAGCATAGGGAATCTGTTTGGCCTTGATGAGACAAAGCTGTACCCGTGAGAGGTGCCTTGAGGGAAAAGATAAGCAAGCCTCAGGAGATATCAGCAAGGAAAGGAATGTGAAAAGCAAAGCTGCTGCTCCGCGTGAACAGTCAGAGACGACCAGTTAGAAGACACTGAGAAGCGCGTGGCAATCGACCTTCAACCTATCAGCAGGATGCTGCCTGCGCGTGGACAGCTCGTGAAGATAGCATGCAGCCAATCAATAGGAGTTAGAGCGCATGAACAGAAAGCATAATACTATAAATGTAACAGGCTGAATAAAGTTGGAATTGACTTGCATCATATTGGTGCGTTCGTCTTTCCCTGTGCCCGCACGACCGAGAGTCGGTTTGGACCCGGCAAATGGTGACCCCGACGTGATGAGCGTTGTTGGACCGAAGGCTGGAGTAAGAAACGCGGGGATACTACCGCCAGCGCCAAGATAAGCCGGGCTGCCCGAGAGAGGCAGGAGCGGATCCGCAAACCCACGGGAAGTGGGAGCCACCTAGAGTGGGATCGGTAGTATGGGTTCGGCTGTATCAGCAGTGGAAAAAGCAGCAGTACAAAGTTTGCTGCAGCTGGCAAAAAATGCCAGGGAAAACCTCAGTGAGGGTGCTTTACTGGGACTATTATCTTGGTGCTGACGACGAGGATTGCTCAGAGATCCGACTCAGTTGTTTGACCTTCCAACATGGACTCAAATTGGAGTGGAAATGTGGGAAGCAGTGCAGTCGGAGAATAAAGAAGCCAAGAATCTGGCAGGCACTTATTGACAAGTGAAAAGCCTGATTGCCGGCATGCACGGGTCCGCCGTCATTGCAGCGGCGGCCCGGCGGGTGGTGGAGAATGCGGGCAAAAGTGAAAGTACCTCTCCAACTAACGTGTTTCCAGCAGTGAAGCCTTCCGAAAAGGAATTTTGGGGGGGCCCCGCTGTAACTGACTGGCCAAAATTACCCCCTTTACCACCACTGTTTAACCCTTCGGCGCCTCCTTGCCCTGATCCACAGAAGCCGGAAAACACTCCGCTGCCTCCTGATTCTCCTCTGCCTATGGACATATCATTGCCAGCTGACAGAGATCACGCAGATCTTCCTACCCCTCTCTACCCCCCTACAGATACCGCGGAGCTCCGTGACACTCTCCGCGAACAACAGGATACTATGCAGAAATTCCTTGCAGAAATGCAGAGACTTGATAAGGGTTCCAAAGCGCGCGTAATATGGGAAGCCTATAAAAAAGCCCATGAAGCTATAAAAGAGGGTTTGCAGGTGGTTGAGGAGAAGGGTGTGTGGGAGTTCGGGAACGGGTGATCCATCTGGGGCAGCAGCGGACGAGTCTGGGGATATGCAACAGTGTAATGTATCAGAAAAGGGAGATGATAGTGTTAAAGAACAGAAAGTGAGGAGATGGATTTGTACTATGTTAGAAGAAGCGGAGATGGGTTTATAGGATGCGAATGAGTATTCGACTCAGAAATTTTTTGCTTGTATGGATACGTGATTATTGCTTATGGTTCCCTGAAGGGTGGTCCTACGATTTGGCTCAGTGGCTAAAAGTGGGGGAGGAATTGCAAACGCGGGAGACGCTGCACTTGTCGTTGCCAGAAGGAATAATAGTTACTTGGCGAACTGTATACACTGCCATACGAACACTGCATCCCGCAGAGCAAGCCCTGCAAGGGGTTGCTGGAGGGGCACCACAAGCTCCCCCAGAGGAACCTCAGTCTTTTGAAATTACACCCCCAGTTGCAGACCCTCAGCCTAAATATGCTCAAATTCCCAATTCTGAAAAATATTACCAAAAGCAGAATTCAGGAGGCGAAGAGCCAGAAGATCCCTTTGATCCTGGCCCAATAAATCCAGAGACTGAACCTGATTTATGTCCACCTTTAACCCTGATTAAAGCTATGGCTGCCTCTGCTCCAACTGCGGAGGAGATTTTACAGCGACAGAGACGAAAGCCGTTATCGCGCTCCTCCATTCTTAACCCTCCTCCATTTGTGCCAGGTATCGCGTCTGGTCCTCCTTCTCAACCGCTTATGTGTGCGCAGCTGGAATTGGGGTATTGCAGTGTATTGTCAGAATGTCGGGGGAGAAGGACGGAGCCGGAGCCGCTTTGCTCCTGCCGTTGCCCGCCTCACCCCCTCCCCTCCCCAGCCATCTCCCTGAGATAGAAGTGGTGTTTTTGTATGTCTGCTGTGTAAGTGTGTGTGGGTGCCAGTTTATATCTGCTGATCAGCATCTGTGCTACTGTTTGTTTGTTGCTGTGTGCAGTGTCGTTTGGTGACTCCGCTTGAGCAGGTGTTCTGCCTGGTGTGGTACTGTTCTCGTACGTGACTAGGGCTGACACACTGTCAAGCGAAGAAGTTTGTACATACACAATGTTTAGATGTAAGGCGAGTGCACCCCGGGTAGATAGACCATGATGGGCCGTAGAACTGATGGAAGTCCTGAAATATTGGGGGCGTTTTCACCAGCCGACATGCTTACAGTCTCGGGAACAGCTTACCCATGCAGGGCGTATGGCTGGTTGTTTGTTGTTTGCCTATAAGATCATGGTTGATTGGGAAAAGGAGTTAAGCTAGAATCTATAGGATGCTCTGTAGGAAAATGAGAAACTTAAGGGTGAGCTCTTGTTGCAAGGCAGACTTTTATGTCAGCTGTAAGTGATGAGAGAAGAAAAAGGGAACAATTAGAAGGGAAATGTGCCGTCTTAGCACAAAAGTATGCCATACATGCTACAAGACAGCAGCAGAAAAAGAGAAATAAGACACCTGATTCAAGCAGTACTATAGAGATATGTTTTGGGTTTTTTTCCTATATGTATATATGTTATTGCACGCCTTTGTAAATTACTCTGTGTTATACCCTGCGAGACTAAATGAACCCCAGCAGAAGCAGTCTCTTGAGCAGGGGGGTGGAATATGGGAAAGCAACGGAAGATCAGCAAGGAGGATTGTAAATACGCTCAAGGGACTCGCACCTGGGTGCTGGAAAACACATATATCACACTAATTGTTATTCAGTCTCAGATGCTTGCAAGAAAAACACTTAGATGACATAAGTCTGTGATGGACTCAGGGACACCTTATCTAGCTGCCTGAGAATCTTGGCCTGTTGTGGAAGAAGATCAAAGCACAGTACCAGCAAGAACAGAGAGTCCGCATGCGCTCTTGCTAACAAGGACTCTTTCGATGCCAAGGATTCTTGAAAACAAGGACTCCCTTGCTGCCAGGGATAAATTTAGTAATGCTACTAGTACAGCTGTTTCTGAGTTATTGCTAGATGTAGATAGTATTCAACATGCAATGCTGCAAAACAGAGCTGCTATTGATTTTTTGCTTTTAGCTCACGGACACGGTTGTCAAGATTTTAAAGGACTGTGTTGTATGAATCTAAGTGACCGCTCCATGCCCAGTCGCAAGAACTGCACCGACCGAGCCAGCAACTTGTGGAGACCACTGGGTGAAATCTCTTTGCTGGATGGACTTGGGGGTGGGGTTGGTTGAAGGAAATTATACTCGTTGCCTGTGTGGAAGGAATCTGTCTGTTTAGTATGCTATTATTTGCTATGTTTAATAAGCATTATACGATCAGTTGTAGATGCCGCTTTGCATCATACCCTTGTACGAGTTGTAGAATATCGTCGTGTCCCAACTATGGACCACGGGGTGGCATGTGTAAGGGATAATAGAGGATGGTCCGAGTGAGACACGACGGAAAATTACTAGTTGAACCAAACCCAGTATACAGGTTGGGAAAAAGGGACTTGGTACTGTTGCTGAAAAGCTATATGTGGATCCATGAGAATCTAACTTTCAAAGAAGAAGATAACAAGGAGGGAGTACAAGGTAGTCAGGTATCAGACATCCGCAGTTAGCAAAGCTGGATCATGAGTCTGGTGAGACTCGCTGCATGCGCTGGCCACGCATGCAGTGACCCTAGCCTGTACTTTTCCACTCAGTCCGGGGCGGGATATAAGGGGGCTGTCTCGGGTCGGAGAGAGGGGGATAGACATGAGTGCACTTTGAAGATACAGGGGACGCCCTGAAGCGCTGTGTCTGCCCTCCCTCCCCAGTAGGTTCCACGTTCATTAGCCCCAACAGCTCAGAAGGCATTACAGCACATTGCAGATTTGTTTATGATATATCAAGACTTTCAACCTTACGCCCTGATAGGACAGTGGGATGATACACTCGCAAAGAGCCTGACTGCATTAGAGTGGGTATTTTTGCCACATACCTTTTCAAATACAGTAACTATGATGATTGAAATGTTAGCACGATTGATTTCACAGGGTCGTTTGCGCTGTCAGCAGCTGGTTCCTCTGCCATCATTTGCGGGGATTACCCTGCGAGGGCTTACACCTGATGAATTTTGGCAATCCGAGGTTACGTACATTATGGAATTTGGACGTTTGCGCTATGTACATGTTTCAGTTGATTTGTTTTCTCACCTTGTTCTAGCTACTGCTCCTACAGGACAGAAGGCTCGTGATGTTATTCGACATGGGTTGCAATGCATTGCAGTCATGGGAGTACCGAAAACTGTAAAAACTGATAACAGACCAGCTTATGTCTTCACTAAAATACAGGTCTCTTTGCAGACATGGGGTATCAAACATGTCACCGGTATTCCTCATTAACCAACTGGGCAAGCAATTGTGAAACGTATTCATCATACCTTAAAAACCACGCTTGATAAACGAAAAAGGGGGAATCCCGTAGGTATGACACTTCAAGAGCGATTGTATAAAGCAACTTATGTTTTAAATTTTCTAAACATGTCGTCTTTGTCATCCAATGCTTGTCATGTGCTGTATTTTAGGCTGCTTACAGAAAATAGTGCAAAAAATGATTAATCAAGCTTTTATTGCAGAAAAAATAAAAAAGGGGGAATTGTGGAGACAGAGAGTAGCATAGGGAATCTGTTTGGCCTTGATGAGACAAAGCTGTACCCGTGAGAGGCGCCTTGAGAGAAAAGTTAAGCAAGCGCCAGGAGATATCAGCAAGGAAAGGAATGTGAAAAGCAAAGCTGCTGCTCTGTGTGAACAGTCAGAGACGACCAGTTAGAAGACACTGAGAAGCGCGTGGCAATCGACCTTCAACCTATCAGCAGGATGCTGCCTGCGCGTGGACAGCTCGTGAAGATAGCATGCAGCCAATCAGTAGGAGTTAGAGCGCATGAACAGAAAGCATAATACTATAAATGTAACAGGCTGAATAAAGTTGGAATTGACTTGCATCATATTGGTGCGTTCGTCTTTCCCTGTGCCCGCACGACCGAGAGTTGGTTTGGACCCGGCAAGGCTGTGTCCCAGAATGACAAAATGGTGACAGAATTAACCCTGGGAAAGAGAATTGGCTTCTATCAAATCAGAGTAGAAATAGGAAATGGGAATTTCTCACAAGTGAAGCTTAAAGTCATTCCCTAACCAGAGGTAGGCAGCACTGTGTGGGTCACCTGCGTGCTGAGCACCCTAGGTCTGTATATATACACATGGACCTCTTTGCAAAGAAAGATGCTATCTGAACTTTAAGTACACATATAGGTTGTATGTGCCTTTTTTTGTTGTTGTGTGAATCTAGAGTCACAGATAAACGTTTAGGTTTGGATTAGTCTTTAAAGCAGCCAGAAGCATTTTTTCTAGATGGCAGCTATTACAAGAAAACCTAGTCTCTGCACTTTGGACAGTTAACACACGTTGCCCCATGGCTCAAGCACCCCCACAGTTTGAAAAAAATAAACCAAACCCCCAAATAAAAAAACAAACAAACAAACAAACAAAGAAACCCAAAACCAAAACCAAAACAGTGTTGTGCCTCCCCTCCTACAAGTCATCCTGTCCATCTGCCATCTGCTCTGCCCCAGCTCATGGACTGCAGGGCTATAGGTGCTAAACCCCCAGGGCAGCCTGGCTAGGCATGCTCCAGCCTGCATCCAGAGTTAGCAAGGTTTCCTTTGTTTCATAGCAAATTTTACTAGTATGGACCAGGCTTTTATTTGGTCACAGTAATTTTGGTGAGAAATTTTATGCCCACTTTACTGACTCATTAACATAAAAAGCTGGGACAAGAGACAGGTGTGGGCTGAGCAGGTGCAGGAAGATGAACTTTGGTACATCCAAAACAGGGCAGAAGGTTGTGGTGAACTGTCAATTATTTTTCTTTTTGTAATTAGAGAAAAGTACCCTATATACTGCTTCTAGGAAGAACTAGAAAGGCTCGGTAACTGCATCAAACACTTCAGTTATAGATATAACTAAGAACCTGTCTTCATCAATCCTGTTCTTCTGCCTCCATCTGGCAATAATAGAAATGTTCTTGTTTTGCCTCAGGGATGACTAGTTCACATCTTTGTACACTGCTATCTCCTGTTCTTCTCATAGTCTTTCCTTTCCAATTTAATTGATTCTCCTTTTCTCCATCATCTTAACAGGTGAGAGAATGAGATATGCCCCGAAGCCTTCATGCCATATTATCTGTTGTTATATTCTCTGACTGCCTCTTTCAGCCCAGACTGCAGAGGTGTGAAAGCTCACATTTACCCACATACACCCCCCCTCCCCCTTTCATTTACGTGATAAATATGCTACTGGTGTGACAAGGATTTTAGTCTTTCACCCCTAGGGTCATCAGTCAGAGTTCTTCCAGGATCAGCGTCATGTGCTGTTACCATTCAAACTGCATTTCCTTCCAGTTCACCACGCCACCAATCAGCACCATGCAGGAGTAGGTACCTTTCCTAGCAGGCTCACTAGAAAGCATGAAACAGGTCAGATAAAAGCAGCGTAAGGAAGACTGCCTTATACTCTGCACAAGCTCCTTCTCAGTGCATCAAGGGATAATTCAGCACCTTTTACAAGAATCACATTTGCTTAGAATATCTGCCACACTCTGGTAGGGGGATCAATTTATGCATTTTTGTTACTAAGAAATGTAAATATACCAAACATGGAGTTTTCTTGATCTGTACAGAGATATATGCATATATATCTATAGCACTTCTAGAAATGTTGAAACACTAAACTTGAGTTAAATAACTTTATAATATTAAGTATAAACATTTTGAATGTTTTTATACCAAAACACATGTACAAATGTAATGGCCTTCTTACTCTTCTCTTAAAGCAACAAGTAAACAGTACTGACATTTTTTAATTTACCTCCATGTGTTAGAAAATGATGTGAAGTCTTTTTCTAAAAGATTTGATAAAAATGATTACTTGTTAAGAAATCTGTGAATGATTGACTAAGATATTCTTGGGAAAAAAACCCCAAAGCTTTTTCCCAGAAATGTTTTTGCCATGATCCAGTTTAATTTTGCTGTCTTGATAAGTTATACAAAGCCACTGTAAACCTATGTTAACCAGACTAATCCTTCAAATACCAGCTGTATTCAACAGAGTGAATACAAAAGCCATAACCTACCAGTTAATACAGAAATATAAGGGCAATTGTAACTGACCTATTCATACTGCTCTGAGCTACCCTGGTGATGTGGTGCAGCTGCAGATGTATATCCATGTTTTGTGGTCCTTGACTTCACTGTAGATATGCTACAGAAACACATAGAACATAACAGCAGCTTTGCGTTACCAGGACAGCATAAGACAGCTAGATTTGCTCTCTTACAGGATCCCTGCAGCTTATTCTGCTTCACTGGGGTTTTTTTCCCTTCCTCAGAATAAAATCTTTGTAGTGTGGATTCGTGGCCCACCATGGCATACAGACCTAAAAAAAAAATTAAAATGTATTTTTCCTGTATTCTTTACCGTACCAAGAACTACTCATGCATGAACGTGTTGGAAAAACTGGCACAGATAACCTGAGAAAGACAAATCTCTACAACACTGATTTTGGTAACCGAGAATTTGTCGGGGTAAGAAGTTAGGGAAAAGTTCTATAAGTCGCACCAACCTAAACACACCTTCCTGTTATAACCTTGCAGAGACAGAGCCCCTAAATTACCTCCAAGTTTGTCTACTCCGAAACAAAGTACCTAAATTTGACACCTCTATTAGTCTGCAAGTACCAGGCTCAGGACTAGCTCATCTGAACAGCACTGAGCTAACAACGAAAGAAAAAGAGCAGACTTTCTTTACCAGCATTAGACAACAAAAGTAGATGCTGTAACTGTGGACATCAGACACGTATTAGCTTGACAGCAGTGGAGCACACTAAGACAGCAGATGATTTGATTAGTCCTTGCAATACTCTACCAGCCTTTAGCTACAACAGCAGTGAATAGGATGCTGAAGACAGAAAGGAACATGGCTGTTCATGAAAGTTTACAGGGCTTAGTAGGCCTCTGAAGCTTAGTTTATACTGATCAGAGGTAAAATTTTATTGCACTTCTATAACCAAGCAATGCTGTAAGTAAATAGTTTTACCATTTGTACCTATTGCATTAACACCTTAAAAAAAAGTGCTTTTCATGAGAAAGTCACAATTAAGATTTTGGACAAGACAAAGCCAAGATCAGAAGACTCAACATTTGCTATCTTGTGAAATATCCAGCATGGAAAAACTGCACCACCCAAATATGAGACTGCATGAAGCGGTGGAGACACTCTTCAAAATGCAATCTGGTGATGGAGTATGCAAGAGGTGGAGAGCTCTTCACTAAAATCAGTACAGAAAGGAAGCTGCTAGAAACAGAGTGTAAAAAAATCTCTCAGATTGCATCTTCTGTGAAACACATGGTAAATTGTTCTTCTTCCACAGGCATGTTACCCCTCACTACTCTAACAGATTTTTGTGGATGTATCTTCTGGTTTTCAACTAGTAGGTTTGTTACCAAGATTTCAGGTCCATGTTTCTGAAAAGCAAAACAGCTAGATGTCGTGATTTAGCCTCAGACGGCAACAAAGAATCACGCGCCGCTCGCTTGGGCCTTCCCAGTACAGGAAGGATCAGAAGAAAAATGCAAAACTCTTGGGTTGAGACAAAGGCAGTTTAACAGAACAGCAGAGAGAACAAGAAAAATGGCAACAATAACACGGATAGAGGAATATACAAACACGATTACGGAACCGCCGCTCCCTGCCACTCACGCGCTCACCAGACCAGGACGCCCCAGCCTGCTCCAAGCAGCAGCTCAGGGTGGGCATGGCTCACATGCAATGGAATACCTGTGTCCTGGGGAGAATTAACCCTATCCCCGCCGGAACCAGGACATTATCCACCCCTTATTCCATACTCTTTTTGCCATGCCCAGATCTTACAGGTTCCAATGAATTACCACCACTTTCCCCTGTCATATATATATATGCACATATAGATTCATGCAGATATAATGCCATTAGTTTATAGGCCATCCCTCTAAAATGTCTGGTGAGTTCATTCAATCCATGGCTTTAGGCTCCATCTGTTAGAACAGTCTCTCAGGGCAGGCGAGATGGTGTGTGGTGCTGGCCTGTTACATGCTGTAATTTCAGAGTTCTAGCTGGTGTACCCGGTGCAGCTCATGCCCACAGTCCATGGGCTGAAGATGTAGATCTTGAGGAAGTTGCTGGGCCCCAGCTGCTGAGGTCAGTTCTGATCCCATCACCACTTTGCTTTACTCAATTTTTCATCAAAGTCCATCTGTCCTTAATTTGGGTGATTCTTACTGTAGTACAGCTGATAGCAATTATAGTAATGAGGACATACAGTGACAGTGTTACTTAGCAATCAACAACACACAATTTGATTCATTGGCTATTCTCGCCCAAAACCAGATCTCCGTGAGGTACACATCGGACTTCCCCATCCTTCCGCATTACCCACCAAGTGCACCCAGGTCCTTGGGCAAAAGCAATCCCACGGATGGGTTTGCCTTTGCCTGAGGCAGGACTAACCCAGACTGTCTTCCCTAACATATTCTTCATGTGCACTACGGGGACTTTATCCCCTTCTACGGTACGTGGAAGTTTTGATTGGACAGGGCCAGCCCGATTGGTAGATCACCTGGAGTTAACTAGCCAGGTAGCCTTTGCTAAATGTGCATCCCAATGTTTTAAGGTCCCACCACCCATTGCTCTCAGTGTAGTTTTTAACAGTCCATTGTATCGTTCTATCTTCCCAGAGGCTGGTACGTGATAGGGGATGTGATATACCCACTCAATACCATGCTCTTTGGCCCAGGTGTCTATGAGGCTGTTTCAGAAATGAGTCCCGTTGTCCGACTCAATTCTCTCTGGGGTGCCATGTCACCACAGGACTTGCTTTTCAAGGCCCAGGATAGTATTCCGGGCAGTGGCATGGGGCACAGGGTATGTTTCCAGCCATCCAGTGGTTGCTTCCACCATTGGGAGCACATGGCGCTTGCCTTGATGGGTTTGTGGCAGTGTGATATAATCAATCTGCCAGGCCTCCCCATATTTATATTTCAACCATCGTCCTCCATACCAAAGAGGCTTTAACTGCTTGGCTTGCTTGATTGCAGCACATGTCTCACATTCATGGATGACCTGTGCAATAGTGTCCATGGTCAAGTCCACCCCTGGGTCACGAGCCCATCTATATGTCGCATCTCTTCCTTGATGGCCTGAGGTCTCATGGGCCCACCGAGCTATGAATAGTTCACCCTTATGTTGCCAGTCCAGATCCACCTGAGCCACTTCAATCCTGGCAGCCCGATCCACCTGCTGGTTGTTCTGATGTTCCTCCGTGGCCCGATTCTTCGGTACGTGGGCATCTATGTGGCGTACTTTCACAACCAGATTCTCTATCCGGGCAGCAATATCTTGCCATAGTTCAGCAGCCCAGATGGGTTTGCCTCTGCGCTGCCAGTTGCCCTGCTTCCACTGCTGTAACCACCCCCACAGAGCATTTGCCACCATGCATGAGTCAGTGCAGAGATAAAGTACTGGCCATTTTTCTCACTCGGCAATGTCCAAAGCCGGCTGAATGGCTTTCACCTCTGCAAACTGGCTCGATTCACCTTGTCCTTCACTGGCTTCTGCAACTTGTCGTGTAGGACTCCACACAGCAGCCTTCCACTTTCGATGCTTTCCCACAATCCGGCAGGACCCATCAGTGAACAGGGCATGTTTCTTCTCATTTTCTGGCAGTTTATTATATGGTGGGGCCTCTTCCGCATGCGTCACCTCCTCCTCTGGTGACATTCCAAAATCCTTGCCTTCTGGCCAGTCCATGATCACTTCCAGAATTCCTGGGCGACTGGGGTTTCCCATTCGAGTTCGCTGTGTGATCAGTGCAATCCACTTACTCCATGTAGCATCAGTTGCATGATGTGTGGTGGGCACCCTTTCTTTGAACATCCAACCCAGAAACAGCAGTCGAGGTGCTAAGAGGAGCTGCGCTTCTGTACCAACCACCTCCGAAGCAGCTCGAACCCCTTCATATGCTGCCAATATCTCCTTTTCTGTTGGAGTGTAGTGGGCTTCGGATCCTCTGTATCCCCGACTCCAAAACCCTAGGGGTCGACCTCGGGTCTCCCCTGGTGCTTTCTGCCAGAGGCTCCAGGTAGGGCCATTCTCCCCGGCTGCAGTGTAGAGCACGTTTTTAACATCTTGTCCTGCCGAGACTGGCCCCAGGGCCACTGCATGGACTATTTCCTGTTTGATTTGTTCAAAAGCTTGTCGTTGCTCAGGCCGCCATTTAAAATCGTTCTTCTTCCGGGTCACTTGACAGAGAGGGCTTACAATCAGACTGTAATCTGGGATATGCATCCTCCAAAAACCCACAATGCCTAAGAAAGCTTGTGTTTCCTTTTTACTAGTTGGTGGAGACATAGCTGCTATTTTGTTGATCACATCCATTGGGATCTGACGGCGTCCATCTTGCCATTTTATTCCTAAGAACTGGATCTCCTGTGCAGGTCCCTTGACCTTACTTCATTTTATGGCATAACCAGCTTTCAGAAGGATTCGGACTATTTTATCCCCTTTCTCAAAAACTTCTTCTGCTGTGTTTCCCCATACAATGATGTCATCAATGTACTGCAGATGTTCTGGGGCTTCACCCTGTTCCAGTGCAGTCTGGATCAGTCCATGGCAAATGGTGGGGCTGTGTTTCCACCCCTGGGGCAGTCGATTCCAGGTGTACTGGATGCCCCTCCAAGTGAAAGCAAACTGTGGCCTGCACTCTGCTGCCAAAGGGATTGAGAAAAATGCATTCGCTATATCAATCGTGGCATACCACTTGGCTGCCTTGGACTCCAGTTCATACTGCAGTTTTAGCATGTCCGGCACGGCAGCGCTCGGTGGTGGCATGACTTCATTCAGGCCATGATAGTCTACAGTTAGCCTCCACTCTCCATTAGTTTTTCACACTGGCTATATGGGACTGTTAAAGGGTGAGCGAGTCTTACTGATCACTCCTTGAACCTCTAGTTGACGAATCAGCTTATGGATGGGAATCAGAGAGTCTTGGTTACTGTGATATTGCCACCGAGGCACCGTTGTGGTAGCAATCGGCACCTGCTGTTCTTCGACCCTCAACAACCCCACAACAGAAGAGTCCTCCGAGAGACCAGGCAAGGTAGACAACTGTTTAACTTCCTCCATCTCCAAGGCAGCTATGCCAAAGGCCCACCGATACCCCTTTGGGTCCTTAAAATACCCTCTCTCCTGAGGTAATCTATACCAAGGATGCATGGAGCATCTGGGCCAGTCACAATGGGATGCTTTTGCCACTCATTCCCAGTTAGACTCACATCAGCCTCCAGTACAGTCAACTCTTGGGATCCCCCTGTCACCCCAGAAATACAAATGGGTTCTGCCCCTCTATAGCTTGATGGTATCAGAGTACACTGTGCTCCTGTGGCCACTAGAGCCTTATACTCCTGTGGGTCTGATGTGCCAGGCCATCGCATCCACACTGTCCAATAAACCCGGTTGTCCCTTTCCTCCACCTGGCCGGAGGCAGGGCCCCTCTAATACTGGTCATGGTATCCGGTACTCACTTCTTGCAGAAATGACTTGGAGGTTCCTTCAAGAGGATCAGAAGCAAGATCAGGCCTTATGCTCTGTCTGGGGAACTGCCCACTGGAAACTGGGGCTGCACTTTTCCTGGAGGGATCCCCTTTTGTGGTTGTCCTTCCTTGCGACTCCTGTACCCATGTCCGCAGGATCCAAGTAGGTTGTCCATCCCACTTCCTCATGTCCTCTCCATGGTCTCGCAGGTAGAACCACAGGGTGCCTCGTGGTGTGTACCCTCTGTAGTCTCTCTCTTGAGTGGGGAAATGCCTGCTCCTAATAGCTGAGATGCTGGCCCGTACAGGTGGGGAGTAGGATATATTCTCTTCAAGTTGCTGGACCTTCCGGGACAGTTTCTCCACAGCTGAGACAAGGGGGGAAGAGAGACTTTCTTCATATCGCCGGACCCAGCCAGCCACCTCATCCACCGTTGGTCCCTCTTCGCCTTTCCATTCCATTACTGCCAGTGAGTTGGCATATGTTGATGGTGCACTCCGTACAAACTTCCGCCACATGGGCCTTGTGCATTGCACCTCATCAGGGTCTGTGGGTAAGTCTGCATTGTCCAAGTCATAATGAATCATCTCCCGCACGGCTAATTCTCTCAGGTACTGGATACCTCTTTCCGTGGTGGTCCACTTGCTTGGTTGACATACAACATCTTCACTGAAGGGGTACCTCTCCCTCACGCCTGACAGGAATCGTTTCCAGAGGCTGAGGGCTTGGGTGCTCCTTCCAATTGCCTTGTCAATGCTGCCTTCCCTAGACAGGGATCCCAACTGCCTGGCTTCCCTACCCTCTAATTCCAGGCTACTGGCCCCATTATCCCAACACCGAAGCAGCCAGGTGACAATGTGCTCACCTGAAAGTCATCTAAAATCTTTTTGCATATCCCACAGCTCACTCAAGGATAGGGATCGGGTAATTATCTCTGGTTCTGCCTCTTCCTCCTGTCCTTGTGATGGCCCTGGTTCATCATCATCTCTTACTAAGCGAACTGATTTCTTTGTGTACTTCTTCTTCTGTATGGGGGCAACTGATACTGGCACGGGTTGGTTCCCTGGTTCAGCAGCAGTGGCTGCCACCGGGGTTGGAGTAGCCGCAGTGTGTCGCAGGGGCTGCAGTAGCCACAGTGCCTGTCGCAGGGGTTTGAGTAGCCACAGTGTCTGTCGCAGGGGCTGCAGTAGCCGCAGTGCCTGCTGCAGGGGCTGCAGTAGCCGCAGTGTCTGTCAGTCTGGTCTCCGTCTCTTTCCCCTGAAGGTGCTGCATAACACTGAGCAGTGCCTGGTAGATACTGGCCAGGGCCCAGCACAGGGCGGTGAGTTGTGCCTCTCTGGAATAGCCACAGCATTTTCCCTTCAGATATTCTACTACTCTATCAGGGTCCTGTAATTGTTCAGGGGTGAAGTCCCAGACCACTGGAGGTGAGAAGTTCTCTAGGTACCTGCCCATGTTCTCCCACATGCCATGCCACCCCTGACTGTCCAGCCTTGGAGCAGATCTCTGGGTGGTAGTCTTAAATAGTCGTTTAACCCTAAACAAGACCTGGAACATATTCAGCAAACATAACACTAGGAACATGCTGGTTTGAGCATCCCAAGGATATTCAAAATTCTCAAAAGCTGTCATACCTGACCCGAAGGAGAAAAGGGAGGCAAAAGAGCTGGGGAAAGCATCCCCCCCTGTTTCCCCCATAGACTGGGTGTAATTATTAATGAATTCTGAGAGACGGTGCCCAATGTATGGACAGGACAGCAATACCACATAAACACCCCAAAATAACCATCTAACAAGTGATGTTATCATATCATAAGCCAATATTGCACAGGACAGTAAAATGATAATCCTCATCCCTCTCCCAGAAGTAACGAATATAATCACAGGGAGTACATAAGCCATATAGGAATTTACATAACACAGCCATGAGAACAAACCAAGCAACATAGTGACCGTGACTATTTACCTCACAAATTCGTTTTTTCAAGCTCTAGTTGGATTCTGTCGTTATCTCAACCCTTCGAGCCCCACGTTGGGCGCCAAAAAGGACTGTTGTGGTTTGGCCTCAGATGGCAACAAAGAACCACGTGTCGCTCGCTCAGCGCTTCCCGGTACGGGAAGAATCAGAAGAAAAAGGCAAAACTCTTGGGTTGAGACAAAGGCAGTTTAACAGAACAGCAAAGGGAACAAGAAAAACAACAATAACACGGGTAGAGGAATATACAAGCACCGCTCCCCGCTGCTCACCAGACCGGGATGCCCCAGCCTGCTCCAAGCGGTGACTTCCTGCCCCCTCCCCTGGCAGCTTAGGGTGGGCATGGCTCACATGGCATGGAATACACTATCCCCACCGGAACCAGGACACTCGAGAAGAGCTATCTTAAAGGTATCTGAGAGAGCTTTCACATTCATTCACCTCTGTTAGCTTTTGGGAGGAGACTGAACTAGGAGCATCTGGTGGGTGGAACCATCTCCTGGTCTGCTTTAAGTTGCTGTAGGCACCAACTAACAAAGCCTAATTTCTTTTCTTCAGCTATTTTAAAACATAGGATCAGTCACTCTTCCACTAGAAGAAAGTGTTCCAGAGAAGAGGCTTGTTGTTAGGTATTGCAAACATCCAGCTTGCTTATTAATGAATGTGGGAGACTAGCACTTAAGACCATTAATTCCTTATCCTCGCTTTGTAACAAATCTGTGAAGTTAGCACCCAGCAAGTCACTTCCCTTTGTCTAGTCTTCAGTATTACAACTGGATTTAGGATGATGCTATTTGTGTAGAGCCCAAAGCATCTTATAAAGGCAGAAAAGGGCAATTGCCTGAACTTTGCATAGTAACTACAGCTACTTAAAACAATAGCATAAAAAACAGGAAGGCTGTTCTACAAGTTTGAGAAGTAAAACCAGTATTTGTTAAAGTTGGCTTAGGGTGCCCTCTGGCAGCTCATATTCTCATATGCCACGTGATAGCCTCAGGCTCCGAAAGTCAAAAGCAAGAGTGTTCCCAGGTCAGATGTCTAGAAACTACATTAGAAACTGCTCATGGTATATATAAACAGTATGCATTTTTTATGTATTTTGACAAAATGCTCAGATTAGCTTCAACACCTTTTCCATAGGACAGATATTCAGGAGCTACTGGAAATTACATGTCAAGATCACATCTATTTCTTAGCATTAAACTCAGACTACCGAGCTGGCCAACCTCTTTGCTCATACATAGCCTTCTGCAAAAACATTTTATTTTTGCTAAGCCATCAAATCTAGTCTACTTAAATCCCATCTCACTACTGTCAATCCATGTGAGGACAGAAGATCCCTGTCTGTTATTGATGATAGTTTAAAAATCTTAGGATGCCAAAGGTTTTCCTTATTGCCTCCAGCTACACATACACCTTGTTACTTCAAAGGGTAGGGCAGAGTGTTCAACACATCCATTCCTCCTAGTTATTTCAAAGATGAAGCTAAACTCTTACATAATCAAGACAGATATCTCTACTAAGCAGAGCAAATTCAGTTTGAGTCCTTGACTACTACTGCCATTTTCAAGGAAAGAGTACAAGTTACATTAGACTAAACTTGGTGTCTTGCAAAGATGTGAAATACCACAAGGCACAAGTCTGTGGTCCTTTTCTCCTGCCCCCACCAGTTCTGCATAGGACATTTGTCCTATGCGGGTATAGGGTTAATTTTCACAAGGACATAGGACAGAGGTATTCGATGGCATATGATGCCATAACCAGTACACAGCCTGGGGAGCTGGTTGGGGGAGGGGAAATCACTGCTTGGGTGGGCTTTAGGTTGAGGTCAGTGAGCAGCGGTACATTGTATTTTGTATATTCTTCTATCAGTATTATTGATGCTGTTTTCCTCTTTCCTTTGCTGCTCTATTAAACTGCCTTTATCTCAGCCCAACCTGCCTTTTTCTTCTGACTCTCCTCTCAATCCAGCAAAGGGTGGGGGGAGCAAGCAAGCGGCCACGTGTTTCTTTGTTGCCAGCTAGGGTTATACCATGTCAACATTAGATCACACAACAGAACTGTAGCCACTTTATATGTGATTACATTCACCTCATGGTCTTGGTAAAGTAAAAGCTTTCACTTCATGAGTCCACATACAAGAATGGGATTAGTTAAAAAGAAATTATTTTGTTACTTACACCATTACAGAAATATAGTAATTACAAAAGCAAGTGTTCTGAACCCTGAAAAAATAATACACACAGATTTTGCACATGAAGATATCTAGTCTTGTAGGATTAGTCATGATGCCATCACAAATTTACTTAATGAAAATAATTTATATTAATTAACAAGACTGCTATTTTTTTTAAAACAGCATCCTCATCTTCTCCATCTACTCTATTATTTTTGTATCAGTAGAGAATTAAGTTAAATTTAAATACTTTAACTTGTCAATTTCATTGCAATGTTTATTTCTGACTTTGTTCCAGGTAATTCGCTTTCTCCTGTGTAATTAATCGATAAGGGGTAGTCACTTTTCCTCTTGTTCTACGGCATGAGATATCGTTCACCAGAACTTGAAAGCAGAAAATGTATTCTACACCTGTGTTAACATGTGAGACTTTGGATTCAGCACAGGAAGTAAAAGAGACAAAACGTTAAATATTTTCTGTGGCTCTCCTCCTTATGCTGCTCCTGAACTCTTGAGAGATGAAAACTATGTTAGCATTTACATAGCTATCTGGGCATTGGGAATCCTATTATACTTTATGACAACAGGTATCATACCATTTCAGCCAGATACAGTGGCCAAACTGAAAAAGTGTATTCTTGAAGAGACATAGAGTTTGCTTCCCTGCCTCTTTAACATGCCAGAAACTGATAAAAGGAGTCCTTCAGCCAGTACCAACTGAACAATATTCTGCCAAACTTATAAACAGTGATTGGATGAAAGGGATACAGTACCCCAAATCCTTATAGCTGTTTAAACTGGATCCAAAGTATTTATCAGAGGTCAGTACACTCAAAGAGGAAGAAAATGAAGTGAAAAAAATATTCTGGAAGATCTGGGAATCACAGACCACCACATTCAAAATAACCAGGGAAGAGACACACACAGCTCAATAACAGGGGTCTACAGAATTGTTTTGCACCAAGTATAGAAAAGTGTACTTAAATGTGTTCCTATCATGTCCCATCCAGACCCCAAAGAGCAAGACTCGAAGAGAGGAATCCGTTCTTACAGTGAGATGAAGCATACATCCAAGCTGTGTTCTGATTTATAACTTGCACTGCAGGCTTTCTACTCTGCACCTTTAACAAAGTGTTTTATTCACTTTTCACAAGTTTTGGTGTTACTGGTTTTTTTTTTTTTTGGTAATTTTTAAATAAACCAAACATACCTCATCTCCTCTGTATTTCTCAAGTCACACTGAAGCACTCAAATGCAGAGCTCTCATATATATGTTTGCCCCTTGCTCCAGAAACTTGGTATAACCAGTGCAAGAACTCAAGTAAAACAGGTAAGATATCATTTGTGGATATGATCTTTATTAGAAATCAAGTAGTATTGCACTTAACATGCTTGGGAGATTCTTAGTACAAGCATAACAGCAGATTTCTTGAAAAGTTTTACCTTAGCTTGATACAAACTTTACCACCACAAACCAGGACAGTTTTTGCGGAGAACTAAATTTAAGCAGAAACCAGACAATAATCTTAAACAATTGCAAATTCTTCTCTAAAACTTCTTCAGCAAATTAAACATGGTAAGATTGGAGCCTTTATTTTTTTAACTTTGTTTAAAGAGACAGCAATACTGCTGTTGACCATTGTTCATGATTTGTCACAATTCAGAAAGGCAAGTTAGGATATGCTGTTTTAACCCTGCACATGGGGTTGCAGTTCCCAGTGCATAGATGGTTAGGCTACCATCTACTAACACCTTCCATTACTTGTACAATTCTGACAGTCTAGAACTGCTTGGACTCCCATTGCACTCCCAAAAAAAAAAAAAGATATAAGCATACTCCAGAACTCATGTAGTTTTAAATTCTTGCTTCAGCACTAGGTATCACAGTAAGTTGAATACAATCAATAACAAAATACACTTATATACTGAGCATTACAGGCTTGTACTAACTTCTGCCAGACTACTTCTGCTAGCACAAAGCTGATTTTGATACTCTTGACCACTGCAAGTTAAAAGTTGAATAGCCTGACACTTCCAATTGTTCTGAACATCATCGAGATGTAGATACTCCTACCTTCAGCTTTAATCAGGTATTTTATACTTTAATTTTCAATATCATTAGCTCCAATGCAAATGGTGGAAGAGTACAGTAGCTGTCCTTCTCTGAACAGGCACAGTTGAAATGCTTAAGTTAAGAGGAAGAGCCTATATTTTAACCAAGGCAAGTAAACCAATACAAGTTTTAGAGAGGTACAGCTGGTGCTTTCAAATTTAAGGGCAGGGATGCCTTATCTATTATGGGGACTGATGAGATGATCAGTTGACTTTAAAAGCCATAATTAATATGTGAGCAACAGAATGACTCTGAAAAGCCACCCATGGGAATCTGGAGTCAGTGAGTCTCAGGTAAGTAACCAGGCAAGGTTACTTCAGGCAAGAACCAATCCCCTTTCAGAATTTTTGTGAGAAGGGGATAAAACAATACCATCTTTCATAAGACAGTAATAAGATTAATTGTAGTTCATAAGCTGGGAATTATTTCCTCCACTATAAACAATTGCCATCTGAAAACATTTAAGTTATCTTAAACCACACTCCTGAAATAACAGTTTCCCACCAGCCTAAGCAACCCTTTCTTTCCACTTTTGTAATGGAACGGTATTAAGAAGAAAGATCCAGAAGGTCCTAACATATTGTGAACCCACAACTGAAGTTTTCACAAGGACAGTTCCCTCTTTCCTGTTAAGGAAAAATGCATCCTGAAAACCCAAGTCAGCACTACTTTAACAGGTTTCAAGTATCTCAAACTTTATTTTAATAAAGCATCTGCCTCACAGAAAGTGAGGTCCCTGTAGTTAATTTTTCATACCAGTAGCTCACTTCTTGGCTTGTCCACTGCCAGCCATGGACTTCGTTCCACAGATATATTTTTTTCTGGTACCAATATAAATTTCATAAGGGCAACCTAAAAAATACTTCCAAACGCTATTTTCATGCATCATTGCTCCATCAAACTGATTAGTAATCATCAATTTATAATAAACTATTTTACAAAGGGTTGACTGTACAGTGTTCTCAAATCCTAGTGACATAATACAAACACTTAATTGCACACAAAAATATTGTAATTTAACAGACAAATCATTTTTGCTACTTTATATTAGATAATGTAGCTTTCTAGAATTAGCAAAGAAATAAAATTCAACAAAGTGTCATTCCGTATATTAGTTCAATCTAAATATATATATTACAAGCTTACAATGCTCATGTCATAGTTCATTTCCAATCCAGACTTTAAAAAACTACCAGAAAGGATGCCCCATTGGCATTGTATATATACAACTTGCAAAATGGATAGCTTTTAGCTTGTGTTTGAGGGGTGGGGGAGGAAGACCCCATTCCTACAACATTACCAATAGTGAGAATGACCTCAAAGTACAAGCGAAATTCAAAGTTAAAAATAAATCTCTTAGAAATGTATTATATAAATAGTGAGGCCAGAGTTCCAGACAAAGTAATCTTCTTCCCTTCCTTAGTTTGCCAATTAAAACAGCTTCATAATATCCAGAAGCTTTATTTGAAAATTCTGCTGCCTTAAATACTTCTATTACAGTTAAACAATCCTGAAAGGTTCCAAATCAATGAACCCAATAAATATACCCTTTTTGTTCTTTAGAAGAAGAAAAAAAAAAACAAACCACACTACTACATCTCCCTTGTTCCTCTTTCTTCCCAGGCTGCTGTGATTTATAAAGCAGGTATAACACAGGTAACATGGATGTTAGGAGGAATTACATAGTAACTAACACAGTAGGTCAGAGTTCCTTGGAAAAAAAACACCTGTCAGTCTAGCCATTCTTGATACAGTCATTTTGACAGAGGAGAGATATTCTATTCCAGTAATGAATGTTACTTGGTTCTATACCTTCCCCAAAGCAATGGTGTGATGGGAGGTAAACTGGGAGAAGAAAGGGAAAGACAAGTGGAGTATTCAGAAGACTGACTGTTTACTGTCAAGGTACTGAGAACCCTAGCATTAAAAGCTTGGACTATTTTGCCACCCACTTTTGAATACAAGTATAAAAGTTAACAGTGTAGGTTTCGAGTCATTTTACATGGAAAAAGCAAGTTTTGGTTTTTTTTTTTTTTTTTCTATGTAATACAAAACCTTGTAATAGACTACAGCTACTATACAACAATTAAATTCAGACACGTTACGGAATCCACAAAGCCCCTGGCAAGTTCCTCCATCTCCAGTATATTCATGATTTTAGTGTTCTGAAAATACTATCAGCACACCATATTATGGCAAATCTTTTCAAGAAGTTTAAACAGTTTTTACATGCTCCAATTAAGTATTACTGTACACTGAAATTTCAGTACTACTGCAATCTTTTTTCTCTCTCACCCTACACCCTCATACCTTTTTTCATTCCCCACCACACAAAAGTATCTTAATGCTCCCCATTGGAACTGGCAACAGTAACGCCTTCATATTCTGTTGTTGCAGGGATTCTTGGCACTTTCTTAGCAGGGCTTGGGATCTGCTGGGGGGGGACGACACACACACACACACACACACACACACACACAAAGCATTAAATATATTTTTTAAATTCACAAACACTCATACTTCATAGCTAGTCCAACACTCAAACATTCATGCTACACTGGACAGCTTGGTCTTAAGTCATTCAAATCTGTCATGCTTCATGCAAACTGATTATGTGAAAAGAGCCCATTTGTTCTTGTTTCATTCTTGTGCAGTTTTGTTCTTGTTATGATGAAATGTATTTTCTTAAAACCCCATGCTCTCTCTTTTTTTTTTTTTTCTTTTTACTTGTGGCTTAATGTTACATATTTTCACAAAGTACTTGATATAACTTGTTAAACCACTTCCTCTTTTAACACATGTGCACATGCTAAGGCAAACACAAACTGTTCCACCATTTATATCAAACTAAAAAGAGTGCTAAGTGTTCACCTCATGAACAATGCCTGGGTGGACAACTTCAACTCCTGCTTCCAGAGGTCCAACACCCATGAGTGGACGCCGTGCATAAGTTCTTCTGTGTTTTTCATCCACACATACAAGGTACCATGTTCCTTCAAAGAGATCTTCTACTGAAGACTGTGGAATATAGTTGGCTGTAAAAAACAGCCAAACAGTTAGTAAAAAAAACTAACATACTGTTAGTTGGTTCCTGGTGAGAGTTTTATACAACACAGGCCTTTGCAGTTTGGAAGTAGTAAGAGAGGAAAACCAACTCTGCATTTTTATTTCAACCATACTGGGCCAACACACACAAGCTACAGAAAAGTACTTTATGAGCTATTCTGAAGTGCAGAGTTAGATATTTCCTTTATTCTACACCTTAATGATTAAGTCATACAAATTAATCTGTGAGTATTTTGCTGTAGGACTAGGAATTATTTATATTTATGACATTCTTACCCAAATTATGTGTTTCCTGTCTAATCTTCATGTTCTCGGCAAAGACAACAGGTGCAATGCATTTTCTTGAGTCAAGTCTTGTTTTAAGATCAGAAAGGCTAGCAGTTATTTTGTTCAGTGCAGAACCTACAATATAAAACCATCATGTAAAGTAGCAATAGTACTGAGAACTGCACACTAACATGTTAGTATTTCAAGCCTATTCAAAACATTTTGTATTAGAGAAGCTAGAGTTTTAGTCATTTAAAAAATATTCCCAATTACTCAAGCAAAATGCTTAAAGCATTTGAAGAACATTATTTGCCCAAAGAGACACTTGAAACATTCCCTGGAGCTAGAACACCTTCGGTTTAACACTACTGTCAGTAGGCATTGTTCTGCAAGTTTACTTATGCTGGTGGGCATAACAAAACATTTAGAGGTGAGCTGTGCAAGGGACTTGTTAACATCTCTTCCTTTCACTCACCAGGAGTGGCATCCTGTGTAACTCTGATGGAATACAGTGTAGCAGCAAAACCAGAGCCATATGAGAACACGCTAATTCTCTGTCCTGCGAGCTGCTCTGGGGAGTACCTACAAATCAAGCAACAATTGTTTAGAGTGAGAATTAAGACAAGGTGCCAATTTTAAATACCTAGAAAGCACAGCTAGCATAGGAAAAGCAGGCAGCAGAATTATATTAACTACAATACACATTTAGTGTGCTAAACATATAAATGATGACTTTTAAAAACAGTATTTCAAACACTACAGTTATATGAGGATTTTCAAAGCTACCTAAGCAAAAGAGAATAAAGAAATACCCAGAATATGATTACCTAGAAGGCAGACAGTTTTCATTAAGCGACCTGAAGCCTAAAATGAACCATCACATCTTAGAATGCAAAGTCACAATAAAGAAAAAAAGGACCTAAGAGGAGTAGTTTGATTTAAACTTAACATGATTTTGTTGAAGTCTGTCACCGCAAAAAAAAAAAAAAAACAAAAAAAACCAACAACCCACCCCAAACCAACAACAACTTGTTAAGTAAATACTAATTTAATTTGACTTTGCTTATTATTGCTGGGCAATGAGTAGATTGAGAGCAGCTCTGAGGAGAAGGACTTGGGGGTGCTGGTGGACGAGAAGTTCAACATGAGCCGGAAGTGCGTGCTCACAGCCCAGAAGGCCAACCGCATCCTGGGATGCATCAGAAGAACTGTGGCCAGCAGGTCGAGGGAAGCAATTCTACCCCTCTACTCCGCTCTCATGAGACCCCACCTGGAGTACTGCATCCAGCTCCTGGGGCCCCCAACATAAGGACATGGACCTGTTGGAACAGGTCCAGAGGAGGGCCACAAAGATATCAGAGGGCTGGAGCACCTCCCCTATGAAGGCAGGCTGAAAGAGTTGGGGTTGTTCAGCCTGGAGAAGAGAAGGCTCCAGGGAGACCTTATAGCAGCCTTCCAGTACCTAAAGGGGGCCTACAGGAAAGATGGGGAGGTACTCTTTATGAGGGAATGTAGCAATAGGACGAGGGTTAACGGTTTCAAACTGGAATAGGGTAGATTTAGATTGGATATTAGGAAGAAATTCTTTACTATGAGGGTGGTGAGACACTGGAACAGGTTGCCCAGGGAGGTTGTAGATGCCCCATCCCTGGAAGTGTTCAAGGCCAGGTCGGATGGGGCTTTGAACAACCTAGCCTAGTGGAAGGTGTTCCTGACCATGGCAGGGGGGGTTGGAACTAGAGGATCTTTAAGGTCCCTTCCAACCCAAACCATTCTATGATTACAGTGGAATAGAGAAGACATCCAGATTCTCTTTTACACTGGGGTGTGCATATGTGTGTTGTTGAGGCTGGAAAAAGATACACCACCTTACAAATAAAATCCTACTTTTGAAGGCATTAAGCTGCTCTTTCAGATCAGCTTCTGACACAGAAATGTTGAATCTGTTTTTCACTTGAACCCACTGTGTATGCAGAACAGTTTTCTAACTTTAGTCTTGCTACTTAAGGCAATGTAGTAGGAAAAGGTTTTCTAGATGGTGCTTTTACAAAATACCTTCCAAAACTAAACCTTTTATGCGCTTACTTATAAAAAGCTATGACTTTTTCCAATTTTATACTTACTGGGCTAGAAGAGAGGCAAGGCAACCATAGACTGAAGGGGTATACATATTTCCATTCTGATTGGATATGAGTAACGAAGCTTTGGTTTTCTGATTGAAGAGCTCCGCACTGGCTTTCATAAAAGCTTTTTCCACATCTCTGTCAAAATACGTATCTTCAAGTTTTACATCCCTATTAAAAAAAGGTTCAGAAACAATTACTAAAATGACAGCAAGAAAAAACACCTTGGATGTTTAACAAATTAAGACTATCTGAATAAGGAAGACAGCAGCCATTCTCACCTGAAAGCTTCCAAACCACTGAAAACACCTTTTGCTTTTTCTAGGTTCTGGTCACAGAGAAAGTCATTCAGCAATAATCTAGCCACAGATTTCTGTACCAGTTTACAGTATGGAGAATGAAAGACCATGAATCCAAAGTCATTCAAGGTGAAATGTCTGTCTGTCCCCTCTGGAAGTGGCAGAAATGTTGTGTTACAACTTATGTTTAGTACTCCAAGTATTAAACTAAAACAGGGAGATGGCAGGATACCAGTCATCATAACACATCAACATACAAAAGACAACTGTAAGACTAACTATTGCTGCCAAGTTCATTTAACACACTGCTGCTACTTCTATTTATTATCTATTACTGATCTTGTGCACCAGCTAGCAGTGGTTGCCCTTTTTCTTCTAGAATAAAAAGTTAAGCTTAACAGAATCTCAGTATTTCTACCCAGCATTTTGAAATAAGAAATAATCTACTTCATCTAACTACCTAATCTTCAAACCTATGCTTCTTAATATGGGTGAAGCAATTACTAAACATGGGGGTAAAAAAAAAAAAGTATCTTATACAACACGTAAATATTAACCTCAATATCTCAAGAGCCTTGGTAGAGGAGGGAATGACACACTTAAGCAAGATATTATACATTACACCAACAAAAGCTTGTAGAGACTACTGCTTATTGACTATCAGGTACTTAGCCATACCAGAACAGAAATAAGACATTTCTTTATGGGAGAGTGCAAGCATTTCAATTGTCTCAGAACACACAAACGTAAAGAAAGGGACTGTGTACTAGTCTTTAGATTAGATGCCAAAACTTGAAAATACGTTGTCTGTGTAGCTACACATTCCAATATTTGCCAGAACTTGCAATATCATGTGATGCTACATACCCTTTTGCCACTGGGTGTGAATTTTGTTGCGATAGACAGTATAGCAGCGATCTAATGCACTGAGGTAGCACTGTATAGATAGTTTACCATCAACTACAGGATATTCAGAGATCATATCTGGTTTATAGAAGTCATACACATGCTGCATGTGGGTTCCACGTAACCCTGATGGAAAGAAATTGACAGAAGTTGAGAATTACTTTATTCAGCTACTTTGAGTCAGTTTGAACACATTGCTTAACAGGTGGGAAAACAAGTAATATTTGGCCTCAGTCAAGCAGGTTTTCTTAGCACATCAGGCCCTTTAAGGTAAGGTTTCACACGTTTCTCAATCATCTGTTACTCAAGTACAGTAGGACTGAGCATGACAAACACCAGTAACAAATGATTTTCATCATTTCACCTTGAAAGTAGAGTGCTGTTATTTAGCTCTAGTCCACTCTATCAATTTTATTGGAGAATCCCCAAGGAAAACACAGATAGAAGCATCTCTAGTTGTTTCTTGCTGCCTCCTGTAACAGGATTTGGCCAGGTTAACCCAGAGCAAGAGGAGACAAAGTACAATTTCTGACATTAGTGGGAGTTAATCCAGCCCTCCAGCAACCCACAAAAACAAGGGACAGGCTTCAGAATAGATCCAGTATCTGTCTGAACAGTATTTGTTTTCTCATGGGACTAACCTCTCTCAAAAATTAATGGAGCATTTGGACCAACTAGCATAGCAACAGCACCAGCTCCACCTGTTGGCCTGGCATTTCCAGTGGCATACACAGCTATGTCTCCAGCAACAACAATTGCATAACGTCCTGTGAAAAACACAGAAATAAGTATGAAAAGTAGCCAAAAGTCTAGCACATTTTTATATCCATCAGCAATTTTTAGACTTTGGTTATAGAGGAGATGACTCCAGGATTAAAGGGCTCTTCAATCCCGGCAGCCACCAAAATCTACAGGAAAAGACTAGTGATGATTATCCATGTCATTTTTTGCATGTAACTGAACTAGTGGCAAACGCCCAGAGCATTTAAGAAAGAGACTTCAGAAGCATACAAGAGTTTACCCTCTGGGTTTTATATGGTTAAACATGAACACTGCAATTGCAAGGCAGACTACTCAAAAAATAGACTGACGCAACTTTTCAAGAAAATACCCTGAACTTACCATCCCAAGAACTGGACTCAATCCAATTAATAGCATTAAAGAGAGCAGCGGTACCTCCATAGCATGCATTCATGGTATCGATTCCTTCTACATCCATATTACCAGATTCTTCAAAAAGTTTCATCAGGACAGTCTTTACAGATTTTGATTTATCAATTATTGTCTCCGTTCCAACTTCTAACCTCCCGATACAATCATAGGAAAGGCTGTTCCTCTCCATGAGCTTCTGAACCACAGTCAAACAGAGAGAATTGATATCCTCCCGGTCAGAGCAGAATCCCATCTTTGACTGTCCTAACCCAATGGTGTATTTGCCAACATTCACACCGTCATATTTCTCCAGCTCTGTCTGGTCAACATACTGAGAGGGAAAATATATTTCCAGTGCAACAATTCCCACATCTTTGGGCCAGCAGGATTCAGCATTCACTGGAAGAGACCCAGGCATCATGGAAAATCTTGAAGAAAAAAAAAGAAAACCACAAAACCCAGCCAATTTATTCACATCCATTTTTAGATACCTACTTCATACATACTTTAATTTTCTGTAGATTCATAGAAAAAGTTAAGTTTTAGGTATTCTACAAGTTCAATTGCAAAAAGCAAGCCTTTGCCTCCAGGTGAAATTTTGATCTGAGCATACTGTAAACATCATTAGACGTTTCATAACATTTTATATTAAGATCTTTTAAGCAAAAGTAAAATTTCAGCCCTGGAAATGAATATATGTAACCTAAGACCAAGTTATTTCACTGAAGCAAAACACATGCTTAACAAGTGTTAAGTGTTTTAGAAATTAAGTCTTAATGTTCATTATTCTACTTCTGCTTATATGCAAAGTCTCAGTTTTAGACAACCAAGCTGGAAAGATTGGGCTGTTTTGTGTGTGTTTGGTTTGGTTTTGGGGGTTTTTTTGGGTTTGTTTTTTTTTTTTTTTTTTAAAAAACATTGCTAGTTGAGACATCAAGTTAAAAATTTATACTTACCAAGAAATCTCAACCTTAAAACAGGCCAGGGTTTCTCAAAATTGCTTTTATTTTTAAACTAAGTGGTCTAAGCTGCTTTGTTCTGTTTATACTTGCAACAAAGATAGAAGGGTTTTCTTGGTGTAGTGTTTTTTGGTTGTTTATTTTTTTTAAAACATATGCTGTTTTGGCATTCCTGAACACCGAAACTCCTAATGCCAGGCCTGGAAGAATATTTCCCAGGCTGAGATAAACACACAGGTATTCTTCCTGATAGACCAAGTTTTCTTGTTTTAACCCTAGAACTTTATTGTCACTATACTCTAGGATATAATATATCCTATTACTTTAACCCTATCTGTATTACACAAATAGGCACCATCTTCCTGTACATTTGCTTACATCCTTACAGAACACTTGACCCTTTTGTGCTCAGCTGTACCATCACATTGACCTCACCCAGCTTCTTCCATAAAATCACAATGAGCTGTATAAAGGAATAAAGCCTTTCTATGCAGGAATGACAACTTTACACAATGCATGTTAAAACAAGTGTTAGGAAAACATTATAAATGCCTTCTGCTACATGTACAGTTAGATATCGAAGTCTTACATAAAACCTAAAGTAAGAACGCATGGCTCACCATTCATTTTGATTGCCTCTAACAAAGTTTCAAACATACCTATGATACATCTAACATAATCCATTTTAAAGTATTTAATTTAAAGCATTTATTCATATTAAAACGTGTAAACTGCATAAAGCTGTTATTTAAAACTGCTTACTGGAGTGCTGCAGAACAGCCCTATGGTGTATTGCCACAAGATTTCAAGCAAGAAAACCAATTTCGCATTATTTGTGTACTCTGCTGCCACCCCAGGCTCACGATTTCGTATCCGCTCACCCAAAAGCGCAGTGCCTACAAACACCCCACTACAACGTCCGGATAAAACCGAGCGCCGCGGCTGACCAGAACTCTTTTTTCCTAACCCATCCCGTTGCGAAGCCCCTTAGCTCAGACGATCGCGCCGCGAGCTGCAGCGCCCTGCCATGGGCCTGCCACCCCACTCCCCCCGCCGAGCCGACCCCGCGACGCTGCTAAGGGCACCCCCACGCCTCAAGGTTACCCATGACCCAGCCAGGGAGACTGCGAGGAGCCACCGGGGTGGGGGGGAGAACCGCGCCCCGCCCGGCTCCCGCCGGCTGCGACCCCGGCCCTTACACGTTGCGGAATCCCATGGCCAGCTCTCGGCGCGGAAAGCCAGCTTCACCCCGCCCCCCGGCGGAACTGCAGTCGCAGCGCTCCCGCTGTGCCGGCCCGGCCCAGCCCACACCCCCGCAGGGCCGGGGGAGGCAGAGCGTTCACCTGCTGACTCCCCCCATTCTAATGGGGACTCTCGAGGTGAGAGCAACGTCGTCTTAAGTGCTTTGCACAATAAACCCAGCAGCACCAGTATGGAGGTAAACCCTATAAGAACTTGAAATAAAACCCACCAGCATCCCAAATTCCTGAGTTTGACGGACTACCCCATCCTGCATGCACCTCATCCCCATTAGCATTTAATTTTTAAAGTTTCACAAATTATTTTGTTGCACCTTCTTGCATGTTGAAAAATTAGTTGTTGAGCTTAAATTTTAATTAGACTAAATTACTTAGGGTTATAATATGGTGTGATTTATGCTGTTTGCTTAGCTTTACTTAGCATGAATAGCTAGATTTGCTGAAGCCTTTAGGCCACAACAGAGTTCATTTTCTTAGTAATTTTCCTAGCAGCTGGTACAATGCTGTGTTTAGTCTTTTAGTATGAGGAAAATGTTGATAACACACTGGTGTTTTGGTAGTGTTTTCCTTAAGTCAGGGAACTGAAAAGTCCCAATGTTCTGCCAACAAGCACAGGTCCGCAAGAAGCATAAAACAGAAGATAAGGAGGCAACAACCGTCATCAGAGACTGCAAATCAACAAGATAAGAGCAGTCAACAGCCTGTCTGGGCACAAAAAAAAGAATCCAATAAGGTGTTAGAAGACTCCAGACCAAAAATCACCATTGGACTAAATGCATGAACAGTGTGTGAGGGGCAGGTGTATAGATCACAAGGGTATAATTGCCCAGAGATTTCTTTGTTCAAGGTCTCTCCCCCTTCAGAGGCACCCAGCCCAGGCTGACCTTGCTGCTGTACCTTTCAATTAAATTACTTTTTTTTTTTATAAAATCCAATGCCCAAGACTCTGTTGCAGGAAACCTAGAGTTGAGCTTGAAGGAGGGAGCACGCCCAAGAGTGTGTGTGCAAGGAGTCAAAAGGGACACCTGTCAGCCCACTGGGGTCACCCGCTGCAAAGGGACCCTGGTCCTAGCAGTTACTCAGGTGGTGTGTGTGTGCAACTCCTTGAATGGTGTGCGAATGCTCAGGCAGCAGCTTCTCCTTTAACATTGCACACCATGGCAGTAAGGGCAAGCAGTACCATCACTTTTTTGAACTAGCTGGACTACAAAAAAAAAAAGCAAGGAAGACATCATAATATCTGCCTCCAGGAAGCTGACTCTGGTGGGCAGGATTAAGGATTTGTCATAGCACAGCAGCAGACTTACACTGTGAGAAATAGTGGCAGTCACAGCTTTCCTGAAGCCGCAGCCAGGAAAGGGAGTGCAGTGGCCTGGAGGCTCCCCCAGGAGCTGCCGGGGCAAATTCACATCTCCTCTCAGCAGCACAACTAGCAAGTTACACACACACCTCCTGGGGACAAGGAGCAGCACTGAGCTTCAGACCCAGCTCCAAGAGCTGTGTTTTACCCCAAATCTGCACAGGCACTGAAGAGAACATGGGTGGCTTCCTGTTCTCTGTATGAATGCAGACACACTACCAACAGTGAGATTCCCAAGGTCCCAGCTGGGAAAAGGACTTGGGGTCCAGCCCTCTTTGTGGCATAAAACACCTCCCTTTCTTTGAAAGGGGACAAAAAGGAAACGCAGACTGCTGCCAGCAGACTTCATGCAGGTCCCAACTCAGCATGGTGTCTGACAGCCACCCTGAGGCTGAGCCTTCTAACCATAGCAGAGCTTGGTTCTGCTCCAAGAGTCAGATGAAAGTTAGAGGCTACAAAGACTCTTAGATACTTAAGTTTAATTAAGTTATATACTAAAAGACAACGCATGACAGCACATAATCAACTTGACCTGTAGCAGCCATAGAACAAGAGTGGTTTTAATCAGGCAGTGAATTATAAGGAAATTCAGTATGCCAAAAGATTTGCATTATTGGCGAGGGCTGAGGAAAACTGCTCTGTGCTTGTTCATTACAGAACTTTGAAAACAAAACTGGCATTTAATTCCAGACTAATTGATGCAGTTCTCAGAAAACTTTTTGCAGAAGACAACTAAAGGCAGACTTCCTATTGTATTCACATGGCTCACCAAATACCAAGCTCACCTAATATAGCAGCAGTCAGGGCTATCAGGTTATACTGCAATGAAAAACATCGCTTTATAATCTTTGCTCTAATCACTTAAGAAAATGGGACATATGACATAAGTCCATTACTCATTACAGGGCAAAAAAAAATTGTTTACTTGATGCAAAACAAACATCCTTTTGTCCTCTTAGTCAAACTGCAAACAGAATTCCATCACTGAGTTTTTACAGAAAATGAAAGAGTACTCAAAAGTACTATTTCTTTTAAAATACTGAGAATCAAAAAATGCTTTAATATAAGAAATTAGAAGCCTGCTTTTTTGAAACCCCTTAAGATTCTGTAGGGAACGACAAGCAGCATAAAACAGCCACTACTTTCTGCTAGTGCTTCCAGATACCAGAAATATGTTCTCCCACAACTGGTAGCTTCCATTGTCTTTAAGAATTTGAGACTATTCTGTCAATGGTTTGACTTCATTATTTGCTAATTAAGTTTTTAATTCATAGAAAACGACTGAAAATTAGAAAATAAAGCCCAAGTTTGTTTGCTACAAATAATACATTTGGCAATTCCCTTTGGCTTTTTATTTCTGGAAGACTTGTAGAACAGACTTTGCTCATGAAAGCAAAGCCACTTCAGGCTGTTTTTCAGAAGTTTTCAGTGATGATCTGGTAGCTTCAGTTACAACATCATTTAAATACATCTAGTTATTCCTACACAGCTAAAAGGTTTATAGGTATTGAGTGCAAGTACATGCATGCAAAGCACTTGTCACGCCACGAGAGGTCACTGCTTTTACCCGGATTACTGCGATTTACCACGGCATGGACCATGCATGAATGTGTCATCACCATGTGCCCCGCTCACCTCTGAGCCAAAAGAATGAGACTAAGTGAGAAGCAAGCAAACAGCGTAAAAAATCCAAACTGCAAGAGACAGTATCTTGAATTCCTTCATAAAGATTTATCTGAAGCGTCTCTCCCCGCGAGGGTCAGCGTGCCGCAGGGACCTGAGGCACTCTCCCTCTAGGTTTAGCCCCGAGCACATCCGAGACCGAGACTCCGTTAGCAACACGGGTAGGCTGGCAGGAAGCCCACACTTGTGCAACAAAAGCTATTACGAAAGAAAGCGATGGCATCCCTAGGGGCAGCACCAGGCTGCCTTTGCCCTGCGCGATGAAGGGGGTGGCACACCCGCCCCGCCGTCTCCGGCGTGGGGGGGCGCCTCTGTCGCGACACAGGGACTATTAAGGGACACCCCTAGGTTGCCGTCGCTTTCAGGCTTCTTTGGGGACACTCCGCTAGCGGGGGAAGAGCCCGGAGGAACCCCGCAGCAACAGTCTGCGGAGCCTCGCTGCGCGGGGCAGCGGCAGGGAGGTACCTACCACAGCCTTCACCCAGCCGGGGTGCTTCTTTCGGGGGGGGGGGGGGGGGGGGGGCGGGAAGCACGCGAGACAACATCCAGGGTCCTCCAACACCAGGGCTACGGGGTCTTTCACGATGCATTTTGCCTCGCCAGCTACAGCGGGAGAGAGCAGCGCGCCCTGCTCGACGATGCTCCGTGCAGCGCTCAGCGCCGTTTGCAGGCCGACACCTACCTTAAGTGACACTTAGAAACGCCTCTTATTTTCTTTTTTCCTCCCCCCCTTTTTTTCCCCCCCTTCTTCCTCTTGCTGCACTGCAAGCACTATTTCAAACGCACTTATATCTACTGAAAACACCGCTCCCAGTTATGCCAACCTATCCCCACGCCCCACGGGCGGCTCCAGCTTCACGCGATGCCACAGGCCCAGCCCCCCCCGCGGCTCCGCCCGCCCCGCGAGGAGAGGCAGGGGATACTGCCCAGCCCAAGGGTCTCCGGGAGCCGAGCCACCCTCACCTATCCGAGGAAATAGCTCCCGATGTCACTCAACACCTTTGCTCGCATACACGGAGAGAAAAGTCAATATACTGGCGCGCGGCGGCTTTAAACAGCCCGGCCTCCGGCCAGGACCCTGAGCGGCAGCTTTCCCGGCCAATCACAGCTGCCACCGCCCAGGTCCCGCCCGCCGGCCGGCCGGCCCGCAACTGGCGGAGAAGGCGGGGGGAATGGTGTGAGAAAGTGACGCAGAATGGCCAGAGGGCAGCGCACCAATGAGGACGCGGCACTGGCGGTGGGCGCTCAATGGGAGCCGAGCGCAACGCGGGGGCAGCCAATGGGAGCACGCTGCCGACCGCGGGTGAGAGTAGGACGGCTGCCGGTCACTGGCGAGGTGAGACGGTGGTTGCCCGGCAACGGGAGGCGAGGCCCACCCGTCCCCGGTGAGAGCCGGCCATCGTATCGCCTCGGCCCCGGACCGGGGCCCCCAGCGCGAACAGCGGAGGGCGCGGAGGGTCGCGGGTGAGGGGCTGGGAGGCAGCAGCGGCGGGCTGAGAGGAGCAGTGGGGCTGGTGGGGGTGCCGAGGCCGTGAGGCGCAGGCCGGGGCGGGCAGGGGTCTGCGGGGGTGGGCAGGGCGCCCGGTGCCACTCGGTGCGGCAGCCTGTGACATCTCTCTTGCCTGTAAAACCTACCCTCCGTCCTTCCCCTTGGTGGGCGAGGACGAAGCACTCGGGGCATTCGCAGGGGCTCTGCCAGCAAAATTGCTTCACAAAGGATGTGATGTCCTGTCCTACCTGCCCCCAATCCTCCTGTAACAGTCTCTTCCCAGCTTGTTAAATCCACAGCATATTTCATGGCATTATTGTTATTTGTCAAATTCACAATTAGCTAATGTATGGGTTTCACATGCCAACCTCTGTAGCCTTTAGGCCCTGTGATTATTTATATCCAGCTAATCCATTGCTGCACGGGTTCCAGAGCATCCCCAGAGGATTCGTTCCTGCTGGTACTGGGAGTACAAATGTTTGTTGCAGATGGGAAACTGATAAATTCACACACAAATTTTAAAGCCTGGATAGTATCGTTGTAAAACACCATTCAAGTCAAAGAAATATACTCCCTTAGCAATTGGTGTCGGGTTCTGTGACATCTGATTGCTACAGCTAGCAGAAGACGTTACTTTGCTCACCTCACACAGAATCAGGGCATTACAACCAGGTTATTTCCACCATCTTAGGGGCAGGTAAAAATAATGCAAAAGAAAGGGAAAAACTCTCATTGAAAGTCTTAACTCCTATCCTGTTTGTTCAATCTGTTTTGAACTTGTAACCATTCTGCTATTGTCATGTAAAATTACAGATTTGTTGTATAACTCTTTGTAGTCCAAGGATTGAGAAATACTACTGAGAAATTGAGAGAAGTTTTGTTTGCGTGTGTTACCCTGCAGTCTTATAATGAGCTTATGCCAGGCTATGTACAAGCTAGTTCCATTAGTAATTCTGAAAAAACATGTTAACAAAATGCAAACTCAATAGACCATGGCATAGTTACATCATGTAGACACACTGTATCTTCTGTGCCTACAGACCAAACAGACTTCTTGTTAGAAAAATTGAACTTTTGCTCTGTGAATCTAAAACTTCAGTTCCTTCTTCTTTTCCCTTCCTACTACCAAAAAAAAATCAAAACTCAAACCCATAACTGTGTCCTTATTCTAGACTTCAAAATGGGTTCCTAATACCAACCTCTCATTATATAGTTTGGTGGCATAATGTTTCCTCACATCAGAGTACTTTGACTGTTCTGGCTTGAGTGTTTAGGCACTCAGGAAGAGATGAAACAGTCCATTTCATTGAATTTGCAGGAGCTGTTAGGGCTGTGAGTGCACCCTGAGACTTTGCAACCCCTTGCCCACTCCCTGGGGTCTTAGCTGCTTGTGCATGAGGCCAGCTCTGATACAACGTGCTCGAGTAGCCTGGGATGGGGCTGCAGTGAAGAGAGTTCTGTAACAAGGAGCTGTGAGAAGCCTTGGTGGCCTCTTCCCCTTCACTTAGGAGCTACATTCAAACTTGGGCCCTTGCCTGAGCAGCGCCGTGGGTGTGCCTGTGCCTGGCTACATCCCTTGCTGATCTTGACCCACTGACTTGACTTCCCAACTTCACCTCTAACCTGCCTCATCACTACAGACTTGTCCGAAAATCTGGACTATTGGCTGACCCTGCTTTCTGTCACTGGCCGTGCTCTGCTTTTTGTTTGGGCACTGTGAGAGCGTGCCCTGCCTGTCTTCTTGTCACCTTCTGGCTCACCCTTCCTTGCAGAGCAGCCTTCCATTGCTGCTCCCTGACAGCTTAAATATGCTCGCCTATAACCCTGTACTTACATGGTTGGGTGTTTATTTTTTCTGATACATGTTGGTTTTTCTTTGAAAATGGTAAAGGCAGAATTGTTTTTTGCAATTGTTTTTTGGTGTGTAGTCAACAATATATGCAGATGTAAATAGCAATCTTCTGATTTTTATTATATCTTCACAGATCTGATCAAAAAAGGTGCCAAAAATGGCTAAGATTAGCTTGGGGAGATGATCCATTATTGCTTTCTTTTCTATGGTACAAGATGATGAATGAACACATTAACTGTGTTGTAGAAGATAGTATGACATAGACATGCATGAAATCATTGTTATTAATTTAAAATAATGTATTTGCAAAAAAATACCCCACCAAATTAACCACCTATAGCCAATAGAACTATAACCATGTTCTCCTATTGTGCCTGTACCAAAGTGCATTTAAAGATTACACCCTGCAGATTATGAAGGAAAGCTAAAAGGTAAAATGTAACAGTTGCTGGATTTTCAGAATTTTAAAACTGAGATTAAAGGCACAATGCAGTCCTATTTTTTTAATAATTATCTGAAGTTAAATTCGGAGACCAGGTATCTGATCTACACTGTTATAAAAACAATGTATTTGTCTCCTAAGGATGTTTCTGGATGTAATCAAGTCCAGATGTCCTCCTCTTGCAGACTAGTTTAATGACTAATTATTGCCCAAGATTTACTACTTTTTCTTATTAAACAGTAAAATTTATTTTATAATTGTTCTCAGGGCTCCAACCACACCGCCCAATTTGCAGAATGCAAAGGCAGGACCTATGAGAATGAAGAACCGCCCACTGTAGAAGATCAGATTCGAGACCATCTGAGGAACCTGAAGGTGCATAAGCCCATGGGACCTGATGAAATCCATCCAAGGGTCCTGAGGGAGCTGGCAGATGAAGTTGCTAAGCCGCTTTCCATTATATTCCAAAAGTCGTGGCAGTCTGGTGAAGTTCCCGCTGACTGGAAGAGGGGAAACATAACCCCCATTTTCAAAAAGGGAAAAAAGGAAGGCCCGGGGAACTACAGGCCAGTTAGTCTCACCTCTGTGCCTGGCAAGATCATGGAGCAGATCCTCCTGGAATCTCTGTTAAGCCACATGGAAAATAAGGAGGTGATTGGTGACAGCCAACATGGCTTCACCAAAGGCAAGTCATGCCTGACAAATTTGGTGGCCTTCTATGATGTTGCCACAGCATTGGTAGATAAGGGGAGAGCAACTGACGTCATTTACCTGGACTTATGCAAAGCGTTTGACACTGCCCCACATGACATCCTGGTCTCTAAATTGGAAAGTGGCGTTCCTCATGGGTCAGTACTGGGACCAGTGCTGTTTAACATCTTTGTTGGTGACATGGACAGTGGGATTGAGTGCACCCTCAGCAAGTTTGCTGACAACACCAAGCTGTGTGGCACAGTCGACACGCTGGAGGGAAGGGATGCCATCCAGAGGGACCTGGACAGGCTTGAGAGGTGGGCCCGTGCCAACCTCATGAAGTTCAACCAGGTCAAGTGCAAGGTCCTGCACCTGGGTCATGGCACTCCCATGCACAAATACAGGCTGGGCGGAGAATGGCTTGAGAGCAGCCCTGAGGAGAAGGGTGCTGGTGGATGAGAAGCTCAACATGAGCAGGCAATGTGTGCTTGCAGCCCAGAAAGCCAACCGCATCCTGGGCTGCATCAAAAGAAGCATGGCCAGCAGGTCGAGGGAGGTGATTCTGCCCCTCTACTCCACTCTGGTGAGACCCCACCTGGAGTATTGCGTCCAGCTCTGGAGTCCTCAGCACAAGAAGGACATGGACCTGTTGGAACGGGTCCAGTGGAGGGCCACAAAGTTGATCAGAGGGCTGGAGCACCTCTCCTATGAGGACAGACTGAGAGAGTTGGGGTTGTTCAGCCTGGAGAAGAGAAGGCTCCGAGGAGACCTTATAGCAGCCTTCCAGTACCTGAAGGGGGCCTACAGGAAGGATGGGGAGGGACTCTTTATCAGGGAGTGTAATGATAGGACAAGGGATAACGGCCTCAAACTGAAGGAGGGCAGATTTAGATTGGATATTAGGAAGAAATTCTTCACTGTGAGGGTGGTGAAGCAGTGGAACAGGTTGCCCAGGGAGGTTGTGGATGCCCCATTCCTGGAAGTGTTCAAGGCCAGGCTGGATGGGTCTTTGAGCAACCTGGTCTAGTGGGAGGTGTCCCTGCCCATGGCAGGGGGGTTGGAACTAGATGATCTTTAAGGTCCCTTCCAACCCGAACCATTCTATGATTCTATAAGAGCATTATTCCTTTTCTTCAGCTTTATGAGGCTCCTATCTGCTTTTTCTGTCACTGAGTGTATTGCAAGGGAATACTTATAAAAATTATTATTATTTCTTTACAAGAAAGGATCTGCCTATACTGCTATTGTGATAGAATTTATAACAATTGCTTTATATGGATTTCTCAGAAAGATTGCAATAATAACATTAAAGTTGGTGGTGGATCTTGTTCCAAACCTCTTAGGTAATTAATTATAGTCTTCTAATGAAATTATGTTCCAGACATGTGATTCCCACTATTTCCAGCCCAGCTTGTGAGAATGCAGGTCATTTTCCTTTCGTGGCTCTAGAATGTAACCAATCTGTCCAGTGAGATTTTTTAATCGAGACTGTATTTGGTAATTTGGACTAGTGTACCAAAATGAATGCTGCACCTTGGTAACCTTAGAACTGGAAATCTGAGGAAGGAGAGATCCATTTACTGAAGATGGTATTACCAAAGAAACTCAGAATAACTCTGAATAACCTTGGAGCAAAAACATGCTCAGATGCTGCTAGTGAGAGGACAAGCGCACCTCCTCTTCCTCTGTTAAAACCCATTCATTGTTTGAGTCTGTTTTGATAAAAGAGGAGTTTGAATTTGAGTCTCTCACTGTCACCGAAATCGGGAATGAACTTCTTGACACCAGTGTAGTCTTAAGAAGCAGGCATTCTTTTATTTGGTGCTGGGGACATGGGGGATCTCTCCACCCAACATGTCCACTGAATGCGAGATTCACAGACTCTTATATCCATACAGAATATGCATGGTCATTACATTTCCCAGAACTCATTTCCATATTCATTACATTTCCCGGAACTCATTTCCATATTCACATCACCCTGGCACATGCGCATTAAGTCTGTTAGGGGCTTCATGGTAGGTCTTGGGTGGTTCCTAGTCATCTTCGGTGGTCGCACAGGAGTGAACTCTTGGTGAACTCATAGAATCATAGGGTTGGAAGGGACCTCTGGAGATCATCTAGTCCAACCCCCCTGCCACAGCAGGGTCACCTAGAGCAGGTTACACAGGAACACGTCCAGGCGGGTTTTGAATGTCTCCAGAGTTGGGAGACTCCACCACCTCTCTGGGCAGCCTGTTACAGTGCTCTGCCACCCTCAAAATAAAGATGTTCCTCCTCATGTTTCGATGGAACTTCCTATGCTCAAGTTTGTGCCCATTGCCTCTTGTCCTGTCCCCGGGCACCACTGAAAAGAGCCTGGTCCCATCCTCCTGACACCCACCCTTTAAGTATTTATAAGTGTTGATAAGATCCCCCCTCAGCCGTCTTTTTTCCAGACTGAAGAGACCCAAATCCCTCAGCCTTTCTTCATAAGAGAGGTGTTCCAGTCCCCTAATCATCTTCGTAGCCCTTTGCTGTACCCTCTCCAGCAGTTCCCTGTCCCTCTTGAACTGGGGAGCCCAGAACTGGACACAGTACTCCGGGTGCGGCCTCACCAGGGCAGAGTAGATGGGGAGGATGACCTCCCTCGACCTGCTGGCCACACTCTTCCTGATGCACCCCAGGATGCCATTGGCCTTCCTGGCCACAAGGGCACATTGCTGGCTCATGGTCATCCTGTTGTCCACCAGGACTCCCAGGTCTCTTTCCACAGAGCTGCTCTCCAGCAGGTCAGCCCCTAACATGTACTGGTGCATGGGGTTATTCCTCCCCAGGTGCAGCACCCTACACTTGCCCTTGTTGAATTTCATAAGGTTTCTCTCTGCCCAACTCTCCAGCCTGTCCAGGTCTTGCTGTATGGCGGCACAGCCTTCTGGTGTGTCAGCCACCCCCTCCCAGCTTTGTGTCGTCAGCAAACTTGCTGAGGGTGCACTCTATCCCTTCATCCAGGTCATTGATGAATATATTGAAGAGGACTGGACCCAGTACTGACCCCTGGGGAACACCACTTGTCACAGACCTCCAACTAGACTCTGTGCCCCTAGTCATGACCCTCTGAGCTCTGTCTTTCAACCAGTTATCTATCCACCTTACTGTCCTTTCATCTAGCCCGCTCTTCCTAAGCTTCCCTATGAGGATGCTATGGGAGACCGTGTCGAACGTCTTGCTTAAGTCAAGGTAGACCACATCTACCACCTTCCCCTCATCTATCCATCCAGTCATGGCATCGTAGAAGGCTATCAGATTAGTCAGACATGATTTCCCCTTGGTGAATCCATGTTGAGTATTTCTGATAGCTTTGTTTTCCTCCACATGCCTTGAGATGACACCCAGAACGAGCTGTTCCATCATCTTTCCAGGGATGGAGGTGAGGCTGACCGGCCTGTAATTTCCTAGGTCCTCTTTCTTGCCCTTTTTGAAGACTGGAGTGACATTGGCTTTCCTGCAGTCCTCAGGCACCTTGCCTGTTCTCCAGGACCTTTCAAAGATGATGGAGAGCGGCCCAGCAATGACTTCTGCCAGCTCCCTCAGCACTCTCGGGTGCATCCCATCCCAAAGAACCCTTGGTCGTTCTTTCCATATAAGACCTTAACTTGGAGTGTCGTTCGGTTTGTCAGGCTCTTTGACCACTATGGCTGGTTTGAGCTGATAATAGAGGAATGTCTTTGTGTGGATTGGGGAAGATAAATGCAGAAGCTTTTGCAACTCCTCCATTTATTTTGCAAGCTTGTTATCAGTCCCTCCAGTCTCTTCGAGGATGTGGTATTCTTTGCTGTTTGTTCTTCACAAGGAGTTCTAGTTATACATTTACATATTTACCAGACTCTCGGTCCCTGGTTGTAACATCACCATTTTTCACTTGTGTAAAAGTGGGTGGGATCTCCTAATCCAGTACTGTTTTGAAAGAAAAATGTTTGTGGTATGATGACTCACCTTTACTTCTAGTTTTAAGCCACTGTATCGAATTTAGGGTACTGGTTTTGTCTCAATAGACCCAACAGGGTTTTTGCTTCTGTTTAGTAATTCTTAAGCAATCCTATCTGTGACATTTTTTTCTAAAGCCTCCTAGAGAGATAGAGACTGTCAGATTAATAACTCTTAAAATAAATGAAACAGCCAGATGATTAAAGCTGTTTCTTAAAACTGTTTAAGAGTGAATTTATTGGAATTTTCAAGAATATTAAATGAATTCCAGGCCTAATTTGGATTGAATTTAAGACAGTAGATCTTTCAAGCGCTGTTTTGATACTTCATATACCAATATTGAGGAAGAAAGTTTTTAAGATTGAATGACTAGTAGATGTTATTTCTAATTCAGTTCCCAAAAGAATGCACAGGAACCCAAACTTGAAACTCACTTGGCAGCTGGGAGATGACTTCTATCTTCTCATAATTTCTCAATTTAATCTACTATTTGATAAGAGAACCTAATATGAGATAACACACATTCTGAAGAACTGGGAGATGTAAACAAACCTATCAAAGCTTGTATTTTCAAGTAGGTCCAGTAAATGCAAATATTTCAATAGTATTTGAGTTGCAGATCTGGCTGGGTCTTAAAATATTTGTGATACTGTAATGATTCTGGTTATTAAAAACTATAAAAATGCATTTAGATCACACTGCTGCTTTTATACAGTATGCATAAGAGGAGGAAATGCAGCAGTGTTATAATTTCAAATTCGAAGCAGTAATTTTTGATCACCCAAGAATCTAGGATTTGGGGGTCTCATGGTTTAACCCCAGCCGGCAACTAGGACCATGCAGCCATTCACTCACTCCCCCCTCCCCTCCAGTAGGATAGGGAGAAGATGGAGAAAAAGGAAAAAGAACTCGTGGGTTGAGATAGAGACAGTTTAATAGAACAGTAACGGAAGATATAATAATAATAATAATAATAATAATAATAATAATAGTAAAAGAATATACAAAGTAAGTGATGCAATACCTGGTGATCAATTGCCCAGCCTGTCCCGAGCCGTGATCGTGGATTCCTGCCCCCTGGCAAACCCTCATTTATATACTGAGCATGACATCTATGGTATGGAATATTCCTTTGGCCAGCTTGTCTTGTCTATGCTCCATCTCAGCTTCTATGGGAAGCTGAAAAAGTCCTTGACTTAATATAGGCATTACTTAGCAACAACTAAACCAATATGTGTTATCAACATTATTCTCATACTAAATCCAAAACACAGCACCTACTAGGAAGAAAATTAACTCTATCCCAGCTGAATCCAGGACAGGGGGCCAGTAAAGCTGACGGTATAAAAAGAGGTCACCACTAGGAAGCAGATACTGCTCTCCAAACCAGAGGGAGAAATGAGTGAGCTGCGCTGCATTCTTACAACCAACAGAGGACAGGTCTACAAGCCAGGATGTATGGAGCTTCCCAGCAGCCTGTCCCTAAACCAACAAGGACTTCTTATAACAAACTGAGTATCCAGGAGTTCCTACTCTTGATAGCAGTGCTGCTGTGGTCTCATCTAGAGCCTCAGTTTCACTTTTTCTTATCTTTACTGTCAGCTTGACTTTTCTCCCTTCTTTCTCCAATCTCCCAAACTTTCCTGATTTGCCTCTACCATGTGGGAATATTTAATGATTCTGTAAGTGAAACAGTCAGATGGTCCACGGGGGCCTCAGACATGCCTGCATCAGCCTGGAAAGTTAGTTGCATAGCTCTAATCCTGTGAAATGCTGAATATCTGATAGAAAAGGCATAGAAATTAGGGTACACTCCACACTTAAGACTTAGGTTACACTCAATACACTCAAAAGGGCACTGGTTGCATTGATGAGAAAGCTATGAGGAGCTGAGATGTCATCATAAACCCACCTAGAAATTTATGACTCAAGAGAGAAGTATGAAGGTAAAATTTGGAATCATTAGCAGAACATGAAGAAGAAAATAAATAGACACAGTAAGATACTGACACCACAGTGTAATATATTTCAGCAATTCAGCATTCTTGGTGCTCTACTGACCCAGGCCCACGAGGACTGGATTCATAGAATCATAGAATCATTTAGGTTGGAAAAGACCCTTAAGATCATCGAGTCCAACCGTTGACCTAATACTACCAAGTCCACCACTAAGCCATGTCCCTAAATGCCACATCTACATGTCTTTTTAAATACCTCCAGGGATGGTAACTCAACCACTTCCCTGGGCAGCCTGTTCCAATGCTTGATAACTCTTTCAGTGTAAAAATTTTTCCTAATATCCAATCTAAACCTCCCCTGACGCAACTTGAAGCTGTTTCCTCTTCTTCTATCACTTGCTACTAGGGAGAAGAGACCAACACCTACCTTGTTACAACCTCCTTTCAGGTAGTTGTAGAGAGCGAGAGCTCCCCTGAGCCTCCTTTTCTCCAAGCTAAACAACCCCAGTCGCCTCAGCTGCTCCTCATAAGACGTGCTCTAGACACTTCACCAGCTTCGTTGCTCTTCTTTGGATGCGCTCTAGCACCTCAATGTCTTTCTTGTAGTGAGGGGCCCAAAACTGAACACAGTATTCAAGGTGCAGTCTCACCAGTGCAGAGTACAGGGGGATGATCACTTCCCTAGTCCTTCTGGCCACACTATTGCTAATAGAAGCCAGGATGCTATTGGTTGCCTTGGCTACCTGGGGACACTGCTGGCTCTTATTCAGCTGGCAGTCGACCAACAGCCCCAGGTTCTTTTCCACTGCGCAGTTTTCCAGCCAGTCTTCCCCAAGCCTATAGCATTGCATGGTGGTGTTGTGACCTGGCACTTAGCCTTGTTGAACCTCATACAATTGGCCTCGGCCCATCGATCCAGCCTGTCCAGATCCCTCTGTAGAACCTTTCTACCCTCAAGCAATGTGTATTCCATCCAATACCTCAAACCAGGACAACTGTATCTGTGTGGTGTCCAGGCAGTGCAGCATCAGAATGCAGATGAAATGTGTGTGCCATTTCAGCTTGTATCAGCCAGGGTCACATCCTCTGCCTCCCCAGTGTGCTGTACAAGGCGTTCGGGAGGAAGAGCTTCTGTGCATGTTCAGAGGCAGAGAGAACAATCCTGGCTCCTGCTCCTGGCAGAATGCTTTGTACATGTAATTTTAGCAGGCAGAGGATGGAGCTATGCCAAATGTATGTGGAGTACACAATATTCCCTAGAAACTGGAAGAAGAGATAGATGAGTTGCCTCGTTCCTGTTAGGAGGCTGTTGGCTCATCAGAGATGATAATTATTTTTCTTGTTTTATCTGTTTTGGAAGGAGTCAGTTTCTTTCATCAGATATGCATCTGTGGGAGTATGCTACCTATTCTCTAGTGACCTTGCTACAGATGTTCATCTTTATTTTATTTAGGGAATCTATCAGCAGCTGCTTCGGTCTACTGTCATCTGCTGTGCTTTCTCCCACATTTGCAGTATGTAGTTAGACATAAGAATTACAAAACAAATACAAGAGACAAGCCTGAGGAGCTAATTTAAGTAAAATGTAGTGAATGAAAACAAAAAGTAATTAGTAGGGGAAGAGGAGGAAGAACAGAATTATGCCGCTATATTAAGTATTTTTGGCTCACTAGGTAAATATTTTAAGTATTCTATGGCACTTACTCTTTTAAAGACCTTTCTTTTCCCTCATTTGCTGCTTTCCATGTATATGTCTGAGGAAAAGTGCCTTTGACAGATGGCTTTGTAGAAATATTAAATTAGTTTGAAGTTTTCAAGGAAGGAGGGACGTAATTTGACACTGTTCCACATGGGAGAAGGCAGTGCCGTGCAGTGGGAGGGAGGCTATGGAGTGGGTAGCGAGACTGGCATCATCATTAGTCTTCAAAGAAAGGCCTTGACAGACACATGCAATCCTCAGTACTAATTATGAGAAATTTGGCAAAGAGAGTAGGAAAGACCCAGCTGAAGGATTTGAATAAGGAATTGAATGAACAAAAGCAATAGAGATTATTTTTATTGCATAGCTTTGTCTGCCACACTTTGAGCCTGATGAACAGGCTCGGTTATTATCACTGAAATGATATTTCATGATAATAACAGCTGGGAGCAGAGATTGTTTGGAATAGGTAAAAGATATGTATTTTTGGCCAACTTAAACTGAACTAGTATCTGGAAAGGTATCTGTAAAATAACATAAGGAAAAAACACACAGATTCATGACTGGAAGAGTAGAAACAAAATAGGCAACAGCACAAAGATGATTGCAAACAGGAAAGAACAAGGACCAAGAATGGGACTGGAAAAATGGAGCAGTGAGAAGGAACTGCATATTGGCATGTTAAAATAGATATCACAGGGGAGGTAGCCATGAAAGCAGGGTGGGATTGAGGAGGATTTAAGTCTACCAATAGAACTAGGAGGTACAGCAGAGCACTTCCTACAAGACATTGTCAGGAACACCTTGTTACTTGGCTGGTAATCTGACCAGCATCATTCTTGCATAGGGGTGATGTTTTCTGATGCTGCTTTCTCTAGCACATAGATATTTGAAAGGTCATTTTAATGCTACAATCATCCATCATTGATGAAGTCTGATATCTTTGTTCACAGTGCCATATGCCACAGATATCTTCATCATGGAGCTTGCTTCATCATGTTACTGTTTCTTTTCTTTTTCTTTAACAATTTTGATTCTTCTCTGGTTTATACCATGAGCTTTTTTTCTGGGAATCTTGTGCTTATTCTTCTTCATCCATTTTTTAACTTTTCCAATCTGTGGGCTCACACAGAATTTTCTGCCTTCTATGTAGTGACTGCCAGAGCAAAAATTAGTGGTCAGTTTCAAAGAAAAAATGTAAAAAAACCCAACTTCATACTTATCACTCACATATGAAGACCATAAAGTTAGAATCGCTTAATCTTAAATTATATTTTATACTATGTCTATTCCCCTTTGTCTGGTTTCAGATATGGTAAAAGTTAGATTTACATGATTACACTTGTGTTCCAAAATCTGAAAAAAGCTTTACTACTTCAGTGAGTCTTGAAGAGAACCACAGTGCAAAACAGTACATTTCTATTTCCAATAAATAAGTAGACTATTGTTATTATCCACTGCTCTCCTCTTGTCCACCAATCTAGTCACCTCATTGTAGAAGGATATCAGGCTGGTTAAGCATGATTTCCCCTTCATAAATCCATGCTGACTACTGATCACCTTCTTGTCTTTCAGGTCTTTGGAAATGCTTTTCAGGAGGATTTTCTCCATCACCTTCCCAGGGATTGAGGTGAGGTTGATCAGCCTGTAGTTCCCTGGATCTTCCTTCTTGCCCTTTTTGAAGATAGGAGTGATATTTGCTCTCTTCAGGTCTTCAGGAACCTCTCCCAATTGCCATGACTGTTAAAAGATGGTTGACAGCGGCCTCACAATGACATCAGCCAGCTCCCTCAGCACTTGTGGGTGGTGCAACCCATCAGTCCCCATGGCCTTATGTATGTCCAGTTTTTTTAAGTGCTCCCTAATTTGGTCCTCCTCCACTGATGATAAGTCTTCCTTGCTCCATACTTTCTCTCTGGTTTCAGGCCAATTGTAATGGTAGAGAGTGAGGCAAAGAAGGCATTGAGTACCTCAGTCTTTTCTATGTCATTTGTCACCAGTTGTCCTGCCCCATTCAACAGCAGGTTCACATTTTCTCTACTCTTTCTTTTGTTATTTATGTACTTGTTGAATCCTTTCTTGTTGCACGTCACACCCTTGCTAGATTCAACTACAGGTCAGCCTTAGCATTCATAACCCTATTCCTGCATGATCAGACAGCAACTCTATACTCCTCCCGGGTCACCTGCCTCTGCTTCTACCCCTTACACACTTTGGTTTTATGTCCGAGTTCAGTTAGGAGCTCCATGCTCATCCATGCAGGCCTCCTGCCACCTTTGCTTGGTTTTCTGTCTGTCAGGACAGACCTTTCTTGAGCTTGGAGGAGGTGACCCTTGAATATCAGACAGCTCTCCTCGACCTCTCTTCTCTCCAGGGTCATATTCCATGGGATTCTTCCAAGCAGATCTCTGAAGAGGTTGTAAGTCTGCTCTCCTGAATTCCAGGTCTGTGGTCCTGCTTTTTTCCCTGCTTTCTCTTTCTAGAATCCTGAACTCCACCATCTCATAGTCACTGCAGCCAACACTGCCTCCAACCAGTTCTTCCTTGTTTGTAAGTATCTGGTTCAGCTGAGTGCCTTTCCTTGCTGGTTCCTCTATTACCTGTGCCAGAAGTTGTCATCAATGCACTTGAGAAATCTCATAGATTGCTTGAGCACTTCTGTATTGTCCTTTCAGCAGATATCAGGGTGATTAAAGTCCCCCATGAGGACCAGGGCCTGTGAATGTGAAGCTTTTTCAGATGTTTGAAGAAAGCCTCACTACTTCTTCCTGATCAGGAGGTCTATAGCAGACACCCAGTACAATGACACCCATGTTGGTCTGCCTGCTAATCCTGACCCATAAGCTCTCAGTTTGGCTCATCATCCATCCCCAGGCAGAGCTCTCTGCATTCCTGCTGCTCTCTCGCATAAAGGGCAACTCCCTCTCCTCACCTTCCAGCCTGTTCTTCCTAAAAGCCCATATCCCTCCATTGCAGCACACCAGTCATGTGAGCCATCCCACCATGTCTCCATGATCCCAATGAGGTCCTAGCCCTGTACCTGCAGACAGACTTCTGACACCTCCTGTTTGCTCCCCATGTGCATTAGTGTAAAGACATTTCAGAGGAGCATCAAGGGTTAGTTATCTTCACAGCTTATGAGATGAGTTACCATCCTCTCGGCTTCTTCCACAAGACAATGGGTGGTTTTGTTGTTTAAAGAACAGTTTCTTCCACCTCTCCTTGTGCACATAAATGTAAAGGCTTGTTACATTAAAAAAATATATTTTATTTGTGGAAGATGATCACCAACATTAATGACACAGGAAGTGTTCAGGAGCATAGTTTAAAAGCTTTGCCTTGCAAGGTTGAATTGGGCCCATTATCTTTTTTCTTTGAAATTATTAACACTGTTGCTGGGTTTTGTGTTTTCTTTTGCCCCAAGGGCCTAGGGATTCGTAGCTGAATGTGTCTCCTCTAGGGAATGATCTCCCGCAGAATTTTTCCTGCTTTAGCCTTGGAGTGCAAGTCAGAGCAAGAAAAAAAGAAGCAGGAGATTCCATTTCAAACATTTCCCATAAACAGGAGATGAGAAGTCTGTCTGAAAATTTTCTTGTAAGCAAGAAGATTGTGTGCTGTGTTCCTTACAAGAGTGCTCGCCAAGCGCTGGAATAACAGATGCTGACAAAGCTGTAGCAGTGAGCCTGAGCAGCTAGCAATGTAGCAGGATTCACCGAAGACCAGTCACGCTACCTGCTACATCTTGCAGCGCGCTCTCGTACCTGGTGGGGTTGATGACAGAGCCCTGGGACTTCACAGTCAGAAAGGAAGGTGAAAGAAAGCAGTTGGCCTAGCAGTTGCCTCCTCAGCAACTCAGAGAGGAGGACTATAAATAATCATATGGTGCAGAAGGATTAATTAACTGTTGAATGTTACCTATGTTATTTCCCTGTTGTCCTTTTCTCTCTTCAACAGCATACTGCTTGTGAAAACAGTTAATTGATGTTTGTAGATGGGACTTCAGCTCACTGAGCACCACTACGCTTAATTTTTTCTGAGGGCTCAAGACAGTGCTGGTGACACTAAAGTATGAAATTCTGTTGTTGCCGGTCAGCTCCTGGCAGAAGGATTATGAAGGATAAAAACTCAAGGAAGGATAATTATACCTTGAACTCTATCTGAGGTTGCCAGCTGTGCTTTTTGGAGAGTTCTAGTCCTGTGCTTCTTTGGGGTCTAGTAAACTAAAATACTTGGCAAGGCCAGCACTGGACCATCTTTATTGCACTGTCCTTTACGCACTTTATAACTGAAAATTAAGAAATTAATATTGATGTACTTTTATAGCTCTATAAATGTCATGGTTTGGTCCAGGTTGGCCAATGACAAGACAACAGATGCTCTCCCCCACCTCTCACTCCAAGGAAAGGAAGAAGAGAGATAGAGAAATTTATGAGTTTAGAAAAAACTAAACTACTTTAATGAAATATTATTAATAAAATAAAAAGGAAATAATGAAATAGATACAATATATACAAATACACACAAAACTGTATCAAGCTCCCAGGGAGATGTCACTGGCAGGCACCAGGGAAGTTCCAGATTGGACTCAGTGACAAATGGGAACTGGAACACACTGACCAGGATCAAAAGGCAGATGAGCTGACAGGGTCCTCCTCAGACATCAGTATTTGAAGAAAAAAAGCCAACCTGACCCCTCAGCTTTTATACTGAGCATGGCTGTGGGAAAGCGAGGAGGATTGTAAATACGCTCAAGGGACTCGCACCTGGGGTACTGGAAAACACATATATCACACTAATTGTTATTCAGTCTCGGGTGCTTGCAAGAAAAACACTTGCACTTAGATGACATAAGTCTGTGATGGACTCAGGGACACCTTATCTAGCTGCTTGAGAATCCTGGCCTGTTGTGGAAGAAGATCAAAGCACAGTGGGAAAACTATGCCTGTTTGAACCCTTTTAAGTACCAGAGAGAACAGGGAGTCCACGCCCACTCTTACTAACAAGGACTATCTCACTGTCAAGGACTCTTGCTAACAAGGACTCTCTCTCACTCCGCAGTGCCCATGGTCCCTGCTTATGCCTCTGCCCAGGTGTTGCTTCAGAGATTCCCTGGTCTGTGAGGTATCGGGATTAAACTTGTTCTTTGCCTTTCATCTGTGGTTTTGTGGTTGTTACTGCATCCTGCCTGCATCCGCTCACACAATGGCAGATGGGATGGAATACCCGACTGGTCAGTTCGGGTCACCTGACCTGTCCACTCCTCCCCACAGGTACAACCCTTCCACAGAGTAAACAACCAAGTCAGCTGACCCTGGTTGCCACAGCAACAAGTATAAGCAAGAGCCTCTCTCACTGAACAGAAAGTTGGCTTTGCTCCACCCCAAACCAGGACATACGCAAACTCTGCATATATAATCCTTTAGACGTAAACCGTTGACCAAGTCTGGGACTAAGTCTGGATCCAGCCACACCTAGACTCCTCTCTGAGAAGGAGTTTTTTCAGAAGGGGGTCCATTCTGAACCTCGTGACTCCCTTACCCTTTTGTGTCCCTGCTCTCTCTGTGAGTCATTCTAACTCGAGTGTAACTCAATTTTCCTTTGTATGTTTTCCCGTGCAGTAATTAATGAGTGAACCTTGCCATTGAATTTTGTTAAGTCACACTTTTGCAATATCGTATTAAAATCGCTTTGCTAACACCTTTGACAGTGTTTTTTTAAGTGATCTAAATCACCCATTTGCGACATACAGGCAGACCTTGCATTGAAACAAAAGAAGGGCCCGTTGGGTTAAAGTACCCTTTGCATTCGTTGCAAAAAACCAGTAGTAACACTTTTCTTCAAAATACTAGATTGGTACCTTCAGTTCTTTCTTCAAATTGCCCAAATTTTACATTCTCTGCATTGAATTATAAATTTGAATGCTGTATTGTAGAACTGTTTTCTGTTACTTATAAACCCACCATTAAAGATAAAGAGTACTTGTATTTATATATATATATCACGCACTGATCTTTCCTTCGATGGTCATATAATCACTTTACATTTGCTTAACCTAATTTTGTATAGAATTTTCTTGAGGGAAGGAAGAGTGTTTGTCTCAATGAACAGGAGACCCAGGTATGCCACTACTTAGCAAAAACATTTTAATACAATGTTAAGGAAATCTTCAGAATATCGAAAACTAGTTAAAAGAAATTTATTCCTTTTGATGGAACCGTTAAGTAGATTTCTAGGCAGTTTGTAAAAACAGATTTCTTTAATCAAAACCAACTGACTGAAAACATTTGTATTAGTAAATCCGTGTGAACAATCTGTGTGAAAATGGATTTGAATACTGGAACCATTGCAAGGGTAATTGACCAAGTCAGACTATATGCTGTTGTCATATCCACCACAGAAACAATTCCTTTGTCCAAGGAATGTTATTAACGTCCCTGGAGCCTTCCTCATGTTGCCAAGTGAACTTTGATCTTAGTCATTTTTCCCCTTAAAAATTGCATAACATTGAGTAATGGTTCCTGGACTGGTGTGGGGTAGTTTCCTTGATCTGCTTGCTGTCCACTCCTTCACAACAATTTTTACAGATGAGAGAAGTCAGCAGCTGTGAGTTCTGGTGCAGGAACTACAGTAAAGAAATGAAACCAAAGATAGCAGACATAACAACGGCATAAGGAATTTACATGGTTATAATGCTACTAGTTTAACTTTTACATTTCAATTTAAATTGCTGATAGTCAAACAAAACCAACTTTTCATATATTCCTGCCAACAATTTAGAAGCAAATTTTGTGATGAGTGCTTTAAAAATATGAAGTGTTTCTGGGTCAAATTAGTACTGTAAGATTCAAGTAATAAGACTTTATCAATATATTTTCAACAGTCACCTATGTCTTTTTGTTCATTTAACTGTATACGTTCATTTGTGTAGACTCAAGCACTCAGTTCTTTCATAGTCTTACTGTGGAAGCATAGTTGGGGCTTGGGGAGTTTTGATACAGAATACTCTAGCTAGCAAAACTTTAGCATAAGTAATTTTTGCTTCATTAGTCCCTGGAGAAATAGAGCTTCCCCTTTTCTAGACATGTTTTGTTAATGTGAAAGTTTGAGTGATTTGCCAGCATCTTTTGGGTGAACGTTCTGTATGCCTTGTACATCAAACATAAATAAGCAAAGCAAACACACTTACAACTTCATACCATAAAAACATATGCACATTATTTATATTCCCCCTTCCGAGTGAAAACAATTTAACATGTTCTTGCACCCTGGACATGTAAATGTTGACCGAGTGGCATTTCTAGTAATTTTATATGGCTACAGAGACACTAGCAATGTTTCATATGCTCTCCTAGTGCTTGACTTACCTCAGGTTGGATGAAAGTATGCTTCTGCTTCAATGTACCTGATCCAGATACCTCAGCTCACTAAATGGAGATGCCTACAATGCAGACACCTATCTCATAGCAAACCATCATAGACTCCCTTTATATTCAGCGTGTAGCTAGTCAGTCTGTTCATTGGTGCTTAAAACGTGATTCATCTCTTCCTATAAAAGATATCTACTTCTGGTGTACTGAATTGAATTCTAGTCACCACAGATTGTACTAAGTAGATGGCAGCTGACTGAAATTGGGATTGTAGATTGGGCTAGACTTCCTATCATTCACCATGATTTCCTATTGCTGGAGAAGGAAACTTTCTCTTCCGGGAATATTTTATCCAGCAGATACTTTGACACGTAGCAAAACATGAAAAAGTGAAACAACCAAAGGCAGTTCTCATGAAGCACTTGCATCACTTCTAGACTCACATATTTCAGTAGAGGGATGATCAACTTTTTAAAATGAACTGTAACTTTTTTAAATGCAAAACAAATATTTATTGTAATCTTAGACCATTTTCTTTCTCAAAATCAAAATCTGTCCAAAGCCAGGAGTTTCTCTTTAAAAGATTTAACAATTGCAGTTAGTATCCTTACATTTATTGTGGCTGAAATTTTCAGTGCGAAGTCTTTGCTTCAGTTTACATTTCTTTGAAAAAAAATAATTTGCTCTAGCTCCAGCGTATGGGGACTTGGACTAGGAACATGAAGTTTGTACCTCTTTCTCCCTTGAAAGTTGACCCAGATTTTTCCATTTATAAGGCATAGAAGAGGCTCTACTTGTGTATCCTATGGTGGAGCTTGTACTATACACTGTCAGTCTCTCTTAATGGCAATATATAAAAGCTGATTACCTGTTATTGTCATGATAAATATTTATCGAAGCAATTAGAAACCTCTAATATTACTCTCTGGCACCATCAAGGAGATGGGTGTTGTACTTGCTGCTGCCATCTGCACATTCAGTGCAAAGGAGGAGCGATACAGCATTAGTTAAGGAAAACTAAGGCTTGAGTATGTGGTGTACAGGGTTCCATGCTTCAGCAATTCCCCTGACGGTAAAAACCTGCTTTGTTAAAAATAAAATCCTGAATTTCAAAGAAAGAGTTGTTTCCCAATGAACTGGACAGAAACTATTCTTTTTGAGGGAAGGCACATTTTAAAATGGTGCAACGCTTTCTGCAAGTAGCTTAGTATGCTCCAGCGAGCCATTACTACTTTGCAGCCATAGAAGGCATTTCTCATCTTGTACACCATAAATGAGACAAGAGCTTAATTTTTACTTTGGGACTTTTTCTGAGAAATTTCTGTAAATGGAAACTGTTACTTTGAATAGTCCACAGTGTGAATTACTATGTTATGAACCTGCAACATAATCATATTTTTCCTTAAGGAACTTTTTTATGAGGATATTTCTATTTCACTATAATAATAATAAAAATGCATTTTATTTTACACTAATAAGGATGATATTGCACCCAATGAAAAATACTGTTTATGAGTACAGTAGTAAGGCCTTTAAGCAAACTTATATTTTGAACAATTTTATCTTCCTGACTCTTCCCTAAAGCTTATATTGTACTGTAATAAGTTTGCCTTTACACAATCCTTAAACATTTACTAAAATTCCTTAGTTACAAATTAAATAATATTCATAATTAGTATATTTTTTTTGAACTAAACAATTTGGTCAATGCACATACTACTGTAACCAAACTGTCTTCTCCTTTCTAACCACAAATAATAGCTAGTAATTGTCTGCAAATTGAGTATCAAGCAACTATGGAGGAATAGAATTTAGTAGAAACACTATATTATAGCAGCATTCAAAGAGGTGCAGATATGCAGTTGCACATCGTGAAATACAAACAGCATTTCTTTTAAAACAGTTGAATACAAGAGTTCATCAGGAAAACAAATAAATTCAAAAAGCTAATTGATTTTTTAGAAGTGCCATAAACTACTAAATTATCACTAATACTTAGCATTTATATAGTACTTTACATTTTTTTTTAAGCGCTATACAAATGCTATCTAGATGAAATGTATTATCTAAAGGCAGAATACAAATCCAGAGTGAATGATGATCAGATGAATGGCACCATGACAGTAAAATGTAATTACTACAGAGAGACTAAGTACTTTATAAATCAGCTAGCTATGCATTAACTATAATGGAAGACCACATATTTTACAAGGAGAATGTATAGATATGAAATTATTACCATTCATGGAATAGGTTTCTATGACTACAAGGAGTTGACACAGGAGCTGTAACTGTCTCCACAGGCTTAAAATGCCTAACTCAGTAGTTGTAGGGAACATAAGGAAACCACTTCAGTGATAAACAGACAGCTTATTTCAAGTGCTAATATAAACAATTTTTAAGATCCATCATCCTCATACATCAATGTGGATTCTGTGTTTTATAGACATTAATTCTATAGTGCCTGTTAAATACATAATAAATGAACATAGATGAGACAAAGATGCTGTAATTGCCACATACAGCCAATATGGCAAAGGAGGAGTTTTTCCAAACGGACAGATCCAGAGGCCATGATGAATCCCATCACGGACGTGATGAGAAGTCCAGGATATGAACAACATCCAGGGAAGAAAGCACCACGAGTCCTTAAGCCTGAAAAGGTGCATAATAAACTTTAATGTCAAGAGCCACAATAGGAATCACAGTAGAACAATGAAGAAGTGGTCTCTGTGGAGGAGTCAGAGCAGCCTGCAGAAAAGAAAAATATAATTGGCAATGGCTACAATTGTGACAAGAAAAATTTTTTATGGATGTTTACAGGTGTATTATCAAAGTGCAAATGCAAAGAAAAACATACTGTTCCTTTCCACTGCAGCTGATCAAAATCAACAATATGACTATTTAGATGTATGAGAGCTGTGTGCTGCCGTCTGTAGCAGGGCTCAGGGTGCTGGGACAGGCTTTTCTCTATTATATGATATGAATCATGCATCCTACTAAGCAGTACCAATGGCAAAGCAGGGATGGAGAGGGATGAGGTATGTTATTTGTCATATAGTCATGTGGTGTACAGGAATGTGTATAGTATGCTGCACTGATTATATGTATTTAATTTCAAGATAATTAAAAGGAAAACAACCATAAAATATACTTGAAATATTTAATATGCTTTAATAGCATTTCTTTTCAAAAATACACCCTGTATAATACTATTATAATGTATATGTATATGCATAATACACCTGTGAATTTATTTTAGTTTGACAATATCTAATACAAAGCAATAGTTTCCAATACAACAAAATTGGACAGGGAAAAAGACATATTCAGAAGCTAACATCCAAGTAATTTGTGATTGGGAGTTTTATATTAACAGCTTTGCCTAATGTTAACACAGTTGAAAGCCTGATATTTGGGCTTAATAAAGGTGAATATCTAGCTAGTGAGAGTCTTCACTACAAAGGAGAGTAAATTTAACCATTTTAAGAAGCGATAATTATCAATTTAATATACATACTTGAGAAAATATTCTGGATGTACTTACCAGCAACAGCTAGAACCATCTCCCCAAACTCAAAGATAGTAAAAAAAAAAATAAATAAAAAAAAAGCTTTTGATTTCAGGGAACGTTTAAGCAACAAACAAGTAGATTTTTGTTTCTGTAAGCACAGGAGAAACGATAGCACATTACTAAAATATCTATACCGGTGAAAAATGAGAGGCATGACTAGCAGTCAAAGCAGGGTGAGCCCCTCAGCAAACTCTGGTCACCAATGCCTAGTAACTAACATTACAGTCATGCTGATGAAACTGGTGAATCAGCAGCAAAGAATCTCCAATAGTAGTAACCTTCAATCTTCTCTCCTTCTAGCTCTCTAGAAGTCATTAATTTTTTGCTCATTTAACCTTATTTCCTTCACGGCTTTCCAGAGACTGATCAGCCTAGTCCTCAGTATCTTCTGTTCCATAAGCATAACTGTAATTTGCTGATGTAATATTAATTGGCTCAATTCAGATACTGGTGAACATTTGGAAAGACTAACAGGCCCCAAAGACATCCTCTTTGCACGTGATGGTACATCTGATTTATGTTGAACATACCCCTCACTGCATCCACTGCAGTGTCCTGGTTTGAGGGCCTAAACCATGACATGCAGAAAGCAAACAAATATCACTACAAGATGCAAGCCAGTAACCCATTAATGCTTCAGTTGTGTTAACTGTCACAGGATTCATCAGCTACGGCACCTGCAACTATGGAACTCTGGAATAGCTTAATTGAGTTCTCATGGATAATTTAGATAACTGCTTGGAACCCTGTCTTCTCTGGAAGGAAATTTTGATGTAGCCTTAGCCAAGAAACACAGAGATGGACTACTTTGGAATACAACAGCCTATGCCCTAAACCAAAGCCATTGTTAAAAGGCTTGCAGAAAGCTTTGCTCTGTTAGCTTCCCACCACATGCTTGTCCATGACTCTCTTAATCAGGTGACAGGATTAAAAAGTTCACAAATCTCAACAACTTTTAACTGTAATGCTACAGACCCAACTCCTTTAAGTTAGTGCAAAGGGTGTATTTTCTGCAACTTCATTCCTGTTTCATACAAGCAGATTGTTCACATATTAAAATAGAAAAATCTTATGATAGTGAAATTGTTTGTCACCTACCCTACAAAGATAGCCAGATTTTTGTTACTGTCAGCAAGAGTCCAAAACATTCATACTAGCCTATTTTTGAAAAATCACCCTGGATGGTGATACATTTTGGCAGATATCCTATTGACTGATCACTATTTCTGCACTTTGGAAAAAAAAAAAAAAAAAAGGCAACAAAACCCCAAACAGAAAAAAAAAAATTCAGCGAAGCCTTCAGTGGCAAAGTCCAAATGATTCTTTTCCCTCTGCCCTATGGAGGTTAGGTGCCAACAGCAACACAGTGAATAAGGAGAATTTTAATGTTGATTACTTATGCAATTTATCAGTATTAGTGCTGGTCTTTACCCGGTTTTGGGGAGGCAACGCTTGAAAATTTTTCATGCAGAATTTTAGATGGCAGGGTTGTTCATACAGCAAACCTGAGCGCTCAATTTTAGCAAAAGAAAATCCTATTTTGTAATTGCAGTACAGTCACCAGGCTTCTGAAATGCTGTTGCCCAAGTTCTGAGAGAAGAATAGTCTGTTTTCTTTTTTATGTTCTGTAACTAGAGGAACATTTACATCCTTGAGTGGCCAAGCCCAAGAGACAGACCCGTAGTTCTATTTGGCAATATAAGCTGTTATACTCTTTCTCCTAATAGGCAAATTTGTTCATCTTTAGAAATCACCAGATCTTAAAAAAAAAAAAAAAAAAAAAAAGTACAAGCCTTTTCTGCCTTAAACCTCCTGGAAAAAAGATCATCATTGTTTGGGTAGATTTAGGGAGAGGTCTACCATGAAAGAGATTAGGCTTCAGTTGCAAACATAATTTATTCACAACACAAATGACCTTTTCCCATTTACCTAAACATTCAATCAGGTGCAAGATCTTGAAGTTCCTGATCCTCTGGCCCCTCTCACACACTACAACGAGCAGCTGGAGACAGGAGACAATCACATCCAGTAGAACCCAAGCTTTAATGCTCAAGGGGACAGCAAGGAGCCTATGTGACAACGTGGGCTCCCTTGCTCATGTTCTGTGATGCTTCACAAGCTTGAAGTCCTTAGTTTTGAGGCTGAGTCCAGATCTGTAAATTCAATGTAAAATTAACTGTGTATGTGCAAAGCTTATTCTCCAGTTCCAGAAATGCTCCTGTGCAGCCCAGGGTTGGTCAGCAGTGGCACATTAACCATCTCTATTATGTATGTTTACTAGTACAATCTTGTTTGTCACCAATTGCATTCTCTCCACTTTTAGAACCTGGTGGTGAATCTTAAGCAGCAAGCTAGCAATTTCTGTGCATCTGTTCCACAACATGAGCGTTTGGGATACAATCCTGGGGGACACTTCTCATTGAAATCACACCTGTATCACATTTAGCCCATCATGCTGTTCTTGTTTATCAGCAGTGCTGAACGTGATGGCAGGCTGCAGTAACTTTCACCTTTAGAGCTAGTCAATGAGACAGATTCTTCAAACACTGATTCTTAGATTCTTCTACATTTATGTGCACACAATACACAGTAAAAACTATCTAGAATACAAAGGACTATAAAATCTAATTAGCAAAATCTTTGTAGACTTTATACTTGTTGCAAAACATAATGTGGGTAAAAGGGCAGACCACATGCTACTTAGTACACAAGTATTTATCAGAGTAAACATAAATATCACAGGTGACTATTTGCCCTGAATACTCCAGAAAAATAACAATGAAACTGTGAGAAACAGCCAAATAGTCCAAGCAGAAAGCTGTATCAGCAGGAACAGGAGTAGATGACTGGAGGAGTGTGAAGGTAGCAACTGGAGGTAGATGGCAATACTGCCTTGTACTGCACAGAAGGGTTACTTCAAAAAAGTAACCTGTCATCAGATTTAAGAGTGATGATGATGAGCTTTATAAATAATTGTATATAGTAATGTGAAAAATATCACTGTTACAAATTAGTAATAGCCATGTGGTTAGGTAATTAGATTTCTTAATTTATTAGTTACTTAGTAATGTGTTGCATAAGCAATAAACATTGTAGTCTCTTAAATCAGTTACTCTCAATCCTGCAATTTAGAGAGGAAGAATGGGACTGGAACTAACAGATAAGTAGTAAAAAAAGTATCCCATGAAGTAATAAATTACATAAGCAACAGCCTGAAATTACAACATGAAACTGAAAGGTGCATCATATTAAGATGAGGAAAGCAAAATCACATATTAAAATCAGGTCTAGCTAGCCAGGCAACACCACAGCAGAGAAGTTTATGGGGATTCCATTATATCGCAAACTAAGAAGACCCTGATGGCATTGCAAGAAGACATAAAAGCTGTAACAATTTTTTTTCTTTTTAGACAGAAATGTTGTTTGCATGTGACATTATAAGGAATTAATTTATGCTATTTGGCTCAAATGAAGTCTTGCCCGAAATACTATACACAGTTTGGGACAAGACCCTTTAAAGATAATTTGGGCAAAAGGCAATCCAGAGGAGACCAGAAAAATAGTAAGAGCTTTAGAAAACAAATCCAGATCCTTCAGCCTTTTCTTGCGAGTTATTTAGTCAAGAAGAAACTTTTTGTAAAGCATAATGGTTTTTCAAGTTGTAAGAGTAACACTGTTACCTCTGTAAGGGTCTAGAGACCTACACAGGATATGGTTTACAGGTAAATATCCTTTATTAGCCCAATTAACATATGGAAGGGAGAGGAGTTAAGTAGGCAAATAATTATAAAAGAGCCTTTGGGCATCTTGCCTTCTCCTCACCTCAGCTATGTAAGTTTGGCTACTAAAGGGGTATTTTTCTACCTGCAGATCTTGCATTTCTAATTTGTAAAACATTTTTGGAGACAGTGCAGCAATCAGCTGTCTTTCGCAGAGAAGCCTTAAAGAATAAGAAAACAAGATCTAACTGTCAACAATGATAATTTAGGCTGGATATTAGAAAAACAATTTCTAGCTGCTTGGGCATTGAAAAATACAGGAACAAATTAACACATTAAATCGCAATAATTTACTTTGTTTGGGATACTAGGGATAGGCTACAAATGTTCTCCATCATGGAAAGTATAAGCATATTTACTGTCTTCAGTGAGGCAAGGTTAAAGAAACAGGTCACCTCCCAATTCTATGATACAATACTCAACTTCCTAAACAAACATTGGTGAAGTGTGTCATCTAGCAGTCATAATTGAGAAAAAAATACTGGTGATAATCTCAAATGCAAGAAAAAGCAGCAAGAATATTTTAACAATACATTTTAATAAGTATGATTCATTACTTGCATTTAATGATTTTCAAATAAGAAAATATACATGAGAATAATTATAGATTTAAATGCTACACCAAAATTTTAATATTATAGGACCTATTAATCAACCAAACTAACTTTCCTTTTCTTTATGCAGTTTTATAATTTTACAGTATTTCCATATACACAAAAAGTACAGAAGAGAGGAGAACTAGGGACAACCCCAAGTGCTAGTACATGCTGGAGATGGACTGGATGGAAAGCAGCTTTGTAAAAAATGACCTGGGGGTCCTGGTGGACAAGTTTAATACAAGACAGCAACGTGCCCTTGCAGCAAAGGTAGCCGGTGATATCCTGGACTGCACTAGGAGGAGTGTTGCCAGTAGGTCAAGGGAGGCGATCCTTCCCCTCTACTCAGCACTGGTGAGGCCACCTCTGGAGTGCTGGGTCCAGTTCTGGGCTCCCCAGTACAAGAGAGACACAGAGCTACTGGAGATAGAGTCCAGAGAATGCCACTAAGATGATGAAGGGACTGAGAGAGTTGGGACTGTGTAGCCTGGAGAAGAGAAGGCTCAGGGGGGATCTCATCAAATATCTGAAGAGAGGATGTAAAGATGACAGAACCAGGCTCTTTCCATTTGTGTCCACTGACAAGGCAAGAGGCAACAAGCACAGACTGAAACACAGGAGGTTCCTCCTGAACGTAAGGAAACACTTTTTTACTGAGAGGGTGACTGAGCACAGGAACAGGTTGCCCAGAGATGTTGTGGAGTCTCCCTCCCTGGAGATATTCAGAAGTTGCCTGGACATGGTCCAGCTTCAGGTGAGCCTGCTTGAACAGAGGGTTGGAGAAAATGACCTCCAAAGGACCCCTCCAACCACAACCACTCCAATTCTGTGAAAATGCCCTCTTTATCAAAGAAACCAATCATATTAAAAGGTCTAACAAATGCACAAATGGGAAAAATTTTACCTACAACAAATAGCGATACTGTAGGTAAACAAAAACTATTTTCCCACCAGAAGTCTGATTTTTTACATCTCAACTATAACCAATAATGCTTCCTGCATTTCTCTCTCCCACATATTTTTTAAAATTGATAAGCCATTTTCTATTGTTCTTTTTTAATTAAAGGATTACAAAGAACATCAATTTTTCCCTCCACCTCCTTCCTTCCTAGGAGTTATTTCCTGTCATCCATATGAAGAGTGTAACACTACTCTAAGCAAACTGGGGGAGAAGTAAGAAGGCGAGATGGTCAAACTACTAAGCTATGCTCTTGTTGAATAAAGGCTGGTATCTTCCCCTTCTCCTGTGCAACAACATCAGGTCAATCTGTAGGTGGGGGTGTACATTTTTGGGGAGGGGAGAGTAAGTAGCATGTACGTATACGTATGCTAGCAACACCAGCATAATCAAACTGTGAGGACTTGTGTTGCTGAGCAGAGCAAACTCCTGATAACAAGCAGAGTGGCAGGGCTCTAGCTATGGGGACCAGAAGCCAGCTGAGGGCAAGGAGCGTCTGCCTGAGATATGCAATCTGGAGGGCAGCATTAAGAGAATTGTGGCCAGGCTGGCACAGATGGAGCTTGCAGAAGGTGCAAATGTTTTGGAGAGTATACAGAACAGACTGTTGAGGTCAAGGAAAGCTGAGTATATGTGTTTGGAGCAGGCAAAAAGACAGGGATATATGTACATCTGTGAATGGAGAAGCATGAACAGGATACACCTAAAACACTGGAGAAACACTGAAAAATAATGCCATAATCTGATAATACTAATCTTACTGAGAAACTCTGTCCTAACGAGTAGTTCTGCAAATGGATGATGATCACATATATTCCTTAACAGAAGCCAATTCACTTTTTTCTTTCCGTTAAAAAGTTTGACACTGTATTTATTTAATTTTTACAGTCAACTATATTTAAGGATAAACTCGGACTACCTTTTTAAAGGTGAACAGCTCATATATAGCTTGTTTGTGGGAGCAATATTTAGAGTTGGTTAAAATCAAATGTACTTTTCAGTAAGACTGAATGAAACAAAGCAGCTGGATGATCTACTTTCTAGATATTTCTACACCTTATTGTAAGCAGAAATGGAATGACCCACTTTATACACAAAGCGTGCATGACAGCACTTTTAACTGTTTAACTTGGATAACAAAGCAAATATGTGATACGCATAGGATATCATGTACAAGGGCTTTCAGAACTCTTTTTCAAAGCCTTGTAAGAGGCAGACCTTAACAGTGGATATAAAATATATTTTAGGGCTTTTAAAAATCTTAGCAACTGTATGAAAATATAATTCCCATATATCTTTTAAAAATTTATCTAATTAAAGTATCATTGGAAAATTTTATAGGATATGGTAGAACAATAAAGTAAATGGTGATGACCACCAACCACCACCACAAAACAATCACTGATCTAATGACTTACCTTTAATGACAGGGAGCCAGCAAGAAAGAAGTGGTCCACATCAATGACAGAGGCAAGGAAGCCAGCCAGAGTGACTTCAGTACAATCGCTTTTCTTCCCGAGTCCAATCACTATTGCCCAGGACCACATTCCTAGTATACCATTGTGGAATAATTACTAAATTGGCTAAAAATACAAAAGTACAGCATTGTTCACACATTAAGGAAAAGTATAAAATCAAGAGGCTTCTGAGGTAGAAAACAGCTGCAGCTGGCATGAAGAATACAACATCCGCGGTTCCCTGATAAGGATGTTTGCGAAGCTACGTGAGGTACGGGGTGGGATGCAATTATTCCGCGGCTTTACCTTATGATGTATAGCAGATACGGGGACGGGACGATACCATGAAACAGATAAGCTGCCAATTAGCTGCCTGCTCGATACTCGGAGCCAACATTTTGTCAAATTTTGATGAAATGCTGTCCTTTGTGCGAACTTTGCTCATTATAATGTCATTATAATACCAAAACACACCTCCATCCCAAAGGCTACCCGCCTCCAAGGTGCGACCACTCCTCCTCGAGTCTGCGCCCTGAATTTTTCGTAAACTATACCTTTAATTGTGAAGCGAGAGAATTTTACACCAATCATAATTAAAGTATTTATGACTAAAGTCACTCAAACTCCACCTTGAAGATAACAAATAGTATAAAAATAGCCCGAGAGAGGGGGGATACCCAGGGAAGACACCATCGCGAAGAATTCCATCACTGACTTCCGGGATCAGTCAACGGGCTGAGCCTTTCTTCCCCCCCATAGGGACGCCTTTGGGTAAGACTTAGAATATACCGAGTGCTTTCTCGGGAAACTTAGAAATCTCTCTAGAGAATCTCTTTCCTACATTTATAGCCAGGCTGTATCGTTTATAACTTTGTCGCGCATTTGATAGATGTAATAATACTTTCATTTACATGTGCTTTGCAGACAGTGTATTTATCACCGGCAATCCTAAGAACCTATCTAGCTGTTGTTTAAATAAACTGCACTGTTTAAGTAGCTAGTCGTTTCGGTTCCTCATTGAATGCGACCAAAGACTCGAGAGTGGCCGTGCTAGTTCATGAGCACGACTAGACTGAAGGTGCAGTCCACTATTAGTGTATCCAAATCGTAATAGTTTAATACATATTAAACACGATTGGACTGATAGTGCTGAATTGGGCATCACTCAGAATTTAAACCTAGCCGCACCTAGCCTCCCACCTTGGTGAGGAGTGTTAGAATGCAAGGGGGTTTATCTTCTGCCAAAACCTCTTTGCCTCTTTCCACACAACAACCATGCACTACATTATCAGAGAAGGCTCGGAGCCAGTTACTCTGCTGAATGAAGGAAAACTGCAGAAGTCAGTCTGCTACAAAGCAGAATATTCCCAAACCTAGACTAGAAATAACTGAAGCTGTATTGAAAGTTTGGAGAAGAGCACGGGCCTTTTCAGTCTCAGATGCCATGGCAAAAACCACATCACAGCACACAAAATGTCATCAGGATATACACTGTGCATTGTCCTTTGTATCGTCAGTTGTTCTGTAAGCGTCAGAGAACAAAAAGAAAACTACTAAAGAAAAAATCCATTAGCACAAAGCATTTGTTACCATAGCTACAACTGAGCATAAAAAAAACCCCAATTCAGTGTTTGCATTTAACACGACACATTCCTAAGGAATTTTTTATTTCAGCTAAGTTAATTTGTTGACTTGAACACTACAGTTCTGAATTAAAACACTTGTCCTGTTTTAATTAGAACAAGCACCTTCGTAACATGGAAAGCTCTAACTCCACTTTCTGAAATCTTCAATTTTACAAAATAATTTGAAACACGTCTATGATAATACATTGAATACGTTTCAAGCTTCCTCCTGGTCTTAAATACATGATATTCATCAAATTAAATCCTTTATACTGTAACAACAACAAGATTCAATTTGGAGAATTCCTAGGACTGATGCTCAGAATTCCCAAATCTCTCTATGCAACAACTGCTAAAACTGAGTTTCTAATCTATAATCCCAAAACACTTTTTTCATTTACATACTTTGCAAACATATGCACTATCACCCTGGTGCCCCTCTCTGAGCAGCTCCTTGTTTATCTTGGAGACTGGCGCGTAGAATAAGCATTAAGAAAACCAGAACCGCTAAAATATCTTCACTATTTATCATAAACACAAAGACAACAACCCTTCGGTCAAGCAGAAGTAACCAAAACTAATTCCTTACAGAGAAAAACTACATATGCTTTTCCTCAGTAGTGCTCCAGTAGCAAACTCTACTGTTACTTTTAGGACTTGTCTACTGTGTGCCACATTACCTTCATAACAGCTCTTTTTGCAGAAAAAAAAAAGAAAGTTAACTAATCCCAGTCATTTTACTTTTGAAAAGTTGACCATTGTAATTTGAAAATAAAGGCATTAATAATCACTTAAAAGTCTTTTAAAACTATTTATGTTCTGTAATTATGACAAAACCCTCTTGTACAAGGCGATTTCTTGGGGAATAATTACTGTCCTTAAATAACTGCTTGACACCTCAAAAGAAATTCCAAAAATAATTCAAGGTCTAAAAGACCCTCCCCACAAGAAGCAAATATAGAATACCTGGATTATAAAGACTCATTTCTGTGATAACATTAAAAAAAGAACACTTTTGAAATAAAAATCCTCATATAAATGATGCTAGCTTCATGATGTTAAACACCCTGAAAAGCAGACTTTGAAGGACAGCATCAATTCTAATTGTCCAACTATCCGTCTTTTTGAGGAGCCAGATCACAGTTTCAAAGCCTACATCCTGTCTAAAAATGGATTCTTCCCAAGAGGTTGCTATTTCTGTGCAAAACATTAAATCAAATAATCCTTCTTCTTACAGTTCTATCAGGTATGTTTTTATTCTAAATGGGTGTATTAGACTTCCTTTAAAAATTAATACTTCTAACAATGTTGACACATAATATTTTATTATTTTTAAACACATTATTGATTATAAGCCCCAGAAAATATAAAATGTTTCTTCTAGCTTATTTACATGCCTGTTTATCGTAGAATTATCCTCAAGATATGACTACCGGCATTGATCTCTAGGGGCCTACAGGAAGGATGGGGAGGGACTCTTTATCAGGGAGTGTAATGATAGGACGAGGGGTAATGCGTTTTAAACTGAAAGAGGGGAGATTTAGATTAGATATTAGGAAGAAATTCTTTACTGTGGGGATGGTGAGGCACTGGAACAGGTTGCCCAGAGAAGTTGTGGAGGCCCATCCTTGGAAGTGTTCAAGGCCAGGCTGGGTGGGGCTTTGAGCAGCCTGGTCTAGTGGGAGGTGTCCCTGCCCATGGCAGGGGGGTTGGAACTAGATGGTCTTTAAGGTCCCTTCCAGCCCGAACCATTCTGTGATTCTATGATCTTTATAGAATAAAAGCTCACTGAAGCATTCATTTAGAAAAGGTTAAAAAAAGATTATAAAGAATAATACATGAGCTTTGCACACAGATGAAAAAAAGTGGGTTGTTTAGAGTCTGTTAACCACAACTGTGCCTCTTCTGAACGAGCACATAGACACAAAGTATTTCCTGAAACGCTGGAACTGTAATTTTTTGGAGGGTAGCTTTACAATACACAATACATTTCTGAATAAATTCCATTTTAGGGAACAAACGGTAATATCCTCAAAAATGTTTCTTCTATATAACCATCGTGTCAGATGATTGGATTTTATTTAAAATTACCATAAAGTCTGCTTAAAAAGCACACCAGTATTCAGAGTCAAAGTTACCCTGGGACTAGGAGGACTTTTTTTCCATTGCAGATGCCTTATTCCAATAGGAAATGTGGTCCATGCCTCAGAATTGAGCCTCTGTGCTTGCTGAATCCAGTATATCCAGTCCAATGCAGGAAAGACCAAACACTGTTCCACACATAAATAAATCAAACCAAACAACAGTAAGCACCAATACTACATGAAGCTCTACAAATTTTCTACAACACATACATGAAAACTGAACAATAGTCAAAAATACAGAAGAAAGCAACATGAAAACTGAACAATAGTCAAAAATACAGAAGGAAGCAACATCTTTTTAAATAAATTCATGAACAAATATAATTGAGCTAAAAGCAACTTCAGCTAGGGCTTAGAAGCTCTATTAAAGAAAGCAGAAAACAAGTCAAGACCATAAAACAAGAGAAAGGCACAAAGATGGAACAAGATAATAACCAGAAGATAATAAAACCCTATGTCAAAGTCCAAAAAGGGCACTTCCAGCCTTCTTTTTTAAGTAACTGCATTTCAATATATACAGAAATCCATTTTAACAGATTTTTCCTTGTAACTGTGTGCCTGAAAGATTCCCACCTAATGAAACATACATGAGTCACGTTCAGGGATGTCTTTTTAATTTCATCCCATCAATTAGTGACCTTGGTATAGATAAACAGAGACCTATAAATTCAAATAGCAACAGAGGTCTCTCTGATGGTTCTGCAGTAGGCTTACACCACTTTACTATGGATATTATTAACACGTGCATAAAGTATACAGGAAAAGTATCACTACAGGCTTTAAAAAAATAAAATCCAAAAATGAATATGCTTTGGGAATTATGTACCATGAGTGAAATAAAGGTAACGATACCAACTGGAAAACAAGGATGAAGAACAGAAAGCAAAAACGTGGCTTCAGATTATCCTTAGTCAAGAACCATGCCCACAGCATAACTGTTCTTTTTAAACAGTCTGTCTCTGCCATCTTTTACAGACAAAAATGACCCTTATCTGTGGAAAAATCAAGTCACGTTCCCAGGTACAACAGCATAAATATAAATGTTCTGCAGGTCAAGAGTGAAATCAGACTAGAAAAAGCAAAACTCTGTTCCACCAAAATAATCTCTGAAATTGTTATTTTTGTCTGAAAAAAAAAAAAAAATCTTTTCAGAATGTTTACAAAATATTGCAATAAAGCATCATAGGTTTTGCTATCCTATAAATCTCAGAAAGCATAGTTGCAGAGCTAGCATTCTTGTTAAAAAAAGTGTGAAATAGATGTATTATACAAGAATGCTTAGAAAGTTAACTTCACATTTAAAGAATATAGGTGGTCAGTACAGTTAACTTATTGAAGAAAAGATTTAGGTTGGGTTTACATAAAACACATGCACACAACAATTGATATAACAACACTACTTAGAGTTATGATTTCTCATGATATTTTTATATGGGATAAAGCATTAAAGCATTGTCTCCACCTATACCCACAAAATAAAGTTTTGTTGATATATTTAAGGAAATTATAAAAATAATTTTAATAGATGCACAGATGACATTGATCTAAATATTTTCTTGTGTCAGTAATTTACAAAGCTGTAAACATGCATTTGGGGAAATATCTAACGCTAAGAGACCTTTCAATTCATGGTGTAAGACAATGGCTAAAATTAGCATTTAGAAATATTATCACTCTCCAAAATTTTTGCTCCAATTTTGCAAGAAGTTATCAGGTACATGAATAAATATAGGAATTTAATGCATAAAATTCAATTGTCCATTTTATGCAAGAAGTCAAAAGATTGCAGTGGTCCCTTAAAATTCTATAATCTCCTAAAACCCATAATTTTATATTGTGTGTTAATTTATGTTAAAAATTTAATAAAATACAATTACCTTTTAAGACACAAGCTCAAACCTTCAATGCATTATCTCCTAGAAAAGCAGATTTGAACATAAAACAATCTGTGAAGGACTGATAATTCAAATATTTTGGGGTGAGATAATTATAATGTGTTATTGGGGTTGGAGGACAGGAGGAGGTTGAAGAGGAAAGAGGACAAAAGCACACAATACATCAGTAGGATTTTACCAAGATAGTTAGGAACAAACTGAATTAAAACCAAAAGGAAATTAAGAAAAATAAGCAACAAATAAACAAAACAAACATAAAATCAGGATCTGCACTGTTTAATTAAGTTATTTATTTCAGGGACCATAGATTGAAGTGTTTGAAAAGAGCCCTCCCAGGCTACCAAAATGCAGACTTTCTCCTTAATGAGTACTTCAGAACTAAGATGTATCTAAAAGGAAAGAAAGAGTTGAAAGAAACATCCTAGAACTATTTAGTAACTGGAAACAAACCACAGTATTATCCAGTTGAAAAAAATTAATTTGTCATCCTAGACAAAAAAGAATAAAATAAAAAGAGAGAAAAAAAGAGAGCACGAGCAAAGAGGAAAAAAAAAGCATAAGCAGTTTTTATGTTACCCTCATTAATTACATCAGCATTCAGATCCTAATAATCCAGTTTAGGATTAAAATACAACCAGTACGTGTAACTAAAGAGAGGGACGAAGTAAAGACACACGCGGCAGACAGACATTTAAAATTACAGGTCAGCAACAAATTTTATGTCTTGAGGTAAGGGTATTCTTTATCTCAACACCCAGCACCAAAACCCCTTATTAGCCATGTCCTCAGTCATTAAGAAATAAAAATATACTGTCATCTTTACCGCAAAAATGGAAACAAGAATGTTACGGAGTCTAACATATAAGTGACATGCCTGGTTTTAGATAAAGCTCTACGTTACCGTTTCTAACGTTAAGACCTGACAAGATACACACATGGCTACCTATATTAACAAAACAGGAATTTGAAGCTAGCTCCTGTCAGAGTGCTACGACAGCCTTCTCACACTTTAGCTTCTTCTCAGTAAAAACCATCGTATTAGGAAACGCTTAGCCCCGGGGTCCCCTCACCACGGATCCCGAAACCCCAACCCTGCCGCAGACAGTCCGGAGCGATGAGGAAAAGCCCGCGCCTCCCGCTGGCGGGGGCTACCCGGGTAGTGCTCGCCAGGCTGGCGGAGGGCACGCTCTACACGGGAAAGCACCACCTTCCGCACCACAGGGAGCGAGGCCGCCGAGATAGGGCGCAGCTCTGCCCAGCCCGGGCAAAGGCGAGAAGCTAGCCATCGCCGCTCCCTGTGCCCACCTGACGAGCGGTAGCCACCAGCCGCCCCGTAAGGTGAAGCGAAGCCGACCACCTCGAGCCCCGACGGCGCAAGGCTAGGAGGCATGCGTGGCCACGGCGAACACTGTGACCACGGCCCACCCACCGCGGCTGAGGGAGCAGCCTATCCCTTTCCTCTTCGCCCGGGGCCGCACTGGGGTGAGGGGAGAAATTTGTTTAGAAAAATTGAAAACAGTTTGAGTATTCCCCACAAGATTAAATAAAGCACTGGAAGAAAAACCAACGGTAAAAGGTTAGTATTTTATCACTAAAGATAGCATGCACCACAAAGTGACTGACCTCACACCAGAAAGGATTAAACACACTTTAAACAAATATTTATTTACTACAAAACAGAGTAGAAAACATTTGGAAAACTTTTTACTCCGTTTAATATTGGAATACTTGGTGTAAGCTTCTGAATAAAAGCTCATTTTTACAGTTAAAATTGCTTATCCCTACTCTAGTCACTTGAGCAGTTTAAGATGCTTGCACCATCCTCTATAAAACTAAACTATTCAAACAGACATTCATAGATTTATAAAGTAGCACTGTCATATTTATACAGCTGTGCTTTATTATTTCACCCATACTTTTTGCCTATCCACATTATACAATCGTGGTACTTTAATGCCAAATTAAACACTTTGCTGGTCTGAAAAGGCTCAACTATATTCAACTATAGCTTCAGCCTTTATTCCTCTTGCAACTCAAAGCCTCTTCAGACATAGTTGGGACAGCTCCTATGAAGATATGTAACACAGGTTTTCACATGCTATGAGGCTTCACTTCCCAGAAGCTGCAAGGAGAGATTTGATATCCTGAATTTAGAAGTTTTTCTCCCCAAGCCTCCAAGATGCACCCTTCACTGATTTCTTCCAGATCGCTCACATTTTCTTTTTCTGACAGTAATGCCAGATGGATTGTTTTTTGCAGGTGTCCTTTCTAGAACATTGCTATTATTCAATAAAACTAGTGTTATTTTGTTAAAAAAAATAAAATCAAAGTCTTCCCCCAATAATGAGAAAAATGCTTCTCATTTGTACTCATCATCATCAAAGTCTCACATTTCATAGCATGGTAATTACATAAAGCTAAAAAAAATTGGAAGTATATTACTTAAAACTATAAGATTTCTAGAAAAGGTCCTTAGGACTTCAATTCACCCAAAAGTTACTTTAAAAAGGAAACTATCTATCTGATGTCACATTGCACAGTTCAACAGCATGCACTTTTCATACTAATAAAATTGAACACTGGCTTAAAGACATGCAGCACAGCACACTTTTTTGAACTGGCTGGATAGTGGAACAATACTGAGGTAGTTGATAAACAGAAAGGTATTGTACTACAACAGCAAGCCCAAAGGCAACTACATCATCCCTCTTTCAAGAACAGATTAGCAGATGAGTGTTAGCAAAAATGACGCAATACCCATTAAAGGGCTTCCTTTTTTTGTGATTTTTTTTAATTTTAGTTTTGTACTCTGTCGCTGATTTTGTTTCTGGTGCTGTTACACAGAAGTTGGACAAGATAAATGATAAAAGTGATAAATGAGAAAACAAAAAATGGCTTAAAAAGCTAATTTTAAGAAGTGGGTAAGACAGTAGAAGAAGGTAAGAACAGGATAGAGAGCCTTTGACGATCTAAAAATGCAGACCTGTCCAAAATTATAAAGATTATTAATCAATTTAGTATCAAAAAAGGTTCTCAAATGTATTTTTCTACTTCAGATTTTAATTTTTAATAGTTTCCATCAATAGTGAAAATTAGATGAGCAAAATCCAAGTGGAAAAAAATGATTTATTTTTGTCTTTCATATCACTAGTGTCATTTGTCACTCGTGTTTCCAAAAATCAGGGCTCTGCTAAGAATAGTCTCTTTGCTATAAGTATATATATGTGTGGAAGGATTTCTAATACAACGAGGTCACCCTATGAACACTCCAAGCACTGAGGAGTTGGTAGCAGCTGTGTAGGCCTGCCTTGACATGAGTTTAAGAAAGGTTACTGTCGGACATGAGATAAGGAGGTGCTGACCAGAAAGAAGTGTAACAAAGGAATTGAAAACATCATACGTCAAGAAAGGTCGACCAATGACAAGAAAGAATTAAGCGCGTGGACAGCTCGTGGGGATAACATGCAGCCAATTAGTAGGAGTTAGAGCGCGTGAACAGAAATCATAAGACTATAAATGTAACACTTAGGTTGAATAAAGTGGCATTAACCTGATCACATTGGTCTGCATGTTATTGCTCGAGCCTTCCGCGTCAACATATATGCTATATATAAGTATAAATATAGATATAATTTTCATTTCATCATCTACTGAATCTGCTATAATTTGAATAACAATTGCTTGTGTAATCGATTTCAATTAACACATTTTTATTTCCCAATTATGTTTGTATATGATGTCAGTAGACCTTCGGTCACTAGCATGTATTAAAAAGGACAAATATATTAGCAAGAGATCCAAATGTCATTTAACAGTTCAAAGTCCTATTTTGAACTGCTTGATGTTCTGTTAAACAATTCATTTCTTAGTCTAGTTTCTCCTTTTCACCTTGCAAGATACTATCTCTGTAACATTAATCCTACTTTGGCAAAGTCACCATAATTCCGATTTTTAAATAAGGCAGGCAGAAGTGCAATGAAACAAGCTTCACCTAGGACTCAATTTATCTAACGTTTTAAACACTATAAGAAAAATATGAAACCATACAAAATAAATGGATTTACAGTTTTCATTTTTGACCTTTAGGAAATGCAGTCTCTAAAATTCAGTGTATAGTCTTTTTGAGCTTTATTTTCAACATTATTTGTAGACAATTATTTAGGATAAAGATGAATATCAATTTTCTTCAGTTACAGAGTGTGCAGCATATTCAGGAATCTCCTTCTATTCATGCAAACTTTTGCACCATTCTATTGCTCTTCTGATGTACCTATGTTAATGTGTGTGTGTGTGGCCAAAGCAGAGCCTAAGCAAACCGTAGTACCAGATTGCTTATGCTCAAATTCAAACCAAAGTAATACAGTATAACTGTAGAAGCATTTTTGTATTCAGTGGCCCAGTAAAAGTAGTATTGTCACAGCTAGTAACAGGCCACAGGTCTTACACTAACTATGCCTTATGCTAACTGTGCAAAGCCCCAGGCTGGCCTGTTAGGCTCATTACCAACTTGTTATGAGAACATGCTGAATAAACTGGAGATAGATAACTGTTATCTTGTGTCGTGGTTTGGCCTCAGATGGCAACAAAGAACCACGTGTCGCTCGCCCAGCGCTTCCCGGTACGGGAAGGATCAAAAGAAAAAGGCAAAACTCTTGGGTTGAGACAAAGGCAGTTTAACAGAACAGCAAAAGGAAACAAGAAAACAACAACAATAACACCGACAGAGAAATATACAGACGCGAATACGGAACCGCCGCTCCCCGCCGCTCCCCGCCGGTCCGGCCCCGGGACGCGCCAGCCCGCTCCTAACCCGACTGCTCGCCCCCTCCCTCCTTTTAATCTCAGGGTGGGCGTGGCTCACATGGCATGGAATACTTAACCCTGTCCCTGCCGGAACCAGGACATTATCCACCCCTTATTCCATACCATTTTGCCACGCCCAGATCTTACAGTTTTCGGAACATGTGACTGTATACCCGGCGTAGCTCATGCACACAGTCCATGGTCCGAAGATGCAGATCTTGAGGAAGTTGCTGGGCATCAGCTCTGATCCCATCACCACTTTGCTTTACTCAACTGTTCATCAAAGTCCATTTGTCCTTAATTTGGGTGATTCTTACTGCAGTACAGCCAACAGCAATTATAGTAACGAGGACATACAGTGACAGTGTTGCACACGATTTGATTCATTGGCTATTCTCCCCCAAAATCAAGTCCCCATGAGGTACACATCGGACTTCCCCATCCTGCCGCATTACCCACCAAGTGCACCCAGGTCCTTGGGCAAAAGCAATCCCACGGATGGGTTTGCCTCTGCCTGAGGCAGGACTAACCCAGACTGTCTTCCCCAACATATTCTTCATGTGCACTACGGGGACCTTATCCCCTTCTACAGTACGTGGAAGTTTTGACTGGGCAGGGCCAGCCCGATTGGTAGATCCCCTGGTATTAACTAGCCAGGTAGCCTTTGCTAAATGTGCATCCCAATGTTTTAAGGTCCCACCACCCATTGCTCTCAGTGTAGTTTTTAACAGTCCATTGTACCGTTCTATCTTCCCAGAGGCTGGTGCATGATATGTGGTGGGGACCCTTTCTTTGAACATCCAACCCAGCACCGGCAGTCGAGGTGCTAAGAGGAGCTGTGCTTCTGTACCAACCACCTCCGAAGCAGCTCGAACCCCTTCATATGCTGCCAAGATCTCCTTTTCTGTTGGAGTGTAGCGCGCTTCGGATCCTCTGTATCCCCGACTCCAAAACCCTAGGGGTCGACCTCGGGTCTCCCCTGGTGCCTTCTGCCAGAGGCTCCAGGTAGGGCCATTCTCCCCAGCTGCGGTGTAGAGCACATTTTGCACATCTTGTCCTGCCCGGACTGGCCCCAGGGCCACTGCATGGACTATTTCCTGTTTGATTTGTTCAAAAGCTTGTTGTTGCTCAGGACCCCATTTAAAATCATTCTTCTTCCGGGTTACTTGATACAGAGGGCTTACAATCAGACTGTAATCTGGGATATGCATCCTCCAAAAACCCACAATGCCTAAGAAAGCTTGTGTTTCCTTTTTGCTAGTTGGTGGAGACATAGCTGCTATTTTGTTGATCACATCCATTGGGATTTGGCGGCGTCCATCTTGCCATTTTATTCCTAAGAACTGGATCTCCTGTGCAGGTCCCTTGACCTTACTTCGCTTTATGGCAAAACCAGCTTTCAGAAGGATTCGGACTATTTTATCCCCTTTCTCAAAAACTTCTTCAGCTGTGTTTCCCCATACAATGATGTCATCAATGTACTGCAGATGTTCTGGAGCTCCACCCTTCTCCAGTGCAGTCTGGATCAGTCCATGGCAAATGGTGGGGCTGTGTTTCCACCCCTGGGGCAGTCGATTCCAGGTGTACTGGATGCCCCTCCAAGTGAAAGCAAACTGTGGCCTGCACTCTGCTGCCAAAGGGATTGAGAAAAACGCATTCGCTATATCAATCGTGGCATACCACTTGGCTGCCTTAGACTCCAGTTCATACTGGAGTTCTAGCATATCCGGCACAGCAGCGCTCAGTGGTGGCGTGACTTCATTCAGGCCATGATAGTCTACAGTTAGCCTCCACTCTCCATTGGATTTTCGCACCGGCCATATAGGACTGTTAAAAGGCGAGCGAGTCTTACTGATCACTCCTTGAACCTCTAGTTGACGAATCAGCTTATGGATGGGAATCAGAGAGTCTCGGTTAGTGCGATATTGCTGCCGATGCACCGTTGTGGTAGCAATCGGCACCTGCTGTTCTTCGACCCTCAACAACCCCACAACAGAAGAGTCCTCCGAGAGACCAGGCAAGGTGGACAACTGTCTAACTTCCTCCGTCTCCAAGGCAGCTATGCCAAAGGCCCACCGATACCCCTTTGGGTCCTTAAAATACCCTCTCCTGAGGTAATCTATACCAAGGATGCATGGAGCATCTGGGCCAGTCACAATGGGATGCTTTTGCCACTCATTCCCAGTTAGGCTCACTTCAGCCTCCAGTACAGTCAACTCTTGGGATCCCCCTGTGACCCCAGAAATACAAATGGGTTCTGCCCCTCTATAGCTTGATGGTATCAGAGTACACTGTGCTCCTGTGGCCACTAGAGCCTTATACTCCTGTGGGTCTGATGTGCCAGGCCATCGAATCCACACTGTCCAATAAACCCGGTTGTCCCTTTCCTCCACCTGGCTGGAGGCAGGGCCCCTCTAATACTGGTCATGGTATCCGGTACTCACTTCTTGCAGAAATGACTTGGAGGTTCCTTCAAGAGGATCAGAAGCAAGATCAGGCCTTATGCTCTGTCTGGGGAACTGCCCACTGGAAACTGGGGCGGCACTTTTCCTGGAGGGATCTCCTTTTGTGGTTGTCCTTCCTTGCAACTCCTGTACCCGTGCCCGCAGGATCCAAGTAGGTTGTCCATCCCACTTCCTCATGTCCTCTCCATGGTCTCGCAGGTAGAACCACAGGGTGCCTCGTGGTGTGTACCCTTTGTACTCTCTCTCTTGAGTGGGGAAATGTCTGCTTCTAATAGCTGAGATGCTGGCCCGTACAGGTGGGGAGTAGGACATATTCTCTTCAAGTTGCTGAACCTTCCGGGACAGTTTCTCCACAGCTGAGACAAGGGGGGAAGAGAGGCTTTCTTCATATCGCCGGAGCCGGCCAGCCACCTCATCCACCATTGGTCCTTCTTCACCTTTCCATTCCATTACTGCCAGTGAGTTGGCATATGACGATGGTACGCTCCGTACAAACTTCCGCCACATGGGCCTTGTGCAGTGCACCTCATCAGGGTCTGTGGGCAAGTCTGTGTTGTCCAAGTCATAATAAATCATCTCCCACATGGCTAATTCTCTCAGGTACTGGATACCTCTTTCCATGGTGGTCCATTTGCTTGGTTGACATACAACATCTTCACTGAAGGGGTACCTCTCCCTCACGCCTGACAGGAGTCGCTTCCAGAGGCTGAGGGCTTGGGTCTTTTTTCCAATTGCTTTGTCAATGCCGCCTTCCCTAGACAGGGATCCCAACTGCCTGGCTTCCCTACCCTCTAATTCCAGGCTACTGGCCCCATTATCCCAACACCGAAGCAGCCAGGTGACAATGTGCTCGCCTGAAAGTCGGCTAAAATCTTTTCGCATATCCCGCAGCTCACTCAGGTATAGGGATCGGGTAATTATCTCTGGTTCTGCCTCTTCCTCCTGTCCTTGTGATGGCCCTGGTTCATCGTCATCTCTTACTATGCGAACCGATTTCTTTGTGTACTTCTTCTTTTGTATGGGGGCAACGGATACTGGCACGGGTTGGTTCCCTGGTTCAGCAGCAGTGTCTGTCACCGGGGCTGGAGTAGCTGCAGTGTCTGTCACCGGGGTTGCAGTAGCCGCAGTGCCCGTCGCAGGGGTCGCAGTGCCCGTCGCAGGGGTCGCAGTAGCCGCAGTGCCCGTCGCAGGGGTCGCAGTAGCCGCAGTGCCCGTCGCAGCAGCACCTGCCACAGGGGCCACAGCAACCGCAGCGCCTGCCGCAGGGGCCACAGCGCCTGCTGGTCTGGTCTCTGTCTCTTTCTTTTGAGGGTGCTGCATAGCACTGAGCAGTGCCTGGTAGACACTGGCCAGGGCCCAGCACAGTGCGGTGAGTTGTGCCTCTCTAGAATAGCCACAGCACTTTCCCCTCAGATATTCTACTATTCTATCAGGGTCCTGTAATTGTTCAGGGGTGAAGTCCCAGACCATTGGAGGTGAGAAGTTCTCTAAGTACCTGCCCATGTTCTCCCACCTGCCATGCCACCCCTGACTGTCCAGCCTTGGAGCAGATCTCTGGGTGGTAGTCTTAAATAGTTGTTTAACCCTAAACGAGACCTGGAACATATTCAGCAAACATAACACTAGGAACATGCTGGTTTGAGCATCCCAAGGATATTCAAAATTCTCAAAAGCTGTCATACCTGACTCAAAGGAGAAAAGGGAGGCAAAAGAGCTGGGGAAAGTGTCCCCCCCTGTTTCCCCATAGACTGGGTGTAATTATTAATGAATTCTGAGAGGTGGTGCCCAATGTACGGACAGGAGAGCAATATCACATAAACGCCCCAAAATAACCGTCTAACAAGTGATGTTATCATATCATAAGCCGATATTGCACAGGACAGCAAAATGATAATCCTCATCCCCCTCCCAGAAGTAACAAATATCATCACAGGGAGTGCATAAAACACATAGGAGTTTACATAACACAGCCATGAGAACAAACTAAGCAACATAGTGACCGTGACTATTTACCTAACAAATTCGTTTTTTCAAGCTCTAGTTAGATTCTGTCGTTGTCTCAACCCTTCGAGCCCCACGTTGGGCGCCAAAAAGGACTGTCGTGGTTTGGCCTCAGATGGCAACAAAGAACCACGTGTCGCTCGCCCAGCGCTTCCCGGTACGGGAAGGATCAAAAGAAAAAGGCAAAACTCTTGGGTTGAGACAAAGGCAGTTTAACAGAACAGCAAAGGGAACAAGAAAACAACAACAATAACACCGACAGAGAAATATACAGACGCGAATACGGAACCGCCGCTCCCTGCCGCTCCCCACCGGTCCGGCCCCTGGACACACCAGCCCGCTCCCAACCCAACTGCTCGCCCCCTCCCTCCTTTTAATCTCAGGGTGGGCGTGGCTCACATGGCATGGAATACTTAACCCTGTCCCTGCCGGAACCAGGACATCTTGTTACAATGAACTGCTGAAGTGTGGGAAATAGCAAAGGCTTTGAAAACGTGGGCACCAGTTGAAAATAGAGGCCACAGAACAATGAACCGATAGTAAATTACTGGTCACTGAAGAAGTACAATCTCAAAAGCTACAAAAAGACTGCTTTTGCTTTGAGAAAAGCAGCAGCTGATAAAACAAAGGAAAAAAAAAAAGATAAGAAAAAAAGCCAAGCAACATAAGGCACTTGTTGTGGCTTAGGAAATTATCCCTCAATATCCTGAAGCAGGTAGTCACAGTAGAAGCTAAAAGGTAGAAACTGTCTAGAAACTAAGCCATCTTCCAGAAGAACAAGATCCTGGCCTAGGGGGGAGGGGGGTGGTGGTGGAAGGTTACCCACTAGTGCTAAGACGGTGCATCAGCTCTGTAGTGCTGTACACTTGCAGTGAACATATGGTATGACTGTTAAGGACTGACTGCTTTAAGTATGTAGTGATACTGTTTGACAATGTTTTTAACAACTAAACATTAGCATGAAGCATGTTGCTAATGAAACGTCAGTCTAAAAGTTTTAAAACTTAAAACACACCAGACTTATCAGGCTTCTAAAGACTCCCACCAGAGTGCACACACTAACATGCATTCTGCAGCAACACCAGAGGGGTGCTGATGAGGAGTAAAGCTCCTAGAAACAGTAAATGGGGGCTAGATGAATCTTCAGTCTGACTTGGGGTAGCCATTCCTACAGAGTGACACTCTGCCCCAATCCTCTCCTCAGGCCCCCATAAGACTCACACAGGTACTTAACATGGGGAAACAATGGGATTCTGAACCTGACAGCCTCTCAGAAAATACTGTCATATTTCACCATGTCTTCCCCAAAAGGTTTCAAGTCCTTGAAATCCTAAACAGAGGATTCCCTGTCCTCTCTCTGCCTGGCTGAACAAGGTAAGTTAGAGGATAGGGGGCTATGGGAACATGTTCCTGCCCAACGAAGCAGGTGTGTCTCCCCAGTAACTCCCCCACCTTCACAGGTAGCCCTAAAAAATAGGTATGAGGCTCTGCAAGGGGAACCCAATCATGACAAGGAAGACGATTCAATATCCATGGAGGAGGTGTCACCAAGGTTAAGTCAAACTACACCCCCGCATCAAAACATCTTCAGTTAAGAAAAAAAGACAGGTCATTGTCATAGGTGACTCCCTCCTGAAGGGAGCGAAAGGCCCGATATACAGACCGGACCCACTTCTCAGGGAAGTCTGCTGCCTCCCTGGGGCCTGGGTTAAAGATATACAAAGAAAACTTCCCTCCCTGGTAAGCCCCTTCAGATTACTACCCGCTACTAATTTTTCAGACAGGCAGCAATGAATTGATAACAAGAAACTCAAGGGCAATTAAGAGAGACTTCTGGGCCTTGGGAAGACTGGTTAAGGGGTCAGGAGCGCAAGTAGTGTTCTCCTCTGTCATTCCAGTCACAGGGAAGAATGAGGGAAGAAACAGGAAGAGCCAGCAGATCAATATCTAGCTCTGAGCCTGGTGTCAGTGGCAGGACTTTGGTCATCACAGGCTGGTTTACATGACACCAGGTCTGCTGCAGACAAATGGGGTACACCTGTCTCAAATGGGAAAAAGGATCTTGGCACAGGAGTTGGCAGGGCTCATTGAACGGGCTTTAAACTAGATTTAAAGGGGAAGGGGATGAAACCAGACTCTTTAGAGGTAAGCCTGGGGGTGGTGTGCCAATGTCTGTGGGACGGGATGCTAGTGAGGTCCCTCAGTCTGCTGACTCAGTGAAGTCAGGGGATGGAGATCCATGCAGCAGCAGAGACATGAGGGTCATTGATGGGTTAGAAACTATGGCTGTGCCTGGGAATGTACAGGTAGGAGTTAAGGATGCACACAGCATAGTCAACAAACAGGAGGAGCTGGAAGCCATCGTGCAGCAGGAAAACTATGATGTAGTTGCCATAACAGAAACGTGGTGGGATGACTCGCATGACTGGAGTGCTGCATTAGATGACTACAAACTCTTCAGAAGGGACAGGCAAGGAAGGAGAGGAGGTGGGGTGTTGCAGGTGGAGTGATTAATTTCACTCGTAAGAGAGAAGTAGTGAAATATTTATTAATATAAAACAGTGATTTAACAAAGTTAGTAGTGAATGCGACAGTGTTTTACGAGATTCAATGGAAAGGTACACTTGATTATTTACTGCATAGAGGACGGGGTCAGACAAGCTGTCAGGGAGACCCTCCCATTGAGTCACGAGGTTCAGAAAAGGCCCCTTGCTTTCTAAACTCCTTCTCAGAGAGGAGTCTAGGTGCAGCTGGATCCCATCCTAGTCCCAGACTTGGTCAACAGCTTATGTCTAAAGGATTATATATGCACAATCAATCCTTTATATCACTTAGCTAAGATTTCAAAGTTTAGCATACTATTAGTCACTTACTGAGAATTTGTTGCAGCAAGGAATCTCTCAACCTTGAGGAGTAGAACCTTAAGCAAGCATCCCCACTCAAGGGGAGATCCTGGCATGCAGCCCACTCCCCTGCAGGAGAGCTCAAAGGGCTCTTGGGCTGTCCGCTATTTATAGAGTAAGATAATTGACTTATAGTTGTATTCCCATTGGAACAAAATATCTAGGTCCCCACTCCAGACAGTGTTTTGACTGTGATATCAGCCATCCCCCAAAGTCCAGGTGCAACTCATAACAACTCATAACAACTCCCGCTGATGGTTATGGCTTGAGCAGGAGCTGGGGGGGGGGGGGAGGGGAGGGGAGAGCACACCACCACATGGGGTGGCTCTGTATGTTAGAGAATGTTATGAATGTCAAGAACTTAATGATTGTGACAATAGGGTTGAGTGTTTATGGGTAAGAATCAGGGGGAGGGCCAACAAGGCAGATATCATGGTGGGAGTCTGTTATAGACTGCCCAACCAGGATGAAGAGGTAGATGAAATATTCTACAAGCAGCTGGGAGAAATCTCAAGATCACTAGCCCTTGTCCTGGTGGGAGACTTCAACCTACCAGATATCAGCTGGGAACACAATACAGCTGAGAGGAAACAGTCTAGGAGGTTCCTGGAGTGTGTTGGGGATAACTTCCTGACACAGCTGGTGAGGGAGCTGACTAGGGAAGAGCCCTGCTGGACCTGTTGTTTGTGAACAGAGAAGGACTTGTGTGGGATTGTGACAGTTAGAGGCCATCTTGGGCATAGTGATCATGAAATGATAGAGTTTTCAATTCTTAGAGAAGCAAGGAGAGGGTCAGCAGAACTGCCACCTTGGACTTCCGGAGGGTGAACTGTGGCCTCTTTAGGAGCCTGGTTGACAGAGTCCCTTAGGAGGCAGTCCTGAAGGGCAAAGGAGTCCAGGAAGGGTGGATGTTTTCCAAGAAGGAAGTCTTAAAGGCACAGGAGCAAGTTGTCCCCATGTGCCAAAAGATGAGTCATTGGGGAAAAAGAGTGGCCTGGCTCAACAGAGAGATATGGTTGCAACTCAGAGAAAAAAGGAGAGTTTATGGCCTTTGGAAGAAGGGGCAGGCCACTCAGGAAGACTACAGAGATGTTGTGAGACTATGTAGGGAGGAAATTAGAAGGGTCAAAGCCCAACTAGAACTTAACCTGGCTTTGGATGTTAAGAACAATAAAAAAAAGTTTCTATAAATATATTAGTAACAAAAGGAGGACTAAGTAGAACCTCCATCCTTTATTAGATGGGGGTGGTAACATGGTGACAAAGGATGAGGAGAAGGCTGAGGTACTTAATGCCTTCTTTGCCTCAGTGTTTAGTAGTAGGACCAGCTGTTCCCTGAGAACCCAGACCCCTGAGCTAGAAGATGGGGTGGGGAGCAAAATGAAGCCCCCATAATCCAAAAGATGGTGAGGGACCTGCTCCAGCACCTAGACATACACAAGTCTATGGGGCTGGATGGGATCCACCCGAGGGTACTGAGGGAGCTGGAAGTGCTCACCAAGCCACTTTCCATCATTTACCAGCAGTCCTGGCAAACTGGGGAGGTCACAGTTGACTGGCATCTAGCAAATGTGACACCCATCCACAAGAAGGGCCAGAAGGAGGATCTGGGGAACTACAGGCCTGTCAGTCTGACCTCGGTGCCTGGGAAGGTCATGGAACAGATCATCCTGAGTGCCATTATGCAGCATGTGAAGGACAACCAGGCAATCAGGCCCAGTCAGCATGGGTTCATGAAAGGCAGGTCCTGCTTGACACACCTGATCTCCTTCTATGACAAGGTGACCCACTTGGTGGATGAGGGAAAGGCTGTGGATGTTGTCTACCTGGACTTTAGTAAAGCCTTTGGCTTGGAAGGGAGTACTCTTCGCTGGGTAAAAAACTGTCTGGAGGGCTGGGCCCAGAGAGTGGTGGTCAATGGAGTTAAATCCAGTTGGCGGCCGGTCATGAGTGGTGTTCCCCAGGGGGCTCAGTACTGGGGCTAGTTCTCTTTAATATCTTTATCAATGATCTGGATGAGGGGACTGAGTGCACCCTCAGGACGTTTGCAGATGACACCAAGTTAGGTGGAAGTGTTTATCTGCTTGAGGGTAGGAAGGCTTTGCAGAGGGATCTGGACAGGCTGGATCAATGGGCCAAGGCCAGTGGTGTGAGGCTCAACAAGGCCAAGTGCCAGGTCCTGCACTTGGGTCACAACAACCCCATGCAGCGCTACAGGCTTGGGGAAGAGTGGCTGGAGAGCTGCCTGGCAGAAAAGGACCTGGGGGTGTTGGTCGACTTGTGTCTGAATATGAGCCAGCAGTGTGCCCAGATGGCCAACAGCATCCTGGCCTGTATCAGGAACAGTGTGGTGAGTAGGACTAGGGGAGTGATCACCCCCCTGTGCTCGGCACTGGTGAGGCCCCACCTCGAGTACTGTGTCCACTTTTGGGCCCCTCAATACAAGAAAGACATTGAGGTGCTGGAGTGGGTCCAGAGAAGGGCAATGAAGCTGATGAGGGTTCTGGAGCACAAATCTTATGAGTAACAGCTGAGGGAGCTGGGATTGTTTAGCCTGGAGAAAAGGAGGCTGAGGGGAGACCTTATCACTCTCTACAGCTACCTGAAAGTAGGTTGTAGAGAGGTGGGGAGTGGTCTGTTTTCCCAAGTAACAGGTGATAGGACAAGAGGCAATGGCCTCAAGTTGCACCAGGGGAGGTTTAATTAGATATTAGGAAAAAGTTTTACACTGAAAGGGTTATCAAGCATTGGAACAGGCTGCCCAGGGAAGTGGCTGAGGTACCATCCCTGGAGGTACTTAAAAAGGTGTATAGACATAGTGCTGAGTGATATGGTTTAGTGATGGTTTTTGTCAGTGTTAGGTTGATGGTTGGACTTGATGATCTGAAAGGTCCCTTCCAACCTAGGCAATTCTATGATTCTAAGTACAGCAAAGTGACAATATATAAAATAGCTCATTCTGTCAAATATACAAAATCCTAGGTTTTAGTCTTACTAAGAAGAGTAAGCAAAGTCTTTAGTGTTTAGCTGCAAAGGATGTGCATAAATAGAAGACCAAGTAACATTTAAAACTAAATTTAAAATGGATGTATTCTAATCAAGTTGACAAACACATTAGCCAAAGTGTACTCTAGATCTTCAAGGCTTGTACTCATACACATGCATGTTAAATTATGTAAGTCCACTAGGGAAGTTTATTTTAGAAAAGCATTACATATGTAAAACTCATCTTTTTTCTTTATGGGGATATAATACATGAAGGTAAGTACAGGTGAGAAAAAAATTTGTTCCAGAAATCTAGAGCTCGTAGAAGCTGTTCTTAATTAGGTGTGAAGAAAAACAAAACAAAAAAACCCCTGTAATACCATGACTTTTCTATACAGTGAAAACATTTTAGCAGATTTCATGCTCCTTTCTGGAGCAGAGTCTAGGAAATCCCCTCCATTTTACAGAAAGCAACAACAATTTTGTTGGGGTGCCCTTTTTTTTTTTTTTTTGCGTCAGGGTTTTTCTTTTTTGCCCCCCATCTCCCTGGAGGGCAGGTTACAGGACTTCTGTGCAACTCCCTGTTTCTGTGTAACCGGCCAGTTACACGCGCTTCACAAGAACCTGGCAGGCAAGAGAGACTACTTCCTAAGCGGTGATTCATTTACTCCTGTATGGCAATTCAAGTACTCTTCATTAAGACTGCTTTCTAAAACCTGCTTGCCTCTGATGGAGTCAGTAACACAAGCCACACTCCTCCCAACCCCATGTTCCCTTCCGCAGGGCAAAGGGCCTGACAACGTCAACCCACCACATACCCTGTAGGCACTGACAACCAAGGCAACCTACTGGCAGGTGGTCTCCACCAGCTGGAGGGGGTGGGCAGAGGCAGGGAGTGCCACTTCATACAGGTACTTGAAGCAACAAAGAGATAGCAGAAAGAGGGACTCTCCCTGCATAATGCATCTCCACCGAGTCATCCCTGGACAGCACCATCAGGCTTTCCATCTCCCCAGAAGGGGCTATACAGGACAATGAGGAAATCAATAGAAGGCACCCAGGGCCCATAAGGCAGGAAGCACTGGGAAGCACAAGGCGGAGCAGCCTGCTGAGCTCCCTCCCTCCCACACATTTGGTGAATTAACCTTATCTTCCTGCTAGCAGAGAACAGGTCGAAAAATGTGACCTGATTTATATGCACATCTGTAAAATAAGCTATATGAAAATACACACTGTGTCTTTTTACTTTAACCTTTTTTAGCTTTTATCACTATCTGCTGGAAACAGGGATGTCTTTTTTTTTGCTGCTCCAGAAATGGAAGTTATCAGTATAAAGGCCTAGACTATAGAAAAGAACTACTTACCTGTAACTGTGCTTCTTTAAGATATACATATTTCAGCACATGTACTGACACAGAGCACAGTTATCTAGAGAACTTCTGCAGAAGCATAAGCACATTCCTCCTGTCCTTCCCTCTGCAGCATGAAAGCAGCTGTGTAAGAGGGCATTCATTCAATGCCTCTCCACATTAGCATCTCCGGAAAATGAAGTGGCAGCTTAGGGGACAGAACTGAGAAGGCAGATCGCTGATCTGCAACATATCTCTAAAACAAATTACAGATAAATAATTTTCTTGTGACTGCTGCTTTACGTATGCATTCAATAGAACAGGAAAATCGCTTCTTGGCCTTTTGGCTAAGATCAAGTGCAGTATCTGTTCTTATCAGTTTAATATCTGATACATCCTCAATGAGAGGACTTTAATCTTATCTATGAAGGAATTTTTCACTATGAGGGTGGTGAGACACTGGAACAGGTTGCCCAGAGAAGTTGTAGATGCCCCATCCCTGGAAGTGTTCAAGACCAGGCTGGATGGGGCTTTGAGCAGCCTGGTCTAGTGGGAGGTGTCCCTGGCCATGGCAGGGGGGTTGGACTAGACGATCTTTAAGGTCCCTTCCAACCCGAACCATTCTATGAAATCTATTCCATATACTTAGAACAGGGTCTCAGAAGCCCTAGCTGAATAGATTGAAAAATTAATTTCCCAAAGTCCAATTTAAAAATTAAGCCTAGTTGCCTTTTTGGAAGATATATACACTTTCCCCCCTAATAGTTACAGTTTAATCAAAGTTGTTTTAAGAGGATTGACAGTTTACAGTTAAGTGACAATTTATTATCAATTCCTGCTTAAAGCACTAAGCAAGTGTAATTCAAGATCCTTTGCTATACAGGCCACACTAGATCATATGGTCTCATCTAGCTGTAACAATCATTCCTTACCTACAGAAGTACAGGTTTCTTAGATTAGCATGTAATCATGGAAGTAGTGCATTCAGCACAAATTTCCATTCTCTACAACTGCTTTCTCAGCAAAGTAGTGGGTAGGTCAACATCCAGTCAAGTGGCTGCAGACACAGCCATGCATCAAAAGAAATCTGTTTCTATTTGTAATACCCTTTTTAATGGTTATTAATCTGCAAAGTACTTGCCTGAAGCAAGTTTCAAAGTATATATTTGGATTATGAATCCTCCTTTTATAACTTTTATTGTATGTAAATCTAGCAGTATACAGATACTTGGTTTTAAAGCAAGCAAGTATAATGTTTATAGGGCTGGACTAGGGTTCAGAAATGCATGTTCTAGTCCTGGCTGAGTTTTGAAGTATTTGTATTTTATCCATCAAAAATACAAATAACGGTACTTCTCTGCTTTATTATTTTTTATTATTTATGGAAGATACATTATATTTTGCTAGCAACTTCACTATTTTTTCAGAACCCTAAACGTAGAAACTGTGGAAGTAGGTCAAGTAGGCTGAAGTAGAGGTGGCAAATCAACAATTTAGAGTGCAAGCAGTGCAGTACCTTCCTTGACTTTTGGACAGAATGTCATTTTTTGTTCCTGTATCAACTACTAGAATCCACATGCATAAACTGGATGATTAGAACTATAATTGAGTCAGAGAAGTTGCAAACTTGAACTATCACTAATTGAATGAGTTCTGTGCAGTAGGAAGGAAAGGCAGAACATGATAATGAAATACTGGCCCAGAAAGAAATAAACCAACATTCAAAAAACACAGTCACCACCTGTTTTCCTAATAAATAAATAAAAAATAGGCCAATAGCAAGAAGTTCTTAGTAGATCTGAAAGGAAATTACTGAGAAAAAGTTGACTTTGTTTCTGAATATGTAACTCTCATTCATAAGCAAACCACATATAAAGCAGCACCTCTTGCAGCCCAGTTTGAAAAAAAACTTTGCTTAAAGTGTGATTTTCAAATACTAAACATTTTCCTTAAATCACAATCAATTTGTCAAGAGTGGCAAATATTGTGCGTACTTTTTCTGATGTGTGAAGCTTGGTCATGTGCCAGAATCTGAATGCAAAGGATGTTTCTTTTCAGAACCAGTGCTAAAAAAAGTTTGCTTTACTACTCCATGCTTCTGTGCCTTCACTGGCTTACCATTATGCCACAAAGAAAATAAATTTTTAAAGGGTTGTTTATCTGTAAGGTATTGTTCAGAAACTTGTAGATGAAGAACAATTTTACACAGTGCACTTAAGATTTGTAAATGCTAAAATTCAGGTGAAATTATACACAGAACTACTGGCAGTTAAAAGTTGGCAGAGAAGAGCAAATGGTGATTGTGACAGTGCAAAACCTGCTGCTTTCTTTTGCTCTCTCACATCTCATTCCACCATCGCTAATTTGATATTAGACTCCTCTGAGATTTAAGACAAGTAGGACAGATTGTTAAATATTGCAGGCAAAGATTATCCTGTCTTCCTTACTCAGTAGGACAGAGTTAAAACCATTTTTTTCCTTACTGCAATACAGGCTTGTCCTGGTTCCGGCAGGGACAGGGTTAAGTATTCCATGCCATGTGAGCCGCGCCCACCCTGAGATTAAAAGGAGGGAGGGGGCAAGCAGTCGGGTTCGGAGCGGGCTGGCGTGTCCCGGGGCCGGACCGGCGGGGAGCGGCAGGGAGCGGCGGTTCCGTATTCGCGTCTGTATATTCCTCTGTCTGTGGTGGTGGTGTTGTTGTTTTCTTGTTCCCTTTGCTGTTCTGTTAAACTGCCTTTGTCTCAACCCAAGAGTTTTGCCTTTTTCTTTTGATCCTTCCCGTACCGGGAAGTGCTGAGCGAGCGACACGTGGTTCTTTGTTGCCATCTGAGGCCAAACCACGACAGTCCTTTTTGGCGCCCAACGTGGGGCTCGAAGGGTTGAGATAACGACAGAATCCAACTAGAGCTTGAAAAAACGAATTTGTTAGGTAAATAGTCACGGTCACTATGTTGCTTAGTTTGTTCTCATGGCTGTGTTATGTAAACTCCTATGTGTTTTATGCACTCCCTGTGATGATATTTGTTACTTCTGGGAGGGGGATGAGGATTATCATTTTGCTGTCCTGTGCAATATCGGCTTATGATATGATAACATCACTTGTTAGACGGTTATTTTGGGGCGTTTATGTGATATTGCTCTCCTGTCCGTACATTGGGCACCACCTCTCAGAATTTATTAATAATTACACCCAGTCTATGGGGGAAACAGGGGGGGACGCTTTCCCCAGCTCTTTTGCCTCCCTTTTCTCCTTTGAGTCAGGTATGACAGCTTTTGAGAATTTTGAATATCCTTGGGATGCTCAAACCAGCATGTTCCTAGTGTTATGTTTGCTGAATATGTTCCAGGTCTCATTTAGGGTTAAACAACTATTTAAGACTACCACCCAGAGATCTGCCCCGAGGCTGGACAGTCAGGGGTGGCATGGCATGTGGGAGAACATGGGCAGGTACTTAGAGAACTTCTCACCTCCAGTGGTCTGGGACTTCACCCCTGAACAATTACAGGACCCTGACAGAATAGTAGAATATCTGAAGGGAAAATGCTGTGGCTATTCCAGAGAGGCACAACTCACCGCACTGTGCTGGGCCCTGGCTAGTGTCTACCAGGCACTGCTCAGTGCTATGCAGCACCCTCAGAAGAAAGAGACAGAGACCAGACCAGCAGGTGCTGCGGCCCCTGCAGCAGGCGCTGCGGTTGCTGTGGCCCCTGTGGCAGGTGCTGCTGCGACGGCTACTGCGACCCCTGCGACGGGCACTGCGGCTACTGCGACCCCGGTGACAGACACTGCAGCTACTCCAGCCCCAGTGACAGCCACTGCTGCTGAACCAGGGAACCAACCCGTGCCAGTATCCGTTGCCCCCATACAAAAGAAGAAGTACACAAAGAAATCGGTTCGCATAGTAAGAGATGACGATGAACCAGGGCCATCACAAGGACAGGAGGAAGAGGCAGAACCAGAGATAATTACCTGATCCCTATCCCTGAGTGAGCTGCGGGATATGCGAAAAGATTTTAGCCGACTTTCAGGCGAGCACATTGTCACCTGGCTGCTTCGGTGTTGGGATAATGGGGCCAGTAGCCTGGAATTAGAGGGTAGGGAAGCCAGGCAGTTGGGATCCCTGTCTAGGGAAGGCGGCATTGACAAGGCGATTGGAAAAAAGACCCAAGCCCTCAGCCTCTGGAAGCGACTCCTGTCAGGCGTGAGGGAGAGGTACCCCTTCAGTGAAGATGTTGTATGTCAACCAAGCAAATGGACCACCACGGAAAGAGGTATCCAGTACCTGAGAGAATTAGCCGTGCGGGAGATGATTCATTATGACTTGGACAACACAGACTTGCCCACAGACCCGGATGAGGTGCACTGCACAAGGCCCATGTGGCGGAAGTTTGTACGGAGTGCACCATCGTCATATGCCAACTCACTGGCAGTAATGGAATGGAAAGGTGAAGAAGGACCAACGGTGGATGAGGTGGCTGTCTGGCTCCAGCGATATGAAGAAAGCCTCTCTTCCCCCCTTGTCTCAGCTGTGGAGAAACTGTCCCGGAAGGTTCAGCAACTTGAAGAGAATATGTCCTACTCCCCACCTGTACGGGCCAGCATCTCAGCTATTAGGAGCAGGCATTTCCCCACTCAAGAGAGAGAGTACAGAGGGTACACACCACGAGGCACCCTGTGGTTCTACCTGCGAGACCATGGAGAGGACATGAGGAAGTGGGATGGACAACCTACTTGGATCCTGCGGGCACGGGTACAGGAGTTGCAAGGAAGGACAACCACAAAAGGGGATCCCTCCAGGAAAAGTGCCGCCCCAGTTTCCAGTGGGCAGTTCCCCAGACAGACCATAAGGCCTGATCTTGCTTCTGATCCTCTTGAAGGAACCTCCAAGTCATTTCTGCAAGAAGTGAGTACCGGATACCATGACCAGTATTAGAGGGGCCCTGCCTCCAGCCAGGTGGAGGAAAGGGACAACCGGGTTTATTGGACAGTGTGGATTCGATGGCCTGGCACATCAGACCCACAGGAGTATAAGGCTCTAGTGGCCACAGGAGCACAGTGTACTCTGATACCATCAAGCTATAGAGGGGCAGAACCCATTTGTATTTCTGGGGTCACAGGGGGATCCCAAGAGTTGACTGTACTGGAGGCTGAAGTGAGCCTAACTGGGAATGAGTGGCAAAAGCATCCCATTGTGACTGGCCCAGATGCTCCATGCATCCTTGGTATAGATTACCTCAGGAGAGGGTATTTTAAGGACCCAAAGGGGTATCGATGGGCCTTTGGCATAGCTGCCTTGGAGATGGAGGAAGTTAAACAGTTGTCTACCTTGCCTGGTCTCTCGGAGGACTCTTCTGTTGTGGGGTTGTTGAGGGTCGAAGAACAGCAGGTGCCGATTGCTACCACAACGGTGCATCGGCGGCAATATCGCACTAACCGAGACTCTCTGATTCCCATCCATAAGCTGATCCGCCAACTAGAGGTTCAAGGAGTGATCAGTAAGACTCGCTCGCCTTTTAACAGTCCTATATGGCCGGTGCGAAAATCCAATGGAGAGTGGAGGCTAACTGTAGACTATCGTGGCCTGAATGAAGTCACGCCACCACTGAGCGCTGCTGTGCCGGATATGCTAGAACTCCAGTATGAACTGGAGTCCAAGGCAGCCAAGTGGTATGCCACGATTGATATAGCGAATGCATTTTTCTCAATCCCTTTGACAGCAGAGTGCAGGCCACAGTTTGCTTTCACTTGAAGGGTCATCCAGTACACCTGGAATCGACTGCCCCAGGGGTGGAAACACAGCCCCACCATTTGCCATGGACTGATCCAGACTGCACTGGAACAGGGTGAAGCTCCAGAACATCTGCAGTACATTGATGACATCATCGTATGGGGAAACACAGCCGAAGAAGTTTTTGAGAAAGGGGATAAAATAGTCCGAATCCTTCTGAAAGCTGGTTTTGCCATAAAGCGAAGTAAGGTCAAGGGACCTGCACAGGAGATCCAGTTCTTAGGAATAAAATGGCAAGATGGACGCCGCCAAATCCCAATGGATGTGATCAACAAAATAGCAGCTATGTCTCCACCAACTAGCAAAAAGGAAACACAAGCTTTCTTAGGCATTGTGGGTTTTTGGAGGATGCATATCCCAGATTACAGTCTGATTGTAAGCCCTCTGTATCAAGTAACCCGGAAGAAGAGCGATTTTAAATGGGGTCCTGAGCAACGACAAGCTTTTGAACAAATCAAACAGGAAATAGTCCATGCAGTGGCCCTGGGGCCAGTCCGGGCAGGACAAGATGTGAAAAATGTGCTCTACACCGCAGCCAGGGAGAATGGCCCTACCTGGAGCCTCTGGCAGAAAGCACCAGGGGAGACCCGAGGTCGACCCCTAGGGTTTTGGAGTCGGGGATACAGAGGATCCGAAGCCCGCTACACTCCAACAGAAAAGGAGATATTGGCAGCATATGAAGGGGTTCGAGCTGCTTCGGAGGTGGTTGGTACAGAAGCACAGCTCCTCTTAGCACCTCGACTGCCGGTGCTGGGTTGGATGTTCAAAGAAAGGGTCCCCACCACACATCATGCAACTGATGCTACGTGGAGTAAGTGGATTGCACTGATCACACAGCGAACTCGAATGGGAAACCCCAGTCGCCCAGGAATTCTGGAAGTGATCATGGACTGGCCAGAAGGCAAGGATTTTGGAATGTCACCAGAGGAGGAGGTGACGCGTGCGGAAGAGGCCCCACCATATAATAAACTGCCAGAAAATGAGAAGAAATATGCCCTGTTCACTGATGGGTCCTGCCGGATTGTGGGAAAGCATCGAAAGTGGAAGGCTGCTGTGTGGAGTCCTACACGACAAGTTGCAGAAGCCAGTGAAGGACAAGGTGAATCGAGCCAGTTTGCAGAGGTGAAAGCCATTCAGCTGGCTTTGGACATCTCCGAGCGAGAAAGATGGCCAGTACTTTATCTCTACACTGACTCATGGATGGTGGCAAATGCTCTGTGGGGGTGGTTACAGCAGTGGAAGCAGGGCAACTGGCAGCGCAGAGGCAAACCCATCTGGGCTGCTGAACGATGGCAAGATATTGCTGCCCGGATAGAGAATCTGGTTGTGAAAGTACGCCACGTAGATGCCCACGTACCGAAGAATCGGGCCACGGAGGAACATCAGAACAACCAGCAGGTGGATCGGGCTGCCAGGATTGAAGTGGCTCAAGTGGATCTGGATTGGCAAGGTAAGGGTGAACTATTCATAGCTCGGTGGGCCCATGAGACCTCAGGCCATCAAGGAAGAGATGCGACATATAGATGGGCTCGTAACCGAGGGGTGGACTTGACCATGGACACTATTGCACAGGTCATCCATGAATGTGAGACATGCGCTGCAATCAAGCAAGCCAAGCAGTTAAAGCCTCTTTGGTATGGAGGACGATGGTTGAAATATAAATATGGGGAGGCCTGGCAGATTGATTATATCACACTGCCACGAACCCATCAAGGCAAGCGCTATGTGCTCCCAATGGTGGAAGCAACCACTGGATGGCTGGAAACATACCCTGTGCCCCATGCCACTGCCCGGAATACTATCCTGGGCCTTGAAAAGCAAGTCCTGTGGCGACATGGTACCCCAGAGAGAATTGAGTCGGACAACGGGACTCATTTCCGAAACAGCCTCATAGACACCTGGGCCAAAGAGCATGGCATTGAGTGGGTATATCACATGCCCTATCACGCACCAGCCTCTGGGAAGATAGAACGATACAATGGACTGTTAAAAACTACACTGAGAGCAATGGGTGGTGGGACCTTAAAACATTGGGATGCACATTTAGGAAAGGCTACCTGGCTAGTTAATACCAGGGGATCTACCAATCGGGCTGGCCCTGCCCAGTCAAAACTTCCACGTACTGTAGAAGGGGATAAGGTCCCTGTAGTGCACATGAAGAATATGTTAGGGAAGACAGACTGGATTAGTCCTGCCTCAGGCAAAGGCAAACCCATCCGTGGGATTGCTTTTGCCCAAGGACCTGGGTGCACTTGGTGGGTAATGCAGAAGGATGGGGAAGTCTGATGTGTACCTCATGGGGACTTGATTTTGGGGGAGAATAGCCAATGAATCAAATTGTGTGAAACACTGTCACTGTATGTCCTCGTTACTATAATTGCTATCAGCTGTACTGCAGTAAGAATCACCCAAATTAAGGACAGATGGACTTTGATGAAGAGTTGAGTAAAGCAAAGTGGTGATGGGATCAGAGCTGACGCCCAGCAACTTCCTCAAGATCTGCATCTTCGGACCATGGACTGTGTGCATGAGCTACGCCGGGTATACAGTCACATGTTCCGAAAACTGTAAGATCTGGGCGTGGCAAAATGGTATGGAATAAGGGGTGGATAATGTCCTGGTTCCGGCAGGGACAGGGTTAAGTATTCCATGCCATGTGAGCCACGCCCACCCTGAGATTAAAAGGAGGGAGGGGGCAAGCAGTCGGGTTCGGAGCGGGCTGGTGTGTCCAGGGGCCGGACCGGCGGGGAGCGGCAGGGAGCGGCGGTTCCCTATTCGCATCTGTATATTTCTCTGTCGGTGTTATTGTTGTTGTTTTCTTGTTTCCTTTGCTGTTCTGTTAAACTGCCTTTGTCTCAACCCAAGAGTTTTGCCTTTTCCTTTTGATCCTTCCCGTACCGGGAAGCGCTGGGCGAGCGACACGTGGTTCTTTGTTGCCATCTGAGGTCAAACCACGACAAGGCTTAAAGCTCTTACAAACCTTCATACATACAGACACCACAACCTGACACCACAAACTTCTCCACTCTTTTGAGCAAAAGTCCCACTTTGTTTTTTCAGTATTTCTGGTGGAGGAAAAAAGTTTATTTTGCAAACCTTGATCTGAATTGCCTTAAATATACAATCCCGAATTCCCAAAATTTTTGTACAGGATGACTTAGTGTATTTCTTATCTACATTTAAGATGTACTGTCTCCACAAGCTGACAGAGTATACATCTGGAGTCTGACAGCTACTTTTCAGGAAAAAAAAAAAAAGACACTGTACAAAAGATGCAAAATTAAACATGTAAGGCAGAGTCCCTTGAAGACACTATTACCTTACTGTAATGCATATTTGAATGCAAAAAAAAATAATCTTTTTTTTAAAAGCAAAAATACAAGATCATGGAAATTATACCAAAGGAAACAAAAGCTAGTTAAATTTTCTTTTCCGAAACTACAACCTAAATGAGTATGTTAAATAAACATCCAGAAAACAGTTAGTGCTCCCTGTATTAGCAGACACACAAGTTATTTCACCAAACAAATAACAGAATTATTTACAATATGTGTTTACAGTAGCTAACTTTTGGGAAATATTTCCCATTTGTTTTTGATTCGCTCAGTCTAACCAATAACAGGTAACAGGACGAAGTACAACTGAGTTTAGCAACAACAAAAATGGTGTATCCTAGGAAAACTAACATGATTATATGGGGTCAAATAAGAGCAGTTGGCTTCAGAATGTTAAAATTTATGAAATATATGAATTTACTCAAACTACAAAGTTAACAAAAACTATATAAAATAACTAGAAGAATGGAAAAAGTTACAAGGGTTGCTGGAACGTTAGATATGTTACCTTCAAAAAATACATCAAGCATTGCACATACTCTTAGAGAAGTATGGGTTAAAACAGAACTACATTCATGTAGTCTTAAAGAACACGTCAAATTAAAGGACAGTTTTTGCTTGTAAAAGTTGAAAATAAGCTTACCTAAACCAAAGGTCTTGAAAGCACCCGACTTCCAAAATACTGCTTGCTTTTTCACATATCAATATATGTTTATTCCAGAAAAAAGAGTCCAGACCTTACTCATATGTGTTTTGGAAGAGGGAGGAAAAGAAAAAAAAACAAAGCAAAAAACTCCCCACAAAAAAATAATAATTCGTATTTGGATCATATGCTCCTTAGTTAAAAAATAAATCAATAAAAAAATTAAATATCAGATCTAGTATATGGTAAAAAGGATAAATCCTAATGTATACTAAACCAAGCAAGCAATTAAATTTAAATCAAGTTATTCTTACCCTTCTCCCCCAGGGGAAATTTTATGGGACGGTTCCTCATTAAATTTTAATTTCCATCATGATGATACTTTTAAAATCAATTTTATTGCAGCCAAAACATTGTTCATATACTTGTACATAAAATAAACTATGATATATACACAACGTTTTAAGTTACAGGGCATAAGTTTACAGTTTTTGGCAGATTCTGTTTAACAAAATGGAAATTGTATAACTTTAGTACTTGGAGAAATTAAAATTCCTTATTTTGGTACAAATGTTTTGTGTCCCCCTGTATTCTAGCCATACCTAAACTGGTTTAATAAAATAACATTAATGTGTAACATCTCACTGTTTTCTCTTATGTTCTGATTCTAGACAGAATTTTTCATATGCTTCTTCAATTTCTGGATCCATCTTGTCATCAAGGTCATCAAAATACCTAAAAAAAAAATATCACCAAAAATGTTAAGTTTATGTACAGATTTTCAGAAACAGTAAACAGGTGAAATATTTATGTATATGTCAAGAATAAAACAGAGCTTTATAAATAATAGTTAACTACAACATTTGTAAAAGGGGTTGAAGAAGAAAAAAAAAATTATGGGTACTAGGGAAAACAAACAGAAACCTCAAAACAGCATAGATATGTACAAATTGCTACAGTGTTTGTCACCATTTTAGATCATCTTATGCTGTCCACAGGTTAAAAGACAGAAACAGTTTCCAAGATGATGGAAAAATGCAATCATAGAATCATAGAATGTGTTGGGCTGGAAGGGACCTTTAAAGGTCATCTAGTCCAACCCCCCTGCAGTAAGCAGGGACATCTTCAACTAGATCAGATTGCTCAGAGCCTCATCAAGCCTGGCCTTGAATGTCTCCAGGGATGGGGCCTCTACCACCTCTCTGGGCAACCTGTGCCAGTGCTTCACCACCCTCACAGTAAAGAACTTCTTCTTAATGTCTAATCTAAACCTACCCTGCTCTAGTTTAAAACCATTGCCCCTTGTCCTATCGCTACATGCCCTTGCAAACAGCCCCTCCCCAGCTCTCCTGTAGGCCCCCTTCAGGTACTGGAAGGCTGCTATAAGGTCTCCCCAGAGCCTTCTCTTCTCCAGGCTAAACAACCCCAGCTCTCTCAGCCTGTCTTCATAGGAGAGGTGCTCCAGCCCTCTGATCATCTTCATGGCCCTCCTCTGGACCCCCTCCAACAGGTCCATGTCCTTCTTGTGCTGAGGGTTCCAGAGATGGGTACAGTACTCCAGGTGGGGTCTCACAAGAGCAGAGGGGGAGAATCGCCTCTCTGGATCTGCTGGCCACAGTTCTTTTGATGCAGCCCAGGATGCAATTGGCCTTCTGGGCTGCAAGCACACATTGTTGGCTCATGTCCAGCTTTTCATCCACCAGTACCCCCAAGTCCTTTTCCGCAGGGCTGCTCTCTATCACGTCATCCCCCAGTCTGTATTGATAACGAGGATTGTCCTGACCCAAGTGCAGGACCTTGCACTTGGCCTTGTTGAACTTCATGAGGTTTGCTCAGGCCCACCTCTTTAGCTTGTCCAGGTCCCTCTGGATGACATCCTGTCCCTCTGGCCTGTCAACCGCACCACTCAGCTTAGTGTCGTCGGCAAACTTGCTGAGGGTGCACTTGATCCCACTGTCTATGTCATTGATGATGATGTTGAACAGCACCAGTCCCAGTATGGATCCCTGAGGGACACCACTTGTCACCCCTCTCCATCTGGACATCAAGCCATTGACCACCACCCTCTGGATGCGACCATCCAGCCAGTTCCTTATCCACCGAACAGTCCACCCATCAAATCCATATCTCTCCAACTTAGAGAGAAGGATGTTGTGGGGGACCGCGTCAATAACGCAATACAAGCTTTCCAAAATTTAATAATGCATTTGCACTGATGTATTTAGAAAAAACATAATTAGCATCACATTAGCATAATTTTGGTTGGTTAACATCCTAGTTTAAATCTGTCTTGGTTGCACACTAGTCAGAAAAAATATATTTATATAGAAAACCTGTATTCCTATTTGTTGATATATGAAAGAAGGCAGCCTTAATTCACCTCCCTTTTGCATCTGCATTATATTACCTTCTATTACATGGTAACCAGTCTTTCAGAAGAGATCTGTCTCATTTAGGTCAGAGAAAAGACTGGATCCCATTAATGATAATCAATATTGTGCAGAGTGGAGACTACCACAGAGCTTCAAAATAAAGCTGGGAAGTGATGGGGATCACTTAACAGCTTGCTTTCTCCTCACAGGTATTGGGAAGTACCTTGAGTGTTCCTTGTTTTCTCTAGGTCTAAGTGGAGTGTTCATCACCATAAACTAGGACAATGGAGTTGTAGCTTGAACATGATAGTGTATATAATTCTAAACAGCCTTAAAAAAAGTCAACAGCTATTGACTCTCAAGAAGTGTGCATTAGTTTCAGGTGCCCAGTTTATTATCTTCTGTGCCTTACTTCCAAACAAGGGAATCAGCATGCACATTAAAGAAGCTGTCTACATACTTATTTTATTTGTTCCTCCTTTCCTGTAGGAGTGTAGACTTGAGAAGGAACTCAACATCGAACCCTTCTCCCTGATGTCAGTCATGAGAAATAGCTGACAGATTATCAGGATAGATTTGTCTAAGCTTTTCTTAAGCCTTCAACAAAGAAGGTTCCACAGTCACCTTGCATGAACGTTGACTCTTAGTCTTCCACATGTCACTCTTCAGATTTGCTGTGTTTAACTGCTGTCTGTCTCCATTTTGCATTTAATTTGTTCTAAGCACAGCAGTTCACGAGGGTAGTTTTTTTCCCCACAGTATGAGCTTGTTGATTTCTGATATCTCTAATTTACCTTCCAAAGTTCCTGCAATTCCCCTCAGCTAGGTGCCATCTAAAAATTTTCTTATTTACTAACAAAAATATCAGTCTAGACCAGCACTCTTATCACACACAAACACAACACTGAAAGTCTTTTGGGTATCAACCAGATGAATACAAAGCTCAGAGCAATTTATTTTAGACTGTATTTCTTTCACTTCATTCTTATAAACTGGTGTCAGAAAGTCAGACTATATTCCCATCTATTGCTTCCCCTTTTGCCATTAGTTTGCTTTTCTTGTTCTACAGGAATACTGAATAGCCATTTAATTGAGGGTATACTACTTATCCTGAGGAGAGAAACTTAACAACCTCCTCCCTTTGAAATACACTGAAAATTTTGTAATTATCTCTAGCTAGGATGTGTATGCGCATCAGTAAAATGAATTCAGGTTGCCTCACTACCAACACTTGAAGGTCTGGTGCTTCATTTTGCTTGCAAATTTATTTTTTTAAAAAGCATAAGAGAATATGGTTGTACATGTGCAAAAATATCTGAAATGTAATTGCCCTACTCAGTTAAATATAAAATTTGTTTCAAACTTGTGTGACTACAAACCAACTTATACCTGAACAAATACATAACTTCCATTGTAGGGCTAAATAATAATTATATTATTTAACTTCATTTTTATCTAGATTGGATTCCTAAATTTGCAGTAAAAATAACTAGTGTTAAAAAAACCAAACAAACAACAACTATCACTCAAAAAGAAAACATACTGATCTCCAGGTCCTGATAAATCTGTTCCATTTTCTTCATAATCTGGAAACAAATCCTCTCTTTCAAGCAGCTCTTGGTATTTTTCTTGGTAATCTGGCACAGTAAAAATGAGACCAAGCAATATATAAGACTAGTCCTCTAAATTAACATACATCTATACAGTTTGAAAATAGCCTATTTAATGAAACCATGAATAGCATGAAACATAGAAAAAAACCTCATGCTACAGTGTTTTCTCAGGACATCAATCAACCTCTAAGAATGATACCTATCTTCCCAGAGAACCATAAAGGTAGTCACAGATGTCTTTACCTCAAATGATGTCATGCCATGTTGCGCTCAGATTATAGAAAACAAAGAAACCAAGGAAGAAACAAAGCCTTTTGCTACTAACAATAGACAAACAAAAGACGACATGAAGATTTCTGGCTTCCTGGAGAGACCAAGTGCCGAGGACTACGGCACAAATTCTTGTGAACTATGTGAACTCAAATGCATATTCTCCATTTCAAACATCTACCTTCTTTTAATACAGAATAAAGCATGTGTTACACAAAGCCAGGAATTCAGACATAATTTTGTCTTTTAAGTTGTATGAGTTTCAAATATATTAAAAACAACTTTTTATGTACTTCAACAGGACATAAACATAATTACAAATTTTTAATGAAGACTGATAAAACAGGCATACTAAGCTTGTGACGTACCTGGATCTGCTGCAGTGAAAGGAACACCATCGGAAGTATAAAATGTTGGTTCATTCTAAGAATAAAGTTATACAGTAAGTTATACACATTCAGAGAGACAGCTGTTTGCAGCTTTCAACAATGGGACTGTCTATGAATTAAATTAAATTCACATTAGATTAAGGAACTGAAGCATCAGTACATTCTTACCATAAAATAGTTTGGGTCATTTTCAGGGGTAGCTTCTGTATGTGGAGAAGTTCCATGAACTCTACCCCAGTTACTTGATCGGAGTTCTACTAGTTTCAGAAGCATATGTTTCACATCTCTGAAACAACAGAAGCACCACAAAAGTTAGAATGTTTTGTGCTAAGCAATAATTGGGTTATATCTTGCATATACTAGATAGGTAAATCTCAAAAAAAGCTCCAAAAAGGACAAAATTTGGTCCGGTCGGTCTGCAGATAATTTTGAGTTAGCTTTTTTTTTCCCCTGCAAATCTAGATGCTTTACATGTCCCTCAATTACGAGACACTCACTCACTCTACTTACTCTGTGGTGAAGTAAGGATTCCATATGAAATAGAAAGTGCTATAGTTTTTAAATCAAGATACCAAACCCACAGCACAAGTTGAGGAACAAATCCTTTTCTTATAAAAGGATAGTACTGAGGAAAACAGGGGATGATCTTTAAATTGTATTTTAATCATCTAATTTATGCTCCTAACTTCAGCTCTCTAAATCACATTGAAATTCTAGTCAACAGTGAAAAGTAATGCCCCCAATACATTAAATGCTACCACCCATTTAATCCCTAAAATAAGAGAAATTGCTTTCTTCTTTTAAGCGAGTCCGTGGAGAAAAGTTCAGTGAGTCTCATTAAGGAAAAAAAAATTAAAAAAATTCTTCAATTGTTTCCTCTATTAAAAGAAGCTCATGCTTCTCTGTTTTTGAACCCTCAGGCTTGTGGTATTTTCTCTGGTTCCTGAAGCAAGATTTTCCTCATCTTCCCTGGGAGGCAGCTAAATTACAACGAACAGATGATACCTGCTGTCCTCACTCCATACGGCAAGAGATCAGGTCACAATGTCTGAACCCTCTATAGGTTTTTAGTAAGTTTGCAAGAATGAGGATGAAATACAGCAGAATAAGATAACCTCATGCATGCAGTTGATTACAAATTGAGAAGCAGAATACATTAGCCAACCACTCATTCTTTTCCAGCCTGTAGTAAGAACTTGCCAAAAACATCTGTTCTCCAGAAAACAAAACAAAAAACCCACAAAACAACCAACCAAACAAACCCATAAAAAACCAACCATATTCCATTTTGCCCTTACATTTATAGCGATTTGTATACTATATTTAATGCTGTTAAATTCAGATTTAAAAGTATAAACTATGAGATATCACCACTATTGTATTTATACGTGCTTTTAGAGCCTAAAGCACTTTAGGGAGATTTCAACTCCTGAAGGTTTAAAAAAAACCCCACAAACACAAAAACAATTAACCCCCCCCCCAAACTACCATGATCTCATTAAGTAGAATGTGCATCTCCAGTAAAAGACAAAAGACCAAAACAAAACCAAAAATGAAATAAACACACTCCCCCCAATTGAAAATTACTTTTTGTTACGTGGGAAGGGACCCAAATATTACCTTACTTTTTGTAAATGAGTTTTTAAGGTAATGCTTTGGACATGTTCATTATTCTTGAAGACTTTTAAGGTGTTCTATTTAATATAAAAACAAAACACTGCACATGAATTTATCTTCTCACCTGCTACAGTTTGCATCCAACACAACATTTTCAATTCTCTGAATCATTTCCTCCATATCATTCTTTCCTTTTTCTTTCCAGGCATCTTCTAAAACTGAGCCTGTCAACTAAAGACAAGGGATTAGTAATTTTTTTTTTAAAGCATATTATAAAACCTTAAGAAACTGTCAACAGAAGAGATTCTGTAACAATCCATAACGTTTAGATGCATTGTGCGACTACCTGAGGGTTGAAGGTCCCAGCCTCCTACATATTTTTTGCCAAACAGATTAATAGACCTTGTAAATAGTTTACCTTAGACTACAGACAATATGGTAACTCTATGTCCAATGTTTATGTTGCCTAGTAGTTCACAGACACTTCCCTCCTTTCAGTCTTGAGACATGATTTTGAAACAACTCTCCAGTGATTTAATTACACTGTGAAACAGTCACATTACAACAAAATGCATACATGTAATCATTTTTTTTTAATATTGCTGTGATTTCTTGTGAAAATCGTTACACTACTTCATTTTTCTGAAGTTGTGCATCAGTCGGACATGAAAATTGCATTTGACCCTACTGTTACTTGGGTCACGTCGACACAGAAATATTGCAACATTCTGAATCCTGTTTGAAAGGACTAACAGCATTTGTCAGATCTTAATTGCTTTAAGTATGTGCTATGATAAAAGAGACCATATTTTTGCAGACACCACCACGAGCTTACCTGAGAATAACAATAGGTTAGTAAGCTTTAGAAAAACTTCAGTCAACATACCTAGCATCAGACATGCCAGAGAATTTCATCTGGGTATACACAAGAGGAGCCAAGAATTATCTGACCAAGCCAGCCTGAGTTTTAATACATAAAATCTGTGAGACTGAAGCTGCTGCTGCGAGCTTTAGCAGCAATCTAGAACTGCTGTGGATGAAAGCCTTTTCCTTTAAGAATAGGTACTTCATTGCCCAATAATTGCACAGTAGGAGATAAGAGTTAAACTAGGAAAAATTAGTTTGCCACTATGGTCAAAGTTAACAGCAATTCCTGATCTACTCAGCATAAATATTACATGATCCAAAAATGCTTGGAATGGTATCTGATGATACAAAGGAAGAAAACGCAAAGCTAAAAGCAAGCATCTTGGTCAGCACTTGTTTCACATTCCCAGTTTTCTACTGCAGTCCTGCCTTGATCCTAGGTAATTAGATAACAGCACCAAGAAGGTTTAATTAAAATAAATATATTGCAAAGCAAATAAGTGAAAAACCTGTATCTATCACTATATTAAATGGAAAGGACAACAGGAGACACTTATTGCTTCAGTAGTGACACCAAGGTTTCATGAGGTAGCCCAGCCTAGCTACAGATACACTCCAACATTTATAGATACTTTGAGACATCAGAAAACACTTGCATTAAAAAAACCAAACCAAAACACACCCACAAAACCAAAACAAAAAACCCCACAAAAATGTCTTTAATTCTGGAATGGGCACTGAAGCCAAATAAATACTTCTGTGAGTATTCACAGAAATAGAGAGCCCTCCATCTTCTTTGGAGAATGATCAGAAAACACAGCAGCACTGGAAAGCTTCCTGATTTGTGTACTGTCTTTTTGAAAGGTCCTTCAGTGGGCCTTGCTTCAGGGAAGCACTTTCAATGTAAGGATTGACCACAGAAGTGAATACGCTCATTGAACACAACCCCACGCTTGCTATGAAGCAACCTGCTTAAACATCCAAACTTCATTTGAAGTGTTTAAATTGGAGGATGTAAAACCTCTCTTTCCCTATTCACCATATCAAAAGAAGCTCCCAGAATTGGAATTTAAGATAGAAGAGTCTGAAAAAAATTATGATGTGGGAGGAAGGGGGAAGAATGAGGAAAAACAAACCGACCAACCACAAAAAATAGAAACAAAACTCCACAAAAATACTGTTTAGCTTTTGACCTTCATTCCCAAAACAAACTGTTTTCCCAACTATGAGTATAACCCACAGCTTGTGAAGATAAGAGTTTCTCCCTGCATAAAGCATAACAATTTTTTTTTTAAGTAAAACTTAAAAGCAGAGGCTTGTCTTCATCATGAAATAGAAATAGATTTCTACAGTAGTAACGATGCATACAATATAGTAGGAAATAACTGATATAAAGAACCTTTTGCTGCAAAAAAATCCCTCAAGTGATAAACCCTAACTGCTGAGTGTCCTTCAGAACACAGAATGTACCTAAAACCCCACAATTATTCAAGTTGGTTACAGTTTTCTCCCACACCAGAACTGGCAAAGGGAGAGCTAAAGGAATTGCTTCCTCCTTTGCACCTTGGCTCCAGTTCTACTGCTCTTACGTGTATACAAATGGCCTTGCGTTTTACTTTTAAGAGTAGTACGTTACTTTTTTTGTTTGTTCAATTTCATAAAAGTCCTAAGGAAAAAAAATGCACAGCTTGCTCCGCTAATGATGTAATGCATAAAACCCCATAAACATTTCCTCATTTGCAGTTTTGTTTCCTCCACTGCTCCCAAAGGTACATCCATTGTCTCAAAAAGAAACATAATGCTCCTTGCATACCTTTCCTTGGGGAAAGGTAGGGCTTTTTGAAAGAAAAAAAAAAAAGTCAGAACAAAGCCACCACATTCCTCCCATTATCCAAAGCCTCTCCACTTTCTCTTCCCAGTCTTCAAGCATTTCATTTAGATATGCAAAAATTCTCATCTTTCTGACAAGAAATACTTTCATAAGACACTGTCACCTACACTTTATGTGTTCCAGAAGTAATACCCACTGACTTTATGCATTGCTCATTTCTCTTTTGAGGCATCCAGTTAAAGCATTCACAGGGCACGGAAGCATATGAGCTGGACATCCAAGAACGACAGACAGTTGCTTAATTCTGATAATGTTCATGCTGATTAAGAGACGAAACACTGCCTCCCTCCTTTTACCCAATAAAAACCTATCCATATTGCTTCATTTAATTAGAGCTGTTAACCACATACTATAGCACAGACCTACAGAAGGAATTGTGTGATGTGGCTATCTCTGTTAGCCTAGATCTTGAATCTGTGGCCCAGGAATCCATTCTAGTCTGTGGCAAAAAGAAATAAACTTTCACTTCATTCCCCCCCTGTTTCACCAGCAGGAACCATATATGACCATATCTTGTTTTTCTCACTTTCCACTGTCAGCTGTCATGTACTCTATTTTTTACTTATCCCAGATGAAAAAAATCTCAAGAAGAAAAAAAAAAAGTATCTTCATATTTGTATTTAAAATATATTATGATGTCGATATAAACAAGTTATGTTCATGAGCTTCCCTCTTTCATTCAGGACTATGATGTTCTATTTAAAAAAAATAAAAAACTTTTTTTTTTTCTTTTAAAACTACTGTCTCACCTTCAGCAGTTTCACTGCACATATCAAATTATTATCCACAGGATTAGAGAAGAGCGCATTTAGTAATTCCCGAAGGCCTTCTTGAAGAATTTCTGCTCGCGTTACCTGTCCCTTTGTTCCTTTAATCTGAAAAATATATTAAAAAAAAAAAAAACCAAAACAAAACCACATTTAAAAGACTTAAGTTTTTGAAATTAAAGTCACATTTTCTCTCTTAAATGCTGTATGGTTTGGTTTGTGATTAACATAGTTGAGCTCCTCAGTTGGAATAATATGCCCAATACTGTAACTATTGTAGAACACAGACTTTGAGTAGTACCCTTACAATTCTGACATATACATAACAATGCTTATCTAGCATTTTGTTTCTTTGCTAATAAATTGCTAAAAAAAGCTGCAAAATGCCTGGCAAGTGGTCCACATCATCCCAAATTCTCAGAATCCCATGCTCTTTCCCATCCTATGTTATGCATTCTCTACAGCTGTAGAGTAGCTTACTTCTAGAAGGCACTCTTTATATATTTAAAAATTATAGAAAATGGTTTAAAAAATAAACTGTTTACTCTAAACTGGGCAATTCCTCCTCCCTCAAACCCTTTGGAAAGTTTCCTTTTTACTTCTAGCAATTAAAAATTAGATTTCAAGGCCCACTTATGAACAAAAATGGAAGAGTCAGAGAGTTTTCTTCCCTTATGCCACCAGAACATTTTTATAGTGTTTGCTTAAATCAAATATTTGAAATAATCCAGTGAAAAATATATTTTTAAGGATACTACAGCAGTCAGTGAACTTAATAAATTCACAGGGATAAGAGTCAAAGAATTTTTATGTGCACGTACACTTTTTTGTACATATCAGATACAAAAAAAAACCTCGATCTAAATAAAAGATTTTATGTTTCATGCATAAGCCAAGGATTCAACCTTCAAAAGAAAACTCTTTGAAGGTCTACATATTTAATTTGCTCATTTTGAAGATTCCCATGCCTTCCTCAAGCATTTGATAATAGCTCCTATTAGTGTCTGAATACTGAATTACACGAGTTATTGACCTTGATCTGCTTCTGCTAGGTTGTAACATTTCTTGTGTTGGTTAAGTGTAGTAATCTGGTGAATTCTTATGAATTCTTGCACTTTTTTTTAATTTTTAAAATCTTTATACATTTATCTTCTGATGATCTTGTCCTTTTTTGTTTATCTGTTTCTTGGACACACATTATAATGAAAGTGTTCTAAAGTTCTTTTACTTTGTTTCCCTCTCCCTTTACCCCCCCCCCCCCAAACCAAAAAAGCACACCTCAAATGATATTCCATTTTAGTGTTTACCTAAACACAACAAAAAAATTAATGAAGAACCATCTGACATGCAACTTTCTTCTCACCTCTAGGTTAAGGTAAAGTTCAGCTAAGAACAACACAAAGGCATGAAATTGTTTTCGAGTAGTCTCATCTCCTTTGGTAGCTTCATCTCTGTTTTCGTACTCTGTTTGACACCTGAAAACATTAAAACAAAAATCATATAATCTGTAGACATCCCAACATATGTAACGTGCTACTTATTTAATAGAATCTAAGAACTTATTCACTGCATTAAAACTGTTAAATGCTGAATGCTAGAAAGTACAATTTGTGAAGGAAGTGAGAGGACTTCACAAAGACAACGTGGATTTTTGTCCTTCTAGATGAATACATATGATTACACGATTGTGTTTTCAAGCACTGAGATATCTGAGACAGCAAAATGAAATAGAGCAAACTGCAACATGCAAGAATTAAAAGACAGTTCCACAGTGTATGTATTAGAATATGGATCCAGGAAGTTTAACATAGACAGCCAAACATCAACAGAAATAAAGTAGGTATACTCTGAAAGACATTTTCCCCCTTTCAGGGTGCTGCCCACATTGTGTTAGATGCCTTTACACTTATTCGATAAATTCTTTACCCCACCATGTTAAGTAAGTGATGTATAATTTAGATATAAATGCAAATATTGAGGATTAAGATAACATGGCAGTGAGGTAATTTTCCAGTATTCAACAACTGTGTCAAAAATATACAAGTTTACACAGCAGTTCAAAAACAAATTAAAAAATATTTGAAGTAAAAAGGAAAGTAAGACAGCCTCCAATGTATTCTCAATGGTTATGTAAAAGATTAAGAAATACCTGAGAAACTGAAAAATCTAAGGAGTTGAAATAAAAAAATTGAAGTAGAAACTTGGGCTGAGAAACAGGAGTTCTCTGTATTCATATTGTTAGTTTGTTTATTCCCCCCCCCCCCCAATTCCAACCATATTAGCAATAAAAAGCAACTTTAACTTTACGGCTTCAGGGTGCTAAAAGGAATGTTATCTATTGGGTTGGCTTTAAAACCAGGAATCAGGTAATCCAACGTTAACAGGGATTTCCTTCATGGTATTGTTCAAGTAACAAACAGTTAAAGAAAACTAACACAAGATAAAAGTGATAATTCTGAAGACAAAAAAGCTCATCTGCTTTGGGATTTAAAAAAAAATAAAATAATTAAATTCAGCTTCTCCATAAGGTACCACTCCTGATTAACAGCAATGCATTTTGATGATCTTTTATCATGTCTTTGCTCCTAAACATAGATGGACTAGGTGAAACTTTAAAAGAAGTAAGCCTGAAGCTTAGAAAACCAAAAGTCCTTAAAGAAAAAAAAAAAAAGGCTAATTTCTAAAGAATTCTGAAGTATTTAAGTGTACTACTCCTTCAAATGTTCATACAGTAAGATTTAAAAGGAAATACATCCATTTAAAAAATGTTGCATTTTTGTCAACTATGAAGTCTAATCATTATTAAACCGTAAGCCGCCAAATTCTGTAGTAAATGAAAATTGAAGAAATTTATCCTGGATTTTATGCATCTACTTCATAGGTGTAAAGTCAGTTAGCCAATCAATGAATAAACCTTACGCAGCAACTCCAGTCAGAAAAGTAATTAAAGAAAAAACACAATGAAATAAGTCCTGGCAAGAATCAAAGAGCAAGGACAGTACACACGTGGACTTTGAAAGTTCACTAGCTTTCAGGTTTACCCTGTAATTTGGTATCAGTCTAACATACTCAGTTCAAAAGAGCCTACAGAACTCCAAATTGAGTCCTATTTCCATATTAAAAAAAATATAAAAATATTTAAAAAGATATGTATTTGATACCCAGTATGTACCTGTGCTTTAATAATCCTCAACCTAAACGTCTATTTTAAATATGTACCTCTTTACACACTCTGTTAAGAGTTACATACAAAAGAGGAAGACACTTAACCTGAGAAAGTAACAGGCTCAAAATGACATGCTGATACTGACCTTTGAAGTAACAACTGTCGGAAGTTCCCGCTTTGTGGACTAATGGTGAGATGGTGAGATAAATAGTTACACAACCGTGCTCCCATGTAGGAGAAATTTGGGACAGATGTGGCCTTCAAAAAAAAAAAAAGAAAAAGTGAAAAAATAAATTATTCATAAAAGTCATGATTAGTTTATCAGGAAATATCTTTAAAAGCTTTTTGGAAAACCATGTTTAAAAACAGTTGACCAGACAACTGAAGAGCAGAAGATTAATAACTACTATTTCTAATGTTAATTTTTGTATCTCATCAACACTTTGCTATACGCATTTCAGCACATAGAAGTTCATTATACTGTGATTTTGTAGCTTTAAGAAAACCACCACCATTATGCCATGTATCCTCAATTCTACTTCTCCATTGTGACCTACACCAGAGTGTCTGAAAGTCACTTACTGTTTATACCAATCAAAAAAACCCAAAACCCAACAGTGGACGTTAAGACACTTTCTCAAGGACATGCACTCTCTCAAGGAGCAATGAATACATAAAAAACAAAATAAAATAAAATCAATCACCTTCATTCAGTCTAAGTGCTATTTATCCCAGAATCCATTTTTGGCAATAGTGAATGCTCAGGGAAAGAGTACAAGAACACGGCAAGTAAAGATAAATTATTTCTCCTGTACATGCTCCAGCAAACTGCAGAATAGCAAACTCACGATTCAGATATTAAAACTGTATCATTACAGTTAATAGCTCTTGATAGGTCCTTTTTTTCTAAAGCAAATACTGTTACCAGTGAACATTTATACTTTCATCATCTAAAAAACAGGTGGTAGCAACAAAATTCCACAAGTTATACACCATCTGAAAAATATTTTTCTTTAAATCTGATACTTGAAAATTCCAAGAGGTGGAAAAAGTAATTAGGAATTCATTAGTGTCTACATTCAACCTCTTAGAACTTAAAGCAGAACATCCCCTTATTTTGGCAATTTATTACTGTTAGTTTGTTTTGAACTCTCTTCTAACTCTTCTCTAATTTGAGATTATTTCTCAGATACAGCTTCAGTGAAAAGAGGCTCTGGTCTAAGTAACTCAATCAGCTCTGCCAAAAAAAATAAAAATCCAGGGATACTAAGAATTCATTAAACTTCTCCTTTGGCTTTATCATCTTTGAACATTCTTTTTACATCTTGACCATCTATCAGTGCTATGGTTCAACCAGTTGCTTCGACTAGAAGAGGTACACCCTTTTTTATAAGGCAAAATACATCACTTAAATTATACTTCTCTTTAAAAAAAAAAAAAAAAACACCAACCAAAAAACCACCCACAAAACCAAACCAAAACAAACACCACCACCACAACAAAACACAACCAAAAACCACCACAAAACAAACAAAAAACAAAACAAAAAACACCAAATCAAAACACCACACAGCTAAATCACACAACTTCTTCAAATCTCATCTGTATCTTTTTTAAACCATTATCTTCCCAATTAGTCAGTCTGTATTTGTGGTTGCATCAAACACTGAAACAATTTGATTGCGGGTATTATGACCCAGCATAGCATACAGAGGCCAAAGAAAACCACCTCACATCATCTTAATACCCAATCATTATAGTGCAATAATGTCCTCCCTGAATTATTGTTGCTTGGTAATCTCAGTTTATCTCCAACTCAAAAAACCTCACAATCTAAGCATGAAGGCTAGTCTACCAATACATATCTTGAGAAATTTTTGTTGCTGTTACAGCAACTATCCACTGTATTAACTAGACAACAGCCAAGATTCTTAAGCCATGAAGTCAGAGCATTCAGCTTTTGGAAAACAAGAAAACTGATACTTCATTCTGTCATGACATAAATGGATTAGGAGGAAACAGTGGGAAGTAGATAATTAATTCTTATAGACAGGCTAAGATACCCAATACCCAGATGAAGGGAAGACTGTACAGGACTTGGGTTTCTTTCATTTTGGCCTTTTTCCTTCACAAATCTAACATCTGTAAATCTGCTCAAACACCACTGAAGCAGATGCTTATAAATACACTTCAGCAATTTTAATTGAAGTTTTGGGATAAACCAGGACGAGGAAAAAAAAAAACAAACCTTGAGCAGAAGCTCAAGACAGAAGAATAATAAGCATAATTGACTGAAGAATAATAAGCATAGTTGACTGACACTCAAACACTAACATATCCTGACATACAACAAAGCTAAAAAAACATATGCTTTTGGATACTAGGACAGCATTTTGCACTGAGCTAAGTTTTATTTTTCACATAAAACTGTTATATTTCAGACTGATAACACTCGATGCTTCTCAGTTAAGGAAGGCACAGCCAACCCTAATATTGGACTTGTTTTACAAACAGGAAGAGAAGAGGCAACATTAAAAGACTTACATTAAATGAGCTAATTTATTTAACATATATGAAGTTATAAATAGGATAAATTCTTTTTTTCTTCCAATAAAGTTATATGGAATATTTTAATCTTTTATTAACTATTACCCAATGTAATAAAAAGCAAGCACAAGTGTGACTACATTCTCTGCAGCAAGCCCAGAAGACCGTAACAGCAGCTCATTTGCTTCGCAACACAGATTAAGCTGTTCTTTCCAATGGCTCCCCCAATTAGTAGAGTTCAATTCAAGGTCTCTGTCCTCATTTCCATGGCCATCAATGGGACTGGACCTAGTTACCACCAGACTAGCTTTTCTTTTCCGATTATGCTGTTCTGAAATAGGTATAATTCCAGATGAAGAACAAAGTCTGTCAGTAAAAGAGCATTTCCCAAAGGGTGATGTGTACAGTAGATACAATATTTTTTTAAAAATACCAACGAATGAAAAACATCTAAGTAGTATGAAGATTTTTTTTTTTGTAGGATAGAATAAAAATGTACAGCTGACATTGCTTAAGAGTTTCTTCAGTCTCTACTATATAAATCCAGCAATTGAAATATAACTCCTTTAATTAGCTGCTATAATTTCAACTCTAGTATGTGACCCAGAAGATTCAAATACACAAAGGAAACAGAGTAAATCGGGGAAATTTATCAACCAGCCAAGCATCCCACACTTGAGCTATCATTTCAGTTTATTGAGAAAAATCTTTCCCTATACGTTTCAGTCTAAAAATAAAAATTCAAACCATCAAAATACTACATAGGTACAATGATATAACAAATAAAACTAGTATGCCTATCTTAAACACTAGGTAACAGAGGCATAACATCCATGTTATAAGACAGAATACACAGGCTACCTGCTGATACACGAGTTCAACAAGTTCTTGCAAAGTTTCATCTGCAGTGACCCAGCCATTCAGTGTTTCGGCAAACTGCTCTATTTCAGTTTCAAAACAACCTGGTTGCTCGGTGAGGTGATTTAGGAAGTCTTGTACATATTCTGCCAAAGTCAGATAGCCATCATATCCATCTTCAAAGGAAGAATCCTATAGCAGTGAAAGAATATACCAGCTATTTAAAAGGAACCTAAAATTGTTGTTACAATTTATCTCCAGAAGTAACCTTAGTCTTGAGTAATTCCTGATGCCCTGCATACTCGATAGTGATCTTTATTACATAGTTCACTTAAACATTTTTTAAAAGCATAGACCTCAATGCATCAGAAAGCACCAATAATCCTATCATCTTAAGAACTAGGTAACACATTTTTATAGAGATTAGGGTCTCCCAGCAAAATACATCAAAAGACAGACTAAAAAGAAATCAGTTTGCAGTTGGGTGCAAGATTAACTAACAAACTAACAAGTAAGTATACCTGTTAAGAATAAAACTGCCAAACTGAGGCTCAACACCCTTTCCTGATGCGCACACAAACTGTGCTGCAGACATATGAACTATAGAAGGAAAAAATAATTGAAAATTGGAAACAAAATATTTTGAGCTTACATAGAGTGCAAAAGTGCTCCAAAATATGTAGGAGGGGGAGAAATTACAGAAATACAATACAGCATGGTGTTCCCATGTATAAAATATAGCCAGGAAAACTGATCTTTTAAAGTCAGCAAATTTGCATCTCTTGACAATGGATGAAAGACTACAAGGCATGACATGAAACTATTAAAATGGTATTGCATTAATTTGCAGTTACTGAGGTTAAAAACCTGACAATAAACACACCTGGTCCCTAAAGAAAGGGGAAGATAGAACAATACCACTTTATCAGTGTTATGCTCCTGCTGATGGAACAGAAGGTTGGTAATTTTGTCCATTCAAAAATGAATGTATGTAACAGTCTCTAAAGTCAATGGTGTTCTGGATGCTTACAATGCTAGTATATGAGAGGAATAGCATAGGAAGCAACGTACTTTGTGATGTCCCTAGTTGTTATGGTTTGAGAAGTCCACAACAATTTACTGTCATTTAGACAATTATTCTATCACCCGATGACCCCTCCCCACTCTGGAAGGGAAATCGGGGGAAACAAGGAAACATGAGGGTTGAAATATAAACAGATTTAATAGGATAAGACTAAATAATTAACATTCATAACACTAAAGAACCAATATTGATCCCAATACCAATATAAAATATACAAGGATTATACTCAGCCAATTCTATCAGTAGGAAGCTGTGTACTCCCAGCAGTGGACAGCAAGTGTCGGACACTGCGAGTGCTACAGCTTTGGGAGGAAGGGAAGGCCTCAGGGGACTGGCATGGGGGCAAGAAGTTCTCTGGATCGCCGCCATCAAGGAAGAGACCCTCACAGCAAGCTTTCTAATTTATATTGAATGTGACATTCATGGTATGAAATAATCCTGTTGGCCAGCTTGGGTCAAGCACCCAGGTCTTGCTCCTCCTCATCCCTGCACCTGGCTAACTTGAAAACACTGAGACCTTGAAACCCACATACCTTAGCTGGCTATGAAGTAAATATTTTCAATAATTCAGACACTAGAGTCTTCTAAAAGTGCAGTTTTCCCCATCATTAGAAGAGAAATTAGTCCTGTCTCGCTCAAACCAGGACACTAGTAATAACACGGTACAAATAATTCACTTTGTCACACTTTCCAAAGATTGTGAAAAGTATCTCATATGAGATCTCAGAAGTGCAAGAATTGTCTTATAATTAGTGATTCAAGACATAAGGGTAACATACATGATATCAGAATTCTCAACTGATCTACTATTTAACATGAAAAAGATTTAAAATATATCTACTGTAATGAAGGATTGAACTAAAAATTATAAACCACTTTTTCTTTCTTAGTGGACATAAATACATTGATAAGGTTTATAATTATATTCTTCCTCTCCCCACCACCCCTCCCTTACTGAGGAGATGTTGTTTACTTTCTGTCTTCAAAAATGCCCCAGTCTCTCTACTGTGAAGCAACATGGATCTGTGAAAGATAAAAGCCCTGAATACAAACTGTGGAGAAAGACAGATAAACACTGCTAAAAATCAAGTACTGACATTAATTTAACAACCTGTGAAGAACATGTGGGGAAAAATGCAGATTTTTCCAAAATTCTTCAGACACACATTGTAAGGGTATACAACTTAAGCTAATGAGGGACACATCAATATAACAGAAGAAAAACTAGAAAGATTTCATATGATGCTTAATTAAGTAGAATATTTGCCTGGTGAATAATACTGAAGACAACATTACTTTATGTGGTCCACCAGAAATAGGAAAAAAAAAAAGTGTTTAAGGAAACGGTGGCAAATTGTTACTGTTCATAAGGATAAAACCTTCAACAACCTGATCCAAGTTGGTTTTGCTTTGAGTTGGGGATTGGACCAGAGGAACTTCAGAGGTCCTTTCCAACCTACATTATTCTACAATTCTAATGGTTCAGAGCTTATGAAGCCAAAGAATAAAAGCTAACAGGCCTTTGTATAACTTGCTAAATATTCTATTTCTCTAAAGGAAATCAACTTTTACTAGGCAATTTCAAATAGCCCAGTAAAAGTTCTATACAATAAAGTTAAACTATTTTGTTACACAGACCTATGGCATTATTGTGCAACAACTGCAGCTTCATCACATACAGCTGATCTCTTCATACAACCCATTTGAAAACTCTCCAGCCAGACTGCAGGGGATGCAATTGCTGTAGCTAGTAAAAGCAGATGCTCTTTCTGACAGCCATCAGGTTGTTATGAGATTCTCATTTAGCAGAGAGGAAGGTATCTTCCTCTCATCCTCACCTGATAAAAATTCAATCTTGGAGGAAAACATCCTTGTTCTGCAAGGGGCTCCAATCCCATTTGGTATATTGTTGTCACTGTATTCATACTCTTCTTCCCATTTTGTAATTACAAGGCTAAACACAGAGGCTTGTCGTGGTTTTGGCCGGATTGGCCAAT